>CM057382.1:115840000-117040000 GCA_030015415.1 Cynopterus sphinx | reverse complement strand
TTCATTTAAAACATAATCATCTAAAATATATAGAGATGTCATAGATTATTTAGTTCTGAGCATTTTTTCACATCTATGCATGAATAGTTAGATCATTTTAAAGAAACACTGTTAAATATTAGGAGAGACACTGCTGAAAAAGGACACATTTGTTAGAAAGTGAATGAAGTGAACTCCAAAAGGCAAGTACACCTCAATATTTGTAAGACCCGAGCTTCTTGGATCTCCTGGGCTGCAGTCTACACGTTGTCTCTTCTCCCCCTGGCTCTAGCTCACATTATGGACATCCAGTCCATAAGTGCAAGCCCAGACTCTTCCCACTGCTTATCCCTACTCCACCCTCATCTACAATCTCCCATAGTTTAGACCAGGAATCTGGAATCTCAGTTACCTAGAATGTGTTAAAGCTTTGGACAGGCATTTTGTCTTGACCCTGGAGGCTCCTCACCTTGTGTGGAGGGGCAACTGTAAAAGGGTCTAAGGGGCCCTGGCAGCAGTGTGGTTTACAAGAGGACATGTTTAAGAATGGCTAGTGTGAAGAGGTGGTATGAAATGATAGTGTCAGAAGGTATTCTGATGATTAGCATTTTTCTGAGCTGTGTATCCCAGAGTTTTATTCTAAGATGGAGAACATTAAATGTTCCATGGAAGCAAGGAAGATAAGAATTAAGTGTAGCTATCATGCTGTGCTCCTATCTGTCAGAACCCATGAGAGTCTTAAGTGCAAACTTAGCATCTCTGACTTGTGACATCAACTACAGAGATCAACTTTCCCTTCAAATATGTGGAGACTACTCTTCAATCTGTTTTCATTTTGCAAGAGGCAGAAACATGCCAGATACATATGGAATTATTTTATCATTTATAGAGATATGTATTTACTTACCATGCTGTTCATTTTTGAAGATGACGAACCTGCTCGTTGCTTTCTTAGACTATTAATTTCTTCCACATTTCCATCTTTTGGTTTCAAAATCATTCTGCTACTCCCTGCAGTTCCTTCTGATGAGGATCGTAGTCGCCTCTCTATAAATCTTCCTTCACGATATGGACTGAGGCTACTGGCAAGAACTGTTAAAAAATCAAATAAATAAACATTACTCTAAATGTTTAAATGTGGTTTTTATAAATGTTTCATTGAAAGCAGAAATAAGTGCATGGGACTATATCAAACTAAAAAAAAAAAAAACTGCACAGCAAAAGAAACTATTAAGAAAACTAAGAAGCAACCAACTTAACAGGAGAACATATTTTCAAACAACATCTCTGATGAGGGGCTAATGTAAACTGGTAAAGTCACTGTGGAAAACGTTATGGAGTTTCTTCAAGATATCAGAAAAAATTAACATATGATCCAACACTCCCATTTCTGGGTAGATGCAAAAGCAATAAAATTATTTCAAGGAGATATCTGTATTAGCATGTTTATAACAGCAGCCTGCACAATAGGCAAAGTATGAAAACAACCTAAGTGTTCATGGATTAATGAATGAAGATATGATATGTATATATATAACATTTAGTGTATATGTGTATACACACAGAGACACACACACATGCAATGGAATATTACTCAGCCTTGAAAATGAAGGAAATTCTATCATTTTTGACAACATGGACAAACCTGGAGGGCATTATGCTAAATGAAATATTCCAGACAGAGGAAGACAAGTATTGCATGATATTACTTATATGTGGAATCTTTTAAAAAAAAGTCAAACTCAGAGTAACAAAAAGTAGAAAAGTGGTTGCCAAGGACTGGAAGGTGGGGAAAAGTAGGAGAGGTTGGTAAGAGTACAAACTTTCAATAAAGTCTGAAATCTAATGTATAACAAGATAATTATTGGTGATAACACTGTATTGTATAATTGAAATTTGCTAAAACAGTAAAACTTAAATATTCTCATTCCCACCTCAAATAAAGGAGAATATGTGAGGTGATGAATGTGTTAATTAACTCAATGGTAGACAATCCTTTCACAATGTATACACATATTTTCATCAGATTGAGCACTTTAAATATTTCACAACTTTATTTTTCAACTCTATTTCAATAAAGCTGAAAATAAATGCAAACTACAGTCCCACTCCCCACTCCTTACTCTTTCATTCTGCTTTAAACTTATTCTCAGCACTTATTACCATACATTTATTTATTTGTATGTTAATTGTGAGTACCTCCAGTAGAAATTAAGCTTCATAAACGTAGGAATTTATGGCTATTTTGTTCATTGTTATAGCCCTAGTGCCTAATACAGTGCCAAAACATACATCTACTGAATGAATGATTGAGTGAGGGAGTGAGTGAGTGATCAAGTGAATGTCTCATCTACTGGCTTAAAGACATTTGGTTAGAACCTATTGGCCAACACATAGTAATTTTTTAAGTAACTTTTTAAGCCAATGGATAAAAGTTAAATTGACAGAGATCTTAACGCTATATTAATTTTGATATAATTGCATTCAGATGTGTATTAAATACTAGCTTAAATGTTTCATAAGAAATACAGCATAAGCTTAGTATTATGGATTTTAGTGTGTTTAGCAACTCTTTCTTACATAGAATACATTTACTTAATTGGTTTTAAAATGTCAAACTTCCAAATTACAAAGTCCTTATGAACAGCAGATGACTATCTCCATGAAATGAATAGTATATGATCACTGTTTCCTTATTGATATTTTCAACTTATTTGTCTATATCTATTTTACAATTGTAGATAATATAAATATTTGGCTAATGTCCAAGTATAGGGAACACATTATCAAATTCAGTGAAATTACTTTAGTATACTAAATGACTTGCAATTAGGATCTCAGTCAACAAATTGATAGTCTGCAAGATAATTTTTGGTCATGCTCTAGTTCCCATAGAGATAAATGTATACAGTATTCAATTTGACATTGAGGCAAGTGGTCATTTCTAAATGAGAATCAGAGATAATCAGAATAATTTTATTTCTACCCTTTTTTGTGTTATTTTTTTAACGCTGCTTAAATTCCAATCTGAGATGCACCATTTACTAATGATGGGATTTCATAAAATTGTTTAACTTAATTTAAACCTTAGTAATAACCAACACAAAATTTTGGTTAAGATTAAATAAAATACAGCATAATACAATTAAAATAAGTTTAAGCATAAAAAACATTTTATACAAATTATAAGTAGGAAAAAATATTAGAGAGTAAAAAATGAGGACAATGTGGTTTTCATTAATGAGACAGAGTAAGAAAACTGAATAAATTATAATAATTTATATTTATAATACAAAAAAAGAGCATACCTTTGGCAGGATTTGCATCACATCCATACGATGTCTTGTTAAAAATGTGACGATCACCAGAAGGTATTATCTTTGAATCTGAACTAGGATGGATCCCTTTAACACGTTCAGCTATTGATTTATGTTGTTCATAAAAACCAAGTTTCCTTGGGGAGCTACTTGCCGGCATCATTTCACCATTTTGTAATATCATCTGTTCTTCTCCTTGAGTATCTGCTGATAGGTGAGTCTTTGAGTCACTCCCATTCATGACAGGCAGTTTAGTGATTTGTAATAACACTTCCTTCTGATTAGCAGCAGAGGTTTCTGGTAAGGAATTGGATTCAGTGCTACAGCGACTTTCTAACCTATATTTTCCAGGAGACATAACTGCACAGGGAATAGTACCCATAAGGTCAATTGTTGTCTTTGTAACAGCAGCAGGATGGGGGGAGATCTGAGAGGTAGAATCATTGTGGCCAAGGTTGTCACAGTGGGATGCCATACTTCCACTTTTAGAAAATGCATCTGCTTCAGACACAGAATCTTCAGTCAAGGCTAAGAACTCTGAAGGTGTTTGAGCTGTGGTGAGATCAGCAGAAAGCAATGGAGACTGTAAAGAGCTTCCTGCCCGTTCTGTTACATCCACAGAGCAAGATGGAGAAGCTCTCACTAATACAGGTTCTCTCTCTTGGTACTGTGTAATTTCCAGTGAGAATTCAGACTGTTGTACCAATGAAATGGACTGGCTCTGTGGAACTGGCTTAGAAAATTTATAGTGAGATGAAAAAGATTTAGTAAGCAGCTTCTTTGTTGACTGCTTAACAGAACGGCGAGTTTGTTCTTCTGTGAATCCAGAATCATCCCCTTCACTTTTGCCAGAACTTAGGCAATTTATAAAGACATTCTTATTTGTTGAGTGCTCCTTTTCCCTTTCAAAATCCTCTGTCAAAGATCTTGTTATCTTCTTGTTCCGCGAACTACTAAAACCAACAGAATGTCTTCCCCTGGTTTTAATGTGTTCTTCCAAACTCAGTTTTTGCATACTGCTGTGACCAGCTTGAGCACCATTTGAAATACTAAGGTTCTGGTTGGTAGATTCTTGCTTCGGTTCACTGCCCTTCTTATGGTGAAAACTAATGGAAGGAGTACGGAATATGCTCCTGCGTTTACCTGTACTACCTGAGCTTGAGTTCGTGCTGGAAGGAGAGGAGCTGTGGACACCAACTGTATTACTGGAGGAGGGTGAAGAAGGAAGGGAATCATGTCTTCTGCTAATACTTCTTCTAAATATTGGCAATCGGGAAACCAGCGTCGATCGTCTTGATCCGGAGTCCCCCATTGGGACTCCAAGGCATGCACTGTGGTAGCCAACTTAGCAGCCTGGAAAAGTTAAAACGAAAAGAGCAAGTCAATAGAATTCAATTATAAATAAGACGTTTTAAAAACAAAACATTGCTCTTCAGAACATGGAATACATTTAGGTTTATACTAAAACAAAATGTCCCAGCATTGCCTCTGTGAGCCAGAGAGGCCACAAGACTCAACGAGTTACTGAGCTGAGCTGAACAGAATCACAGACTAAGGTATTAAATGACACCAGAATCTCTAATCAAAGAAAAAGCCATTCGGATGAATTTTTCCCCTCAGAGTTTGATTTCAGACATTTGGATATAATGAGGCCATTGGCAGAGAAAACTAAACCACAAAGGATACAGTGTAGAGTTATAAACAAGACAAATTTATAAGGAAACCACAACTATGAATTGAAGAAAAATCTTGATTAAAAGCTAATTCGACTGTTAATGTTGAGACAAAGAATACACATGAGAGAAGCAGAATCATAGAAAATGTCTGAACCATATTAGGTACTTGGTATATCAGAGTTGATGAACTGTAGCTGCCACCTTCTCTTCCGGTTTTTTTTTTTCTTTTTTTGCCATATTAATAAAATGGTACTGATGGAAAAGAAAAGAAGGTGGCAACTACAGTTCATCAACTCTGATGTACTTTTACACAGATTATTTATTTTAATGCTTCTGACTGTAGAAGCAGATAATATTACTATGGACATTTTACAGTAGAAAGGTAATTTGCCTAATGTCACCCAGCTGGTAAGTGGTAAAGCAGGAATAAGAAGCCTATCTAACCACAGGGTCAACTCCTAATCAGCATGATGCGTCTGCTTTCAGTACAGTGAAGAGCCAAGAACTTATGCTGCTGAAGGCCCAGGTACACTTCCACTCCAGGGATTCCTAGTTGTATGGTCAATCTTGCTATTTTACTAATGGCTTTTTTTTTTTACTAGTTTTTATAATGTGCAATGATTTGGTTTCTGTTTTGTTTTTGCTTTGCTTCTATATTTCATTTAATTCCTTAACTATAACATTTACTCCCCGTGTGTCAACTTGAATCAGGCTCTGCTCCATTTTATTTTTTTTCTGCAATCCAAACTACCTAACTAAATGATAACAAATACTACATAAAATGACTAGCCCTCCATTTTATCATCCTTACAATCATGAGATTGCTCTAGTAAAATACTTTCATGTCCTTGAAGATGATAAAAATGGAAAATATTTTCTTCTTCACATACACATTTATAAATATTTAATATTTTGTTCTAAATGATATAAAATTTAACAGGCTTGCATTATATGATTTTTATTAGATGACTTTTAATTACACTCACTGAATTTGAATTTAAATCAAATGATGTGTGAATCACTTCTAAAATATTTAAGTATTCTCATAAGGCTCTGGGTAAAGAAAGCTTAAATATAAACAAAGACATTTTAGGTCTTAAAGTCTTTCACAAATCAAAAATATTTCATTTTCCTCCCAACTTAAATTTTCCAAAGTAGATACAATAAATAATACTTTTTTTTTCATTATTTCACTCAATAATTTTTTTTAATTTTTTATTTATTTTAATTAGTTTCAAGTATACAGTACATTGGTTAGACATCTATATAGTTTGTAAAATGATCGCCCCAATTGCTCCCTCCCTCCCCTGACCCTCCACCTAGCTGTCACATTAATGCTAACTGCATTCTCTATTCCATGTTCCCCATCCCATGATCATCCATCAGCTACTAATTTGTACTTCTTTAACCCTTCACAACATTCTCTCAGCCCCCGAGACTCCCTCCCTTATGTCCAACACCAAATTGGCCACTATATTTGTGACTCTGTTTTTGATTAGTTTGTTCTTTTTATTCCTTACATTCACATATAAGTGAAATTACATAGTGTTTATCATTCTCTGTCTGACTTAAATACCTTCTAGATCCATCAAAGCAATATGTTTTTCCATTCTCTTCCTTTTAGTCTGTGTCTTTTAATCTGACGTGGGTCTCTTATAGGCAACAGGAGTCTTGTTTTCCTTCCCGTTCATCTACTCTTTTAGTTGAAGCACTTAATTCTTTCTCAGTTGAGATACTTATTGATAGGAAAGTAGTTGTTACCATCCTTTATTCCTGTTGTGATACATGTTTTTTGTTTGTTTGTTTGTTTGTCTGTTTCTGAAAGTAGTCCCTCCAACATTTCCTGTAATTCTGGCTTGGTGGTGATAAATTCCTTCAGCTTATTTTTGTCTGGAAAGCTCTTTGTCTGTCCTTCAACTCTAAATGATTGCTTTGCTGGATAAGGTATCTTTGGTTGTAGATCCTGTGTCTTTATCCTGTTGAATATTTTTGCCAAGCCCTTCTGTTCTGCATAGTTTCTTTTGAGAAATCAGCTGTCAGTCTTATGGGTTTTCCTTTATAAGTAACTATCTGTTTTTCTCTTGCTGCTTTAATATTCTTTCTTTATAAATTTAACTTTTGGCATTTTAATTATGATGTGTCTTGGTGGGAGCCACTTTGGATCCCTGATTTTTGGAATTCTCTGAGCTTCTTGGGGTTTTATGTCCATTCCCTTCACCAGGGTAGAGAAGTTTTCCATCCCTATTTCTTCAAACAGCTATTCAACATCTTGATTTTCTTCAGTTATGCTGATCAGATTGATATTTGGACCCTTAATGGTGTTCATATGCTCCTTAAATTATTTTGATAGTCTTGGCATCTTACCTCTTGCCATTCTGATTGAGTGTCCCTGGATTTCTTATCCTCTAGATAGGGCATTCAATCCTTTTCTTTATTCACTCTGTTTATTCCTTTGTTTATTCCATTTAATATACTTCTCATCTCAGATACTGTGTTTTTCATTTCAGACTAGTTTCCTTTCATAATTTCCATTTGTATTTTTGTTTTTTATCACTTTGTTGAAGTTCTCACTGAATTTATCTACACTTCCCAAAAGTCCATTGAGTATCCTTATAACCAGTGTTTTGTACTCTGCATCTGTTAGATTACTTGACTCCATTATAACTGCATCTCTGTTCTGTTCTCTCATATGTTTTCTGCTTCTTTGTCTTCTCATTTGGCTGTCTTTCCAAGTCTGTTTCTATGTACTAAGCAAAGCTCCTAAGTCTCCCAGTCTTATTAGTGTGAATTTGTGAAGTAGGTGTCCAGAAGCACAGTCCTGAGAGGGGCTCAACTGCTGGCCAAACTTAGCTCGAGCCTCTACCCCTCCAGGGCCACCTGTTAGGATTCAGCAGGCAATTCAAAGAAGCTGTGTTTATAGTTGCCTCGAAAGGCCACGCCAGAAACTGAGGCCAGCTGCCTCCAGGGTGAGTCTAGGTGCTGCTCATCAAGGATGTGACACACCTGGATGTGACTTGGGTGGGGCCCCAAGCTGGAGGAGGCAGGGTTTCGGTTTCAGAGAATCCTCTGGGAAGACGAAACTCGGTTATCCAGTCACAGCAATGGTGGCTCTGCTTCCATGCACTGGGAGGGGGCAGGGCTCAAAAGGGACTTCTGTACAGAGCGAGTCTCACCTCGACCCTCACTCCAACAATGTCTCCCTATAAATCCCTGGTGTCCCCCGTGCACAGCCAAATCGGCACTGATGAACAGAGTGAGCAGGTCCATCACTGAAAATTTGTTCGTGGATACGGCCCCCTTAGAAGGCTTCTGTCTCTGCCACTGCTTCAGCCTCCGTCTCACTCAGCCGCTGTAGGCCAGGTCACCCCACGTCTTCACCCTGTCATGCCTTCTGCCGTTGCAGGGTGTTTTCTTGGATTTCTCCCTAGTGGTATGGCTTGCTCATCAAGGTCCCAGGTGATTTTTCCTTGCTGCTGCTCCTTACCTTTGTCCCAACTTTGATTTGGTCGCCAGAGTGATGAACAGAGCCTCTATCATCTATGACATTTTGGGTGCCCACCCTTAGAGCAGCAATGTTTTAATTAACACCATTCTCAGCTGTGATTTTTCACTTATATGCAATATTTATTTCCATTCAATGCCAAGTGAAGATTTTAGTCTAATTAGAGCATTACCAGCCATAACGATTTGCAGCTGGTGATGAACCTATGGCTTTCAATGCATTAATGTCATGATATTTATCATTCTTATTGAAAAATATTCAGAATTTATGTATAGTGAAATATGTCTTGGCCTTTTTTCGTATTTCTTGCATTTGTATCAGCATTTAAAACAAAAGAATAATTCAGTTCCATCTCTCTTTAGGGAGTGTTCAAAGAACTTAATAAAAAATTTCAGAAAATAAATTACAATAATTATTTCTGTTCCTAACTATTTAATAAAAATAACCTGGCTCCCATTGGATACAAACAATACATTTAGGCTACTAATGTATTTTTCCTAATTTCTTTAAGTAAAAACATAATAGGTACTAAAAGACAGTCACACATTAAATGGAAGACATGGAGAGGATATAAAATCTATTAGAGATAAAAATCTTTGCAATTTCACTCTGTCTATTAATAGTCTTTTAAATGTAGTTCTTTATTTCCTACTGAGAGCTTTCCAGCTAAATAAGAAACAGATAAAATATAGGCTGAAATTATCCATATTTTTTAAAAGAACTTTAAGGTCTGATTGCTATCTGCATCTCCAGATTCCACTATTTCCCTCCTCATATTTCCTTCTCTACTAGCACTGTTTACTACTTTACATTTTCTGTTCCCTTTCACTTTCTGAGGATTTGCAGGTGTGGGTCCACCTACTTGGGATGCCCTTCCTGGAACTATGATGTGACAATATTCCTATTTCTATAACATCATCCCTTCCTGGATGCCATCCCTGATCCCCGCTTCTCATCCTCTTCCATTTTATATGTAATACTCTTCCTTTACATATTTCCAAGTATTACTTTATATAGTAAACATCTGTTTATTTAACTGACTTTACTATTGTACTTTAAGTTCGTTTTTGAAAAAGGCCATCTCTGCTTTGTTTTATGACCCCAATGCCTAATATAGTACATAATTAATACCTACAGAGTAAATGAATTTCAGAAAATTAAGTTTAACTTGAACTCAGTATTCCAAACACATATAAACATATTTTCTGTCTCACTATTATAAAATAAATACTATAATTTTGAAGTTAATTATTTTGAATTACAACTTTTAGATATTTTAGTTAAATGAAAGCTTTTCAAACTGTAAAATTATTCAATGACCTGAAATCTACTAACATTTGTAAACATTATAAAAACACAATGCTGAACAAGTTTAATAAAACAATATATCATCACAACTTCAACCTCTTAATGAAAGACAAATATAACACTCCAATGTTAATTTTATTTTTATTATAATTTGTTATAGTTAGAATAATTACCTTTAATCCCTTAGCAAATATTGTATGTATTTTCACATTTTTTACAAATTTCCAAATCAGATAAACATATTTTTTTGACTCCCTTCTAATGCTTCTTGGTTCAGAAGTCATAGTCACTTTAAACATAACAGGCTGTAAAAATTATATAGGTTGAGCTAGATGTGCCAATTTTTCAAGGGCCTTTACTAACATAAACATTGTTTTCTTTGGGAAAAAAAACAAATGTGTTATAGATAAAAAGAGTGCCTTCTAATTATACTCTTTTAAAGCTGTATAAATAAACAAAAAATTATACTGACTTTTAGGAAATACTACTACACAGATGCATACTAACCCTTTAGAAATGCTGTGAAACTCAGTTTGATATCAATTGAATTAACAATATCCTTTGTTCTTTTCTTTCTTTTCTTTTCTTTTTTAATTAAAATTACTGGGTGACACTGGTTAACAAAATCAAATAGGTTTCAAGTGTACAATTCAGTAATATGTCATTATATGTATACTGTGTTGTGTGTTTAGCACCAAGTGTTCTTTAGCACCAGAATTAAAAATAAACAAACAAACAAACAACAAAAAAAACTCCCAGAAAGTATTTTACTCAGTGATCTCTTAGCAAACATAATCATTGCCCTCAATAGAGTGCGACATCATATGGGGGTTCTATTCTAAATAAAATGAGAGGAAAATTTCTTATTTGACATGGCTGAGGAAGATATGAATTTTAGTTCAAAGGTTTACATGAAATGTTAATATGTTACTCATTTAAAATAAGAATAAAATTAAAATACAATAAAGAAGAAATAATTTTTTAAAAATACACTTTCTTCCATGATTCCAAAGGCATTCTCCAAAGGTATAAAATAACCTTGCAGGGTTTCGGAGCTATCATCTTGGAAAATGATTACCATATATACAAAAAGGTATGTCTGTTTGTGCAGTAAAAGAAGCAAAAAAAAAAAAAAAAAGAAAGAAAGAAAATATTTTCCTAGAAATTGGGCAGCCCTCATATCTTTTCTCTATGAGCCAAAGATGAAAAGTCACCTGATATCCCACACCTGAGATAGTCCTAAATATTTTTTGTCTCTTCCCAAAACTGATGGTATTTTATGGCAAAAACAAAACTAAACAAAAAATGTTTTTTACACACACATGCAATTAGAAAAAAACTTTTTTAGTTTCAAATTGTAGTTCTGCCACTTAACTAGTCACATGATCAGGAATATAATAATTATTTTTCAGTGACTTCTTTCAAGGATGAGAAGGAGCAACATGAAGAAAAAAGCAACACACTAATTGGTACAAAGTATATTTCAGTTAGTTTCCTTTCGACGAAATGCATTCAAATAAGTGGCGTATGGTGGTACAGCAAATACACAGATTATGAAAACGAGTTACTTATCAAAATCTTCCCCAATCACTCTGTTTTAAAATTCACCTAAAATATTGCGGAGAAGGTATATAATTTGAGATCGGTATTCTTACCCCTTATTATTTTTATTATGAACCTCCCCAAGTATACATTTTGTTGGAATTTAAAAACAATAATCAGTATTTGAAATGTTTGCAGGAAATTTTGCATGAAATAAATCCTGTCCCAGTTCTACGCTTTCCCAGAAAAGATTTCAGAAAATAACCCAATAGAGCCCAAAATAACCCAAATGATCATGCTGAAAAGAAAATCTAAGGTAGATGGTGAAATTGAAAAAAGAAAATTCACAGAAACAAATACTCTTTAGATAACAATTTTTAACCTTTAGAAAGGAATGGCCAAAAATAATTCATATGTAAATGTATCAAAGGGCATTGATCATTTTCTATCAATTTTGGCTAGAGATTAGACAGCACTTAGTAGGGTAATAGCGTGAAGAAATTTCCAAAACAATCATCTGAATGTGTCATTTAACCAAAGACTCAAATGAGGCTCATGTCTGTTAAGGTTATTCAGGCTAGAAAGCCCTCTTTCTACAGACTTTTTCTATTATAAAGGCCATGCAATTTGCGCCTCAACATTCTTTTAGTTTATGATGCAATTTACCCTTAAATGTATTTCCAAATGGTTTATTGTTTTCTCTTAAGTGAATGGGGAACTAATGGAAACATTTTTAGGAAATAAATCACCTGCAAGATATGGCCGAGAGCCACTTCAGCCAGTAGAGTTAGTGAGGACAATATGAGACACATTAAAATGATGACTGATCAGGATGAAGAGGGTGAGCAGTCACAGAAAAGAGAATGATATCAACAAAAGTTAGAGTCAGAAATCATATACTAGATTCAATTAACAATTTATTAAATTTGCATATAATTTAGCCACATTGGGTATACTTATTTTCAGTAAAGAAAGAAAATAATACAAACAATTAATTGACTACATCAGAAATAGGTACACTACTAAAAATGATTTAACCCTAAAGATGATAGTAACCAGAGATAGATTGCCCCTGATGAGATCTGTATAAATTAATTAGCTAGGTAAAAAGAGAGTGAGATGCCAGATTAGCATGATAATGGAAACTGTTCCGGTAGGAAAGGAGAATACATTTCAAAGAGATGATTCTAGCAGGATTTAGGGAAGCAGATGAGTTCCTTGTCTAAATTAATGGAAGGACATGGATCATGATACACATTTAAAAAGACGTGTAATCTTAAGACCCAGCCAGATATGATCTTAGTTCTTTAGTGACCAGAAGTGACAAGAGAGAAAAAAGAAAAATAAAGAGTTTTAGCTAGAAATTAGACAGCAGTTAGCAGTGAAAGAAGAAAAGACATATAAAGCCATATCTACCTGTAACTCTAAATGAGACTACATTTCTATTTAAAGAACATTATATTTCTGGGATTTACACACAATGAATGCATAATTGTTAAAAATGCAGACTCTGATGCAAAAATATCTAGACTTGAATTCAGATCTACACATAAGAGTTGAGTAGCTTAAAAAGTTACTTAAACTCCTGAGCCTGAATTTGGGCATGAGGATAACAGTTGCACTGTCTTAAAAATTTTTTGTGAGGATCTAATGAACAAATGCAAAAAGCACTTAGTATAGGGACAAATATATGATAAATGCTTAATAATTATAATTTATTTATGAGAAACAACCATGCTTGTGCTACTTCACAGCAAATGTATTTTAATTTAGCTTTAACTTATCTAATACTTCTCAGCTGGAAGTTCTAATTTCGTCTACTGGTTGACTAATACTGTCATTTTCTGAGTCAATATTGAATAGCACAGAAAGGTTATGAAGCAGTAGTACCTATTTGTGAATGGGGCCTGGAATTTGTCTATCTGTCTGTCTGTCTGTCTGTCACTAGTCACTAAATAAATAACAATGTAGCCAATATTAAAACACTTTTTAATTTGTCTCTTACAATTTATTCAAGCATGGCTTGCTTTTTACTCAAAATATTGACCATATTGATCTTCCTGACTAAAAGTCCAGTTCAATTTTTTTATTAAGTAAATATTGAGTTAAATTATTGTCAACAAAATAATTCAGACTTCAAAGAGCAAATACCTGAAAGCTTTATGCATATTCAAAAACTGTGTCTCAGATCCTAAACATAATTCCCTAAAGATATTTTGATAAATTTGGTAAGTAATGCCAATATCACTGCAACAAATATACCACTCTTAAGAGGACAGCACACATTTCAAAGTATATATTTGTTAATAAATATTTTAGTATTTTTATTATCACATCTTATATTTGAAAATTTAGTTTTGTTTTTTAAATATTATTATAGAAAATAGAAATTATCAGTTTCCTAGGTTAGGTTTCCTAGAAGCAGAGCCTGAAAAAGGGATTCTTGTTAAAGCGATTTATTAGAGAATTATTCTACAAAGGGAAAAAAAAAAAAGCATGGTAGGATGGGGGAAAAGCTAACCCAAACTGATCTCATGGAACCTAGAGCACTAACTTATATGGTCTTTTGAATCCCCAAGCCAGTCAACCATTTGCAGACTTCTCTAAGAAATGAAAACAAATATTTGAAATATATAAAACAGGCAAAGAATTGATATATGGAATCTATAAAAAATTCTTATAAATCTATAAGACAAAAGGAAAAATAAATGAGTAAAAAATATAAACGTAAAAAATATAAATCACAAATGAATCTATGAAAACATAATACAAACCCCATTAACAATTCAAGAATATAGAATATAGTCTTATAAGCTAATCAAAAACTGAAAACACAAAGGAAAAACAGTAGCAAAGAATATGGACTGGAATAAATACAAATCACTAATTAACATATGAACAAATATTCAACTCCATTATTAATTAGGAAAAGCCATGTGATACAACTTTTCAGTTTATATTTTAAATCTAAATAACATCAAGTTTGGGTGAATAAAGTGGTACTTATAGATACTTAGGAAGAAATCCTAATTGAAAAGATCATTTTAGAAACTTATGTATCAAAATATCAAATTAAATAATTTCACTTCTAAGCATTAAAGCATTAGATTAATATAAAAAAAAACAAAAAACATGTATTGGAATAGTCAAGGCTGGCTTATAATAGTTAAAATTTAAAATAACATAAATGTCCATTAATAGCAAAATTTTAAAAATAAAATATGCTATATCTATTCTACAGTATTATATATAAGAGCTAAACATATAACATAAAAGAAATGAACTGACAAAAAAAAACAAGGTATTCAGATAATAACATCAAATAGCTAAAAGATATGTATAATTAGTAATATATTACAAAATTTTAAAAATAATAAATATTCTACAGATTCATGTGTCTGAATGCATAGGAAAAAATCTGAAAAGATGTGCTTCAAAATGTGCACAGTGGTTATCCTTGAAGAGAGTCTTTGTATTGGAGGTTGTCACCATTCAGAACATTACTATTATATGTAATGTGAAGTTTTAACTATGAGAACAAATTTATGAATTACTTTTATAATAAAAACTTTTAAAAATTTAAATTAAGGTAGTATAAAAATATATGGCATATTAAAGTACTGTATAATGTTGAAGGATATAAGCATGTAAATGTGTTAAACAGAGTACATGAAAATTTATAGTAGTAGTTGCGTTTGGAAGAAAAGAATGAGCATTGAAAAAAAATGTTTTTTCTAAAAGTAATTTGATCTAATATGACAAATACAAATATCAATTCTGAGTGTTTTAATAACTACCTTAATTTTTGTATATTTTAATGCAATATATTTAAATAAATAAAACCTATGAAAGTATTAAAAATCCTAACAATAATATAAAGACTGTTTTCTCTAGAACCTACATTTTTAACACTACGATTCATATTTTATGCAATTGTCAGTCCAAACTACATCTGTTTGGAACTTGAGGATTACTTTTCTAACAACTGAAATTGTATTTAGTTTCACCATTAAAAGCTATTTTCTTTTTCTTCAAAAAAAGCTTTCATTATATTTTTACCACATGATAATCTACATATTGTCAGTGATAGGGCAGACACAAATAATTTGTTTCAAAATTTTTTTATAATCTTTTGAACGTTTTGGTATTTCCATAACACAAAGATTAAACCATCACAGATTACTTTATACAGTTGGCTAATAAATTTGAGTTACATGATGATATGGAAGAATGTAGCATTAAGACTTTTTCTCATTAATAATAAATTGATGCCATCATACCATTCTTTTCAAGGCTAATATACTAACCAGACAGCCAGTTTTATTTTCTCAACTCAAAACGCATGCTTCTTTCAGATATTTATAATAATTTATTTGTTTCCTATTAAAATGACTGAATTTGCCTTCCATTTTATTTTCTTCACTACAAAAATAAAGGACCAACTAACTATATAATAAAAATACCTGCAGTTGCGTTTACCTATCAGCAGAGGGCGAAGCTCTTCATCTTTAAGAATGAAATCAATTTTTTTTTTCCCGTACCTTTCAGAACCAATTTAAAATTTACTGGGCAGTTAATTATCAAAAACCTCACAAAGTCTTTTATGTAAATGAAAAATTAAAGTCGTCAAGTACATTTGAAATTTTATCTTTGTTTTTTCAAAGATATTTTAGAAAAATAAGTTGCTTTTTGAATTGAAGAAAGACTCCAATTCTTACCTTGAAAGTCTGAAACAATTATGTTGTGTTCAAAGACAACACTTAAAAAGGTGACAAATCCGATTCTTTTTTAAAAATGGTCTGATAGAATTGGTACTTCATGCCAACACATGACTGAATGGAAATTAGTACATTCTTTAATGTGCTTCCATTAGCATTATAAAAAATACAACTATAGATATCGGGTATTTTACCATAAGAGAGCAGGAAGAGTGTGTAAATGCAGTGTTACATGATAAAATTAGAAATATTATATTTCTTTTTCCATATATATTGTATTTGTTTATGTAATCAATAAACTCAAACAAATTATATACATATTTTATTATTTAGAATAGAGGTTTGTAACTAATTAATTAGAATGGGTGTATAGTTTTTGGCATCCAAGAAGGAAGGCATGGCTTATATTTACCATATTCTAAAAATAAAATCCTCTGCTATAGTATCAGATTAAAATTATTTGATTCTTTAAGATAAATTTTAAATTGGTGGAAAATCCCAATATTAACCCAATAATTAAATGATTTACTCTAAATCCATAAAATATAATTAAAAGTAGATTTTACTAAATATAATAAAATATATTTTATTTATGTAGCTATGACTTAAAATTTTATTTATTTTTAGGAGGAATTACATAAGATGTACTACAATTACAAAGGGAACAATAAATTCAGCTCATTTCTTTCTTAAAAAAAAAAACCTTTAAATTTTGTTAATTTACTGTTGTTTTATGAAACTATGATTCTGCATCGAAGACCACTATAAGGAATGCCTGACTGTTCTTGAGCTGATACTATGCCATATACTATTAATCTGATAGAATAACTAGTAAGAATAAACTCATGAGAGAAGAACCTGTATGGAATGGGCTATTTTAGCTCTACTTGAGAGCAACAGTAATGTGCCTGCTCTGAGTTGCCACTAGATGGAGATTTTGCATCTCGGAACACTTAAGGACTTCTACCTTGGTGATCAACTACTGCGTAGAATTTTATATGTGAAGTGTAGACTTCCTTTCAGAAATGAAAAAATGGAAATTCATATTGGTTAAGGAATCCATTCAAAGATGTACAAATAAGTAGCTGCACTAACATTTATGGAACTCAGTGTTCCTGATAACAGAATTAACTCTAATCCAATCATATAAAAGCAGAGGCTGTCCCTGCCAGAGACTTGTCCTAATTTCAAAAAAGTAAAAAGACTCTTACTCTGTAAGCATTAATATATCTATATAATTGAATATTGTTTCCATTTCTGTAAAACAATTTATTTTTCAAGAAGCTATATTAACATAATATTTTCTAGTTTCCCATTTCTGGCTTTAAAAAAAAAATACTTAGTCACAAATTCACTAGAAGGAGTTACTTCATATTTAATTAGTACATAAATTATCTCATTTTAATCCTCCTAAAAACTTTCTGAAATAACTGAAATTATTCTTGTGTGTGTAACTTGCCATTGAGCTGGCTCTGACTCCTAGCGGCCCTATGAAATGAGTAATATCCAACATCCTGTCAGCCATAGCCCTGCTCAGCAACTGGGGACTGAGACCTATAGCTTCTTTGATGGAGTCGACCTATCTCATAGTTACTATTTCTTTTTTCCTGCTGCCTTCTATTTTCCTTAACAGTATTGTTTTTTTCCAAAGAACCCTGCCTTCTCATCACATGTCCCAGGTAGGACAGCTTTAGTTTGTCATTTTTGCCTCCACTGATGTTTCAAGACTTAATTTGTTCTAGGACCCACTTATTGGTCTTTCTGGTGGTCCAGTGTCTAGACAGCTCTCCTCCAACACTATTTCTTATCAAATTCTTCTTCTTCTTAACATCATCATCATCACCACTATCATCATCAATATTACCATATTACTTTAAACAGGTAAATAAACAAATTTGACATCAGAGAGGTAGAGCTGATATCTGAATGCAGGTATTTCGGATGCTGAAGACATATTTTGAAATTACATCACTCTGACTGAATGCACAAAATAGATACAATGACAATAATTTTATACAATATTAAATAATATTCTTAATGCTATTGCTGCCCTAAGAATGTATAATTGTGAGTGGATTAGTATTACAAATTAGTATTCCAATGACAGTTTTAAATGACTCTCCAATCAACAACAGGACAAAGGGAATATTAATTCTTCAGGAAAAAAAATGCACACACTAGCAAAGAACATAAAGAATTCTGGGTTCAACAGCAAGAGAGACAGAAAGGGAGGAAAGGAGATAAAGTTGTGGCATCCTACAGACTTAACTAAGTCAACATTTGCATGTCCAAGACTGAATATTAAACAAGGACATAATTAGAATCTAAGAACATTTTGTGATTCATAATAAATTCTTCCAAGAAAGAAGCACGCACCCATGCTTAAAAAGAATGGAGAAAGCATACTACACAACAAACAAAAGGTCACCAGAAACTGGAATAAGCTACGGGGAGCCCTAATGGCTTCATTTGTGGACAAACCACATACTAGTATTAAAACACCACACATATATTTTATAGTATATAGTACATAAATGCTTAAAATAATGCAACAAAACTATCACAAAATAAGGGTCATTGTCTCAAAATACACATTTTAGCTTTCTTTTGAACACCTTAATATCTCACACTTGTTTTTCCTGTATAATGTATGGATTACATTTGGGGATCTATACTTTCTGAGTTTGGTTTCTGGCTTCTGCACTCATTAACTGTGAATCAACTACTTAATCTCCCTCTATGTGTGAAATGGAAAAATAAATAGCACCTAGGATAACAGAGTTAACTATTATGAGGATTAAATGAGCTAATAATGTGCGTTAAGTGCTTAGACCTGTGCCCAATACAGAATAAGCACACAACAAATGTTAGCTAATTTTATTATTACAAAATTATGTAAAGTGTACCCAACTTTCATATTTTCAGAATTTGAAATAGAAATCTATCAAAAATTTGATGCTTCAAATTTGATGCCTCAAAACTTTAAATGCAGCACCCTTTCTGAAATTTTCTCTTAATATGGTTTATTTGCTTCTATGTGAGCCACAAGTATAGATAGTATACATGTGGATAAACAGGATAATATCCTTCCACAAAACCCCGGGATAAAGAACTATACTGCTAGCCTGGAAATGAGAAAAGATATAGGTAATAAACAACACTATGTGAAAGACAAACTTTCTTTTTATTTCTCTTCTATTGGAGTGTATTTTATGCTGATACTTTAGATAATTTTATGTTGGTCACATTATCTAACACAATAATTACAAATCTGTTTTACTAAAGTAACTTAAAATCTATATAATCCTTACCACAACTTAAAATTCAATGACTAACAATTCATCCATTTGTTTAATATGGCAAAAGATATGTTTTCTGGAAGGTTACATACACTATATGTGCTTAAACATATTTTCATTAATGTTGTCAAGCAGCATATTTAGGTCATTTAAAGTTATGTTACTACATGCCATTATAATCCAATTAGCAAAAACAATCCTCACTGTCAAAGAAATCAGCCAATAAAGTCTTCAGAAGAAGAAAAGGTTTAAATCATTAAACATTCTACCTTAGTCATTTTTAGAATATAACAGAAAAAGGAGGAAGGAAAGAGAAGAATGACTCAAAATATTGCTCCTATGAAATAAGGCACTATCTCCAGTATTTAGAAAGTTCTCAAGAGATCCCATTAGGAATTAAACCTCTAACTGATACCCTGGAGATTTTTAGAGACTGGACAATCAGCACATCCTAGAAAGATTCAGAAAAGGTGATAGGTTAGTCTTCTTTTTTTTTTTTTTGTAAAGTGGGAGGCTGTGGAATGTAAGGTGGAAAAGATAAATTGACAAACCTAGAAGTTTTTCTCCAGAAAAAAAATTGTATGAAAAATCACAACAGGAAATTGAGGATTGAGAAATTAATTCTCTTAAAGGTATGCATATCTATGTAGGCCAGGAGCAGTCCTTGAGACGCAGAGTTATTATTATACTACAGTCTGAATACCACTGCTCTAGCATATACAAAGTGCTCAGTGCAGTCACCCATTCAATAATTAAAAAATGGGAACCATATCTCTTCTTGGCACAGAGGATTCAAAAGAGAATTAATACTTCTGATAAAGTATTCCAGTGGAGACAGAATATAAACAAGAAATCGAATGAACATGACAGATAACCTCCGACAGTGATATATGTCATATAAAAAATAATCAGTAATAAAATAAAAATTAAAAGGGGAAAATGTGAGGGTGGGGATAGCTGAGGTGAATGAAGATCAGTAGGAAGAGCATTTCCAGCAGAGGCAACATCAAGCAGAAGTCTCTGGGGCAGGCCTGCACATGGTCTAACCAGGTAACAATGTGAGTTAAGGGAATGAGTGCATGTGATAAGGCAGGTCAGGAAGGTTGAGAGCCAGATCCTGTATAGCCTCATAGTCATGGTGACATGCTTGGATTTCACTCCAACTTCTAGAAAAAGCCATCAATAAGCTTAGTTAAAAGAGACAGCCTCTTTGTAGACGAGGAATTGCAGGAGTACCTGGTCAGTTAGGAAACTACGGCAATGGTTAAAAGAAATAATGGTGGTTTAGCTTGAATAGCTTTAATAAAAATCAATAAGGCAATAAACTTGGTCACCTCATGGGCAGCACCAACAAGATTGCTAATGAAAGGAATGTGAGGAGTTAGAGAAAGAAAAGAATCAAAGAAAATGCAAAGAGATCCTGTTACATAGCCTTTAAATACATAAGTTCATTTCTGATTTCAAAGTTAGAAAATCTCTGAAATATGAAGAATACGGGAAAATATAAAAAATAAAAAGCATCCAATCCCATCAAC
Organism: Cynopterus sphinx; assembly: GCA_030015415.1. Classification (NCBI taxonomy): domain Eukaryota; kingdom Metazoa; phylum Chordata; class Mammalia; order Chiroptera; family Pteropodidae; genus Cynopterus; species Cynopterus sphinx. Next base: position 117,019,124 of record CM057382.1, on the reverse strand, counting down.
GGTATGCTGTCAGTTTATTTTTAAATGCAGGAGTCTTCACTTTGCATGGCACTATTAACTGAAGCATGTGCATGTGGGAACTGCATCCTCTTTTTGCACAATTCTGTGGTACTTAAATTTCATGCATCTCAAAATGAGTGAGGACTGCCTATTTTTTTCACTATATTTTACATCATTGAGATAAAATTCATATGTACTGTATCTTTCTTCAAAAAATATAACATAGTGTTACCAACTCTTCAAAAAAGTTCTAACAGTTGGATGATATCTCTTAAAAGGAGTTACCATAAATTACTTAAGGTAAAACATGTAGATAGTTTCAATCATTCCTATTAAAAATATCCATCTTATACTACTAGTTTTATACTATTATAATAGAGCTAATTCATTTTATTCCTAAATAATAACTTGATAACATTAAATGACTATTTTGGGCTGCCCAGTTTTTAGAATTTTTATTAACAGAAGAACCTCAGATGATGTTTTGGATTTCAGCCTGATGGCTGTATTACTTTTATTATCAGTGTGATTGGACCAAAGTCCTATGTGTAAATCTCTTGTTGGTAATAAATGAAGCTGTTCTGGAGCCTCTACAAACTACTTCAGGCCACTAGGGTACCATTTAGTAAATTACCACAGCAACACACTATGGTTGCAGCCACCAGAGGCAAAAGTGTCTTATCACACTACATTTATTTGTCCTCAAGATGTCTCTTTCCCATTCTGCAATGATTAATTCATTTGATGTCATGGAGACAGAGTAAGAACACCTCTCTGTAGTTCTTCAATTTGAGAAATCAAGTCAAGAAAGCAGAGTGAAGAACTGACATAGAAGCAGAATATATCCAAAGCATATAAATGTTTACAAGTAAATAGTTTGGTATAATTTATTAAAATCTCTGATGAAGAGGGTAATCTTCACTAGGCATAAAGGGAAAATGCAAAATAAACGCAGACTTGCTCCCTGACATTCAGAAGTTTATAATCTCATTAAACTAAAATAAAAAAAAAAAACAGAGGTCAAATGTGAATGATACTGAGGTACTGACAATAAATGCAATTATAGTTCTGAGAGGAAAAGAAAATGTAAACTGGAGAAAAAATTAATAAAGGCTCAAACTAAAGCATGAAAATTCAAGACAGAGTTTTCATAATATTTTGAGGATTTTAAGGAATTGAGGAGTTCATTTATTCAGAAAACATCCATTGAAAAGTTTAGCCTGTTTCAAACAGGAAACTAAGGATGTGTTCTCTTTTCTCTCTCTCATCTACTTATCAGTAGCTCATGGAATCTATAAAGCACTAGACCTAAATGATGCTCTTCGAAGCCAGGAAGCCCCTGGTTCTTAAAGTACAGTAAGTCCTGACTTGACATCTTTGATAGGTTCTTTTAAACTGTGAGTTTAAGCAAAATTACCTTTAAAACAAAAATTTTACCATGGGCTAAATGATATAAGTGAAAGTTGAGTTCCTACAGCATTTTTCTGGCAATAAAAACATTACCAAACTTCTAAACAAACACTCAAAACACTTCTAAACTTAAAAATTGCAATATGTTAACTACACATACATTTAAGAAAGATTAATAAAAACCATGTAAGACAATTATTTTCCAACATATTTATTCCAGTTCAAGGTTGCAGGTGACTGGAGCCTCTCCCAGCAGCTCAGGGCTCAAAGTCAGAAACCACCACTGTACAGAAGTCTCCTCCATGGCAGGGCACACTCACACAGACACCCACACTCAGACTGGGATAATTTAGACACACCAATTCACATCAAGTGCACATCTTTGGGATGCAAGGGGAAAAACAGAGTCTCTAAAGAAAACCTACATAGGCATAAAGAGAAAGTGCAAACTCCACGTTGATGGTGGCCCTGGTCTGGGAATCAACTTTTTATTTTTCCTCATCAGTGTTATAACAAAACAACATTGAATGAAACAATGTTATTCCGCAACCTGCTGTATAGTTCAGTCCAACAGCATTACCATCACCTGGGGATTCATTAAAATGCAAATTGTTGGGCCACACCCCCAAAAATGCTCAATCAGAACATGTGGGTGTCTCACCTGGCAATCTATGTATTACCAAGACCATTAGAAAATTCTGAGGCACACTAGAGATTGAACACCACTGACCCAAGTGAACCAAGGAAGAACCTGGAGAATAACATGAGGTAATTACTTGCTGGTTAACTGCAGAACAAAAACTAGAAACATGATTTTTAACTCATAAAAGATCATTTTTTATTGCATTATAATATAAATGCAATTTTTTTTATTCTTATCCCCTTGCCAAACACAACCTTTGGAAAACTTTGGTCCTGCTTATTAATAGTGTACACTTTATAAAAAAGGTATTCACCTTTCACTTGGTGATAAATTAAGCAAACTAAGACTTTAAATGTAAAATCTCTTTCAAAATTTTTTTTCATTTTGAAAGAAAAATAGAATTTGACTTTGGGTAGTGAACACAAAATGCAATATACAGATGATGTATTATTGAATTGCACACTTGAAACCTATATAATTTTATTAACCAATGTCACCTCAAAATATTTAATTAAAAAATAAAATCAAAAATTAAAAAAGAAAAAACAAAGTAAAGAATCACATAAATAAACTGTCTTTTTGTGTTCTTTTTCTATTTTTCCTTAGATGTTTTCTTTTATTCCTTATTGGTTTGTTAGCTCTCTTTATGTATTGAGAATATAGCACGTTTTATTTATTTTAAATATTTTTTATTTTGCTCTTTTATTTTTACAGTGCAAATGTTTTTACCCGAAATAAATGTTGTAATCTGAAATATTCACATCTTTTATTATTATTCAGTGTTCTATGCTTTGAAATGTTTTATCTTTTCTAAGAGGTGAAAATTCACCTATTATTTCTTCAAATATGCGTGAGTTCATTTTTATGTTTAACTCTTCAATTCATCTATATTTTTTAACGATAGTCTCCAATTTGAGTGTTCATGGGAATCACCTAGAAGAACTGTTAACACACAGATGTTGTATCTCATTTCCAGTTTCTGAAATAGTAGGTCAGAAATAGTAGATTTAGCATTTCTAACGAGTCCCCAGATGTTGCTGATGCTGCTGGTCCTAGACCACATTTTGAGAACTACTAGATAAAGAAACCAATCAACAAAACAACAACAACAAAAAACATTTTCCATATGTATATAGGGCCTGTGTATTGTGAACTATACTAGTTTAGTGGCTAAAAATGAGTACAAATCGGTAAGATCAAAATGAGACAAAAAACAGATTTGGGATTACAGTGTAATAAGTTTTCTTTGAATGTTATAAGTTTTCTCTGATGCAAAACACCCCTGTCCAATGTTGAAGAAATATGTCTAATATAAGGGCTCACAGAATTTAAATTAATTAAAGCTTAATTAATTAATTCACCCTGCCTAAGAAATAATGTTTTTAAAATTATAAACTAATTATTTCTTGTGTTATATTAACCTTCATCACTAGAAAAAAAATATATAAAGAAAGCATCTATGAAGGAATTTGTGAGTGACAAACTATAAGAGAATTCTATAATTATTTTTAATAAATCAAACTAATCATTATTTGACATTATTGAAATTTAACTATCAACTTAATTGGAATCAAAAAGCCTGCTTTGTTTCCTTGTCCAAACAACAAAGTTGCAAAATACAAAAAAAAAGAGTAAATCAGAAATAAAATGGATTTAACCTGAGAATTATAAACTCTATTTAATAGCAACTGCTTCGTAATAGGTAACATAACATAATCACTCAAACTGTAACATAATCTATTTTTGGTATCAAGGACCAGTGGTGCTCCTATGAGAACCTAATGCCTAATGCCTGATGATCTGAGGTGGAACTGAGGAAGTGATGCTATTTCTGGGGAGCAGCTACAAATACAGATGAAGTTTCCCTCACTTGGCTGTCTCTCACATCCGACCATGTGCCCAGGTGTTGGAAAATCCATACATAATCCATAGTATCAGCGCTATGGAATCTGACTTTAAATTCACACCATTTATGGGATCCTTTTAAATTACAAAACAGCACAAAGTATCAAAGTTTCTATGAGAAAGATGAATCTCTAAAAAGTTTACTTAAAAGATAACGTCAGTAGAATAACATATTAGCACTAGATAACGGTCTCTCACTGTTATATACAGTAGATTACAGGGAAGAAATATATAAAAAATAAATATCCAGGTAAAGCAAAGCTATTTATTTTCAAAACAGGAGAAAGCAACCCTACAGCAATGCTGTGTAACAATCATTTTACTTATACCAAATGCTTTGATGTAGCTTTGATCACATAGTGCTTACCTATCTCTTTTTTTCTGGATAGAAAACTCTTATCAGCATTAAGAGAATCTAACAGTAGATCGAATAGAATGATGGACCTTAATCAGACTCTTGTGAAATATAGTGACCCATACATAAAGTCTCTTCCATGAATTACACAACCTCTTTAAATAGTCATTTCCAAGAGCTCATAAAGAGTGCAGCCTCTATAGTAACCTAACAAGGACAGTGTATAGGTTTATTGAATTGAAAAATATTTTGGGATTTTAAACAGAGGTCTGCTGATATAGTAATTTGGGTAAATTGAAATGAGCATCTGAAACAGCAATTATTTCAATGTGTTTAAATTTCAAGTTTCAGTTCAATATTGCTACTTATATTTATTTAACTATTTAAAATGCTTTAAAAACACAAATGCCAACGAATTAAAAGTTCATTCCTATTCTAGATTATATTATAGAAATTAACTATCAACAAATATATATAATGTATGTAGACATGTATTATATATATTATATATATAATTTAAACTAGTTCATAGAGGAAATGCCTACTTTTCATATAATTTTAACATTAATAACCACACAAAATACTGCTCTTCTTAGGCATAAAAAATAATATGGCAAATAATGTATATTAATATAAAATAGCCATTTAATAAACCAAGTACAATTATAAATGCTTTCAATGAAACTGGAGTAAAAGCTCTATAACAAAATATCAACAACTAAAAAGCACTCAAACATATTTATTCAAGTCTAATTGGTATGCAGATGCAATCAAGCTGATTCAGGAAGTATAAAACTAAGACACCATATGGTTCTTAGTTCTCCAAAACTGCAGACATAAATATGGATTTTATATACTGGTATCTGAGCTTAGCACTATTGATAACAGAATGCTTTGCTCAGTCATCTTTAGTGTCTTTTGAAAATATAGTGTTTTAACCCATCAAAATGATGAGAGTGAAATGCTGCCAAACAGGCAAGTCAGTCATGGGTATTCCCATGGTGACTCAAGTTGGATTTTTTTCAGTGAATTAACTAATGCTCTCCCAGTTATACAATTTTGCTTATGTTCAAATTTAAAAGTTCAAGATCATGAAGAACCTGTAAGTGGTATGTAATTATCTAACTATATATGTATTTTGAATGGACTGGTTACTATTCATAGTTTTCAGACTTTCAAACATCATAATAAAAAAGCTAATAGAAAAAAATAGACTTGAGAACGTCAATGTTTCATTCCTATGAATTGTTTTATAGGCATAATTATGTTTTTTTTCTGTATTTTCTCATTAAGAGATAAATAAAAAGCATTACTTGTGTGGAAGCATGACAAGAAGCTATGTAACCTAAATCAGCAATGGTCAAAATATATTAAAAATGTACAGGAAAGTCTGAACATCTATGATACCATACAACTAGATTTGTTTAATAAACTAAAATGAGATTAATGTGTTTAAAACACTTTTCAAATTGGCGAATGGCACAAATATATGTAAAAATCAGTATGATTTCAAACGTTTTTGGCCTATTCAATTTTAAATAACTATATATGAACTAACACTGAGCTATGCAATGTGAGCTTGTGATTTGTAAAGCAACAGGAATGGAACTGCTAAGACAACAACCTATGCTGACACGTAACTCTAGAGCTTTATCTCTACTATATTGGAAGTCTTCCAATGGTTCTTAAACCAATGTGATTAAATATTTAGATTAATAGGTTAAAGATATTCTCTTGCATCAGGAAAGCCTGGCTTTCTTATTCTAAATTTCTAACTCGGCAGAGAGACACTCTGAATACTCTCATTGGAGGAAACAGGAAAATAGCTGGGAAATTTATAAATACATGTAAATAAGGGCCTAGGTTAGGTCTGATTTATACCTTCTGGATTTCTACTTTCTTGGTTATCTGTGTGAGTCCATATACTTCAATCCTTAAAACAGAGGCCCATTAATTGCAAGTTCACAAGAAGAAATAGCAGAGCCTTCATATTCCTTTTCTTCCCTTCTATGCAATCCTGCAGTACTACTTAGTGCTGGGTTCAATTAGTCCTTGTAATTAAAAAGAAAAATGTGACATCATTAATTTTCCATGGAAATATTTTCTGGAAGCTATAATATTCATCATTGCAATTTGTCCACCGGATTTGGGATAGCGGCTTTATTCCTTCAGTCCTTGGGTTCTTGAAATTAAATATAAAAAATGTTTTAATGAGACTGGTGAGTTTGTAATTCTGCCCTTACTAACTCCTTAGAATTTATTATTTGCCTGAAGCTATTCAGCAAATCCCTTTTTACTTCATATTTTATTAATATGGGCTCCTGACGTATATTTATCCTCTTCATCTCTGATACACATCTACTTTTTAAGAAGTCCCTTAACTCATCATTTTTATATAGTATGAGAATTTTAGATTCTTTGCTTAAATTGTCTTGGCTGAGAAAATGTCAAAGATTAACTTCACAATAAGCTCTTACTATTTAACCAGCATTCATAAGCCATATATACACATTTAAAAACATTATACAATTTTCATTCAGAGCACACATTAATATAAGCCACAGTTACTTCAAAGAGCAAGTCACATCCTAAAACATTTTATCCTATTACAGCCAAGTGGATCACATTAATCATTGGAAGCAGCAGGTAGGTAGGTAGGTAGGTGTGGCTGTCTGCATATTAGTTGAAAAAGAAACCATTTCTCCTATCTGGTGTGTCCTAATATGTTCCAGCTACTTTCACATAATAAAACACACACACACACACACACACACACACACACACACACACACACACACACACACAGTAAGAAACAGAAAAAGATTCTAACACTAGATTTATTTACATCATGAAAATGCCACAGGAAGTTGATAGATCTTTTACTCAATTTCTATACTATTTCTTTATCTCATCTTGGGAATTACAATATCTTCCCAGGAAACTCTGTTTTTCACTCTGCACCACTGCTATGTGGCTTCATCTTCCAAAATATGATGAATACTGTAAACCCCTAGCTTTAGCTTCCATACTTTAGCTTCCATAGTAGATGGGCATATGATCCACACTCTTTGCATTATAACTGCCTCCAATTCACACCATACTGATAGAAACTATTTCATATAGTCTACCTACTTTTATTACAGAGGATTTCAAAATACGTGCATCCAGCAGAATACAAGCATCTATATACCTTTACATTCACCTAAGTTTTATATGTTCCAGTAATGGCTAAATTATACCACACAAAAATAGGAAACAGATTTCATCTGAAGCCCAACTTAAATTAATTAGTGGTTCCAGTTGGAATGAAATACAGAGAATAGTTGTGATGTCTATCCAAGCTCAGCAGTAAAAAGTACCATAATAGAATGTGTGAAATGGGCAATAGAGGGAAAATTGGCAAGCTATGTGTTATGCATTTTCTATCATAACCTGGACTCTCATAGATATAATCCCACTCTTATGAAAAAACCCTAGAGTCATTAAAGTTATTAAACACCTGACTTGCCAACCAGCAATTAAAGACATCAAACTGTCACTTCCTTGACCTATATCTTATCACTTCCCTTTTTCAATAACAGCTCTGTTGTTTTCTTCCTTCTCCTTTTCCTCAGTTCTGCATTCAAGAAAGAGAATTCCTCAGTGCAATATGAGTTAGAAAATACTTTTCAAGACATTTTCTAGAGCTTTAAAGATTAAAGAAACACACACCAAAAAATATCAATAACAACTAGTAAAAAAGTTGGAGTATCCTAAGTCATGAGCTAGAATGACAAAATTTAAAAAGATATTGTTTTAGGTTTAAGATGGTATAAAGACTACTGACGGCAGATCATAATTTCTCCCAAACTTTTAATGTTCTTTATAAATTCTATGGGATTGGGCAAAAGTATAATAGCATGTATCCATCATTAAGGTATCATACAACAGTGCCCCCCAAATCCTCTGTGATCCACCTAGTCACCCCTCCCTTCCCTCACCACCTTACTTTTATGTCTTAGTTTCCTCAACAGCAAAACTGATGTGATAACAACTGTTCAAGCAAACACAGTAAGACATACAAAAGATATATATAGTACAAAAATGATTATCATTGTGTCTTTAACTACTAATTTTAAGCCCACTACTCTACAAATTCTGGTAGTTTTCTATTTGTTGCCACCATGGTTTCTATACCTGATGACATAAATCTACCAAACTGTTAAGAGAGGTCTCATGTGTTCTCCCTAATGTTTTTTGTTTGTTTGTTTGTTTGTTTTTTTGACATCTGGATAAACCTGTATGTCAAGACAAACTCTCGTTCAAAGTCAGATGGGGTAGGAGGTAGGGACAGCAGGGAGTCTGGACACAAAATGATATTGAAGATCTGGATTCATTAGATTCAATGTCTCAAAAACTTTGGGTAGCATCCAACTACAGATACTTTTAATCTGAATTACTCCTAAAGGTGAAGGGAGGGCTATCTTACTCATGGGGTTATCTCCTCTGCTCCTACCACAACATAGTTGATAAGACCCAACAACTTTAAAGAATGCCAGAATGTATAGATGCCTCCATCCTTTCCTCCCTTCTATGTATTTCTTGTTCTCTGAGTGCAAAAGAGAAAATCACTACTCCAACTAGGTTGGATTGTGGAATTATAGAAAATTTCCCTCATATTTTGAGTTGAACTTCAGAATGTGTTTTTCAAGAGAGAGGCAAAGTTATGTATATTCAGAAGATAATGTTAATATGATCATTGATATTGCTGTTATATTAACTACATAAATTGGTTATTGTGAGTTAACATTAAAAAAATCATTACTTATTTAATAACATCTCTAAAAGAAAATATTTGATCAGATTAAAAACCCTAATTTAAAAATGTGTCTTGGAATGTGGAGATGAAAATACTTGATTAAGATCAATAATGATTTACAAACAGTGTAGAGAAAATAATTTTAAGAGTTTTATAAACCAAATGACATTTTTAGTTCTGTAATGATAATTATTAACATTTAGTTCTCTAATGACAATTATAAAGAAAGGAGGAGAGGGAAGGAGGGAAGGAGGGGGGAAAATTGATTTTAGAAATTAAAAAATCTGTTTCAAACTTTTATACTAAATCATATAACCTTAAATATTCAAATTTTAACATGAATAATGGTAGTCCTGTCTGTTTTATTATAGTTATTCTAATTATTAGAGATGTGTTCAATCAAGTGATTTCAGTTTTAGTTAGCTAAGGTCATAAGTTAAATAATTTAAAGGTGAATATTAAAGTATCAAAGTCCCTACATCTCAGGCTGCTAAACAGCCAATAAAATTAAGTATGTTGCTGCAAAATATCTAAAAGCTACAGTAGAACCGACCTGAATTTGAAAGGCTAAAAACTATAAGATTATAATAGAAATATTTAATCAGAGCCTCGGGATGTGATTTTCAAAAGATGGAAGTGCATTTCATTCTGTGTATCTATTCAACTAAGAAAATGAAATACAATGATGACCAAATTATTTATCCCATAAAAGTACCGTGAATGAGATTCTGATCCTTAAGACCATGTAATTAATATTTCATAAAGTAAAACAGCTGGATTCAGCACTAAGTATGAAATATCCTCTCCTCACTACATCCAAAAAGACACATTCAATTTTGAACTAATCCTAATACAAACTCATAGTAGAATACAAAACTTTATTCTAATTTCTGATAGCTTCTTTCACTGTCATACTTTAAAATATAGCAATATGGACATAGATATCTTTAAAATAATTTGATGCAATCACCTAATAATTAACACATTTTAATTTCTGTATCATTATATTCAAGAAAAAATTTATTAACCAACCCTAATTTTACCCTGATGAAATGTAACCATTTACCACCAATTCACCAGGTTAGTTTTTAATTCTTGATTAGTAATAATTATCATCTAACCTGATGTGTGTGTGTGTGTGTGTGTGTGTGCATGCATGCATATACATATATATATATATATATATATATATCCACAAATATATTTTAAATGTTAAAATAACTTTTCTTAAATGCAGATATTTAAAATAAATATCCATCTTAAAATCCATTCAAAGAATAATTTTATTGCAAAATAAAATTAATTATATTATGCTGCCCTGAAAAATAGGAAAGTATAATTATTTTGGTATAATTATATACCAATTGTACTAATTTTGGTATATAACTACTTTAAGAACTAAAAAATGGTCTATTTAGAGATTAAAAGTAGTACATGTTCTCTTCTCCTCAGCATAGACTCTATAATGATTTATCTGTTTACAAAGTAAAGATTATAATACACAAGCTGTCAGAAGTTCAAGAATATCCTAGATGTTGTTTTTGTTGTTTTACTGTTGTAGTTTAAGATGAAAGAAATATTATATTCTTTATTTTAAAAGAATGGCTAAACAAAGGATATCATAAAAAATGAGTTAACTTAAGTGAAAAAATGTAATTGGAAATTTATTAAAGAGATTTCTTTCTATGAAGGAATAATTCAGGATTAATACACCAACTTAAAGAATGAGAAAATGAAAACCTTCAGCAAGAATATCAAGGTAATCTTGATATTCTGGAGAGGAATAGTAAATGCTCAGATCGACAGATAGAAATGATACAGCCAACTCAACCACTCAGAACATCACCCAAACTCATTATAAAGAGAAAAAAAGTATGTTACACAGCTATATATACTTTCAATAGGCAGTGAATTTGTTAACTAACATCAGTTGGAGGAAAGGGAAGTTTAGAAACGTAAAAAAAAAAAGCGTTCTAGTATTTAGGAAAGAATCACAATATTAAGACTGTTCTTGTTAGTTCTAATACTGTTAGCTGATGTTGTAAGGGATTTATAGGTAAAAAAAATAAACATGTTCTGTAATAAACCTTTTATAAAGTTAATATTCAATAAAATTTCTTATCTTGGTTAATAATACAATGACTTCCCAGAAATCATGTCAATGTCTTCAGCAATTAGGCTTTTTATGGTGAACAACCAAAAATTCAATGCAAATAAATTTAAGGTAAAATTGCAGAGCCTACAAAAATTAGAGGATTTCACTAAATTCACGAAAGTGAGGTGAAAAACTACTCAAAACACACACAAAGCCATTAACAAATTAGAACTGTACGATATAGACTTAAGGAAGACAAGAAAATAGAAAAGAATTGGTACAGAATTTGTGCAAGAAAAAAGCATTCTTTGAATATCACAGATTATGTTCTTAAAGAAACTGATAAAACCCTCAAATATTTTTATAAGAGATTCTCTTTATGATGGTGCTGTAAGAGTCAAGTGTAAATTGAAAATGGTTGCATCTTTCTACTACATTTCTATGTCTGCAAAATTGCTTCCTCAATCAACATGTGATCATTTTTTTTCATTCTGTGTATTGAAGCCATAGTTGCAGTTATCACCTAAAATGAATTTATATTTATTTCATTTTTTCAGACAAATTTCAGAACTTTTCTTTTTCTTCCAAAGTATCAACTATGAATTTTGCATCCCCATTTTAGATGTATTTGTCTTAAATGGCTTTTTTTTTTTTTTCTGAAACAACCACCTGCATCAGAACCACCTATAACATTGTTTCCTTAAAAGGATAGCTTTTAGGGAATTTACAAGAAAAATCACTTACAGTTAGAAAATACATCCCTTTCCTATGAGACTATCTTTCAAGCTATAATAAAGTCCTACTTCTTTGCTCTTTATAGCAAGTAATTTTCCTTGATTGTTCTGTTTCAGCCACATTAGCCCTTTTCTCTTTTGACCACACTAAGGTAGTAGCACCTTTGGGTCTTTTTATTTACTTTTGCCTCCCCTGCTCCTGCATTGGTGCATGGCTACTTCTTTCTTGTTATTCAAGTCTTATTTCATATTTCATCTCCTCACAGAGACTTCCAGATGACTCTTTATATAATATTGTTTTGTTCTCCATGATCATTCTGTTCAAGCACATGTTCTGCCAGTACCCACACACCCACCTCATTGCCTTCATTCACCTCCCAAACTCTTACTGACCCATTTCTCCATTTGCCTACTGTCTGCCTCTCCAAATAAGAGTATGAGCTTTAAGTGGACAGTGACATTTGTCTTGCTTTCTACTATTCCCTATCACTCAGACCAATGCCTAGATTAAAAAATATTTGTTTAAAAAATGAATGAAATAAATGGAAAATCATTTTAACTGATCTCTAATATTTTTATTAGAGGTACTTTTTCAAAGTTTAAACAATTTAGAGCTACATGCATTTTCTTATCCACAGATTAATAATTTGTTCTGTTCATTTAGGAACATTTAAGTGCCTACCATTAAGTTAAATTCCTAGGAACATTAATTCCTTTCTTTATAGGCTTGTATAATTTCTGAGTTAACATTAAAAGAAGTCTTCTGTGCTCTCTCAAGATGTCTATAACCAAAATGTCTATAACCCAAGAAAACTGTACTATCTAAAAGCAACCATAAAAATAGTTGAAAACAGGGTGAAGAAAGGATTTAGAAGAGACAAAAGTGGGTCTTTAACATTTGATTTTAGCTGAATGTTACCCCAGGATCTCTGACAATTTGAAATTACAGGAGATAAACGTGAAAACCAAAGAGAAAAGGTCCCAAGCTTAACATTATAGTTCTGTTTCATCATCCACTTTTGTGAGGAAATGAAAATATTTTTCTGATATTCTATGATCCATCTGCTTTTAAAAATGCAAAACTGTGAAAAAAAACATAAACAAAAAAAAGTATTTTAGCTTTGTGGATTATAAAATAGGATAATTTGTATTTATTAGTCAAAATAAAGATCTGTTTCTATATTTATGTAATTCATTGTTTTTTTTATCTATCAGCATCAACTATATTTTTACCAAACATTTCTTAAAATTATCTGAGTAACTGAAATATTCAGCTTTTATTAATTTATACATATCAATATAAACATGATATCATATATATCTTAAAAGCTGTAATTCTAAAAATTTTGATTTCCTCTTATCATTTAATGCATTTAGTAACAAAGCTGTTTTTAGATTTGACTATTACTTACTATAATTTTCAATTTCAAAATAACAACATAAAATAAATAAAATTCTATCCAAATTCAAAGTTTTACTTTTAGGGTATGGTCCACATGATAAAATGCTGTTAGTATAATAAATGATTATAATCTTATTCCAGAGGCAAGAAATTCATACAGAAACATAGAAACAATGAACATGTACTTTGGAAATTCCTAAGAGTTATCTTATCTCATATATGTAACTGAAGACCCAGGGGCTCAAATTATACTAAAATTACAAAAATTATTTAAGCCGAGGATTCTTATACGAAAATCTTTTCAGAAGCTCTTAATAATCATCAGAAAATTTCTAATACTCCAATAATACTAAAGTGTGATTTTATTCTTTTATATAAGCATGTTCAGAGATAGAATTATTCAGACATGTTAAAGGTGTGCAAAGGATAAAATAAAAATCTTCATCCATTAAAAAAAGATGCCACGCTGATAATTTCTATCCTATTAAATTAACTTGCATAAAAATCACAGTAAGAATTTGACAGTAGATTCTTCTTTAAACAGCTGTTAATACCTGTTTTAGGGAATTAGATTATGTCCAAGCATTATAGACTAGCCTAGGCATGTCAGGCTTTCACTGTATTTCATAAATTTTAGATGCACATGGGATGTATAACATGTCTGAGAATGTTTAATGACAAAATATATAGCTATTCCGCTATGATTTAAAAAGTATCTAATGAATCAAAGATCAAATATTTTAATACTAATATCAGTTCATACAGTTGATATAAAATTTTTCTCAAGTAATTCAGATATTGGGTTGGCTGGGTAAATTGTTCTGGAGACACACAATTGAATACTACTCATCATCAAAAGAGATTATGGAAGTATTTCATGACAAATTTTCAAGTGCCAAAAGCATTGTTTAAATTATACTATGATCTCATTGAGTAAAGCATAGTATGCATATGTAGGGCAGCTGGGTAGTTCCTCTGCTCAGATCTTCCTTCAAGAGAACCAGCTGTGGGGAGCATAACTGATTGACAGACTCCAGCTGACACACCTATGGATCCATCATGGTGTTCATGCTGAGGCCATATTTTCTCAGTCTGCTTCTAGTCAATACCTGAGCATGATGGGATTCCTAGAATCAGGTAATTCCTATCAGACATGGGATTCCTATTAGGGGCAACTACTACTTGAAGACTACTCATTGAACTGGCGCAGATTTTCTTAAATGGTTTTGCTGTCTGAGGTTCTGCTTACCCAATTCTCCACACTACCCTCTTCTAACAGATGTCAGATCTTCATAGTCGTCTGAAGGCTTTCCAAGACCACTTCGGCTTCCCTTTTATCCTTCACGGATATTTCCTCCATTAAACCTCTTGTACATCTGGTTTTACTTTGATGTCCTAGGACCCTAACTAACAGTATATGTAATTAATTTCATTTATGTAGAAAAAAAGGCCAAAAAGAAGTATATTCACCATTCTCTTTGCTTCTGAGGAATGCAACTATAAAAAAAGAAACTTATTTTTTTCTGAACTCATCAACTTTTTAAAAATTATTTTAACTTTTTTAAATTTTTATTTTTAATTTTTTATTTTTACTTTTATAAATTGTTTTAAATGAATAAATTATGTTAATAATTATTGTTATGATGTCATGTCAATAGTCATCACATACAGACTGAAGTATTGGAGTCATTATTCCATAAACAACATAATGTATCTGCTAGCTACCAACTTTGTATCATCTCAACATCAGTATGAAACATTTACGACACCATCGCCTACCTTCAAATGCCTGGAGATAAAAGAAGATTAAGCAGTAGGATAATTCCATGTGTCAATTTGACGGGGCAATGGGCTGCCCAGGTATTTCGTGGGCCTCATCAAGTCTGGTGAAGGCCTGAATAGAGAAAAAGGCTAAATAAATTTGCTCTCTCTCTGCCTGACTGTCATCAAACTGGGACATTGATTTCTCCTATCTTTGTACTTGAGCTCAAACTGGAACTTATACCATGGGCTCTCCTGGGTACTGGGTATCCAGTTTAACAAGTGCAGATTTTGGGATTCTCAGCCTCTCTGATTACATGAGCCAATTTCTTATAATTTCTAAATATCTCTCTCTCTCTCTCTCTCTCTCTCTCTCTCTCTCTCTGTCCTCCCTTCTTCCCTCCCTCTTATTGATTACATTTCCCTGGAAAACCCAGATGAATAGAAGCTGTATGTTATCGAGCCAGGAATAAATCCCTTTTTTCCACCTCCACAATCAACATAAATTCTTGCTTTGCTTATTTGAGTTTTAAATATACTAAAATATATTGTTTGCTCCCCTAATAAACATTTATTAGATTTCCATTATGTGTAATGGTTTATGAATTAAAAGAAAACTATACAGGGACTCCATCTTAGAATTATAAGTGCTCCTTTTGATAACTAATATTTGAAAATAAACAGCAAAGTTGCATTACTTATAGATTGTATTTTATGACATAGGACACTGATATTTCATGCTATCTATTTTCTTTTGTTTGCCACAAGCATGTTAATGTTCAAGAGTTTTATATCTATTTATATCACCACTATTTTCTATAATAATGAGTAAATAAAATGATTATTGATCTACTTTTTAATTGTACTCTTTATTAATCTGCCATAGCAATTTAAGGTGAACTATGTAAACTTATTTCTAAAGACGAATATTTTTTTATTCTTAGTTTCTTATTCTTAATATAGGATTAATAATAAGTATCTGCGTAGAAACATTCTATGAAACTCAAAGAGCCTGAAATGTCAAGCACTCAGTAAACATCTGAGGATATGACAGGAAATGTTAGCAAAACAATGTCTTCAGAATAATGAACACAATTCAGATCAAATACTTATAAACTATGCATCAGAAAGCACATTAGCCTTACTGACTCTAAGTTTCCTCATCTGTAAAACTGAAGACAATGTGCTGATCCCACAGAATTTTACCACGTATTAAATGATATGGTACTAGAATAATGCCTGGTACATTATGCCATGACCTAGCTTTTCTATCGTTCACTTACTATCCTGTACATTCGGTGTTTTTACAATAGAGAGAAGAGGCCAGTTCATAAAGCCTGCTGAAAATTTCTATAATTATAAGGAATGGCTTCCTCCAATATTCTAACTATCCAACTTAAAACAATAGGGAGAACTACAGCTGGATCCTAAACAATGTCAATAAATATGTTTTTCATATCTGTGAAATCTAAAGAAACTATAATATGGAAAAAAAGTCTTTACATAATTTAGGATGTAATGTGGCAGTGTTGGAGTCAGGCTGTCAGAGTAAACGTCACAGTCCCATCATCAGCTGGCTATAAAACTTAGATAAGTTATGTAAACACCCACAGTTTTGGTTTCCTCTTCTATAAAATGAACAAGTTCTTATATATTGGAATAACTAGACATGACACATGCAAAGTGGACAGTAACTAAAACTGTCACAGAAAGCAAATATTAGATATTATCACACTTGTACAATTAATATTGGTGATCTATTTTATAAGGACTTCTCTTGCTTAAACTGTGCTCTTTTACTCTTCTTTGGGTGATGGGTAACATTTATAATTGCAGTATAATATATTGCATTTAAAGGCCAGAAATCTATTCTGTAATCAATAGATTCTGTAAAGCTTATTCTAGGAATAGAGAACTGAAATTGCTGGAAAGTCCAAATGAAAAGATTGAAAAACATTTCAGTGAATGTAAAAATTTGCATTTATGATTGATTTGTACACTAAATTTTTGAAATTACTATCTTTATGTTTAAGATACCCTAATTTTTTTATAGCCTGTATTCCTACATATTGAATCAAATTTATTGACAGTACAACCAAGAGAGTGAAAGTGCAAAATAGAGCCAAAACAAAATGGCTTTTTACTATGAATCATTACAATTATTAAAGATTAGCTATTGTTCAGATTCCATGGTCACCAAACAACCTTCTGATTGTGATTTTGCTTTGTGTGTAGATCTCTCTAATGAGAAAAATATATGATGATCATGCTGATACAAATAGTTCTGGCTATGTAAAAATTATAATTATCTTTGTAAATTAATAAATTGGCATTCTGGTGGTATTTTTAAAAGGATTGGGAGATAGTGTTTATTAAATTATTGTTACTTGCTGATGAAAAGCACTGGAGTTAATTTTCCCTGCAATATGCTTTGAAAAACTCTATCATTTTATTGAAAAAATAACATGTACTGGCATAAGCAAAATAAATACAGACAGAAATAATATCTGTTCATGAAATGAAACATATGTATTAATGTATACTTTTTATAAACATAATTTTTGTAAAAGAAAATAAGTGTAAGAACAAGACAGAAAGGATCTATTGAAAAAATTCAATAGATTAAATTGAGATTCCTTATTGTAAAAATTAACAAAATTTCAGAAATGTATCTATTCTAAATTCCATTTTCATATATTTTTCTTAAAACACAGTATTGCTGCTGATCTCTACATTTCATCTGTAAGCTACATTTCAGAACTTCATGAAGATACCATTCATATTCAGTTAATGTTAGACTCCTTTGGCTATTGATCTTTAAAAAAAATGGTATTATTCAGATTGAAGTGTCCAACTTTGTTTCTCAAAGAACACAGCTGGGCTAGGCTGATCAGGAACTTCCACAATTTAGATCAGATTTTTTGGAAAGCATTACCAAGCAACAATAAACATTCGAGCTTCTTAAAGTAAAGGTGTTTTTGCAAATTCATAGAATAATCCATATTGAGTCCCTGAAATTCCTTTTTTTATTCATACCTACATGAATTCCCATTAATTTACAGAATATTCCAACTTCACAGTGATCATTTGGAGACAGCATATTATACAGAAAAGGATAAAAATTAATTTGAGACCATATCCCAGAATGGGGATATAAAGGGCTCCATGGACCCTGTCCCCAGTGTAACAACCACCAATTGATGAAAACTATATAAAATAATCACTTAAAATATCAGAAAATTGTCCTAAGGACAAGCGACATGAAAAACATCTATTCAACAAAAGTTAATAGATCTCAATAAAAACAGCAAGCGTCTATGGTATTGGAACCATGACCCACTCTCCCCTATCCAGCTCATTTTGATGGAAGCTCTACTACAGGCATATGCAGCCAAGAACACAGGGTTCTCTTTTCCGCCAGATCCTACTCTATGGTTATGGTTTCTTCCCAGGAGGAGCAGGTCATAGCATTTTTCATACTGCCAAGCCTGGTGTTGCTAAATCTCTATTCCAAGCAGGAACAACCTAATGATCTGGACTTCCTTTACTCAACCCCCTCTCAGAAGGTAGAAAACTATACAAGTTTGACTGGATGATAACATTTAGCCCTGCTTACCCTTGTGTAACCAAGCTCCTAGGGTGCAGGTTCAAGAAAAAACAAGAACAAGGACTACCACCTCTGCCAGGTATCCTATTCATTATAACAAGTGTCACTCCTAGAGAAGTGAGCCACTGTTACCAATCCACAATCAGCTACATGATGTCAGTTGATCAACTGGTTTGTAATCCTGGTAAATAATAGTAACCCCTCCTGTGACAGGGATAACTACTTTAGGATGACTTAATATTTAGAGAAAAAATGTTAACTGCCTTCTCTATAATTTCTGTTTATCTTTATTCCCTAATAAGAAAAAAAAAAAAAAACTGTCCTAGGCTATTAGAGTCCTTGTGGTTACAAATATTTTATAATGTGTTCTAAAACATCTTAATTAGAATATTATTGATGCTACAGACCACTTTATAAACACCAAAAAGTGAAAGAGAGTATATGAAATTGGCCTGAAGGAACTTAGTAAGATAGGGTCAGAATCAGTACTACCAACTACTTCAACTAACAATTCTTTGCCCATCGATCCATGTACTTGGAAATGTAGCACAGATGTTACCTTGATGTACAATGCCCATTTTTGTACAACTTCTGTGAATGAAAACTCTATAATTAATTTTCAGCGAACAATGGGCTATTATA
Organism: Cynopterus sphinx; assembly: GCA_030015415.1. Taxonomy (NCBI): domain Eukaryota; kingdom Metazoa; phylum Chordata; class Mammalia; order Chiroptera; family Pteropodidae; genus Cynopterus; species Cynopterus sphinx. The sequence continues at coordinate 116,999,772 of CM057382.1, read as the reverse complement.
AGAGCATGTAATAAACGTAACCCACTAAGAATGTCTTTTTCCTGAACTCTGTGACTTGTGAGAAGGAAGCTAAAAGGAAGCAGATTAAAGATTGTAACACACCCATTAGTTTAGAAAAAGGATCAGCCACAAGCAGTTTAACTCTTTCAGATGAAGAGACTACATCATGAAAGAACCAGAAACATCAGGTTCAATTTTCTCAAGGACTAAGTCATTGCACTAGTTTACCATAAAAGCAGAATGTAAAATGTTTTTAAAAATGCTGTTCACAGATCTAAATGGTCAACCTTTTGTAATATTTAAAAGCTCCTTGATTTTCTTCCCGCAATATTCAAAATATTAATAATCTTAAGTATTTTAAGTAATCTACACCAGACTTTGTAATGTAAGATTAAAAGTAGCTACAGTTGTTAAACATCTTCTTTATACCAAAAATAAATTTCATTCATTATTCTAATTAAGCCTCACAAAAGTCTTACCTAAGAGATATTATTTTTGTTTTGTAGGTTAAGAAACAAGGCTTAATGAGATAATTCAACTTATCTAAATTCATAGGGCTAACAATAGAGCTGGAATTCAAACCCAGGTCTCCTGACCCTAAGCTCATTCTTAATTCACGTGGTCAGGATGCCTCTAAGCACATTTCTAAGTAATTTTTAGAACTTAGACTTGTTTCTGGAACTTTCTGGCAAAGCATTTAACCTTGGCTTTATGATATCACACCACCTCACTGCAAAATATTTGATAAATTTTTCTAATGCCAAACCAATTCTCAGGGTTTTTACTAATGAGAATGCAATATTTCTTATTCTAAACATGTAAAATATGCATATTATCATAATGAACTAATCTTGCCAAGAAGTTAGGGAATTCCATGAGTCTATCAAGCATTTGTTACAATTACCAAAATCCTGTTTCATAATTCTCTCTCCACTTGGAATAATTCAGTGACGAATCTATAACAATTATTATATAAAAATCTTTGTGCAGCCTCCTTCATAAGAGAAAATGGTAATACAAACTTTAACAAGCTTACTTTCTCATTGGAGAGGTAGAAATAAACCTGAAAATACTCAAAATATGTATAATGAGATGATAGAAAACAAAAGAGAAATCTGCTAATTCACTATTGTGGTAGCTATTATTTTCATTACTGCAATATTTAAAAATTAATGTTTGAAAAATAAGAATCTATAACTATAATAAAAATAAGCAGCCACAAAGAGGAAAACAACACATTTAGTTTTTGTTGTGTGAGCCAAGAGGGAAACATGAAAATACCAGAGAATGCCTCAATACCAAAAAAAAAAAATGCTCCCAGGAATAGAAATTATTTATTTTTTATAATTTGCCTTTCTCACTCATATCACATTATAGTTTTCATATACATATATACTTTCAGGTAAACAGAAGTAAAAGTTGAGTGACAACAGAGCTAATGGGAATTGCCAGCTTTAGTCTTTAAATTCAACATACAAGTTAATAAAATTACCAACTACGTAACATCTAAAGAACCAAATGCTTTAATTATTTTTAACCTTTAAGATAACACAATGTGTAGTGGAAAGGGCCTGAGCTTGTGGGTGTGCAACCTGGGATTTGTATCTCTCTTCATTACTTTTGTCTGGGTAATCATGTGCAAGTCTCCTGTTGTCTCAATTTCCATATAAAATTAAGTGGTCCTGAATAATATAAATCTCAGATGACTAGATAAGGATCGGAAAGGACAACCAATCTGTATAAATTGGTTGTGTACTTAGAGTTCCTTCAATAAATGCTATCTGTAATTACTTGTCACTCTTTGTAACAGAAGAAAAAAATAGTTTTCAAGCATAATTTTCACAGAGTCATGGAGATGATGCATTCTGTGAATGCCTATTAATTGATAATCTACCATATCATTTATTAGCCTCATATACTTGTTCATCCTTTTATCTCTTATTCACACTTTTTTTGTTCTAGATGAATTAGGTACTCAGTTCTTTGGTACATTTCTTGGTGGTTTAGCGACAAAAAATCTACAATTAAAAGGCTATCTATTTTAAGTACACTGACATTGGAAATAGTATCTTAATCCTATGTCCACTACAACATACAATGCTTTGTTATATTTATGGTAGATGGAGATAAATTAATTCAGAGAATTTATTAGCATGCATTAAATTCAGGGTTAATAGATTTTTCCTCAATGTTAGAAGATTTTAGAAAATGATTTCATACCAATGCATATTTTTTATCCTATAATCATTTCATTACTCGTTTTATTTTTATAATGTTATTTTTTCAATTGCTGTTGGCATACAATATTGTATTAGTTTCAAGTGTAAAACACAGTGATTAGACATTTATATAATTGAAAGTGATTACCCTGATAAATCTAGTACTCATCTGATACCATACATAGTTATTACAATATCATTGACCATATTCCTTTACATTCCCATGACTATTTCATAACTATCGATTTTCCTTTTCCACCCAAACCTCTAACCCTCTTTCCATCTGGCAACCACTAAAATGTCCTCTGTATCTATGAGTTTCTGTTTTGTTTCTTTTGTTCTTTATATTCCAAATGTAAGTGAATATGGTTCTTGTCTTTCTCTGACTTACTCTACTCAGTACAGTACCCTCTAGGTCCATCCATGTTGTTGCAGATGGTGAAATTTCATTCTCTTTGCATGTCTAAGTAATTACATATATTTACTACCTTTTCTTTAACCATTTCATTGATGGGACACTCAGGTTGCCTGCATATCTTGGTTATTGTATATAATGATGCAATGAACACATGAATTCACATGTCTCTTCGAAGTACTGTTTTGTGTTTCTTTAGATAAAATATCCAGAACTGGGATTACTAGGTCCTTCTTTGTCTCCTTTTTTTAGTCTATTTTGTCTGATATAAGTGTTGCTACCCCAGCTTCTTCTTGTCATTTCCCTTTGCATGAAATATCTTTTTCCATCCCTTTACTTTCAATGTATGTGTGTCTTTAAATCTGAAGTGAGTCTTTTATAAGTGGCATATGTAAGGGTCTTGTCATCCATTCAGCCACCCTATATTTTGATTGGATTACCTAAAAGTAATCCATTTACATTTAAAGTAATCGTTAATATATATGCAATTATTGCTACTTTATTATTTAAATTTTTATCTTTTATTTTTCTCCTTCTGAAAGACTTCCCTCTAACATTTCTTGTAATATTGGTTTGGTTTGGTGATGGTGAATTCCTTCAATTTTTTCTTGTCTGGGAAGCTCTTTATGTGTCCTTCGATTCTAAATAGCTTTGCAGGGTAATCTTTAGATCCTTGCTTTTCATCACTTCAAATATTTTGTGCCAATTTTAACTGGCCTGCAAAGTTTCTGTTGAGGAATCAGCTGATAATCTATGGGAGCTCCTTTGTAGGTAATTAGTTGCTTTTTTCTTGCTGCTTTTAATATTCTCTTATTATCTTTAACTCTTGGTATTTTAATTATGATGTGTCATGGTGTGGGCCTGTTTGGGTTCCTCTTGTTTGGGACTCTCCATACTTCTTGGGCTTGCATATATATTTTCTTCGTCAAGTTAGGGAAGTTTTCTGTCATTATTTTTTCAAATAGATTTTCAGTTCCTTACTTTCTCTCCTCCTTCAGGTACTCCTATGATCCGAATGTTGGTATGCCTGATCTTGTTCCAGAGGTCCCTTACACTATCGTCATTGTTTAGAATTTTTTTTTCTTGTTGCTGCTCCATTACTCATTTTATAAATGTGATTCATAATAGTTTTTATAGCATCACCTATTTTTCACACTACAAATAAACCATTTGTATTTAAGTATTAGTTTTTCAATGTTCATGTTCCCACAACACTCTTTTAAAAAGGTAATTGCAAGCAATTTATCTGTTGGATTTATTCAAATTGGAATTTTTTAACATGATAATAAAATACACCTCCTTCTGCCTTCTTTCACCTAAAGGGGAGGAAAAAAGCACCCCAAGGATAGATTATAAATCCAAAGCAAATTGCCAAAGCAATTACAGTATATTTTCATCAAAAGCTTTTTTCTCCTTTAACATAGAAAGAATAAAACATTTATAATAAAATTGTTCTATGTCCTGGCTGCTAGAAAAAAATTTCTTGCCAGGGGTAATTCCTATATTAAAGCAACAATAGACATAAATATGGTGAGTGACTTAGCATGTGGTTCATAATAAACCAGCTTTATCAAGAAATTATTAATTAGTATATATCTTTTTAAACACCATGTCTGACACCAGGACATCTTGATACCTGTCTCTTACATAAATGTAATTAGAAAGTAGTCAATTCATTAACATTATGATTACAATGGTATATAAATATAAATGTAAATGATAGTATCTATAAAACATTAGAAAGCAGTCAGTAATAATAACTTCCCCTCCCCCAAGTCACAATAATAGCTGTACTAATATCAGAGAAAAAAAATGACTGAGTAGTAACAAATTGATCTAGACACTTGCATGTTCCTCAGAGCCTCCAAATCAATATTGCTCTTTAGCTTTACCAAATGAACTGTGTGCTACACCTAGTGCAGACTCGAGGGGTAAACAGTTTTCTTCACTTGCTGATAAAAGAGATATAAATGGCTCTATTTAGAACAGATTTTATTGATACTCTGAGTTTCTACTGAAGTTGCTCAAATGATCTCAAGAATTTGGACAAAAATACAGTGGATTATACGGACAGGATTCCTATCCCATTGCAGAGCTAGAAGTGTTATATGTGAAAGATATAGTGAAATATAAGCATAGTCCTAAACTCAGCTACCGAAAGCTAGGATAATGTGACTTGTCAGGACAGACAATTATACAGAAACAAAATTCAGGCACTGGAAGACAACATGGCATTCTTAAGGCAACCAAAATTGTCAGTTTTGCTGTAACATTAGCTACATTAGCATCCAAATGTGAGTCAGCATGTACCAGTTATGAATTATAGTTCACCTCTGAACAACAAGGGGTTAGAGGCACTAAACCCCACATGGAAAATCCACATGTAACTTAACTAAGTCATCCCTCACTATCCAGGGGAATTAGTCCCAGGAGCCCCATGCATATCAAAATCACAGATACTCAAGTCTCTTACACAAAATGGCATAAAACAATGTATGCAGTCCACCTTCCACATCCCTAGATTCCCAACCATGAATCAAAAATACTGTTTTTCATCCAGAGTTGGTTGAACCTATGGATATGACAACCTGGGTATATGAAGGGCCAACTGTTTGTTTATTGAAAAAATCTTCATATAAGTGGACCTGTGCAGTTCAAACCTATATTGTCCAAGGGCCACTATAATTGCCTCACAGCTCTGTATACACCTTTCAATAAATATATGCTTAGTGAGCATAGCTGGAATTCCTTTAAGCACTTTTTTACAATGAGCATGATTTTGAACTTTCCAGAAAAAGAGCACTAGAAGGGCACTTCAGAACATGAAGGCCCCTCCACAGTTTCTGTTGCCAGGGGGTGCAAGCCCTCTAATGGGCTCTCACCAGTTTTATTGCCAGTGCCTGCCTGCTCTATCTGCCATCAGTTTGGCCAGTGACTGCAGACCATCTCTGGATGCATGATTGAACCTTGACATTCTCTGCAATCCAGTGGGATGAATTACCATACTTTTCTCCAAAGATCTGAACCCCATCCAAGTTTGTCTTCCTTGGTATACACCCTCAGCCCTAGGGCATTATATAGGTTTTCCTGTGTCTCATAATCACTGTTATCAGTTTAATAATTTTTATATTAAACTCACTTGTTTAACCTAATATGCTTTTCATCTCTAGACTGGATTTAACTAATACACAATTCTACCAAAAATCTGTTATCAAATCAATCTGATTGTGATTCATATTTTGAAACAATTATAACTACACCTAAAAATAAATAAAAATATAAAATTTATCAATTTGTTTAAAAGGTAAATTAGCAAGTAATTGACTATACATAATACCAGATAAATAAGTTATTGCAAATGATAGCAAATAGTATGGTATAAGTTTCAAATATGTAGTAGCTTTCAATTTTTTACATTAATGTGTCCAATCTTTCTATGTCAAAGATCAAGGCATAAAGTGTAGTGCATATCTCAGTATCACTGGAATGATCAATATCTCTGGTTGTAGCCTACAAAAAAGGTTGTTATTTATGAAGATGAACTCCTGTGCAACGTAGGCGCATTGTTTCCTAATGAATATCCAAAGTGTGTTTTTATTATGTTGAACAATTCCAAAAAATGTGTTTTCATTATTGAATGTTCTAATTCTAGAGGAAAATCCACCAACACAGTAATTAAAATGAACTGTTTGCAAAAGGCATCATTTCTTATAGAGCTCCATTAGAGACAAAAATAAAATACAAAACAAATTTTTTTTGTTTAGTGTTATAGGAACACGTTTTGCAAACAATGTATCTTTCATTATTTCAGATAGAGAGAGAGAGAGAGAGATAAAGATTACCCTTGGCAGAAAAAGTCACATCCAACAGGATAGCTCTGCTTCCAGGGCAGTATCGCCAGGAAATAAAAAATCTGAGGTTAAAAATAAAAGCACTGACAAAACCTGATTCTTAGGCATAATATTTTATGGAAAGTGTGAGCTGTTGCATTATTTTAATTTTGGCAAAGCTTCATTTCCCCATATGACCTTTCGATACCATTTGTAGAATGCCAGACTAAGCTCTCTAATGTCCACGCCCCTCCCATGCATTACTTCATTAAGAACTTTCTGTAATCTAAAGGAAACACGTTGTGAAGAACCTTAATCAGCCATCCAACAGAAGCAATGATTAATAGATCCCAAGACTACTTGATCACTGGCATGCCACTCCTGGAGTTTAGAGTAAGATATCACCATATCCCTGCTGCCTCACTATTCTAAACAACTGAAGTTATATAAAGTACAAGGGCTTCAAAGAAAGGTTTGTTAGACTTTTTGAGATAGAGTAATTTTGTTTTTTTACAATGCATTTTCCGATTCTTATCAGCACCCTGAGATAATATTAGTTCTCATTACCAGCAAGCACCTCATCCAGAAATGTGCTGTTTCTGCTGTCGAAGGCTCTGATAAACATACAATCACTTTAACAAACACTCTAGGGAGCAGAACACACAATTTTGATTAAGAAACCCGTTGAATATTAACTAGCAGGGCTGAGACAATAGCTGAGAAACTTGTCCTTGAAAAACACCAACCAAACCTATTCTCAGGGAAAATTGTTGGTGTTTGATAGCTGCCACTGCTCCAGAAACTTAGAATGCCTCTTACTATTACAGTAGTACAGTAGTCAGCTTTCAATAAAATCACCATAATTAAGACACTGTTTATTTTCAACTTTAAAGTTCTCCTTTCACAGGTTAATAAATTCAGGCATTTTTTAAAAATCTGCTGTATTGCAGCATCTGGTAGCATTCTATTTTCAGAGACTCCTTGATTAGTTTATGGCTTTAATTAGTTTCCAGTTATTTGTTTTCATTTTCTAAGGAGGTATAAACTAAAGTTTTCTATGGCTGCGTAAATATAAAAACAATTTCAATCTAGTTAATAAAGTAATTAATACTTCCTTTAAGAAGCTATTGAGAAATATTTCCACTCTTCTGCTTTACTATCTCATTTCCCTAAATAGAACGAAAGCATCAATGAAAAAGAAAAAAAACTATCTGAAAAAAGATCTCCTGGCATAGCACAAACATCTTATAAACACAATTAAAATAAAGTAAAAACATTAAGTACAGATGATGGAAAGGATACTCAATACTCATAAATATGAATATTTATAAATACCATTTGTCATCCTACAAACTTTTAAAGCACTTCTCTATAATTTTAACTATATCAGAACATTAGAATCTTTATTTAAGAGGCATAAATTTATGTTGAAAAGTAAAAAATAAGGATCAGAAATGTAAGGCAACTACATTTCATTTCTCTCTGCTTTCTCCTCTTTATTTTATCCATGGAGTTCTTTATAACATACTCTGGCATGCAGCTCGAAAAACAGCAAAACATATGCCTAGGTATGATGTACAAACACAATAACACTACTAGTTTTATGCATCATATATTAATCTACTTTTCATTCATTCCCACTCTAAAATTAAGAAAAACAAATCAATAATAAAACATACATATTAAATACACAAAGGACAACAACATCCTAACATGTATGTGTTAAGATAATTTTAAATAAATAAACATTCCAGAATTCACATCTTTACACTTATTAAATAAAATTATATTTCTCATACAATTTACTGGGGAAAACAATAGACTCCTGGATGTAAATTCATCCAAAAATCCATGTTTTACACATCAAAAAGCTCACCCTGTGTTGAAGTATATGTGTTTAAGTATTATTTACCAATCCACACTTTCTTAATTAAAAATAAAACACAACAAAAACATAAAAATAAAAATAAAATACAAAATTTTCAATAATTGCAGATGCAATGGAAATATAAACATGCATTATGCTCATACAAGAAAATTAACTTATTGCTTTATTCTAAAAGAAAAAAAGGGTCCTTGACAAGGAGAATCTTGATCGGGATATGGATTCAATTTTTTTTTTTTCTTGCTAGACTACCTGTAAGCAATAAAAAAAAAGAAAAAGAAAAAGAAAAGTCTCTGGCATAGAACTAAGAGCTCTCCCATCATATACTTCACTCAATTAAAAAATTCAAACGAGCTTTTGCTTTCAGTTAAGATAATAAAGAATTCAGTAATGTGACATTCTTCTCGTCCAGTTAAAAAATGTCCTTATTTTGCATGTACTTAAGGGTAGAGGTTAGTAAATTTTCATGCTATTTCCTTATTTTCCAGCTCTGAGACAACGTTGGCTTCTTTGTGATTTGGGGTTGGAAGCAAAAGTAAAAAGACATCATCCCCACCAACAGAATCACCTTGTCCCCATAAGCCTTTTGATATGAGTTATATGAATTATTGATAGGGCTTCAAAGAAAGATTTGACTTTTTGAACTGTGGTAAGTTTTTGTTTGTTTGTTTTTGTTTTTTTTAACAATAATATAAATCACACTGAAACCAGCCTTGCTAGGTAACAAAGTTGTATATAGTTACATAGTATATTTTTTATTAATTAGAGTAATTCAATCACACAGATAAATATATATTAATGATTATAAAATTCAAGTGCTTTTAATTTTTTCAAAGTAAAACATCTAGTAGTGGGACTTTCATATTAAGACTAAATTATGTTCATTCTAAGGTTAAAGTGTTTATGCTCACGTTTCCAGGGCTAGTGTAGCATTGCATGAGGGAAGAAAGAGTCTCTGAGGAAAAGAAATCCCTAGGGAAAAGAGAAAACAGAATGGAGGTGCACATGTTTGAGTCAAGGCCAGCTGTCTCAAATGCTAAGGGAAAAAAAAAACATACCTCCGATCATCTTCTATCCCAGGCTTCATGGATTTAAGCCTGAGTCCTAAGGCAAAGGATCTACAGGTAATGAGCAAGTAAAATTTAAAAGCAGCTGCCCGTCTACAAAATCACCCTGGGACACTAAGAACCCAAGGCATCAGCAGCAGCACTGGCACTGGCAACAGCAGAGCTGGAAGTGTTGGCAGCAGCACTAATGACAACAGCAGTGCAGTTAGTGATAACAGCACATTTGGCAAAAATAAGAGTTTCTTTAGCCCCCTTCACATCAGCTCCCTGCACTTTGAGCAGCCACAGCCCAGTCTCAATGAAAGCGGAGCTGGTACACAACAGCAGAGAAGCAGCAGCAGCAACTTCCATGCCAACCGGTGGCACTTTGGGCTCTTGGTGACTAACAGCACAGTAAAGAAAGCAGGAAAACAGAAAAGCCAAGGTAACATGGTGGTTATGACAACACCAACCTTGTGTTCAGCCATAGCTGGGTTAAAACCCAGGCCCTGCCATTTATGAGCTACAGTGACATTTGTCAAATTAAACCTCTCTAACCCTCAGATTTCTTATGTGTGAAATGGAAATAACAATAGTCCCTATCTAATATGACCATACTGGTAATTAACAAATTATTTAACTAAATGGCTTAGCATAGCATCTGAAATAAGATAAAGGCTCAATAAAGGGGAGTTTAAAAAATGGGAGGCAAATCAAAGACTCCATGAGCCACAAGGGCAATGTCTTATTACCAAGTCTCACATGGTATGTCCAGGGATTTCAAAATTTATCTCAAAAGAACATGAGAGAGGTTGGCGTATGCATGGCCCCAGAGGAATGTTATATTTTGGCTGCTACTTTTGCCCTAGTTTTACCACCTGTGTAAACACAGGAGGTCTGGGAATTACAGGCTGGAATAACTACCATATTTTCTGAATTTTCTAACTTCAAACCTTCAAAGTAAGCATTTGTTTTCCATTCATATAACATAAGCATCACATTAAAATACTTTAAAGAACTACATTCCAAATCAAGATTAATAAGTTAATTTCAGTACATTTTAATTTCTTCTAGAGTTTCATATATATTTTAAGAAGCATAATTAAATAGTATCCTTATTTCAAATTGATTATTATTTATTTGTTATGTGCTAATTATGCAAGATCTGGGTACACTGTTCATATTAATGATACATATTAATAAAAGCAAAATGGAAGATTATTTTCCAAATTATAATAAATAACACCATGATTGACAGTTTTCTGTTCCTCTTTCTTTAATCATCTTCAGAGTTAGTGCCATCTGCCCAGAAAAATGTGTGTTGCAAAAAGCTGGAATAGACATCCTTCATTAGACACTGATGTATTTCCATCTTTTTGTGCTGAGGTAAGCAGATTCAAATACCCATTAAAAATATTAGTAAATGAATTAAAATTTAGAAATCACAATATACATGTGCCTTTACATTTTTAAAGAAAACAAGATTTTCCAAAGTATAAATTTGTGATTTATACAGGTGCCTTCTCTAGCTCAAAAAGGTATCCCATGCCTTACTTCTCAGAATTATTGTAAAGCAATTATTCAACTCTGCCTAGGAGCAATCAGATTGCAGAGCATAACATTATAGAATTACAGAGTTAGAATTCTTCTAAGCTGACCTGTCAGTTTAGTTTTGTCAAATGCACCTTGCTCAGGTTCTAACAGAAGGAGATGCTGAGCCAGAATTAGGAATACAAAATGTTTATTGAGAAGTAATACCTAGCAGAGATAAAGAAGAAGGAATAAAAATTATGCAGGGGAAGCTTTCAAACCACGCAGCAGATCCTATACTTGTGAAAGGAAAGAAGGTAAAAAGAAGGCTTGGACAAGAACAGTACAGGGACTGTAATGTAGATCTCACGAAGACTTGACCAGTCTAATGGGGAGTTCCAGATCAAAGACAGTCATTAGACTCCTACATTTGGAGAAATGGCCAGACCCCTATTACCCTATCATGTTCAGTCATTAGCTGGGGAATAACCTGGAAGAGTACTGCTGTAGCTTGAGTGCTACAAAGGATTCTAAAGATTCTGAGCTAAACCTGTCTGCTAATTATACTCCTCACAGCTGAAAATCAAGTTTTCTGGAAAGGAGGCCAAGCAGCATGACTGCCACACATCTCAAAAAATTGGTAAGCCAAAGCTCCTTGACTCCTCAGCAATGGGGAATGCACTACCTTCATTGAGTATCAGTGCTATTTTAAATAACATACTACATATTTTAGTTCCACATTTAATTTCAATGTGAAGAAGGTTTCATCACATTGAAATTAAATATATTTATTCATATGTGATCTTCTGATCATCTTTTAATTTTCCATTCCTTGAATTTTCAAAATCAGCTATATATCTCTTACCAAAACAGCCTTCAGATAGTTGAAAATAATTTTCTTATCCAACTTGAATTTTCATTTGTCCAGTTTTTGTACTCCAAATTCCTTAAATTTCTCTGAACTCCCTTCCCTAGAAAATTAGAACCTCACTATCACTGAAGCCTCGGTATCTTGAGATGGGCATAGAGATGATAGAAAATAATACTTAGTCTTCAGTACATGGAGACAAAGGAAATTTGGAAGTCAGTGAGTATTTCAGATATCTATTTCTATTTATCAAAATACTCCAAAACAGAGGCTTAAAAAGCAAGCATTTATTTGCTTATGAGTCTATAATCTGAGTTAGGCTTAGTTAGCTGGGTGTTTTGGGCTAGTCTCACTTAGGTCACTCATGCAGGAACAGTCTTCTAGAGATTCAAATGGGACTGAAATCCAAGATAGCTTCACTGACATGCCCAGTGATTCAGCCAGGATGGCCCAAACAATTGCTAGCTAACCATGCATCTCTCTCTTTCTCTCTCTCTCTTCTTCTTCTTCTCCTGACACCCCCTCTCCCCCGCCAACTGCTCATAGACTCTCTGGTAGCGTAAACCACATTACACAGAGGCTTAGGGTCCCAAAAGAGTAAAAGTGGTGGCTGCTAGGCCTCTTAAAACTTTAGCTTATAATTGTCATACCATTACTTAAACCACTCTGTATTGGTCAAAGCAGGTCACACAGCTATCTCCTGGATTAAAGAGCAGGAGGAATATATTCCACCCCTTGATGAGGACAGCAGCAAAATATTTATGGCCAACTTTAATCTACCACTGAAGTAAAGCTGTTATCAAGCCAATAGTACATTTGAAACATCAATCTTCAGGATTGAGAAGAGACATAAATGAGAAAAAAATAGAGCAAAAAGTAGGTGTGGACCAGACAGAATAAGTAGGTTCAATATCAAAGATAGAAGCGAAGGAAAAATAAATTACTTTTGTGTGGCAGGCAACCTAATCCAGAAATAACCTAGCAATAGAGCTTTAGATCTTACTGAAATAAGACCAAAGAGCAATTCCAGCATTACTAGATGTATGACATTGGCCTAGTTTCAAAGCCTCTGAGCTTCATTTTCTCAACTGTCAAATAGATATAGTATCTATCTCTTTGGGTTGATACAAGAAACAAATGAAGTAATGGATCTACAGAAATCTGTCCTACTCAAAAGTGTCAGTGTGTAGTTTGGTTTTTCCCTTTTTGTTTCTCTTCTTAACTTCAACAGAGGTATCAAAAGGCCACTTTGTACTCAGAAAAAGTTGGTTATTAGAATAGTGGAAGTAGGATGAGTTGAACAGAATTTGGCGGAGCAGCATACCTTGTCTTATATTCAGGAAGTTATGTACATGGGAGTTTTGAGGGCCTGCATACTTAAGCACTGAGAGCTTCTTAGGACACGTCAAAGATTAGAAACCTCTAGTGTTCTTGGGAAATTCGGAGTTATCTGGAAATATACTAATTAGGGCTGGGCTAATTATGATCCTATTACCTGCCGTTGTACCTCTTGGCCCTCCAAATACTAGAACTGGCACTAGCCTCTGTATCATTTTTAAACATACATATTACAAATACTATCACTCATTTATTTCTAAAAATGTGTGTTGCTGATTATAACTTGTCAAACATTACATAAAGCTGTGAAAAGGACAAAAATCTCCTCCATAAAACGCTTTATTTTAAACTAAGCATGAAATGCAGCACATTGTATTTTATTCATTAATCATTGTATATGCTATATACTGCAATCATTTTTTTACAAAATTAAAAATTAAAGAATTGAAAAAAACATATTCCAGTAGAGTAGAATAACAAATGATAAAATACAGATGATGAAGAAACTATATAAAACCCTTCCTTCTACCAGACCACATTCACTAGAACCAGGGGTTTTCAATTTAAGCCTAGTTTCATTGGACAATACAGCACCCTAAGCAAACCACTACAACCAACTGTTTTATAACAATCATCTTTAAAATTACTTCAAATATTTGTTAGGTGATACTGACATCCCACTAAGCAATACAAATAGAAAAGGGACAATGAAAAAACAAAATGAACAAAAATGCAAACCCTGAACATTTCCTTATAATACAATAACCTGAGGAATCTGCCTTTTCCTGTCTTCTGATGAATGTTGGCGCTCTAACTAGGAACTCAAATTGATTAGCTGAGTAAGGTACACCGCTGAATATAAATTCCTTTGCCAGTAAGATTGGAATGATGTTGCCACCCAGAAATTCCAACCTACCTTTTATAAACAAAACAAACAAACATTGATTTTTAAAAGTACTAAAATAATATATATATAGAGAGAGCAACTTTTCAATTTAATAAACTCACATTTACTGAATATGTTTTACCTAAGATTCTAAGATACAAAGACAATCAAGACATTATCTAACTTCATGAACTCATCAAAATCTAATTGTCAAGAAAATTAATTCTGAATATTTTTATTCTTTTTTTCCAGTTTTATTAAAATAAAATTGACTTATAACATCATGTAAGTTTAAAGTATATAATGTGATGATTCAATACATGTAAGATATTATAAACCATAAGGTTAGTTAATATTTCTAGCACCTCACAAAATTAACATTTTTTGATCAAATACTTAAGATTTACTCTCTTAGGAACCTTCAAGTATATAATACAGTATTATTAACTATAATCACCATGCTGTACATTTAGATCCCGGGAATTTATTCATCTTATAACTGGAAGTTTGTATCTTTTGATGAACATCTATGCATGTTGCTCACCCCCCAAGCCAAAAGTATATTATGAAAAATGCATATTGTTTTAAACACATAAAGGAAGTCAATTCAAAAAGTTTACATACTATACTATTCTATTAATCTGACATTTTTGAAATGACAAAGTTTTAGAATGGAGAACATGTTATTGATTGGATTAGGGATGGGATGAAGGGGACAGAAGAGAGGTAGATAGGATTATATAAAGGCAGCAAGAGCAACCCTTGTGGTGATGGAGTGTTCAGTATCTTGACCAACCTATGCATCTGAGAAAATTGTATAGAACTAAACACACAGTCAATATACACAAATAAGTACATGCAAAACCGGCAAAATCTGAGTAAGACGGGTGGACTGTATCAATGAAAATATCCCAGATGCAATACTGTGTTATAATTTTGCAAGATGCTAGCAGTAGGGCAAACTGAACAAATGGTTCACAGAATCTCTGTATGTTACAACTACATATGAATCTACAATTAGCTCAATAAAAATTTCAATTAAAAAAGCACAGAGAGCATGTTTCATTAAGGGTCATAATATGAATAAAGATGAAAGATATTCATGTTAATATAAAATATATAACTATGAAAGATATTAAAAAGATAAAAGGTAAAGCAAGGTTAATATTTTTAAAATGCTGTAGTGATGAAAGGAAAAATAATTTAATTTAATTTAAAAATTTTTTAATTTAATTTAAATTTACTTTCAC
The DNA here is from genome assembly GCA_030015415.1 of Cynopterus sphinx. NCBI lineage: Eukaryota > Metazoa > Chordata > Mammalia > Chiroptera > Pteropodidae > Cynopterus > Cynopterus sphinx. The sequence continues at coordinate 116,984,505 of CM057382.1, read as the reverse complement.
TTTAAAATTTAAATACCAATACAAAATAGCATGTGAGAGTTGTACGATCTGTCCCTTTGTTCTAATTTTCATATTTTCATTTGGAAACAATATGTTAAGCCAAATTTTTAAAGCAGTTCCAAAATCCAGCCAAGCCCAAACTTGCCTTTAAGAAAAGAAGCAATGCTATTAAAACGATTCATCCTCTAAACTATGCACATAACTTCTATTCCTAACAATGAGGAATGTTTAACTGGTGACATGAATTCTGAGGTGAGAAAGAAATAAGGAAAATTAATTACAAACACAGGAAAGATTGGAATGGGTCATAGCATATTTTAATTTCCAAAACTTTTATGTGCAGGTCTTTCTTTTAATATGCTAATTAGAACTAAGACACTCTGGTAGCAAAACAGTATCCTAGGAAAATTCCACTTAAATATGTCCCTTAAGGGTTAACCACTTATTCATTCACCTGACCACCAACTTTCAATAAAATGCAGCCTTCGTCAAGTCATCGAGCATTAGTCTCAATAATTACATTAATTATATCATTAGGGTAACCATATGTCCCAGTTCACTTGAGACATTCCTAGTTTACACATTGTTCCAGCGCTATTATTAACACCCCATTTCACTCTCAAAGTGTTCCTGTTTGGACAGTATTTTGTAAAGTCACCTTACCTACTTCAGATATGGTTTATATTCTGCCTGTGGCTCTGCTTTTTAAGCCTGATTTCTATCACACAAGTCTAGCATTGGTCCAGTTGGTGAAAAAGTGCCAAGTAAAGAGAAATCCGACTAAGGTGACAAAATAGTGGACCAATTCACTTATTAAAATAAACTAAAATTACATTAAATAAAATTTCACATACTTTTTAGGATCAGCATCTATTCCAGTTCCAAGGCCAGAGACTTAAATAATAAAACAAGGTGATTACTGTTCAAGCTTTCTTGGAATAAAAGAGAATATTTGGAGAGATTGTTTACATAACCAGGGTAGGAGATTTCCTTAAGTTGACAGGAAATCATTATTGAGATTTCATAGACAATGCTTAGAATGTGCTTTTTAAATACATTTTAATAAGTGCCAGAAACCTACTGAATGCATAACAACCTTTCCTAAGTAGGTAAATATCAAGTGTGTTATCTTTCTTTCCACAAAGATATAACCAACGCCAACATCCACCCTGGCACAGGGGGCTATGGCAGAAAACATGAAAGCACACAAAAATAATGGCAAGAATTGGACTTCTCTGATTTAGGGGGTTTCATAAAGCCATTCACAACTTTCTCTGTTAATTCCACTTTATTTCTCATGGTCATTCCCAGCTCCAAAATCATTCTCATGTACCCACCTGCTTTGTTACACTAACCCAAGAAATTCAAATTCAAACACCTCAGGATTGCTGTGCTTGCATTACTGTTATAAAGTGAAAACATATGAGTCATTCTTAAGACTATTAAACAGAAAAAGTGAAGAATAACTTAGGGTTTGTGGTATGGATTTGATTTATCTTCTACATAAACTATTTTTTATTCAATTAACCATATAGTAAAAGCAGTCCCGCTTGATATGTAATGAAGGCAAAATAAATAACTCTATCAGTTGGCCTTTATATCTTGCCCTCTACCAGTTCAGCTCAAATAGTCAAGGCCTCTAAAATCATTTCTACTTCCTCTGTCAAAACCTACTTACAGAAGAGGTTATAATCTTTCACACCATAGGGCAGATATTTATGAACACAAAGAAAAGCTCCTCCTGGGAATTTAATTAAATATATGTATTTTAATAGTGATAATGTTTTAAGTTTTGAGGTTTAATCAGTAGAATTTCAGAGATCAAAAAGTGATAATAGAAGGCATCTAGAGGACATCTGACCCTATTCTGTGTTATAATATTGTGTCTGATGCACTGCTTACATATGAAAATGTCTGCTGTAGGTCTTGGCATATAATGGCTACTACACAAATATGATGAATTTAAAAATTTCCTAATAGTCACACAATCAGGGACAAGATATCTAGCCCAAGTATAATAGCAGCTCTAAATGCATTACAAAAAGATATAACTTGCATATACATTAAGCATCTAAAAAAATATGACTTGCATATTATGTGTAATTAACCTCTCTACGGTCTTCCCAAGATTATCTTTTCTTATAACATTATTAAGCATATCTTCACTAAAATTCTATAATACTTTAAGACTTCATGTAATCATTTTCTATTCCTTACCTAAGGTCTAAACTCTTCAAGTTAAAAACTGATATCACGACTTAAATTAATTTCTTAATTTAAATTATATAAAGCAACATATTTTTTCTAAAAATCGATTATTGATTATACAAATTTAAAAATTATCTTCAATACTTAAAAAAGCCAAATAATATCACAATCCATTTTTCTGAATAGCTAAATTAGCATACATTTGCACAGGTATTTATTTTTTCAAAAAAAGAATGGAATGAGAAAAAAATAAAAATTTAGATAATAAAATATGTATTTCTATATATTTATGGTACAAGGATACATCTAAATGGCTTCTGATCAGTTACACTTTTTGAAACAATGCACACATCTGTAACAATCAGGACCAGATCTAGCTGGTTCTTACAGATAGTCTTGGCAAACTGTCTGTCGCCTGGTAAATTAAAGTGATTCATCAATGTCCATGCTGTGGCAAATACACAAAATTGGCTAGCAGAGATGGATACAAAGTACAGAAAAGGTGCCAGCTATATTGGATGCTTACATTTTTTTTTTTCAGACAGGATATATACTTTATATATGTTGAAGTCTATCAAACCTGATTTCTGTTTTGTTGTGTTTTCAGGCATTCTTTTTATTAAAATCTTTGTAAGAATGATAGCTACAGTCACTGAAAAATACATGACACATTAATTATCCTTAATATTTATCTATATTTTCTTCCAAAATCAAAAGTAAATAAGGGTAAAACCTAAACAGATATTCATGTTCAGAGAAAAAAATGGCATGGATAACAAAAAGGGAGAAGATCATGGGAAAACAAGTTCTAGAGATGTTCAGTTTTACATTTTTTAATAAGTGCCAAAACTATTTAATAACATTTTCCTTATTTATTCATCATTATCATGCTGATTTCTCCTACTTCCATTTCTTCATTCCAAATTTATAGAAACAGTTTGAAGGCTCAGATTTCCAGTGTTTAATTCAATAACTATTTCAGCATGGAGTATTTATAAGGTGTTGTTGTAGATACAGAAGTGACACTGAAGCAAGTTCCATCAAAATCTCTGCCAAAAATAAATATATTTCTCACAATCTAAAACTGAATAACATTCCATATGCTATATATAAGTAATGGAATCTGAAAAATCCTCACTTGTATTCCCAATGAATATCAAAGCATAATTTTCACTGAAAATAAATTTAAGCTTACAATTTCATTTGAGAATGGAGTTCAGGTGAGTGATCTAGACTGAGGATGTAGATTCGAAGGCATCATCATATATATAATTGGAATGATGAAAATAAATGATATAAAAAGTATGATTATCTTAAGACAGTTAAATATTTAAAAAACAAATACCTGTTTACCAGACATCTAGAATTAGATGTTCAATGTAAAACAAAACAAAACAAAAACAAAAACAAAACCTCAATAATAATCAGAGTCAATTAATTCCTTGCAAACCTACCACTCCTACTATATTTCAAATCATGTGTTTAAGGGCCAAAACATAGAAATTAACCATGACATTTTCCTCCTTCTCACCAATCCACACCAGTCAGTGCATCCTATAGATTTTTCCTCCTAAATAGTTCATTTTTCTTCATCCCTATTTCTGTACATCTAATTCATATTACCATCATTCTCACATACATTATTCAAATAGGTTCTAGCTTGTGTCTCTTTCTGTGGTCTTGCTAACTCTCATTCTTTGCACGAAAGTCAGTATTAGGCTAAATTCCAAACCGTTTCAGAGGGCACAAAAAGCCTTCATCACCACCCTCATGTCTTACCAATATACTCTCTCTCACATCACTACCACACACACACATTTACAGATACCTTACACTTCAGGCATACTACTTGGTTTTCTATTCAAAAGTGTCAGGTTTCCTTATCACCCTCACTTTATTTGCATATTCTATGCCTCTGTCTGGAGTTCCAACCCCATTTCCAGCCCATGCATATAGTAAACTACTCTTGAGAAAATCAAAGCCCTGTGAAGTTATCACTTGCCCTTATTATGTAGCTAGTTGCATGTAACTAGAAAATTGAAGCCAAATTTTCTTACAGGAAGTTTAAAATTTTATTTCTTCTTTGATTTTTAAAACTTTATTTTAGTTGAGCAGCAGAAATCTTTACAATGATATATTAGATGGAACTCGAATACGATGCTTAAAAATAAGATGCTCTGATTGTAGCAGTTTTGAGGTTGAACGATCCCAAAAAACCTCCCTCTCCTGGAACCTCTTGGGTTATTTCAAAAGCCCTAAGCACTTTATAATAGAAGAGAATGAACTCCAAGTGTTGATTCTACTCTTTCCCTATATTATGCTTTAATTCATAGACGAAGGAAATTATAACACATCTGAAATCTAGAGAAGTACTTTTGAAATTTAATGCACCAACAAGTTACTGATGGTGGAGAAGAATCTTGTTAAGAGCACATTATGATTTGAGGAGGTCAGGAATGGAACCCTAGGTTCTGCATTTCTAACAAGCTTCTGGGTGACATGGCTGCTGCTGATCCAAGGACCACCTTACCTTCAAGTAGGCAAGGTATGAGTTATAAAAAAAAGTTCTGCTCCTTTTAACCAACTCACTCTTATTCCTTCTGAGATAAAGGGTAACACATTTTTTTATCAGAATTTTTCCCAAAAGGGTGGATGAAATGTATTAAATATTATGCATATACAAACACACACATACACAGACACACAGACACACAGACACACACACACACACACACACACACACACACACACACACACACTTGTACACATCACAGAGCCTCTGAACAAGCAGCACCCTGATCCTTAAAAAGCTCCCACCACTGCCCCTGCTCTCTCCCCTGCTTGATGTTCCCATGTAGTAAAGCACTTGGATAGTGCTCGCACAGCTGGGGGCAGGGGTGTATCAAAGGTCAGATGTGGGGCAGGAGTTGCAGATTTTCTCCTCAGCCTCCATTCTGATGGACTGCACAACTTGAGCTCGACTGTACATCTTTTGGATTTGTTTCATTTTTAAAAAGCACATAAAAAAGCCATGCTTTCTACTGCACCTTTGCCAGAAAGTTCTATATTTGGAAAATGTCTAGGAAGTGCCTGTCCCATTATTAAAGTAGATACTTTCATCCCTACTCGACCACCAGTGTCCTGTGTCTATTTTCTCTGTCAAATAGAGAACAGAAGAGTGGAGAGTTTTAGGCCTCCCTAATCACCTACACTAACTTTAACTTTAACTTTAAAGTTCATACCTCTAACTTTAGTAACTGGAAAAATTCAATGTGTTTTACTATATAAACATACTTCTAAAATATTGATTTTAAAAAGTGAGCATTCAAAAGTACTGCTATATATTTTTAAGCTGAGATCAACTATGTTTTCCCTGAACTTCAGTAAAGTCATCTTATGTTGTTACCTGTACAGTGACAGCTTATTCACCCATCATTAAACTTGCTACTATGCTAAAGATAGAAGGTAACTAGTTAATATTTCTTGTGGAGTAGCTCAAGAGCATCGCCTTTTCCCAGTCAGTTTAAGAAATATATACTGTACACTGGTGAAAGGGTTTTTGTTAAATAAATGCTCACCCAAGTGAAAGGTACTTTAAAAATGCTTTAAAAGAAAACATTTTTTTATAGCCAGCTTTGTAAAGAAGGGCTACAATGTAATCTTGTATTGTTAATGATAACGCTTCACTAGCTGAGTATTACATTGAATGGATTTGTCAGGAATAGTGAGTGAACATGCTTTGGAGAGTTTTTATATAACTCCTATCTAATCATCTTTAAATAACCTATTTCTTTGATGGAATTCTATCCATCCAGAAGAAATAACGTAAAATAAAAATATAGCACTCAAAACATTAATTCATAACATAGATTTTTAAAATTAATGAGCTTTTAAACTGGAATTCTTACTTATCTGTCTCCTCTTAACAGTAAATCTGTCAAAAAGAATTTACATAACTGTGCAATCGAACATAAATTGAAAAATCAAACTGGAATGCTCTATTAGAAGGAATAAAAATAGAATAAAATGTAACATTGCTGGAAGAGCATACTTACTACAATATTCAAAATTCTCTGTAAAAAAGTAACATAAAATTCACAGTAGAAGACAAGGAATGCCTCTAATCTCCCTGGACCTCAGTCTCTTCATTTCTAAAATTAGAAAATCTTCTAAGGATTTCCCCTAAAGTCTGTTATCTCAAAAGTCTACAGGATACTCCAGATATCAGCATTTACTTCACACAGGCTGAATTAGTAAGAATTCAGACAGTGCCTCTGCTACTTCATCAAATCCATGTACTTGACTGGATCTTCTAATATAATGTTATTCTTTAGAAAATACACCTGCTTTCCATTGCCTTGTAATGATCTAGTAACTACAAAGCTAGATTCTATTAAACTGAGAAATCCACAATTCATTCATTTTGTGAATATTTACTGATGATTAGACTGATTTCAGACTCACAGGTTTAACCTCTAGTGTGTTCCTGGGTACTCTCCAACAATCTTATTTATCCATTCCTGTCGAACTCATCTAGATAGTCTGTTCATATCTTCTCGGCTCCTCTCTAACCTTCATTATCTCCTCCTATATCCTTCACTCTCATATTTGTCTACCACTAAAAACAGAAGCATTTTGCAAAGAACTTCCCTGGACTTCCAGCCTTACCTTTCCAACCCCCTTACCTTTGTGCCCATGTAGTCTACCTTCTTTCCCATTACTAAGAATAAATAAGGTAAAAACTGCATGTACCTATCCAAGGCCAATTCTTCCACATTCACACTTCATTCTAGCCCCTCTGGGCTACTTACTAAGTGGCCTCACTCCAGAAATAACTGTGTTCTTTTTAAACAGTATGATTAATTGTATCTACTCTTCTGGATTATTCCATTAGATTATTCTCTGCAAACTAATGTATTCAGTCTTAAAACAAACCAACCAACAAAAATTTCTTAATCCCTCATTCCATCTACCCATTGCCCTTTTTTCTTCTCTTTTTTTATAGCAAAACAACTCAAAAGAGTATCTCATACTTTCGGTCACCGATTTTCTCTCATTTTCTCTTTAACAAATTCCAGATTTTCTTATCGCCACCATTTCAATTAAGCACTTTTGTCAAAGTAATGACTGATTTCTATATTGCTAAGACCACTGTTAAATTCAACCCTCATCTTATTTAAGACCTAGCGGCAGCATTTGTCAGAGCTGATAAACTCCTTCCTGACCTCTCCCTTTCTTTACTTGGCTTCTGGTACAACACACTCCTCCTTCTCTTGTTCCCTTCTTGAGTTTTCCTCCCTGGTGTACTTGCTAGGTCTTCCTCAGCACTTACACCATCCCCATATGTGCACTCTCCTCCATATATGGACCTCTCCTCTTTCATACGTATACCCCTTCCCCAGGAGATCTCACCTAGTTCCACACTCTAAATGCCAGTTATATACTGTGTACTCCCAAGTCTGTGTTTCCAGCCTGGACGTAGCCTCTGAAACCTAGCTTCACATGTTTTACAGCCTACACATTTCCACTTTGATGCCTAATAGACATATCAAATCTAACATGTCCCAGAGTAAACACCTGGTTTTCCCCAAATCCCTGCTTGTCTCACAAACCTCTCCATCTCAGTAACTGGCAAAGCCGTCTTTGCAGTCCAGTCTGTAAACCAGCCATCCCTGATGTCCCTTTCTCTCACATTTCACATCAATTCTTTAGCAATTCATTATGACTCTATCGCCAACCTTAGAACCCTCATCAAAGTCACCATCTACATTCTCCTGATTACTCTGCTACCAGGGAACTTAACTTCCAACACTGAAGCCAGAGTGCACCTGTTAAATATGCAGTCAGGTCTTCTCACGCCTATTTAAAAACACTCATAACCTTTCCTATATCACACAGAATAAAAGGCAAGGTCCTCACAAAGGCCTTCGTAATCTAATTCCCCACATACATGTTGGGCCGCATATCTCCCGAAGCCACTTTGCTACAGATGCACTCTCTCCTTCTCACTTGTTCAACAGGCCAAGTATTCTCCTGCCAAGAGTGCAAGAGGCTTTTGCACTCGATATTCTCTTTGCCTGAAATATTCTTCCCATAAATTCGCCACCAAAGATCTCTGCTCAAAGTTTATCTCTTCAAAAAGACCTTCCTTGAACATCTTATGTAGAAATGCAACTGCGGTTAGCATTCCCATTTCCCATCATCCTGCTTTACTTTTCTCCTCAGCACTTATCGCTGTCAGACATCCATGTATTCACAATCTTTTGGAGTTAAGAATTCAAAACTCTCCAATATCATTAATTTGCTATTAAATCAGATACTCAATATTTTTAGTAAACAACTGTCTAACATGATTAAATAGTTAATGTAATTTATTCAGGGTTTAAATTATTTTCTACTTTGTTTTGTGTTCCTATAAAACTTTATAATAAAGTCAATCTTCAAAATGCATATAGGAAAACTTCTTTACCCTTTTTGAGTGATACAACAAAGAAAACAGACTTGATGTAAACAAAATAGAAAATGTAAAGTACCTTAAAATGGAACTATCAACTTTCTAATATTCAGTAGTAACAAAAATATTTCCAAAATGAAAATGCTGTATCAGACACTCAACTGCATCAGTTTTCTCATATATTTAAATAAATAAATACAACTAATTTATATATTGACATCTGACAATCCAAACAAACAGAGGTGCTTTTTGAGTAATCTTCAAATCAGGCTTTTTGCAATGGATATTTAAGAATCTAAAATGACAATATTTTACAGTAATTTTAAACTCTCTAGGTGTATGTGAGATGATTTGATTAAAGTTTTATAGACAAATTAAAGAGTCTCCAGAGGAAGGTGCTCAATTTGATGATACATCTTGAAATTTTTCTACTTAATGAAAGCAGGTATTTGATGAGAGTTGTAGTCAAGTAGCCAAGGGGCTAACATCTGGTTGATGCCTGCATATACTCTTGGCATTCCACTACTGTAACTTAGGCAAATCACTGTAAGGAGATTGTCTCTTTAAAGAAGCACTCTGTGTTTCCTTCCACCTTTAAGATTATTTAATATTTTCTTCTACTTCTTTCCATTGTGCCTATAGATATACTCAAAAGACTCAACTCTTTGAGAAAAAGAGAAGAAAAAACAAAACACAATGAACTTTCTTATCTTATTTACCTCAAGAATTTATCAGTAAACTTTGTAAAATCTATTTCTGATTATATTATTATCTTTATCTAAAATTATTCAATAACTCATAATAACCTGTAGAATAAAAGCCAACGGTCTTAAGAAAACCCGTCGTGGCAGATTACATTTTCCAAAAATGACTGTGAAAACACTCCCATCCCACCATCTCTTCTTCAATGTGATTTGGAGGCAGAGTCAGCCTACCCACTTCTTTGCATATGGGCTATCCTCATTGCTCTTTTTGTATGTAATAAAATACAAAATATTCATATATGATGCCATAGTCAAAACAGAAGTTCCTTGAGAGACACCCAAGAATCTCAATTCTTACTCACTCTATATATGTGTAACAGTTTTTTAACCATCTCCTTTCCTAGAATAGCAGTACAAATAATGATGTTGAAATAGTGCAGGACTAATCTCAGCTTGGCTGAATCAAGAGGCATCACCAATAGAGAGACATGACTCTTAGAAATGATTAAAAAATCTGGAGGGATTTGAGAATGTCACAAAATTCTTGGTTTGCAGGTCTGAAAGTAGAATTGAAAATCTGCTGATCTTGTAGCACATGGAGATTTGGAACACTCTTATTCTTGCTAGGAGCATTTTAGAGTATTTCCTCAAGAAGTTTACTTTTATTCCAATGATGTTCAGAAAAGTTACTAAATTCTTAGATGTTGTCATATTGTTATGCAAAAGAAAACATCTATGACACTGAACATTTTTTAACACTTAGTTGAGCCATTTTAAAAATGTAAAATTTTATAGTTGTGAGAATACACAGAAAACAATTTAAATTTAAAAAACACATCTCTTTCATAAGACTATATTTATCACCTTTCTATTTAACTCATACATAAAAACTTGATTGTGAAAAACAGAATTATCTTAATAGCAATCAGTTACTGAATTAAAAATTAAAGTAAAATGTTTCAGTTCTAGAACATATTATTTATATAATTATGTTTACTTAGCCATTTAATCTATAAAATTAAAATTGGAAAACTATGCCATATTTAATTCTCATTATTTATGAAGATAATGAAAGATTTTAAAAGCCTTATTTAATACTGTTTATATAAAACCAAATGGCTTATTTTCAGTGTGAATGGGATTTGAATATCTCTTCACTGCTAAATTTAATTCATAGTAGGCATTTGAGCTCCACAAAAACAACTTTATTAAAAACTTCACCTTTTGATCATTAAACTTAATATAAATAATGGAATCTTTTAAATAACAATTTCAAATGTTTTTATCAAAACTACTGCCTAACAAAATCAATCATTGATAGCATTGCTATGTGTTATTTAATTTTATTAGAAATGATAGCAGAATACCTGAAACTACATACAGAAACTACCTATAAGCAACACGGAAGAACACAACTGTTTAAATCTTACAATTCAACTGTAATTAACAACATACTATGCACAGTCAACTTTAAAGAGTTTATTTTGTCACTATTTTTATGTAGGTTTTTCAAAGGTAAGTTCTCTGAAACCATAATTGATTCTTTTAAAAAAATGTAAACAGAAATAACAAGACTTGCAGGTGCAGGTTAAAGGAGGAAAGGGGAAATGGCTGCTCAATTTCTTTACTAAAAGACCTTTCCTCTACATAGCTGTTTTCTTGGGCTATTTAAAACAGAGTTCAAAAAGAGTATAAGAGAGCAAAATAGAGATTCTCCTGGCTAGTATTAAGTAGGAAGTCTAACTTTTTACTATGTTAAGATTAGGGCAGAGAAAAATAGCAAGATTCTGACAAAGAGGCTGCAGCAATTTTAATAGCAGACAAATTGATTAGGAGGAATCACTGATGAATGAAGTACTACACAAACACACAAACACACACACACATACAATGAGATGGATTTATTGGTTTTATTCAGTCGTAGAGGGGAAAATTAAAATAAAAGATGGTAGGCCTTTAACAGTGATTAATAAATATTAATTCTTAATGTGATTAAAATAGGACTATTCCAAAATTTTTTTGAAAAAGCAACATTAGACAAATATAGTAATCTTAAAGTAATCATTCAGAAAATTTAGTTTGGAGAGAAAGATCTAAGGATTCAATCTCCCCAAAGTAAAGGGAAACTGAAATTCAATGTGTAATACTACACGTACTGAAAATATGAGTGACTGTATATTCCACTGTCTTTAAATAAAATTAGAACAAAGGGACCCACTGAGTAGATTCACGGGAAAGCCAGTATTGCATGTACTTTTAATGAAGAGAGGAAGCAAGAGAACTACAGTCTTAAACCAAGCTACAGAGACAACAATATGCTGATCCGCTCTGCAACCTGGCCAAGACACCTGCAGAACACAGGAAGATTTCTGCTGGGATTGCTAATAACCCATTTCCCACACCAGTGAAGAGGAAATAGGAAAAACAGTCTTTAACTGGCTGCCTCACACAAAATAAAATCATTCATTCTCTATGGATAAAACCATAGGGAATCTATGGATTAAAGGCTGGGAACTCCCAGCAGGCCTTTCAGGATACATATTCTTCCACTTCCCCTTCCCTCACTGTACTCCCACATCAAAGGAAATGAGTAAACAAAGTCTTTAAACTGTAATTCACAGGAACTAAAGACTGATATGTAAACTGAATGACGTATAAATAGTCTTGGTCCCTCTCAGTGCCTTTACTCTCAGTGTCTTCCTCTAAGTACTCCTTACTCTGTCTCTCTCAATGTCCTGTCCTTCTGCTCTCTCTCTTCTTCTGAGAGGAGACCACACTCTGTCTGTGGAGTGGTACCCTTTTTCTACCACACTTTTTCTTTTGACTCTAACTTTGGCCTGTTTGTTGAATTCTTTCTATAATCTCCACCAAAGAATCATTTTCTCAGGCTTGGTCTCAGGGGAATTTGCCCTGTCCTGAACTACTTTGAGCAAAGTTCTTAACTAACGGCTGAATTTTGTTGGTTTGTTCGTTTGTTTGTTTGTTTGGCAGATCAAAGGGGAGCATGGCCAGACTTCAGCTCCACACAAGAGATCCTGGTGTGGTCAGACTACTGCCCCTCCCTACCTACCTGAAGAACTGGATGCCATTGGATTAAAGTAATACACCTGCACCATCTGCTCTACTCTGCTACTCTCTGCTGAACTTTAACCTCAGTGCCCCAGATCCCTATCTAAGCTAGTTCATCAAAGACGGTGCTTCAAGTGGAAATCCACTCCTTCGTGCTAGGTTTGACTCTGGGTGCCTTCATTTGAGATTCCATGACCAGAGCACTTAGTGTCCATTCCTTTCTGTAATCACACAGCCCTTTGATTCAGAGGATTATCCTTTATACCTTTTTCACATAGTGAAGGGCAGCTCTAAGGAACAGAAGACTCTTCAAATGGCCACTGTAATGGGCCCTGTTTCTTATGCTCAAGCCAGTCTTCCCAAACTTGCTGGACTGAAGAGTCTAATTTTCAGAGCACCACTGTAACATCCACGAATCTGGTGTCCTGTGGAACACGCTTGAGAATGCTGTTCCAATGTATGATCTATTTCACATGACAAGTCTGCATAAGATGTGTATGGAGAGTTTTTTCACTCCTTCCAGAATTTAGGAATACTTTAATTATGTCTATCTAATTACTTAGTCTGTCACATTTATTTAAATGATGACATTTATTCATTTATTCACTGAAATTATTACCTATCTTCTCATCTATGGAAATGCATTTTTTGTGAACCACAGCTGCTTATGTGATTTCTAATGACTCATGTAAATTGAAAAATGATAGACACAATGCTTTGTACTTCATTAAGTATTCTGCAGTTAAAAGGCCCAGGAATATCTGCAATCTATGTTTGATTATCCACTGATTTTTACCTGATTTTCAAAAAATTTACCAGGGACTCTAAATTTCTCACAATTAGTTTTTTCTTTTAATGTATAATTAGTTAACAACATCAAATTATTTGCCTGTAGTTTGTCTCCAGAAACAACTATGATTTCTATAGGTATTCTTTAATAGACATAGCAGATAAAATTATTTCCAGATGACTGTTTTAAATATTTATTTAATCATTTATTACAAGTAGTTGATTTTTTTCTTTATATATTGCTTTTGTTAGGCTCTGTCTTGATAATAAATGAAAATATTTGCCTGATATCATTCTCAGGCCTTCTTATTTTTGTCCTTCCAGAAGATGGCTTAAGCAATATTTTAAAAATTTATTTATAAGACAGTCTAGAAAATGTATTATGATGGGGTTCATTATGAATCACCAAGCAGGGGTATTTAGTTTTCGAACATTTATTTAAACCCAAAATTCTATTTCTGTGTAATACCTTGAGATATCACTATGCAGCTGAATTCTCTTTTAAAAATGTTTTGTTCCATGTTCTCAGAAAATATCATAAGAATTACAAATTGACTATTGTACACTTCTGAAATTATATACTGATTTTCCTTAATAGTAACATAAAATACATTATAAATCCATAATCTGCTCAACAGCTGGAACTATTATGATCATTTTCAGTAAGTTATTTCAAAATCTAGCATTCCTTCTTATGGTTAAATATCCTTTCTTTCCATCTACATAAATTTTGCCAAACTTTCAAGACTCAGAACAAATTTCATATATTGTATATACCTCTACTCTTGTTTGCTTTAAACTTTTCTTTAAACATTTATAATGCTAATTTATCCAGCAATGTCCCAAACAGTAGCCACTAGCCATCTATGGCTTTGGCACTTTAAACGTGGCTAGTCAAAACTGAAAAAAAAAAAAAAAAAGTGTGCAAGCATAAAGACACACCAATTTCAGAGATTTAGTAAAAAAATATAAATGTCTCAATATTTTTATATTGACTATATGTTGAAAACTTAACATTTTGGATATACCTAGTATATCCAAATACATTTATTATTAAAATTAAAATTAATCCCACCTGCTTTTAAAGTATGGCTACTAAAAACTTAAAATCACACTTGTTGTTTGCATATGCTTTGTTGAAAAACTCTGATCTATATCACCTATTTAATTCAATTATATAATATTCTGTGCTAATTATATAACAACTTCTGCTAATTTCTTTTCCTTACCTCTACAGCATGTTTTTTCTGTACAGAATTTAGAAATCTATATGAACATAAAAAAGTCATATCATGTAGATATTGAATTATGTTTTAATTTGTAAACCAGTTCTGAAATTAGAGTTTAATTTGTATATTTACCTTAAGAAAGATAAGCAGATGATATAACCAAAGCTGTTCCTGCAACTCTGTTAGCATATGTACCATGCGTTCTAAGAACTGGCATATTGAGATAAATTGAATGATTTTTGTCAAATCTCCTCACATTCCCAGACAAGGTATGGGGGAAAATATGGACTCTTACTTTAAAACCTTTTGGAAGTATGCCTTTCGGAAGTAAGTATATTTCACCATAAATGTTAAATCAAAATTGCTACTGATTTCCCCCCACACACAGTAAAATTCCTAAGGAAAGAAATTATTCTCTTTCATCTCTACATTTACAAAAAGCACCATCATACATGGCACATAGTAGGAGACACATAAATAGTCAAATAATCCACAAACGACAAAAGTTGATTGTATTTGAAGATGTTAATGTAGATTAGCAGTTCGCATTACAGTTTCTTCATAATATAATACCACATTAAATAAACAACCATCCCAAGTCAAGTTACTTTTTATTGGTACACTTATAAATATAGCTAATGATAAACTGTAATCATACTGTTTTCCTATGGAGTTGCTATAACCTTGTAGCAATAAGTGTTGAAGGCTCTAGGATGACTCTTTTTCCTAAGCAAATTGGGCTTCTCTGCTTTTGGTGTGATTTTCTACTTGAGAAAGAATCCTAAAATTTGAAAAATCTCAAATACATGTCAAGATATTTGTACACCCAATTACTATTCTGAGTTAGTGTTAAAAGTTCCTTTGAAAACAGTAATATGATATCTAGAAAAAATAATATAGTAAGCCTTTATCATTTATATAATCCTCAAAGGAATTTAGGGGCAGTGTCAAAAGAAATTAAATCTGGGGCAGGAAGGTTCTGTTTACTCTGAGTGGGATGGTCCTGGATACTAACTGTGGGAAAGAAATAATGTTAGGTATCTAGTCAGACATAAGTGACAGGGAAACAAAGGAAGAGCCCAGCCTAGAGTCTGCCCAAAGAACACCCCAATGGTAATAGAATTCTGAATAAGGGCATGTACACCAGGCAGTGTTATATAACAAGCAGTCAAGTGTCAAAATGACCTCACGTGCCAATCACCTAGGAATGTGATTGGAACTACCCATCACGGCCCTTATATATAAGGCATCATTCCCACTTCTGGTCACTGTTGCTGCTGGTGGTGGTGGTAGTTGATACAGCGCTCTATTACAGTTCTTCGCTAACCCTGTGGCTCCTTGGGGCGTGCTTTGTCTTTCTAAGATATACTTTTGATCAATCTTTTCTAAATCTCACCGACCTGTGGTTCTTCACTGTGTCAATGAGGAAGAATTGAGGAAAAAAGCTAATTACACCTCTGCACCATTATCCTGTTATCTCCCTCCATGCTGTTGGGGCAATATCCAAGTTCAAATTGCCCCCAATGGTAACAATACCACATGGGGTCAGCTTTGTGGAGACTGAATGCTAGAAATCAAATTATTAGCAGTTAGAAAGAATGTGTGTGTGTGTGTGTGTGTGTGTGTGTGTGTGTGTGTGTGTGTGTGTGTGTGTGTGTGAAGGTGGGGATGGAGGGACAAAGTTAATAATGTAAAGGGAAAAATATTGCATTGAAATGAGACACCATGAATTTGAACCTTAATTCTTCCAACTTACTTGCTTTGCAACATTGGGCATCATTTAAGTGAATCTAGGATTGTTTTCCTGTGAAAAGCAAATAGCAAGGTTTGTAAGCATTAAAAATAACATGTGAGGAGACTGGCACATGAAAGTTTCTAACATATGTTAATTTTATTACTAGAAAAAAAAAACAATAAAATCAACTGAACCCAAGTTAGAAAATTTTATAAGTGCTAGGACCTGATGACTCTATGGTTCTAAAATAGTCTGCCTTGCTATTGTTCTTAAAATTTCTTAAAACTCGAAAAGATCAAATCCCAGTATATGACAAAGAGGAAACTGCAGCAACATTATATGAGTGGCCTTCTCTGTGATTAATACACACATTCAAACTCACAAAACAGTGCTTCCAAATTAACATGATTTTAAAAACAACAAATGATCAATTAGTTCTAACAGCTTGTAAAAGCAGCAAAGCAACACACAAATGGAAAAATATGAAAGAGCTTTTTATTTATATAGAAGCCAGAGAACACTCCAAACTAGACAAAATATAGTGTTTTATACCAACTCAGTCTTTGTACTTGACAAAGAATAGACACTAGTGGTTAAGATTCTTGGAGACCAAAGCCTTGCCTATTATCAATTAGTATATCTGAAATTGTTTCAGTGTTTGAGAAAGTATTATACCAAATGAATTAAGCACTGATTATCCAAAGTCTCCCTCACACAATTCTTTTTTTGTTCAATCAGTTTCTCTTTTCTTGAGAAAAAAGGAAAGAAGGAGAGGGCTAGAAAAATATGCTTGGGTTTGTGTAAATTTTTAATTACAAAATAATTAGTTCCATTACATAGTTTTAAAAAATGTTTCATTTCAACAAAATTATTACCATAATAGCAATTATATAGTAACTTTTGTTTAGACCAAGTTTAGATAATATTGTAGGTGAAAATAAAAGGACTAAATAAATGATTAAACAGGATTTTCAGCAAACATTACCATTACCTTTCGGTATTCTTTATTTTAAAAAAAGGGAAATAAAAAGTACAAATGCAATACAGCCTGTGGATCGATTCTTCTGTTCTAATATTAATAAAATGTTAAAATATTTATATATTTGGCTCATGACACGTTGATTACATTTCCTGTGTTATAATGTACTATTTAAAGTTTTTTTTTAAATTTAAAAACCTCATAAAAAGAAAAAAGAAAATATCAAAATTTCAAACCTATTTCAAAATAAACATTTGTAAACCTGAAGATTGCTAATTTCAGAAGATACAATAGATTCTTCACGAAAGATCAGGATAATCTTTCAATTTCTTTGTATCAAACACTCATGAAAAACTTAAAGCTAGATATAGATTAGTAAAAAGACTGATAATTTGTTTTTTCATAAGCGAACAATAAATCTGTTGAAAAAAAATGAGCTTAAAGTTGTAACCAAACTAAAGATAATTTACGGATAGTCACAATAAATAGAAAGATTAGAATAATCTAAAAAGTTTCAAGGCATTTACGCTAGCAAAACTATCCTGTTCATGAATAGCCCTGTGGATAGATATTTCTGAAAAGAATTTTATTGATTCTTCATCACTTTTTTCAAAGAAGGAGCTCTTTTTGGACTGATGGATTTATACATTATCATCAAAAGGTCTCTTACATAATTGATTTGAAACAGTTCTTTTGACATGTAAAGGTCAATAAGCATCTCTTTTAATGCTGACTGTAGATGGTGAATTGAAGTTCTCTGCAAAAGCTGAAATCTTTCTAAAGTTGAAATTCACCAAAACAAAGTTCACTGTAGTGTCATGTTAAAACCAATATATGGTTTAGATTTGCAACAGCAAGGGTCAAAAAACATTCCACCATGGGAGGGATTTTTTTTTTTAATATGTCTGTATTTCTATTATGACATAGCATCAAACTCAAATGTTATAGTAACTCATATTTCACTGTCACCTCAGAAAAAAAGTTAGTTACTTCAAATATTCAACTGTTTTATATACTATTGTGTAAAAAATTGAGTATAAGACAGTAGACTAAGACTACTTAATTTTTAAAGCCTCACTTTTATTAAAGCATGACAGACATGCCTATAAGCTAATTGAAAAGACATATGTTGGCCCTCTATTTCTTCAGGTTTCATACCTGAGGAATCAACTAACATTGGATTGAAATATTGAAAAAAATCTCAGAAAGTTCCAAAAAGCAAAACTTGACACTTGCATAAAGCACTACACTGAATCCCCATAAATGAAGTGATGTGTAGGCACACCCAGCTGTAGCCTATATGCAGATATAGGTTATATGCAAATACTACGCCATTTTATATAAGGGGCTTGAACATCCCTGGATTTTGATATTTGTAGAAGTCTCCTCATCAGTTTTTTCCTTTTATTTTTTATATTTAATAGGTATGGTACATGTTAAAATACACAAATATCTTCCTGCAAGTATAAGTGTTCTAAGTTTTTTAATGGCATATTTAAAACTAACTGGAATATTACTGTTTTTGAATGAAAATAATTAATGCTAAGTGGCTTTCTCAGATGGCATTTAAGAAAACACAGTAGAAATTAACTATGTAGTAGGTAAAACTATGTAAAGAGTTTATAAATGAAGTAATAACTTTCAATATATACTGCAACTTTATAGTTCCTCAAATAATTTTATCTCTATTACCTTACTTAATCTACAAAACTTCATGAGCAGAAAATTGTCTCCAAGATCCCCTTTCTTGTTTTCATACATAACTCTTCAATTCTAAATTCAACATCCTTAACACTATACTAGAAAATGGCCATCTAGTTAGTACAATATAAGAAGTTTGACTATAGATTTCTCACTTACTTAGCAACAATATAGATTTACTAAACACCAGTTATGTGCCAGAAGCATGCTATATACACTTGAAGTTTGTGAACAGGACAGATTTGGTCCTGCCTTGAGGGTAGGTATAGACTAGGTCTCTTATATAAACTCCACAATCAGTCTTTTGGTTCAGAATTATGCATCCAGGTTCCTACACTTCCAACTTAAAAATATCAGACTTTATTTTTTCACAAAGTAATCACAGAAATTATAAAATAATGCTACACCACTGCCCTCAATATATAGAATTGTTCCTGAGATTCTCAATAGGTAACATTTATATACTGAGTTGATAACAGCAAAATACCCTCTAGGTCCATCCATGTCATTGCAAGTGGTAAGATTTCGCTTTTTTTAAAGCTGAGTAATATTCCATTGTACATATGTACTATAACCTCTTTATCCAATCACCTATTGATAGGCACTTAAGTCGCTTCCATATCTTGGCTATTGTGAATAGTACTGCCATGAACATAGGGGTCCATAGATCTTTATAAACAAGGGTTTTGGTTTTCTTTGGATAAATACCCAGAGTGCAATTACTGAATGAAAAGGTAGTTCTATTTAAAAGTTTTTGAGGAATCTCCAAATTATTTCCAGAGTGGTTGTACCAATTGGTAATCCCACCAACAACACAAGAGAGTTCACTTATCTCTACATCCTTGCTAACATTTGTTGTTCTTTGATTTATTGATGATAGCCAATCTACAGGTGTGAGGTGATATATCATTATAATTTTAATTTGCATTTCTCTGATGATAACTGACCTTGAGGATCTTTTTCATAGGTCTACTGGCCATCTGTATGTCCTCTTTGGAAAAACTTCTATTCAGGTCTCCTGCTTATTTTTAATTGGATTGTTTGGGCTTTTTTGGTGTTGAGCTGTATTAGTTCTTTCTAAATTGTGGGTATTAACCCCTTGTCAGATGTATCCTAGGCAAATATCTTTTCCCATTACGTAAGTGGTCTTTTCATTTTATTGGTTTCCTTTCCTGTACAATTCTTTAGTTTGATGGAGTCTCATTTGATTATTTTTTCTTTTATTTCCCTTATCTGAGGAGATACATCAGGAAAAAAATTACTAATAGCCATATTGGAGAGTTTACTGCCTATGTTTTCTTCTAGAAGTTTTATGGTTTCGGGTCTTACATTGAAATCTTTAATCCATTTTGAATTTATTCTTATATGTGGTGCAAGAAGGTTGTCCAGTTTCATTTGTTTTTTCATGTATCTATCCAGTTTTCCCAACACTATTTGTTGAAAAGACTATCTTTACCTCATTGTGTAATATCTTTGTCTCCTTTCTCATAGATTAAATGTCCATATAAGTGTGGATTTATTTCTGGGTTCTCTATTCTATTCTATTGATCTATGTGGCTGTTTTTATGCCAGTACCAAGTTGTTTCTATTACCACAGCTTTATAGTATAGTTTGATATAAAGTAGTATGACACCTCCAACTTTGTTCTTCTTTCTCAAAATTTCCATTGCTATCTAGGACCTTTCATAATTCCATATAAATTTTAGGAGTATTTGTTCTAGTTCTTTGAAAAATGCCATTGGTATTCTGAGAGGGATTGCATTCAATCTATAGATTGCTTTTGATATTATGGCCATTTTAATGATGTTGATTCTTCCTACTCATGACCACAGTATATGCTTACATTTATTTATATCTTCTTCAATTTTTTTTTGATGATTCATAATTTTCCAAGAACATGACTTTTACTTCCTTGGTTAATTTGATTCCTAGGTATTTTATTGTTTTTGATGCAACTGTAAGTGAGATTGTTTTCATAATTTCTCCAATACTTCATCATTGGTACATAAAAATGCAACTGACTTTTGAATATTAGTTTTGTATCCTGCTAATTTATTGAATTCATTTACTTGTTCAACAGCTGTTTTGTTTTGTTTTGTTTTTGGTGGAATCTTTACAGTTTTCTCTATATAGTATCACGTGATCTGCAAATAATGAGTTTTACTTCTTCCTTTCCAATTTGGATGCCTTTTATTTTTCTTTGCTGTCTGACTGCTATAATTAGAACTTCCAATACTGTGTTCAATAGAAGTGCTAAAAATGGGTATCCTTGTCTTGTTCCTGTTCTTAAGGAAAATGCTTTTAGCCCTTCCCCTTTGAGTATGATGTTAGCTGTAGGTTTGTCATATATGACCTTTGTTATGTTGAGGTACGTCCCCTCTATTCCTACTTAGCTGAGAGTCTTTATCATAAATAGATGCTGGATTTTTTGAAATGCTTTCTCTGCATCTATTGATATGATCATATGACTTTTATCTTTCAATTTCTTAATGAGGTGAATCACATTAACTGATTTGTGGACATTGTTCCAATCTTGCATCCCAGGAATAAGTCCAACTTGATCATGGTATATAGTATTTTTAATGTACTACTGAATTCAGTTTTCTAATATTTTTTTGAGGATTTTTGCATCAATCTTCATCAGAGATATCAGCCTATAGTTTTCTTGATACGTCTTTGTCTAGTTTTGGAATCAAAGTAATGGTAGACTTGTTAAAGATTTAAGAGGTCTTTCTTCTTGAATTTTTAAAAATAATTTGAGAAGAATAGGTGTTAATTCTTCTTTGAACATTTGGTAAAATTTTCCTATGAAGCCGTTTGGTCCAGAACTTTCTTTTTTTTTTTTTGGTGGGGAGGGTGCTTATTACTGATTCAATTTCGTTAGTGGTAATTTGTCAGTTCAAATTTTGTTTCTTCTTGTAGTATTTTCTTATACTCTTTTTTTTTACATTTCCATTTGCATGAAATATCTTTTTCTGTCCCTTTACTTTCAGTCTGTGTATGTTATCTGATCTGAGGTTGGTCTCTTGTAGACAGCATATGTAAGGGTCTTGTTTTCTTATCCACTCAGCTGTTCTATGTATTTTGATTGCAGCATTTAATCCATTTACATTTAAAGTGATTATTGATAAGTACACAGTTATTGCCATTTTATTATTTGTATTTATGGGGCTTTTTCCCCTTCTTTTCTGAGAAGTCCTCTTAATATTTCCTGTAATTCTGGTTTATTGGTGATGAATTCCTTAAGCTTTTTCCTGTATGGAAAGCTCTTTACCTCACCTTCCATTTTAATTGATAGCCTTGATGGGTAGAGTAGTTTTGGTTGTCAGTTCTTGTTTTCTTGAATATTCCATGCCAATCCCTCCAGCCTGCAAAGTTTCCATTGAAAAATCAGCTGACATTCTTAGGGGAGTACCCTTGTAAGTGACTAAGCTGCCTTTCCCTTGCTGCTTTAGGATTCTCCTTTTGTCTTTAACCTTTGGAATTTCAATGATGATGTGTCTTAGTGTAGGTCTGTGTGGGTTCCCCTTGTTTGGGACTCTACACTTTATAAATTTGTATGTCTATTTCCTTCACCAGATGAGAGAAGTTTACTGTCATAATTTCTTGACTACTGGTATTAGGCATTGGGGGCAAATGAACTATTTCTGGCCACCTATCTCATTGTAGTGAACAGGTTTCAAATCAGATTTTATACCCCATCTACACTCAGATTATAACAATGCTCTTATGAAATAGGCCAAGACACGGGAGAAAGAGACCTCATCAAATCTTTTACTCTATTTGGCATGTGGCAATCATTTTTCTAGAAAGTCCTGTATTGAAATGACTTGCCCAACCACATCTACTTTTCCTGTAAAGCTTATAAAAACTTACTAAGTTATAATATAAACAATTTGCTCGATCAAACTAATTCAAAGAGAAACCAGAAATTAGAAGCAAAGTAAAGTTCCTTAAGTACTTCTAGATGTGGTACTCAGCCAACCAGAGTTTTTACCTAATATCTCCTACTCACCCCACCCCAACAACGCTTTCTCGGCGCCAACCTTCTAACCAATGTCTGTAAACGTCAAACAGTAATCACCCATCCTGCAACGCCAAGGCATGTCACCCCAGGCTTGCGGTTTTATCCCTTAAAAACCTGTGTAAACCCCCAGTCGGGGCTGCCTCTCCTGCACTGCTGCATCGGTGTGCAGAGTGTGGTCCGGACTCGAGTTCGCTACTAAACTCCCTCGTGTGCTGGCATCGGTGTCTGTTTCCTTCGTGGCGTGTGGAGACGCGGATTGGGACACTACAAAATCCTTGGTTACATTAACAGCTACACCTAGCATCTTGGCCAAAGAAGTATTCTTTCCCAAACATGTAAGAGGTAACAGTAACCAGATGGCAGTTTGGCAAAAGCAACAAATGCAGGACAAAATAATGTTTCAGATAAGTGACATTCTATTACTATTGTCTGGGAGCAAGTGGGCAAGAATTGCCTCTCCTTTAAAATTTTTTTCTGTTTAATTGTCTCTGTCTCTGTCTCTGTCTCTCTTTCTCATGCTCTCTCTCTCTCTCTCTATCTCACACACACACACACACACACACACACACACACACATCTGAGAATAGTTCCTCTGTTGTTAAAATGTGAGTGTGAAGAGGGATATTTGAGAACTAAGAAGGAATGCTTTTTCCTTTAGTTTAAGTAAAAGTAGCAAAAGATTTGTAAGCAATTCTCTGCATTCTCAAGAAATCTCTTGTCTTCTGGCCATGACCAGCTCCTTGTAGATAATTTCATTAGCAAGAAACAGCTACTGAGGTGGTTCTTAACACAACAATGCACAAGGCTTTGTCACAGGAGATTGCTTTACATCATGAATGCAAATATGGTTGTTAATGCACGTATTTACTTTTCGGGAGGAGCCTTTTCTGTAGTTAGTGTCTGGCCCGGAGCTGGGAGGTTCTATTCATGTTTTTTAGATGTGGCTGCTAAGTCACAGGACATTTTTGTGCTTCAGCTTCTTGACCAACTCTAGTTGTTAAGCATTAAAGCCAAATCACAATGTATAAATGTTTAATTCTCTGCAGCCTCATATCTCTAACAGTAATACTATATTAGAAACCCCTTCATTGTTCCACTAACAATAAAAAAAGTTGATGTTGATGCGACCCCACACCCTCATTCTCTAGTGGTAACTGCAAATATTATGACACCAAACTATATGTTGTACATTTATTTCTCATCGTAAACAACAAAATTCA
This sequence comes from Cynopterus sphinx, assembly GCA_030015415.1. Taxonomy (NCBI): domain Eukaryota; kingdom Metazoa; phylum Chordata; class Mammalia; order Chiroptera; family Pteropodidae; genus Cynopterus; species Cynopterus sphinx. Next base: position 116,960,390 of record CM057382.1, on the reverse strand, counting down.
TACTGTATTAAAAATAAACCTTTTGCTCCTGCCAACATCATTTAAAATTAAACAAAGTTCTCAGTAAGAAAAACAACAGGAATAAATTTATAGGAATATTCAATGAGGACACTAAACCTTCAAGAACCACATGTTTGTCAACCAACTACAAAAGTTATTATGTATTATGTATATGTTTTTATATAAAGCAAATATATGGAGAGAGAGAGGGCAGGAAGGAATGGGAATGGGGGAGGAAGAGAGACAGAATAAATTTTGCCCAGGGTTATAGGGTAACAAAAAGCATAAAAATATTAAACATAGATCATGTTACCATGGTATGTATATATACATATGTTTACATATACATGTACACACACACACACATATATAAATATTTGTCTATAAATACACACTAAACATACTTGGGCACATTGATATGCTCAGTGCATTTCATAAGCCAACTATCTCAGACTTGGAATTGCAGAGCTGGAAGGGGCATTGAGAGGTCATTTGAAGAGATTCTTTCCTTTACACCGTTTAGTGCTTAAACTATCAAAGACATATCCTATTTCCGGAGCTCTCTTGGGATGGAGATTTATTATAGACCACATTGCATTGTACTTTTAATAGATTCACAGGTATCTTACTTGACAAAACTACATTTCATAGATCCTCAGTCCAACAGGCTTTCCTTGGTACCTTCTAAATACATGTCCCTTTCCTTACTGTTACAGCACGGCGGCTAAAAGATTTAGCTTCACATGAAAATGCAGTCCAAGAGTTCAAAAGGTACAGATGTGTATGTAAACATGATGTTAATTTTTCCAACACTGCTGTCAGCCATAGGCCAGCCATGTTTCCAAAGCCCCTGGGCTAACCCTAAGCAAAATGTAAAGAAGGCGAAATCCCTTTTCTGAATCCACACCCTCTCTAACCCTCTCATTTGTTTACAGGAACGTTCTCTTGCCTTCAACACTGCATCAGCTTCATTAGGTTTTTCTACCCTCAGAGTAAGAGATTCCTGCCCTATTTCTTAACCAGTTCACTTTTCTTTGAAGACTGTTAATCTAAAAAACACTAATTCAGGCTTAGATATTAAGGAGCTAATGGGTTAATATTACTTACTGTAGTTTATAATTTTACTAAACACTATATATACAAAGAATTCCATGAAGATAATAGATCTTGATATTTTCAAATATCACCATTTATCCTGCAGCATCCTAAGCATATTCATCACAGTGGTCCTGCAAAAACCAAAACTGCTTTTAAACTTTTGAAAAACTTCTAACTATAAAACTATGACAATAGTTAAATTAAAATCTTATTTATTCACAAAAAACACTGAAAAAATATATACTCATTGTCAATAGCGAAATATGACTAATAATGCATTTTTTAAAAGTCCTTAACTCCAGTATCCTTTTATTCTTAAACTGATATAAAATTAAAAGATACCCTAAACGAACATATATTAGTGTTCATACCTCATACCTAAGCCAGTATGTGAAGCTGGTGTGCAATGGAGCAGGGTGGGAGGCAGGAAGAATAAACAAACAGAAATTGAATTAGTTAACAAAAAATAATTATTTAAAAAAATGTTCTTGCCAAGAAATGCCGTTACTTAACTGCTTCAAAAGAGTAAACCAATCTAAATGCAGGCAATGGATTTGCATGGTAGAAAATTGGAGAGCTTTCTTTCAGTTTCAGCTTTCAATCTCAAGAGCACAAAGAGCTGAATTTTAGCCAATTTTCTGACTGATTTTTTTTTGTTGTTGATGAGCTTGCTTTTTATTCAGCAATTGTTTCTAATGTCTTCTAAAGAGAAAGAACGACACTAACTCTTTTATTTGAGATTGTGTATCACATGATCGATAATTATAGATACAAAGCCTTTTCAGTTTTAAAAGGATAGCCAATCCTTCAAGATACTATATTCATCTGTGGTATTTACTCATATTTATCACTTCTCTCTCAAAGCAAAGTGACAGAATAAAAGGAATCTAAGTATTATAAATGATATTAAAAATAGCAAACAGATGTTATAAATAAATATTTCCAGTGCAGATTTCTTACAAATGTTTTTGAACCAATTTGGGGGAGTTATTTTAAAATGGAAAAAAAAATCCCTCAAATTTTTGTCAGGTCATACCTTCTTCATATTTTTTTATTAAAATTTTTGAGGTGACATTTATTAATAAATAAAATCAAATAAATTTCAAGTGTACAATTCAACAGTATGTCATATACATATTGCATTGTGTGTGTACCACCCCGTTAGATTTCCTTCTGTCACTGAATATTTGACCCCTTTTACCCCTATTTACCTTCCCCCCTCCCTCTGGTAACTACTAATCCTCAGTCCTTGTCCATGAGTATGTTTGTCAAGTTTGCTGCTTTCAGTTTTATATTCCACATATAATTGAAATCATATGGTTTTCAACTGAAGCTCCCAGCAGCCAGTTAGAGAATACCAGTGGCCCAACGGTGCTAAGATATGTATTTAGCTTGTGTAAGAGTTTTGTGTGTGTGAGTGTGTGTGTGTGTGTGTGTGTGTGTGTGTAAGAGAGAGAGAGAGAGAGAGAGAGAGAGAGAGAGAGAGAATAATAAGGGAGATAGTTCACACCTATCCCAACGCTGGTTTGAAAGGTGGCAAAATACAGCCATCACATTTCCTCAAATCTAAGATATCATTAACTTTAAGACACATTTTTATTTTACACATCACTAAGAATGAAAAAAGAATGCTCCCATCTATGACACAGTGTTTTATTATCACACCGGTTTTAAAAACATAGCCTTGTTCTCAAGAGTGTGAAGAAAATCTAATATGGTACTTCTTCCTAGTAATTTGCAAACAGGTTTTAGATTCTCACACTAAGTCATCTTTTAAAATAAGATTATGATTCTAAAAAGCCCTTTTAAAATGCAAATATTTTACCCAGGAGGTGTAGCTAAGTCATTAACAGTCATTAATATGCATTCATCTATTACTAGTCATTAAAACCGTAAGAAATATTAATTTATCAGATTATCAGAGCAAAGAGAAGAAAAAGATGCAGAAAGAGATACAAACAAAGAGTAGGTGCTCCGTTTATAGACTTAACATAGGTTGCTACACAAGGCGCTTCTGGTGCACTAAGAGGAGAAAAATGAGGCAATCCCATGCCGCAAAGTTGAGGTATAAGAATAGAAAGCACAGATGATGAGAGGGGCAAAATAACCAAAAATAGAAAACAAAACAAACTTCACAGTTTTGCCTACATTCCAACATGAAGACAATTAGAGATTCTTAGGATATAGGAGATACCTCTAGAGAAATTACACTTCTATTAACTGTAATTAAGTGTGATAGTTTTAGGTATGTGTGTGATTTTTTTATACTGTTAAATGATAAATATTTCAACTGTTGTTCTCAAGACTAGGGAGCAGTTTACTCTTGTAAGATTTCTATTTTCTATTTTATGATCTGTGACACTTTTTTCTCTCTCCAAGGCTTCAGCAGATAGATTTATACTAAAATGAGTCACAGTGTTTGCTTTTGATGCTAAGAGCATACATCGAAGTCACCCAGGGTCAAATATCTTAGGTTTGATATAGAGCTATGATACTGACTTCCTGCAAGGCATGTGGAAATGATTTAAACTTACCCCACAGCAGTAAAACTACCTGACACATATCCCTTAAGGAAGACAGTAGCATTTTTAGTTTATGAGAGAAAGGCCATATAAAAATATGAAATGCTCTGTAGGACCCTGAGCAAATTACTTAAATACCTGCCTCATCTCTAAAGTAGAGATAATATTATCTGCCTAAAGGCAGTGTCCTTAACAGATTATTTCTTGGTGTTCAAGATTGTGATCCAATAATAGTTGATATGTCCTACTCTTAGATATGTAAAATAGTTGAGAGCCCCCGAGTGCAATCTATCTCCTGAAAATGGAAAATTATGCAACTCAATATGAAACTGCATAATAGTTGGGAAAGGGATGCCCATCTCACCATTTTTATTCAAATAGTACATGAAGTCCTAGCCAGAGCAATTAATCAAGAAAAAGAAATAAAGGCATTTACACAGAAATAAAATTATCTGTTTGCAGATGACATGATCTTATATATTGAAAACACTAAGGATTTCAGTGAAAAACTGTTAGGGCTAAAAATAAATTCAATAAAAAAGCAGTATACGAAATCAACATACAGAAACAAGTTGCATATACTAACAATGATCTACTAAAAAAGAAATTAAGAGAACAATCTCATTTACGATAGCATCTAAATCAATTAAATACTTAGGAATAAATTTGAGCAAGAAGGTGAAACATCTGGACAATCAAAACTAAAGACACTGGTGAAAAAAATTAAAAATGACTCAAATAAATGAAAAGAAATCCCATATTCTTGGATTAGGAGCATTGATGCTGTGAAAATGTCCATCTTATGCAAAGAAATCTACACATTCAATGAAAACTGCAAATCAAATTCTGAATGGCATTTTTTCACATAAATAATAAAAAAAAAAACTACCCTAAAATTTATTTAAACTGCAAAAGACCCTGAGTATCCAAAGCAATCCTGAGAAAAAAGGACAAGGCTGGAGTACTACCTGATTTTAATGTACATTACAAAACTATAGTGACCAAAACTGTATGGTATTGGAAAAACACAGACACATAGGTGTATAAGAAAATAGAGAACCCAGATATAAACCCACCCATATATGGTCAACCAATTCTTGATAAGGGTGCCAAGAACACACAACAGAGGAAGACAATTTCTTCAATAAATGATGTTGGGAAACTGGATACCCACCCACAAGCAAAAGAATAAAACTGGACCCAAATCTCACACCATTCACAAAAATTAACTTGAAATGGATCAAAGACTTAAATGTAAAAAAAAAACCATAAAATATTTGGGGGGAAAGGATCCCTGATATTAGCAGTGATTTCTTGGATAAGACATTAAAAGCATAAGTAACAATAAACTAAAAAGGCAACCTATAGGACTGGAGAAAATAGTCACAAACCATATAACTGGTAAGCAGTAAATGTCCAAAATACATAAAGAACTCATACAACTCAATAGAAAAAAAGCAAATAATTAAATTAAAAAATAAAAAAAGGACCTGAGTAGACATTTTTCCAAAGGAGACATACAAATGGACAATATATACATGAAAAGTTGCTCAGCATCAACATCAGCAGTCAGGGAAATGCAAATCAAAACCACAATGAGATATCACCTCAAACCTGTTAGAATGGCTATTACGAAAAGAGAGAGAGAGAGAGAGAGAGAGAGAGAGAGAAACATTGGCAAAGATGTGGAGAAAAGGGTAGCCCTATATGCTGTTGGCAAAAAGTAAAATGGTCCAGCTATTATGGAAAACAATATGCAGATTCCTCAAAAAAATTAAAAATTGATCTACCATATTACCCAGCAATCTCACCTCTAGGTATATATCCAAAGAAATTTAAATCAGTATCTCAAAGAGTTATTTGCACATGCATGTCCACTGCAGCATTACTCACAATAGCCAAGATATAAGAACAACCTAAGTATCTATCAATGAATGACTGAATAAAGACAATGTGATCTATACATAGTAAGGTAGACATGAGTGACAGGAGAATAAAGAAGTGAAGGCTCCTTCCAAAGACCTCCCTGGAACACCCATTTTATAGTTATAAATTACCCCTAACTGAGGAACAAAGAATTAGAAAGTCAAAATACCAACCAGTTTAATCCAGCCACAAGCACTTGTGCATTCAGCCTGATACTAATCTTCTCATGACCTAGCCTCAATCTAACATCATTATAATATCATGCCTATGCTTGGAAGTTCATGAATCTAATTATAACAGAGTGAATTCTGGGTAACCACATGCATAGAAGACAGAGTATATAACAGCCAAATGTCAATCACAATAACCTCACGTGCCAATCATTTAGCAACACCCTTGTAACCTCTTACCACAGCCCAACTATAATGCAGTCCTCCCCACTTCCATGCTGTTACAGCCCTCTTGGCTGTAAACCACCCTTCCCTTGGAGCGTACTTTAATCATACATTTTGTTTCCATGCAATTATGGCCCTCTTGGGCATAACCCGATTCTTCCTTGAAATGTGCGCTAATAAATTTTACTTTTTCTAAATCTTGATGATCTATAATTCTTGACTGCATTGGCAAAAAGAACCAAGGATCCCTCAGTACTACTAGGTGACAATGGATTTCAGATTCCCCAAAGGTAACATATCTATGTTACACACACACAATATGGAATATTATCATCCATGAGAAAGAAGGAAACCTTGCTATTTGCAGTACATGAATAAACCTTAAGGGCATTATATTAAGTGAGGTAAGTCAGACAGAGAAAGACAAATATCTGGAATCTAAAAAAGCCGAACTCGTAAAAACCAAGAGTAGAATAGTGGTTACCAGGGACTGAAGGTTGACAGAGTTGGGAAGATGTTGGTTAAAGGTAAAAACTTGCATCTAATAGAGAAATAAATTCTGAAAATCTAATGCACAACATAATGAATACATTCAACAACACTGTATTATAAACTTCAAAGTAGGTAAGAAAATATATCTTAATTGTTCTCACCACAACAAAGAAATAAGTATGTGAGATGATAAAGGTGTTAACAAAGGCTAAGGTGGCAATCATACTGCAGTATATAAACAAATCAAATCAACATACTTTATATCTTAAATTTACACAGTGATACAAGTCAATTATATGTCAACAAAAAAAATACATAGAAAGTCCTCTGAAAACATTTGTTGAATGAATGCATATTGAAATCAAGTTTTTATAGAAATAAAAAGCAGTTTCTCTTCACAAAAGATGAAGATTGATGATCAGAACAAATTGTGAGGGTGTGAAGGTATTCTCTCACATTTCCTTCAAATCAGTCTTTCACTCAGTACTGCTGACCGCCAACACTGTGCCGGACACCTGAAATAGTGCCAGGGACCCCACAGAAGGTGGCAGACATGTGAGTCTTGTCCTCAGGTTCATTTAAAGACTGATGCTATTTAGCCTCACTTTCTTGCCCCATGGTCAAGTAACCTGAAATTCTTGTCAAATCCTAGGGAATAAGGCTTTGTGGCAAAAAGACATGAATTGCTGCTTTCTTTTGTCCTGAATCATGTGGAAAATCCAGAACAGCAGCAATAACTAAAGTGTCATTTCAGTCTGTAATCACATTGCCCCACCCAACTGTACTAAAAAGACTTAAACCATGTTGCAATCAATTCCTTTTCAGTATTTACACTCTTCATCCCAGGAGTCCGGCAACTATATCAGGTATATAAAATCCTTGGCAAGTTGAGCAAGAATTTTACCTGGCTAAATTCAGAACAATTTTACAGCTTTGACTTTTCCAGCAGCTAATTAGAGCTAGGTGTTAAAAACATAGAAAACTTTCACTTCTACTCAATTAATAAAAAGCTTCCACAAAATACTCTACGTCTTCAGTCTACTGCACTATATCTTCAGAATATTATTTTTCAGAAGGTTCTCCTGCCAGTTCTTCTACTCTCTATGCTTCAAAGATATATTTGAAAAAGTTTGATGTCTGGGTTCAAAGAGTAGTAAGTCTCTAAAGAAAATTTTTAGGAAGTCAAAGCCAGATCTTGAGCCATTCCCACAGATTATTTTGGATTCAATGAGAATGCATTCCTTGGTGCTAAATATTTTGCCAACACCCAAAAAAGGTTCCTGACACAGATCAATATGCTGTAGGATTGGCCAGTACTGTGTTTTGCTTCAAAAATGAAACCCTCATGGTCCCATGTCTTATTCTCTCAGTATTGTCATCTACTTTCTAATATGAAAACCAACTAATAAATATGCACAAACATATTACTTTATAGCCACAGTTTCAAGAAATATGTTCACCAATTAACAGGATCTCCTCCACTATTTGTTATTTCTAGACTAGTGCTGGATATTTCAGGCACACAGTAGCCACTAGGGAGATTATTTCCATTCAGATGTGCTTTATGATGCTTTTCAAAAACAGCTCCCTTTTTCTAGAGGGAGACACAAACAACACTTACAGTTTTACAGTTATACAGTATTATTTATTGATTCTCTCACCTTTATCTGGCAACTTGATATCATATAAATAAAATATAAATGTTGTCAAATTAATAAATAACTACCCTGAAAAAAAGGTTCATCTAAATGTTGGTGAAAACATCCTTCAAATATATTATTTGCAGTAAAATGAAATTGTGCTTGACACTGCTCCACTGTGATAATAAGAGAATTTAATTTATAGTAATTCTAGTGTCATCTTTATAAAATCATTTAAAACTTGATAATGACTGCCTTTGAGGGTTAAAAGTCTAGTTAGTGAAAAAACTCAAGTCAGAATAGTTGTAAAGCCGGGCAATTATCTTTTCAGAGGTATTACAATAGAAGTTCATTATTCATTCTACTACTGTGTGTGTGTGTGTGTGTGTGTGTGTGTGTGTGTGTGTGTGCTTGCACATATGTGTGTTTTATGGTGAATGGCACTGACACACCTTGGTAGGAAGGCGAATAATTATGAAAGGCTTAAACCCTGAGGTTACTTCACTATGAGATTATCATTCCAATCTTATCTTCCAACCTCCCCACCCTTTTCCTTTTATAAACTGCAAATAATTCATCACAGACTTTGTACTGACAAAGATTCTTTGCTTGACCAAACTTTAGTCAGGTTCCTAAACTATCTCCAAGAACTCTGCTAAGTCAGTTTTAGGACAATCCCCAATTTTGATAACTAATCACCCTCAATACCTAATCAGGTTTTTCATCCTTCACCATCCTCCACACCCAGTGATGTGTGATCATTCTGTCCTGCCTTTAACAGTGATGTGTGATCATTCTGTCCCGCCCTGTCTTTGGCTATAAATCCCCACTTTTCCTTGTTGTATTTGTAATTAGGCCCAGTTCTGTACTGAAGACTCTTTTCCCATATTGTAATAGTTTTGAATAGAATTTGTTTTTACCACTTTACTATCAGCTCTGTTTTTTCTTTGACAGTAAATAAAACATTACTATTTTACACCTGTAGAAAGAGATTAGTTATTATCCCTATTTAATGGTTAAGACAATACAGGGCAGAGTGTGTACGTGTGTGTTTGGAGGTCATAGGGACAGAGGAATTATAGAAGTGGGCAGGAAATCCAGCGAAGGAAATTAAGACATCATCTACTTCGTAATTTTGCTTATAGAGAATACTGAATATTTGGCTCAGTATCATCTTATGTCATAATTTAAATATTTTCTCAATATCTACCAACAATTTTTCAGAAGTTTTCTATTTCAGAATGATAATACATAGAAAAAAGCATATTTTATGTTTCCTTTATATACCAAGTGAGAAATTTGAGGATATAAAATTCAAAAAAAGGGAAGACAACTAATAAAAAAAATTAATTATTTTTCTGTTTAATTATAAATGGAGTTCCTTAATTTCACCAAGTTTATTACACAGCAAATAGATTTTAATTAAATATTATTTTTATTAAAGCAAACAGTGAAGAAAAAGTTAATACTCTCTCTTATTAAACCAATTTTTAGAACATGTTTTTCCACTCATATGTCAGAGATGAATACAATTTTCTTTCAGGACAAATGTATTAGATGTATATTTCATGAAAGTGTTAAGTGCATATTTACTTTTTCAAAAGTCAATCTTCCTATTACTCAGTGAAAGAAGCCAATCTGAGAAGGCTACACGCTGTATGATCCAACTATATGACAATATAGAAAAGGTCAAACTATGGAGACAATAAAAAAGATGAGTGGTTAGAGGGAGAGTAACTGGGGGTGGAGGGTAGAGATAAATAGGCAGAGCATAGTGAATTTTTAGGGCAGTGAAAAAATTCTATAATATACTGATCGATACACATCATTATACATTTGTCTAAACTCATCGACTATAAAAACCAAGAGTGAACTTTTAGGTAAACTACAGACTTTGGGTTATTATGATGGTCGTTATAGGTTCATACTTGGTAAAAAAAAAAAAAGTACCATCTTGGTGAGTCACATTGGTAATGGGAGGGCTATGAACATGCAGTGGCAGAGTTTATATAGGAAATCCTTGTACCTTCCCCCCAATTTTATTGTGAACCTAAATCTGCTCTAAAAAAGTCTTTCAAAATGTTTTTAAATATTTAATATTTCCTCCAAGCATATGTTGTTTCCTCACATCTTCCTTTCCAAAACAGAGATGAACGAGTTTTATTAAAAATTATCCATTGATATTCAATAATCCTCAATTGCCTAAATAAAAAGAAGCTTAAGTAGCCAATTCTTTCCCTGAAAAATTAGCCTCAGACATTGTGATTTCTACCCAAAATACTCATCATTATCTACATGTAACACTCTGATAGTATAACAATCCATCCTGAAACTCCTCCTTCACCTCTGGGTAAGGCAATTTGACTATAATATCTGAGAGAGGCCAGGGAGAAATAGCCGAAAGACTGGTGCTGCTTCTTCTGGACAAACAACTATAAAAAACAATAATGGTTCTAATTGAACCAATTTTGTTTCCCAAAAATGTCCATTCATCTTAATCATAGATAATCTAATTTCTAACTCTTTTGGGTCAAGTAAAGTAAATCAAATAAAAGGCAAATATATTCTTAGTGTTTTAAAACCATAAGCATATCTTCTAAAGTACAAGAAGTCAGATTTTAAAATAATTAGACAAACACAATTCCATTCTACCCCAAATTTAAAGAAAAGAAAAAATACAAAACAAAACAATTTATTTATCGTACATAATTAAAATTATCTTTAGGGTTTTTTCCTAACATTTATATGAAAAGGCTTTTTATCTCCAAAATAGCTAAACATCAAGCCATTATTCTTTTCCTCTAGGCAAATTAACAGATTTAAGAAATACTGTGCCCATAGATTCTAGATATAGATAATCTATTATTGTTACATGACCCCTTATTTTATCCCAAATCCTATGACCCAAACTCCCATTCTTTCTCAATCCAACCCTTAGATGTTCACCAAATGGCCTGATCTATGGAATCTTTTTTTTTTTTTTTTTTTTTTTTAATTCTCAGAGGATTGAGAGAAATTAGAGGAAGACAGCTATGTCTCACCAGCTACGTCTGCGGTACCAGTCAAAAATCTTTATTTGTCAGTAAATCTGGAAACTGTCACAGAGTCTGTCAATTTACATATTGGTGAGGATTGAAATTACTGGCAAACTTAATTTTTTAATCAAAAAGTTGTCTTTTGAAGTTTCAATCTAGGAAAATAAAACTGAAGAGTTCATTGGAACCCTGGAAAAAGCAGATTAGCCCCCTTCCCTGTACCTCTTCCTCTATCTCAATATTTTACTTTTTCTTTTGCTTCATTTCTCTATTTCTTTCTTAATCTCCTTAACCCTTTCCTTCCACTGTTCTCTCTTGAGATGGGCTGCAGATGGGGAGTAGAAAGCAAAGTTTGAAGAAGATAGCTAAAGAGATAGTGATGTCTTTTGTGTCTGGCTTATTTCCCTTAGAATAATGTCTTTAAATTTCATCCATGTTTTAACATATGTCACAACTTCATCCTTTTTGTATTACTAAGGTGACCAACTCCTAATAAGGGCACAGAGAAGGAATTTTTCAAATAGAGATGAGCAATTATCTATTTTTAATTTTGGCTTAACTTTGATAGTTAAGTTGTCTTGTATACTTAAAAATATTTGTTCCAACTGTAAAAAAGTACATACACTTTTACAATTAAAAGGATTGTAAAATTCCATAAAAACTACCTTTACTTTTCTCCACTAAGTGTAACCAAAGCAAAAATAGAATACAATAACACTAATATATCTCCACAACTTTCTTGTTTTTGAAAATCAGATACATTCATGAGAAAATTGTTTAGTAAACATAACAAAAAAATTTAGCATAATTTAAAATTCTTTTCTTTCTCTTTTAGTTTCTATCATACATTAGAGGAGCTAACTTGATAGGATATGATTATTGCATATTTATTTTAAATATGCCTTATAAAAATGTCAAAGGCACAAAACAATGAAGGTTTCAGATCTATGGAGAAACAAAACTATGAAAAGCATGTAGTACGTCTATAATTATACAAAGTGGAAATAATAGAGTTTAATTGGATAAAGGAAAATTGAGTTAAACATTAGGAAATAATTTCTAATAAAAACAGCAATTAGGCTATGTAAAAACAATTCAAAGGAAGTTACTAGACATCCATGATTAGAATCACTCATAGGAAATGGTTAAAATACTTCTAGTTATACCTCAGAAAATTTCTTGTTCATGTTGTAGACATGTAGTTGGATAACTTTCCATTCTTGCCAAATTACCTATTTATTCCAGATGCTACTCTTAGCTTATCTCTAGGCATTATCCATTTTCTTCCATGTTAACTTTACTTTTTCCTCTTAAATATACCATGGCAAAGGCTTTCAGTCAAATATTTTCTTCAAGGGAAGAAAACTGATTACTTGTTTGGATTGTTTCTGCAGTGTCCCAGACTACTGTTCTCCTCATAACGCAAAGCAACAGCTGTGGAAAACTAGCAGAAATAACTGCTTACATCAGCATTACTAGAAGTCTGATAATCTACAGAAACTGAAAAAACAATCTTCCTGAGGATGTGTGTGCGTGTCTGTGTGTGTGTGTGTGAAGTTTTCTCTATCAAGATAAATGATGAGAAAAAACAGCCCCAAGTATTTAATGCTTATTTAGTCAGTTCCAAAGATTAGTATTTATCCCTATATCAAAAGAATTTCACACTTGGGAAACATATACTGAATCTCACTAAAAAACACAAGCACTCTTAAAAATTATGTGCATAATTTAGTCACCAGAACTTTTCTCCTTGAGAGGAAACCAATCATTCCACAACTCGAAAGAATTACAATTGTCTTTCAAGGATATGTCATTGCGCCCAAACTATTGTCATTTCATAGTCCAGCTTATTCATCTAGCATAGTTTATCACACTCTACTCCAAGCTTTTCTCATTTATAGAGTGGGAATGAATTTTTCTTTACAGGCTACCCAGGACACTCATTAACACTTATTTATATTCAATTTTCCTCAGTAAGGACACATAATACCATAATAAATGTCACATTTGAACTCATAGTTTTCTAGAAAAGCCTTCACTACTTCAAACAAAAATTAACATCAAATATTTAATCTTTCAAAAAGCCAACATAAAGCACCTGATTAGAACACTGCTATAAAACAGGAGAGGGTAGCAGAAATAGAAAAAAAAAGTGTTTTCTCTTTTAGAGACAAATTTTTTTCCATTCACTAAGGTTGTCTAATTTTCCTGCAAGTTATTCTATTTTTACTATAATTTCGATAAGTTTAATTTTTAAGCAAAAAAAAACCTGAAATACCAACTTTGCAAAATTTTTAAATACTTTCCTGTTTATGTTCTAAATTTTATACTAAATTGCTGCATTTTAGATCCAAACACACTACCAAAATTTTGACTGTCAAAAGCAAATAATGTGTTCAAAAAGTTTAACAATTCTACATTTCCATTTAGGCCATCAGTACTACTTGCCATGCCTGTCCTTGTGTAAATAAAGCATGGCTGAATACTCAGAATTCTGTGTCCTTCTTGAAATATAACATATTTTATAACCATCTATGAGAAACCTTATTGTGTCAGCACAATATCTAATGAAAATAGCAAAAAAGAATTAATCTTCTGAAAAAAAAATAGCAGTAATAGCTCCCTTGATTCTAGGCTTACAAACGCATTGATGGATTTAATCTCCCCATCAAGTGATTTTTTTCAGGAAGTGGCGAGAGGTGATGTTTTGAAGAGATTTGTGGGATGAGACATAAGTTAATAAGAGTGGATGAGTCTCTGTGATCACTTTAGTCAGACCTATAACATATTCGCAGAAGTGTAGCTTATCCCATCTAAGTTTATCCCATCGAAAGTATTCACATCTGAAATAACAATTACTGGGTCATTTCAATCCTGGCTACCCACCCTGATTAGGAATCTACAGATGAAATTGAAAGCCTAGTTCATTCATCTCAGTAAAAACACTTTAAATGTCCAAGGAACCTTTCAAATAAAAAGGAAAATTGACAGGTTTGTTGATGCTGCTACAGTTGGTGTTTTTACCTAGACTGAAAAAAATCAGCTGTCAGAGATCAACATCGTCATTCCCTTTATAAACGATTTGCTCTTCTCTTGCCCTGCAACTACAAGAAAATATGGCTTATTTTAAAATGAACTGCTCTTCGATAGCTGAGCATATATCTATCATGACTTTCATATTCAGAGATGCTATTCACAATCTTGTCATTATCCATGTGTCCTAGACACAGTTTATCTGAAAACATCATGGTAAATTTTCCAGAGGGCACTTTTAATATGCTGCTGGTAAAGTCTGTCATTTCAGCTCTGTATCACTGCTTCATATACCACTCCTTTGTAACCCCTTTGCTCATGTTCTGTTCATAATGTAATGTTAACTCATTTATCAACAGCACATTGTTCTATTATGAAGTACAAGGATGTGACTTACAGGAACCTAACTAATTTGTACCCAGAGAATAACACAGTGGCCTAAACTCCATTTGATTTATTATACTCTTCAGAAATGCCTCGTTCCCACTGAAACTCAAAAGAAAAATGTGGACTTCCTTAGGAAGTCTGTCTAATTTTAAGGTCTCCAAAATATTCCTCATTCTGAAGTTCAAAGATGTCAAAATAATTTGAGACCTGTCACATTATTAACAGTATTTGGAATGGTTCTAGGAGTCCTCAGAGTTTCTGGACACACATAGTAGATCCTAAAGTAAGCCTCTTTTTATGGAAAAAGTATACTATACCAAATTTGCCCTCTAGAAATACCCTTATAGGAAATCACCAACCTGAACAGGGTATTCCTTTCTCTATGTATGTTCAGCTCCGTTCTTAGTAGAGATCTATTCACTGTGTTTATTTAAGAAACTAATAACATCTTCCCATTGATGCAGCTATGGCCCTTTCATCCTTCCTCTTCTTCTCTAGGACCTCTCTTCCAATGTGTCAAAAACTGTATGTATCCTAGGTTCTGAATCTCTTTTATCAAATTGGCCTCTTTGATATTTTGATGACTATATACTCTTCTACATCCACTCCTTTAAAACAAAAGCTTTATAACTATTTTTCCTGAATTCATTTAACTCAAGTGTTTCTAAAGACTCAGTTTGGTGCTGTCTGCTCTTTAGACAAACTCCTCCCCTGAGATCTATTCTGAAAATCCCAAGCATTCTAATGCTAAAGATACTACCAAAACTCAAGTTATCATTCAAAAGTTCCAACTTATCTCACTACTTTGTCTAATTCTCTTTATCACCAACTGGGATCACTCTAGTTTCCATCACAGCCTATTCAATCCAGGAAAAATTCCATGATTATTTCCACTTTAATGACTTCATTTTTATTTACTAAATCCCCATTCATCTTTCATCTATCAAAATGTTTACTTTTTTATTTTTAACACATATCTCACCTTCTTTGTATAGCTTTCCTTAGCTGAGAGGAATTTATAGTCTCTATTTCTTTCTCATATGCCTCTAAATAACTATTCAATTTACTATCTACTTTTCATTTGGAAAATATCTTTTTTTTTTAGTTTTTTGCTCAAACTTTCATGTAATAAACTACACTTTTTAAGTTATAGTAATTGGTAAGTTTTGTAGTAATTGGTAGTAATTTGTAGTAATTGGTAAGATGCATATGTATGCATCTGTGAAATGATTACCACAAACAAAAAAATGAATATATCTATCACCTTAAAAGTTTCCTCACTCTTTATATAATCACTCCTTCTCATCTCTCCTGGCCAGTGCACACTCCACCATTTCACCAGGAAACCATTAATCTGATTTTTATTACTGCATTAATTTCATTTTCCAGAATTTTATACTAATTGAACCATATACTACACAGTCCTTTACTCTAGCTCCTTCATCTCAGCATAACTATTTTGACACTAATCCATATTATAGCATACATCAATGGTCCAGTTCCTTATATTACTTAGTAATATTCCACTGTATGATCAGATATGCCACAATTTGTTTAGCTATTCACTGGTTGATGGTCTTTCACTTTATTTCCAGTTTTTGAGTCTTACAAATAACATTGTTAAGAATCTGTGTATACAAGTCATCATAAGAATATATGCTCTTGTTTCTCTTGGGTAAATACTATGTTTGGAAACACAGCAAGGTCATAGGTAGAAATACATCTGATGATTTATGAATCTGGTGAACTTTATTCTAAAATGATTTCACCGTTTTACTTTTCTACCAGCAGTGCATGAGGGTTCCAGTTGCTCCGCAGTCTCATCAACAATTGATATGGTCTGTTTAATTGTAGTCATTCTCACAAGTGTGTGGCTACTGGCACTAGGTACTATTCCTAGCCCTGTCACTAGGCACTATTGCCTCTATCTCTGATATTTTTTTTCACCAGCCTCAGGTGGTTTCTTCATACACATGTGCTACATTGTATTTAGCTAAATATCTAACGGAGATCCACTGCAGATTTTTGGGGTTCTCTTTTGTGTGCAGCTCTCTTTTTCAGTCCTGTGTCCTGCAGTCTCTAGCTGCTGTTATCTCCTCAGACTTTCAGCTCTGTCTCTTCATTGTAGAAAATCCACTGGGCTCCACCTGAGTTTCCCCTCCATGGACCAAGACTTAGAAGCTCCCAAGGCACAAAATCGGAATAAATGTTAAGCCTCATCTCATTTGTTCTCCATCTTTTATGGTCCACTGTTCTTTGCTAGCTGGTGTCTAGTGTCTTGAAAACTGGTGCTTCATATGTTTTATCTGTTTTTTTGCTGTTTCAGGTATAAGGCCAAATATGGTCCATCAAACAGTATTTGCTTATATTCTTAATTATAGACTTTTGGTATGACTTATGCCATAAACTAGTTGTAAACTCCTGGCATATGCAAATTGTTCTTTTATCTTTGTATTCCTCATAGTTTGGAGATTGTGGCTTTCTACGTATTTCAAACCACTTATTACTAGAAGGCATTTTTTATGCCCACCATTTCTTGCCCCCTGACTCAGGATTACAGAGAAATTTTAGATATTCAATAAACCTATCAGCTGCTTTGACCAAAAGATATATCTTAATTATTTAGATGTATTGTTTCTAACTTGGATAAAAAGAAAAAAATTTGGCTCATTGGCCTGGCCGTCCAGTGTGTCCACAGTTCTCTGAAACAGTCCCTCTACCTGCAGTCTGTGCTTTTTCATAGGCCACTGGGCCCCTGTAACAGGTATCTATTTTGAGACCTTGAACAATGGCCACTGGACAAAGGTATTACCTCAGACACCTGAGATCCTCAAAACTTCCAAAGCTTTCAGAGATAAGAATTTGTCTCCTATCATTCCACCTGGGGAGACAAGGGCCTAGGAAAGAGAATGTCAATTCACTTTAGTTGGAGAAAACCCTGCTTTAAATAATGTATGCCCTGCCCCACCTCAGTGGCTAGTGGGCTCAAACAACCCTCCTTAGTAAATCTTATATAATAACCTCAGACTTCTCAGGAAGCATAGCAATGGTGCAGGTACATTCTAAGAAATATAAAACAAGCCATTTTCATATATACTGAATGAAATGAACAGGTATAATCAATGCTCCCAAAGAATCCATAACTGACCATAGCAACCTGTAAGTGATCTATAAAAATGGCTTTGACTATTTTCTCAAGCCAAGAGAAAATGTTTTCTTTCCTATTGTTTACTTTTAACCCTTAACCTTAACCTTAACCTTATACCTTGTGGATTGATGATACAGTGAAATGGTTTGTCTGTATTGACTTTGGTTTTGATATAAGGATTCTGCCTCTTGGATAGTTCACTTTAATCACATATCACAGAAAAGCAATGCTCTGCCCCAGTACTTGTCTGAGATGCCTAGGACACTCCACTTCAGGACAAGACTGTTGATTCAGGCTCCTCCTTATCAGTGGGGGGCATTGGAAGGAACAAAGTGAATAAAGTGAATTCAATTGAACTTTATCCTAAATGTTAGAACTTGCTTCAATTTGTCTGGGCAACCTTAATATTGACAGTTATTGCAGTGAAGGAATGTAACCATCTAGCGAAGTGCTTCTCAAAGTATTTGTCATAAAGAACCAATTTTTAGCCCCAAATTTATATCAATATTATTGTAAAATAAAATAAACATGAATTAATCTTAATTCTTATTGGTAACAATTTGTGGCCAGTATAGATCCATGGAATCTAGTTTGAGTAGTATTTTTTAGCAACTTTTACACTTGTAAATATTTGTTAAATGTACTAGACAGTACAACTTCCAAGTTAATAATTTAATTTCTGTGTTCTTCAGTAGATTATCTGTCTTATATTTTAAAATGTCTTCTGTGTATTAATATCTTGATGTTTCACAGTTTGCTCAACTCAGAATAGGTAAACTTTCCCTTCCAAATGGGGTCTCACAACCAACCTGCCAGTCAGTAATTGACACCAGTACTGTTCCAAAAGTTAGAGCCCAAAACTTCATAAAATTTTAATATTTACCTCATCTTCAATATTTATATCCAATCACAAATTATTTCAGATTTTATAACTGTACTCTCCTATCTTACTGCACACTACCCACTACCTAACTCAACCCATTCCAGGCACACATATCATTTCAATTCTAGGTCGTTATTCAATTTTCTTGTTCCAAGTGTAGCTTGATGTCATGATTTCAAGGGTGCGTGTAATATTTTATCATTTTCCCAGAGTAATGAATAGTATAGAAGTCAAGAGTACAGGATCTAGAACCAGGATGCCTTATTTGAATTTAGTTCTGTATTTACTAGCTGTATAAACTTGAGAAAAGCCGTTTAACCTCTCTGTACAATCATATCTTCATCCACAAAAAAAAACATTGCAGTACCCCTCTGACATGGTTGTTGTTCTGTAGATTAACATATTTAAAGTACTTAACTGTACCCACAACTCCACCTTATCAATGTGGCTACTACAGTTATGTCCTACCCAATCTTATTTTCCAGGTATTACTAAAAGAGTCTTTCTGCTATAGACAAATTTTATTTATTGGCTTCTACATTTGAACAACACAAAAAGCCCATTTCTATTTATGTGTCTTTTTATAAATTCTTTATCTTATATTCTGATTTTCCCTGTGTGTACTTTTATCCTACTCCATTTCAAAATACAACTCAATACTAATCTCTTCTGCAAACACTTGCTAGGTTATTTTAACCAGTCCTGAATTCGTCTAGCGCAACTATAGACTATACTTACAATGGAAGTCATCATTAAATAAGGATTCAATGTTATTTCCATGAGTGATCATCTCTTTTTTTAAATACAGTCAATTTATCAGGAGGAAAGAGCATGACCTTTTTACCCGAATAAATCTGAATTCCTACTCTACCACTTCTCACTATTTCACTTCTCTGATTCTCAGTTTCTCTGACTTTATTATTAAAATAATGCCATTAATAAGATAGTTCTCTAAAATACCTACAACAACATGAACATCTCCCTCCCTCAAACTAATAAAATTCTTGAGACTAGAAATGTCTTACATTTTTTTATACTCACTATAAAAAATAGAGCAAATAATATATACTAAGTAGTACTCAATAAAAAGTAGTTTGATGTTGTATTTTAAAAAGGGTACTGCAACATAACGTGTTCATCCAGAACTCTTCTAATTATATCACTCAAACACTTACTGCTCTGTATTTTCATGGTGCACCCTCTCTCATTGTGCTGCTAAGTAAAGAAGGCGAGTAATCTTCTTACAATATACTAATCCCCATAGGCTGTAATAATTATAACAACTTCAAGGGACTTACACAGTGGAATTTATTTCTAAGTGAAAAAGAAACTTCTAAAGTGTTTTTAACTTAAAACATCTTTATTATTTGGAAGTTACACTGACAGATTACCAAAAGAAACCCAAATTATTAAGTGTACTTTTAAAAAGGCTTTTAAGAAAAGAATAGGGGTATGAGAAAGCTGAGAGTGTTCAATAGTAGTAAATGGTTACTTTACATTATGAATATTTTGTTTTCATGAAGTCAGATTGGCACAATAGGCATTTCAGTTAGTTTTAGTGAAACTTTTTAATAACAATATTTTTGAAATTTTAATCTCAGTAAACACTCAAAGAAAACTGGGGGAATTAATGTAAATTTTTTTTTTTAATTTTAAATTGTTGAGTTTAGTGCCAAGCAGATGGTAAAAGGCAATAAAAGAATGTTAGTTATTATTAAGTCAGGTGTGTATGGGGTTGGAAAATAGATATTTCAAGTTTCTTTTCACATAGCTACATACTGATGTTAGTTTTTAGGGGGGAAAATAATGTAAGTCTTATCTATGATATGACAGAAGGTACTGAATTTCTTTGGATGCCCAAGTACAACTTCTATAGTAATCTAATTTCTGATATAGAAATACTACCATGAGGCAAGCTGTTTGTAGATAAACAGACTGTCTTTCAGAGGAGAATGTCTGGCCACATCTGACAGGAAATAGACACATTTCAGTAGAGTGAAATGGGCAGGTGATTCTGTATGAGCCAATGTGCTGGGGTTGTGAGGAATGAGGAAACTATCAGAGGAATCCACGGATAAATAGGAGACAAAGGGAATCTTGAATGTTATGAACCAGAGTGGAGGCTAGTAGACCCTCTAAGAGAAACAAAAACATCATAAGTACAGAGAAAAAAGGGAGGGTTGGGAAGAAGAGGAAAGGGGAGGAGAGCCCAGGTTAAGTGGATTGTCAGAGAAGATAGTGCCTGGAAGATTAAACAAAAGGGTTTATGCTCAGAACTAAGAATAAAACATGAGGAACACAAGATAATATATTCAGTAACCCAGTAGTTCACATCCATGGAAACCAACAAGGAAAGAAGCATTGACAAAGGCTAACTGATGAGGAAAGAAGAAATGCTGATGCATTGAGAATGGTAGAAGCTGTTCTCATGCTCCACTTTAACATTTGCTTTGCTATGAAACTTTAGAGCATTTCAGCAACATTGTGGTTTACAGCAACTCCACAATTTTTCAAATATCCTTTTCCTTTCTGAGAGTAACGTGATTTCCTCAAACCTCAATTAAATTTGTCCTAAAGTGTCTGTCTCAATATCTTTTTGCATAAATGACTACTCATTATTGCATGGATAGCCACTGACAAAATGACAACTTACAACCTTATTGAAATAATTTTGTAAATTTTTGACATTCATTTAATAATATCCTTAAAATTAACACATTTCTAAAGGCTGTTATTGAAAAATGTATTTAGGAAATAATTTTATATTTAGAACAGATATTTTTAAATGATTAACTTTATTGACGTTTTAATATTTAGCGGCTTTGCAATTCTTTGAGTTGTATTTTTAATACAGAAATATAAAAACTTCATAATTATATTGGTGCTTTTTATTTTACCTGGTTTCATAAAGCAAGGTGAAGTTTATTTTTGTGACTATCCATTAAATAAAATTATACATAAGGTGACATAGCCTGATGTTATATTTGATTAAAGTCTAATAATTTCACCAAATTAATGTTTCTCAAAAATTTTAAATTTAAAAAAACTACTTAAAAAAGTTATATGACCTCAGTACAAGAATAGCATGACCCCAAATTGCTTAAACACTAGTAAATTAATTAAACTATCTATATAGGTTAATTACATGTACTATTTAAATCAAAGTTGTGTGCAATGATCTTTTAAATAAATTTTAAAAGCTGATATTTAAAATTTCTTTTAACATTTGCAAGAAAAAAAAAATACCTGTATTTTGACTACACTAATGCAATTAGGTTCTTTTGCCTTTGACCTGTTTTTACTTCAATTGATCATTTTTTAAAATTATTTTAGAAATCACAAAAGAAAAATTTAATTGAATTATATTCTTTAAACATATTCACATTTCACATATGCTGATATTAGCAGGGAGTTAAATTGTATTATTCTCATTTCAATTTTTAAAAATGCTAGAAACTTTTAATGATTTAAAGAAAATGCTTCCGTGAGGTTCTTATTTCCAAAATCTGCTGTGTCAAGGTTCTAAATATGTGGTACACTGTTTACAATCTAGAGTCACATACTTATTTTTTCTATATGCAGCTACTTTAATTTCCCTTCTATTTGTAATCTGAGTTGTTCTCATAAACTCACATTGGAAACGCCATTAAATTTGAGAAAGCAACATCTTCAGCTTTATCCTGGCTATTCCTAGAAATTTTAATGTAGAATCATCCTCTGGTTTCACACATTCTTAGTTTATCACCTCAATTATATTTCTACTTCTTGAACTCGCTTCACTATAAAAATTTTAACCCAATTAATTCTCACCATTCATATCCCATCGTTATGTCAACCAGCCCTTTAAAGTTAAAACAACTCTCTTGTCTTGTGTTTTCCTCTACTTTAACATGTATCATCACATCTGTATACCATTACAATAAAAAGATGTAATTATATCTGTGTACATATCTGTCTTCTCCAATATATGTGAACCATAAAATCAAAAAGAGTTCTTATTTATTGTTATATCTCTGATAACAAAGTTATCAGGAGTTCCTTCTTTCCAAAATAGTTTAATTCTTAGCCATCCTCAAAAGAACAGATCAATAACAGAGTAATACTAGTGTAAGTTTCAAGAATTCCAATTCATACCACATTCCCCAAACTAAACACATTGGGCATAACCATAACCAAATCAACAATTAGGTTAAAATCTTATCTAAAAACGGTTGTCTTTTTTATTATTGTATTATTATTGCAATTGTTGTCATTGTTATTGTAATTATTAACTAAGAGTTTAGATTAGTTTTAGATACATTTTAAACAAATAGGCCTTCACTGACTCCAAGGTATAGCACTGGCTATTGTGTTTAGTGAAACATAATATTTGGCACAGTTTGTATCAGAGAAAATTCTATCAAATACAAGATATGAGTATTATAATAAGGTCAGGATTCTAGATCCTCATAAAGAGTGCCAAGTAGATAACAGATTCAGCCTTGAAGCTGAGAACCGGAATCCAGAAAAAAAAAAATAATAAAGATGTAATTGGTCATTTTCAACATGTTCAAATAGTGAAACATCTTTATGTCTTTGTGCTTTGAGCAAACATCATATTAAATACTATCCTTTACTTATCGTTCTGCTTTATGGTTTATCTCTTCATGCTCTCATGTTCATAAAACACCAATCCACATCTGAAAAATTCAAAAGAGAAAATCCAAAACATGCAAGTTTTACCAGTTATCAAGATGGCAGCAAATGGTAATTGGGGGCTGGGGTCGTTAAAAGGGTAGTTGGGTGAGAGAATTTGGATATCTATACAACGAAGAGAAAAATGTAGAAAAAACACCTTAGGACATTTATCTTTTAGACAATGTTATATATAACACGGTAGCTGCTTCACGATTTATTTCCTTTCTCCATTCCCATAAGAAGTTTAGACTATCTCTTCTTTTCCTTTTATATGTATTTCTGCATCTATTGTTTCAGATTATTTTACTGGGCCTAATCTTGTACGTTCCACCTCTAAAAATATCCTGTTAGCTGTGTGTTCTTTCTTATGTAACTCAATCTACCATCTCTGCTACTTCAGCATGTCTATATATTATTCTGATTATCAAAAAGAAGCCCTGAGTCTAGCTAGCAACATAGTATAGATTCTTCTTTAGCCAACAACCACAGAAGAAAAACTACAATTATTCCTTGAAATGTGAAATTTTCACATCTTCAATAACTGAATATAATACATTTAATGCCAAAATATAAATGTAAACACTAGAATAGATTCTTCCATAGGTGAGCAATAGCAGAAGCCAAGATTTGAAGAAAAAAATTTAAAGCTTAAGAATTTAGGAAGATGTAGCTAATTTTTTCCTTCATGACTTGAAAAAAATTATTCAGTTTGTGCTATGGAATATCTTCATGTAGTTTCTGAAACACTACTAAACCACAGCAGTGTGAGAACAATTAGGGTAATAGGAGGTATTAATTCAGGAAGCAGTCACAGGTGCCAGATAGCCTGTTGTTGATCTAAAGATGTGTGACATCTTAAAGGTGCTTGTCAGCCTCTGACAAGTATGAACCATGACAGCAGCAGATATCCACCTAGAAAAAGTGAAATAAAGTGCATCGAATTCAGCCCTTTGCCAAAGGAGATATTTAGCAGAAATGACTAGAAAACCTTAAAAATTCTAAAGGTAATGCTCTCCTTTTCAGTATGTCAGGGCAACAAAGGAAGCTTTTCTAGTGAATACATTTCCAACCCCCACACCACCATTTTCATTCCCACTTCATTACCGACAAATCTAGAAAGTCAGGTGTAGATATGATGAGGTTCTCTAATGTCCATGAACTTAATACTCCCTTAACTTTCTTGAAAGAAGGGGCAAATCGGGAATAAGTACAGTTAGAGTATTTATAATAATCTAGGCTTTCCTCTTCTGCCATCTAGGTGACTTTGGTAAAGTTACTTAACCTTCCTCTATCCCAGATCTCTCATTTCTAAATAATAATAATAATAAATACTTCTTGTCATTAAAAATTAACTTAATAAATGTAAAGTATCTAGAAAAGTTTTAGGCAGAAAGCAAATATTTAATCAATATGAATTAATAATAACATAGAAAAAGTGTGGGTTGTACCTAAAAATTGAAGTCCTCTTTATTTCTCATGTACTGATAAAAGTCACTACCAAATTTCCTCGATTAGAAGAAAAAAATATAATTTCTCCTTATTTTTACCAGTACAGAAAGAGTAATTACAGCAGACAGATGTACATATTAAAACAAATCCAGGCCCTAGGAAGTTAAAATGTATAAGTTCTAAGTTAATTAAGAATGTTGTTCTCTTTCTACCTAAGCTAGTCACTCCACTGCCAAATATAATTAAGAAATATTTTATTATTATCTCTACTACATTAAAAACTACCTTTATGACATTTACTTGTCTTATGCAATTAAATTTTTTATCCAAAACTGAAAATGTCAGAAAATTTTTCAAAATGGATATAGGAGAAAGATCAAATTTAAAGATGATTTTATTTGAATGGGAGTAAACAGCCTATTTCTAAAATAAATGGCAAAATGGTTAAAAGGTAATAATCATGCTTCTTTTCTTTTGAAATATATAAAAATATAATAAACTCAAACACATAAATGAAAATAATCTTGAATTGTGACAGATATGAATAATTTTTTCAATTTCTTACTCCCTGGGCAAAGATATAAACTGTTTTAGATTATTCAATTAACTGGTTCTCTAGTGACCTGAAATTTTAACACACTTATCTAAACCACTGCTTCTGACACACTCTAATCCTCCATTGTTTAAGAACATGGTTCTTCTTACTTTTGTATTCAAATACTGAATATTGTAAATTCAGTGGATAAAAGTCTCACGAGGCTATACTTATATACTACAGAAGAACAAAGAAATTGTTTTTTTGTCACAGATCAAAAGGTAGCAACTACATCTTTGCAACACCCTGCTGCTTCTGAATTAATTTAGCTTATTTATGACTCATTGGACTCTTCTTGTCACTGCTCAAATCATTTCCTACCACAGTTAGGGTTCTGATGTCTTAACCTTTTTTTTCAGACTACTTACTAGAATATTATTTAGGGTACTGGCACTCTCATTTAAATAAAGGTTTAGTCTCAGAAGTTCTTTCCAACTGAAAGACATAATCTATTGTGTTAACTTTTACATATAGAAGGATGAATCTAAGCATTAAGGATTAATTTTAATTAAATACTTATCAGATGAGAAATGATGCAGGAGGAATATATAAGAATCTTGTATTAATACCATTAAACATTAATGGAGCATGAGAACTTATTAGTCCAGTGCACATACAATAAGTAAATACATAAAATATCAATCTTTCAATTTGGGAACAGAAAAAGGGAAAGCAAGTTAAGGAAGGGAAGGTCTGCCTCTTTGCATTCTGAAAGAAAATAGGTAAGACAGTTTGTCAACAGATATTCTAGCGAGAGGGTAACATTCAAAATGAGCTTGCCAAGTCAAAAAGTGTCACCCTCAGAGAACATGGCTGATAACTTCTACTCCCACAACTTTCACCAACTTATCCATTTTCCACTCCATCACACTTCACCTTCTCAGACACTTCAGTTTTGTGATTTCTACCTGCTGAACCAGAAAAGTAGATCTGATATTAATACCCTTTCTATCCAATGCAACATTTCTCTACTTAGTTGAAAATTTCTATTTTATAATTAGTTATATAGTTAGTTAACTAGATAGATAATTAAACAAACTACACAGTTAATTAAAGGAACTCTTTAATTTCACATACTTATAAGTTTTCAAGTGATTATTATGTGATTTTGTTTTAATTAATCATAGCAAAATGCAAACAGCTAAACCATCAAAACGTATGTAAATTCTATATTTGTTTTCTCATTTGCAACATTTGGATAAAAACAAAATCTAAGAGTTGGTGAGAGTAAAAAATGATTTATTATATCTAAGCCATTAGAACATTGCCTGAGACACAGTAACTTAAGTAAATGTTAACCTTTATTATAAACTGACTATGCAGTCTGCTCTTATTCTGCAGACTTTACAAGTTTACAGAATAAGTTTACTTTTGTACATTTACTTAGGATGCAACATCACAAGTTGTGTATTTTTATCAAGCATCTGCATGGGCAGGCAGTTTTATTTTGCGTGATTTATGTTTTTGGTAGCTTATCTTTTTGGCAGCTAAATTTGAATTTTAGAAGTCTGTTTCTAGGGAATTTATTAATTGTGATATATGTGGTATTTGGCAAAACAGCGCACCATAGCACATTGCTGGTTTAGTCACATATTTGACTGAAAGCACTGAGATAATCAATGAGATTGTTCCCCATTTCAGTTTACTCCAGAATATTTTATTCTAAATCTTCATCAATCTCTTTTATCTCTAGTCTTCCTCTGTGGAGCTATTTTTTTCCACTAGTGCTTTTTATATTTCTTCCCATAGCCTCCGATATTAAGCTTCATTACCTATTTTATCTCTCTGCTATTCTTCAAGACTTCTTCCAATGCAATCTCTCTCCAACTACAAATAGCCATTGCACTTATTCATTAACCCTAGTTGCAGTACCTTCTGTAACTGCCACATGATAAAAGTTTGTCCCAAGAGGCCTCCAATGAGCTACTGGTCATCAACACTAATGGGTTTTTTCATGCAGCACTGGAGAACTTTGTTATCTTTGTTTTGAAGCTCTCCTATCCATTGCATTGTCATGAACATTCTTAGTGGTCTTCCTAACTTTTTAGATGCTTGGTCTTATTCTTTGACTCCAGATTCTGACTCTAGTCCTTTTTTTCTCCTTCTCTAATCTCTCTTTTGTAAATACAACCCAGACTCACCCCCTTGAAAATGTATATTACTATTATATCTGTATCATCAGCCCTGTTAGGCCTCACCTCTAGATGAAATTTTAGTCTTAACTTCCTAATTTCTAAATGCAAGTGTTTACAGTCTACCCACCCCCCTCTCCTTCACCAAGTTACGATACCATTTTAAGGATTTACTTTGATGGTAACAGTGTGCACTAACTGGTTTAAGTATAATTTTGTGGAATGAAATACTGCTCCGCTCCTTGAGGTTATGTGACCTGAAGCATGTTTTTTAATCCCTTCAAGTGTAAAATTTCCAATCTGTAAACTAAGAATAAAACACTACTAACCACAGGACAGTTATGAAAGGCACAGTGTATATGTAAAAGGTCATGCTGTAAGTATTCAGTAACATTAGACACTAAAGTTTTAATTATCACATTTATCAAGTAAATATTAATAAGAATAAAAGTGGCTTGGCACAATTTCTGAAATAAAGTGATCTTCAATCAATGTTAAGTGTTACTCATTTTTCTGGCAAAATATATCAAATCTGTATATCAAACATGGAGATAGCTATGTTAAAATGGACACAGTACTGAGCTTATAGTCAAAAGAACTGGTAGTAAATGTAAAGCAAGGTAAATTGAATAAGTCACTACATTCTGTGAATGTTAAATTATTTATCTTTAAAATAATAAGCTTCGAGAAATTGAACTTCACAAACTTACCATTTAATGGCTCCAAGAGTAGCTAATTTAGTAAATCCAAATATTGACTCATCAATTTCTCCCTCAAATTTTCCCCTGTTGTTTTTTTCTTTCTAGTAAAAAAACAACCATCTTCCTAGATACGCAAGATAGACATTCACACACTGCCTCAAGTCTTCTTCCCTTTATCAGAATATATCACCATTCAACCAGGTGCTAAAGCCAAAACCTTGGTTCTCTTGCAGTACTTTTAAAAAAAAAAAAAAAAAAACCTGGCACTGACAAATTTAAATATTAATAGCAACGCTGAGCTTGTTGATTTATGGCTCAAAACTCTCAGTACTTTCCATCATCTAAAAAGTAAATCCCAAATTTCACTGCCCAGCTTTCAAGGTTTTTCACCATCTGATCCCAATTTACTCTTTTGCTGTTATTTCCGAAACTTTCTTTAAAGCACACTCTACCTAGCCAAATTGAAATCATCAGTGGTCTCTACACATACGTGATATTTTCTTTCCTTCATATGTTCATATAATCCACTCTGCCTGAATGTCCCTTCTCATATCTGAATGTCTAAATTACACTTTAGTGCACATTGCAGGCTACCCACTAAAGATTCATTCTCCTTTTCTCGTCTCCAATAGTATGCAAAACTTTCCCCTTTCAGCTGAATACGAAGGAAAAGGTAAGCCCCATTTCTAACTCCAGGGATGAGCCTTTGTTCATTTATGCAAATTCCCACAACTGGGCTATAGATAAAGAGTACAAATGTACCCTAAGCACTCCAGTCAAGGTAAATATCAGAATGTTTCCTTGCAAGATTAGGGTAGTGCTTCTTCTTCTAGAGATTGTTATGCACAAGTTAAGAGTCTCAGAATTTACTCCTGCCACCTTCCTACCAGTCAAGGAAAAGAGCAGAGCTAAAAACATCAGAGAAATAGAGCAGAAGCTCTAAGTGAACTGTATCTGTTCACTGCTCTCCGTGTAAACTCTTTTAAGGTACATGATCCAGTAAATTCCCTGTGTTGTTTAAGATACTTACAGGCAAAAACATTTCAAATTAATATATTAGTATACGCACATATGAGTATATACACATACTTCATAACCAAATTAAAATATACAGGTGAAGATAATCTCTTCTTTAAAAGCACACCGCTTTTTATATGCATTTTTATGGCATTTACATTGTACATACTTAATGCAATACAGTATATATAGTATAATTGTTATAACTACGTCAATGCCTAATTCATCCATGTCTAATTCATCTTGTTATCTTTCATAATGCCTTATACATGTAAAAATAAGATAAATAACTTTAATATAGAATAACTAAACAATGGAAAAAATCAATCTATGGAATTATCTTCTAGAATTATGTTTTAATAAAAGCATTAGGAGGGAAGTGTATATTAATGGTTGTTAATTTCTTTTGCAGCTTCAATATCTGTATTCTACTTTAAATTAGTGGTTTAAACTTTATTAAAAAACAGTCCCAAACAGTAGATTGTTTTAAATCCTATAGAATCATTTTTAAATTAAACATTTTAAAATAGATATTGAACATATTATATCTAAACATTTCTAATTTGAACATTACAAATATGCCTTTTGCAGAAACTCTGCAAATTTTTTGCATATTTTTTGATAAATTTAAAAGAGTAATGAGAATACATTAAAATGCTACCTGAACAATTTTGCCTCTGTTGGCTTTTATTACTCTATTTCTTTTATTCACTATCATTTCATTTTGCATAGCACAATTTTCTTAGGTACATTTGAAGTGTTCCAGGCATGAATTTTCATTATTCAATGATAGGAGGATTTCAGTTCTAATTGCTTTGACAGCTTTGCTTTAAATCTTTCATATTCTCATTCATGCTAATCAACTGAGCAAGTCTTTGTCAATCCAGAGCATGGCTGTGGAAGCTTCTATTAAATCAAATGCTTTACTTTTGTGAGAGGGATTAAAAAAGATCACTTCAATAAGATTTTAATGCTGATATCTTAAATAAATTCCAACCACAAAACAATAAAATAATACCAAAATGATGAGAAATATCAGAGCTACAGATAGAGATATATATCTGTTCACTGAACTAATAACTACTTAGGATCCTTAACTAGACAAGTTATTAAAACTATCTATATTTAAATATTAAATCAATGCCTACATCAATGTGTTTTCTATAAAGATATTTAGATCGAGTAAAGCTGGCTCACTTCGAAAGATATCAGTCTTTCCTTTTAATTACAGTGTCTTACAGATGAAAAGACCGTGGTGGACAGTGCTGGTTTTAACAACATACTGCTTATTACATTCAGGACATTGACAGGGGTGATAAAGATGAATGAGGTACAAGTACAAATAAATGTTTCTATGTTCAGAATGCTTCATAAGCTAGTAGTGATTTAAAAAAAAGTGAGTTTCTACATATACAAACTGGTCATAAACCATTCATTTCCCTCTTTCTTTAAAATAACAGTGGCAATAAGCAGGATTGATGACATGTATCCCCATTACTGACTAGGCAAGAACTTACCAAATATATGTGAAACCACATTTTCCCCACATCTGCAATTAACATTACTAGGAGGACCTTATTCAAAAAGAACAGAAAAATAAATTTAAAATACAGACTAAATAATGTTGATTTGTACTCCATTGGAAAAACAAATACAGCTCAGGAAGTCAGCATGAACACTGGTGACTTCAAACTTTCTTACTGTATGTCCTATCTATAAAATTTCTATTTTACACCCCGAAAAATATGTGATTGCTTTAAAGTATAACACAGATGACTTAAATGGGGAAAACATATTGGCTGGTTTTATTGAGTGTTTATTGAATGTTTCATTTTTCCTGAATTACTAAATATTTCAAGTAAAGTTCTAAATAATTTCAAGATCAAAAGGGTTGTAAAAATAAAATTGTGAGCGAAGAATAAGCCTATTTCTGATGTTAAATTATCTAAACACATTTCATGGCTTAGTTCATTATAAAAGTATTTCCAAAATTGTCACATAGAGGACAAAGTTATTTCCCTGTGAGTCTATTTCTAATTTCAATTACATACTTCCCTCTCCCAAAAATGAACACATATTTAAAAATCACTAAATGTCAGACTTGACTAAAAGAAACATTAGACTTCTGCTAGTCCGACTGCTGTAAGGTACTACCCAGTTAATGTTGGGTTAATAGCACCATCTCCAATTTGAAGGTCAAATGTATTATTTAACAACCAATGAAACACAAGTGGACTTCTTTTTCACCAATATTAGACTCTCACTGTTTTTTAAAAGGCCAGCAAATGACTTGTCCTTACAACAACAGAATATGGGAACATTTGTAAAGAAATCATCAAATAGGCTCCATGTCTATCTATGGAAGTAGTTAAAAGCATATATATGCTAAAAGCCCTGCTCAGCTACTTCCTATGTGAACTTGGCCTATTAACATCTCTAACTCTCAAATGTTTAATGAGAAAAATATCACTTACTTCATCAGGTTATTGCGAGACTAAATGAGTTGGTATGTGTAAAATTCTTAAAACTGTGGCTAGTGAATCTTAAAAGTGATTTCAGCATTGGCTATTACCTGCAGTTGTAAATATCACTGGATTTCTGAAATAGATGGCATAAGAAGCACAGAGAAAGTTCTTGCAAAAATCAAGACAACTTTCACATTCTAAAGTGCATTTCATTACTCACATCTTTTATTAAGGATATGGTACAACCATGTATACTAACAATGTAAAATATTTCTGCATAATTTTTGAGTGAATATTTTCAAAAGACTAGTACTAGCTTTTTCAAAGTAAATCCATGGACATTCCAGGAGATCCACACACTACTGGAACTTACAAACACTACTTTTGTTTCTGCATGTATGCTAGTTTGGGGAAAAAAGAAAAACCATTAATTTCCTCATCTCCAAAAAGGTGACTATAATTTAAAAAGTTAAATTTCTAAACTTCACTCTTTGAAACAGTCTTCTAATAATTTATCTTGCTCAAAATTAATCACATTCTAGCCAACACATTATAAGTTCACAATCTAATGCGATACATTTTTTCTTTTATTGAAACCACAGTGTATAGACTAATAAAATGGCACTTTTGTTTTTAATGTGAATGTAAAAATTATTTTAAATGTTTATGTATTCATCACATTTTTAAACCTGAAATAATTTTGACATGATTATTCTAGGATTTTCTAGAATTTTAAGCCTCTTGCTTCTAGTACACTGATTTATTCACATACTAGCGGTTTCCAGGTATGTATTTTTCTGCGCCTCCATTTTTCAAACAAAAATGAAGATTAAAACAACCTATCTTGACTTCCAGTCAAGATGGTGTAGTAGGTAGACACTGTGCTCGTCTCATCTCACTACCACATCAAAATTACAACTAAACTACAGAACAACCATTGGGCATCACCGAGGTCTGGCTGAAGAGAAATACTACAACTGGGCAACATACATAAGAGGCTACCTTGAGACTGGCAGGAGGGGCAGAGACACGAAAGGGCTGTTGCCACACCCAGATGTGGTTTAGATTCGGGAGGGCTACCTTAGCTATAGAGGTTCCCTGGGAAGAGCAAGAGGTCCCGTGTCCACACTGGGCCCCCCTAGCTCAGGGCTCCAGTGCCAGGAAAAGAAGTCCTCACAACCTCTGGCTATAAAAAATAAGCAGAGATTGTGGCTGAGTAATATGGAGGGCTGCAAGGATCACAAACATTCCTCTTAACGCATTTCCCATTTAGAAAAAAAAAAAAAAAATGCAGCTCACTGCCAGCATTAATTTAATTTTACATAAAAATCCTCTTTGAGGCTGAAGAAAATCTGATTGTGAAAATAAAATATAAAAACTTTTTGGAGTTACTTCTAAACAGAACTTGTCTCTAATACTAATGTAACAGAAATATATACATAAATCAGATTCACTAAATGAATCTTCAGCCAACAACTGTTCAAGAGCAGTGTTAACATCACATGTAGGAATATAACATTTTCTAGAATTTGACAGTTGCAGTGATTGAGAATTACCACATTTTGTAAATGGAAATACCACTACTAAAAACAGAATGCTATAAATAGAATGATGTCATTTGCTTTCAGAGACTATCAATATACTAAAGTGATGTGAAATAATAATAAAAGTGAGATATTTTGTGGCAAATTTTGGGAGTAAGTTTAGGACTATGATCCACAAGTTATTTCAGGGTAAATGCTGCAGCCACGAGCACCACCAATGAGTATTCTTGGGGCAAATAAGAAATAGGTTAAAAGGTTCTCTACATGAACATGTTTACTAATGGACTCTCTTACTCTGAACTCCAGCTCTGGACAGCAACTTGAATGGTACCAGGGACATACAGGGAGGAATGGAACTGTCTAGCTTCAGAGTGAGGCTTTGAGGAGCAGCTTTCTCCCAGGCCAAAGTGCTAGTAGAATCCATGTTTTTTTGTTAAGCCTTCCCCAGCTCCCTGTGTGCAGATGCAGTAGGTTGCCATATCTGAGTCTCCATCAATATGGCTAACACAGGTTGCCCCACACTGATAATTCCCTGAGAAGTCTCTCTCAACTAGAGGGACCACCCCAAGCAGCCTCCAGTGGTTTTTCCATACAAATGGCCTGTCTGGGCTCATGCTGAAATCTCCTAAAGGTTCACAAAACCTAAAGCAGCAGAATCTGGCCTTGGTATGCCCTGTCCCTCTTGCTGAGCAGTCCCAAGCCCAGCTCTAGTGGGAGCCACCTTGGTTTGTGGTTTACTTGCTTGGTGGCTCTTGCCAGCTATCCCCAGATAGATTGTGCACAGGCTGCAGGTAAACTGGCCTGTGGTGGGGCCCCCCACAGGAGTCCCTTGACTTGGTATGCCCAGTGGCCTGCTTCAATCAAAGCTAGAGCACCACCCATGGCTGCATCTGAAGATGACATACCCAAAGGGCAGACACCAGAGCTCTGCTAAAGTGAATCTTGCTCCAGAGGGCTAGTCCTCCCAACCAACCAGCCTAAGGGTCAATCTCTCCTACTGATTTGCAAACAGCAACCACGGCTACAAAAGGAGGGCACACAAAACCTATTCAAGAGACACCCAGCTCAGGTGACCTAGAGAAACTGCATCACTGGGCTCCACAAGATATCTACTACATAAGGCTACTCTGCTAAGACCACGAGACATAGCAGCCCCACCTAATACATAGAAACAAACATAGAGAGGCAGCCAAAATGGGGACACAAAGAAACATGTTCCAAATGAAAGAACAGAACAAAGCTCCAGAAAAAGAATAAACACAATGGAGACAAGCAATCTAACAGATGCAGAGTTCAAAACTCTGGTTGATAAGGATACTCAGTGAACTTAGGAAAAATAGATGAACTCAGTAGAATTTTAAAAGAGACAGAAAACATAAAACTGAAGATAGAAAATATAAAAAAGAACCAGTCAGAAATGAAGAATACAATAACTGACATGAAGACTACATTAGAGGGAATCAACAATAGATTAGATGAAGTAGAGGATCAAACATAAGGTCACAGAAAACAAACAAACAGAACAGCAACAAGAAAAACAAGCCCAAAACATGAGGATAGCTTAAAAAGCTTCTAGTACAACATCAAGCATCCAACACTAGCATCACAGGAATATTAGAAAGAGAAGAGAGAAAGCAAGGGATAGAAAATCTATTTGAAGAAATAATAACAGAACTCTTCCCTAAACTGGTGAAGAAAATAGACAAACTCAGGAAGCACAGAGAATCTCAAGGAAGATGAAACTCTTGCTTGAGATGAAAGAGGCCCACACCGAGACATCATAATTAAAATGCCAAAGATTAGACAAAGAGAGAATCTTCAAATCAGTAAGAGGAAATCAATTAATTACCTACAAGGGAGCTCCCATAAGCCTGTCAGCTAATTTCTCAACAGAAACTTAGCAAGCCAGAAAGCCTTTGCACAAAATATTCAAAAGTGAGGAACTATAATCAAGAGTACTCTACCCAGCAAAGCTATCATTTAGAATCAAAGGACAGACAAAGAATTTCCCAGACAAGAAAGATTTAAAGGAGTTTATCAATACCAAATTAGTATTACCAGAAATGTTAGAGGGATTTTTTTAAGAAGATTAAAACTATGAATAATAAAATTTCAATAACTGCATATCAATAATTACTTTAAACATAAGTGGATTAAATGCTCCAATCAAAATACAGGGTTGCTGAATACAAGACTTCTACATATGCTGACTACAAGAGACTCACTTCAGAACAAAATATACAGAGACAGAAAGAGATGAAAAAAAGATATTTTATGAAAATGGAAACAAACAACCAAGCTAGGGAAGCAATACTTACACCAGACAAAATAACCATAAAATAGAGTCTATAACAAGAGATATAAAAAAAAAGAACCCAGTAATCCCACTTCTGGGTATTTACACAAACAAACCCAAAACACTACTTTGAAGGTATATACAAATGCATGTGTTCATTGCAGCATTATTTACAATAGCCAAGATATGGAGACAACCTGGATGTCCATTATTAGAAGAATAGATAAGGATGAGACGGTGCATATACGCAATGAAATAATTCTCAGTCATTAAAAAAATGAAATATTGCCACTTGCAACAACATAGATGGATCTAGAGAGTATTTTCCTAATTGAAGTATGTCAGACAAAGACAAATGCTATATGATTTCACTTACATGTGGAATTTTAAAAGCAAAATAAACAAGAGACAAACTCATAGATACGGAGAACATTTTGATGATTGTCATATGGGAAGGGAGTTGTGGAGTGGGTAAAAAAGGAGATAGGATTAAGAAGTATAAATTAGTAGTTATGAAATAGTCATGGGGATGTAAAGTTTAGTATAAAAAATTTAGTCAATAATATTGTAATAATTACGTATGATGTCAGATGAGTACTAGATTTATAGGGGTGACCGCTTCATAAGATATATAAATGTCCAATCACCATGCTATACACTTGGAACTAATATAATATTGTATGCCAACTATAACTGAAAAAGTAAAAAATATATGAAAACTTCCTATCTCATAGGGTTGTTTTGAGAATAAAATTTGACCATGAAAGTTGAGCATTCAGCACTATTCCTTGCACACAGAATGTACTCAATAACTGTTAAGTTTCTAAGCTCATAAACAAAGTATTTAAAATACATAAAATAGCAAATAAATCAACTGAATAAATAAATAAAACAACTAAGTACCTAAATAAAATTACCAAAATACAAGT
Source organism: Cynopterus sphinx (assembly GCA_030015415.1). NCBI lineage: Eukaryota > Metazoa > Chordata > Mammalia > Chiroptera > Pteropodidae > Cynopterus > Cynopterus sphinx. Next base: position 116,924,026 of record CM057382.1, on the reverse strand, counting down.
AGTAGCCTAAAGACAAAAGAAACACTATGGTTTAAATTCATAAATTAATGAGTTAATAAAAATGAATATTTAATCTTATATGTTAAATACTTTTCTAAAAATATGGTAGAATCTTAAAATTGAAGTAGTTTGTGTGTATTTTCATAAATTAATAGCTGCGCTGATGATGATTTGACAAAAATGAAATATACAAGAGCATGGGCAAAGCAGTGCCACATCTTCAAGTTAAAGAAAATTAATAATCTTCTAGTGAAATATTTTCAAAAGCATGTTGCTCTAATAGATGTATTATACTTTTGACAAATAATCATCAACTATTAAGGTATTTTATGAACACTATCTGGTCAAATCAAAATTAGCTAATTTCATGTCATACTGATTTACCTTAGCCAAATTAAGTGTTAAAAGTTAATGAAATTATCAATACTAAACTAAATCTTCCAACCCCATCCCCCTCTTTAATTAATTAAATTATACCTTTCTTATGATCTACTCCTTGAACCAAGTACAAGCTGGCAGACCAAACCTGCCAGGAATTACAATAACTGTTTTTCCAGGCTAAATCAGAGTAATAAGTACTGTAGGACAAATAATTTAAAGATCATACACTTTACATTTGTTAAATTTAAACGAGGAAAAGCATATTTAGAAAAAGCATTATTTTATATTCTATAAAAATTTAAGAGACTTTACATATTAAAATATTCCTCTGATCTATTCTTGCACTGCAGATAAAAATTCTACATCTGTGCTATATAAATTTGGTCCGACTTTTTGAAAATCTAGCAGTACGAGAATGTATAAAAGGAGGTTACAGAATCATATGCAAAAAGCAACAGTACTTATCTCACTTGTTCACTACTCTAGTTGAATAATTTACTTTGAAACACTTTTTCTCATTTAAAATTTATTTGCTATTTAAGTCTTAGGAAGGTAAGAATGCTACTTAGATACCTATAGCAGCTTTCAGCAAATGTCAACTACAAAGCTATGTAATAGTGATTCACAGATTACTTCAGGTAATTTGTCACCTCTTTCATTACTTGTCACTGTCACAGCAATAAATAAATGCACCCTAAGAAAATTCCTATGAGTGTATGGATCATCACAATATGAAAACTCTAGTTATTTTTAATTTATATAATCTGTAGAATTGTCTTTTGTTCTTATTGCACATATTAACCAAGGATGTTAAGTTTTGAATCCACTGTTATAGATTTCCAAAGGATGAAGACATAGTAGAGAAAAATATATATATAATTTTAATTAGGAGACACTTCACATTTAAAAATATGAATATAGTTAAAACAATAATGAATGCAATATATGGAACAGATGCTTACAGAATTGTACACTTGAAACCCATATAATTTCTTTAACCAATGTCACCCCAATAAATTTAATTAAAAAACAATAATGAAACATCTACAACATAATCCTTAAAACAATGCTTGCATAAAGATAACACTCCTCTGACATTCAGACATTTGTTGTCAGTTCCTATAATCGCAGATTGTAAATTTAAAAAACAAAATAACTTTTACTTCAACAGATATTAACCCGCTAAATACATGGTCAGCCCAAGTCTATGGACAATGTGAATCCAGGTATGACTGCAGAGCACAGTACTGAAAAGAACATTGGTATAGCAATGAAATTTTATTTTAAAGGCAATAACAGATAATACAAAGGGCAGAGAGAACTATAGTTACTGTTTCTTTAAATCTTCTTAGTTTTATTTTATAATGTAACTCTTTAATTATTTAAGTGTTATTTTGATTATGTGGCTTTTTACATTCACTAAGTTGAGGTTACCTTGTGCATAAAAAATGATGTATTTTGTGTTTAAATTGGAAAGATGTTCTACTCTCAGATTTTGATTTGAAATCTAAATGGGGCCTATAAGATCAAAATATTTTAAAGGTAGGAGGTAACAAAAGAACAAGATTGTATTTTGGATGTCATCTAGAAAGCAAATAGCATTAAATTATTTTATGTTTTATCATATTATTTGATATCAGGAAGTTTAATGTCTGTCCGACTTATATGTAGCCAGAAAATACATTTTATTTACTAAAATAAACATAATAATGGCCCTAATGCTTTTTAAAAATATTACCCAAGCAGTAAGTAACTGAAATAAGTTGATCGCTTTGGTTGATTATTAGAATGGTTAATAACAGCTTAATTATTGGGTGACATAAAAAATATACTAATGATAAAAATGGATAAATGGGACATTTGAATTCTCAAAGCAGGAACTAAATCTTAGAATTAAACATTTTAAATAACATTTTTCACAGGTATATTACATAGTGATTACAATAGTCTGCATATCTGAAAGTGGTTTTATGTAATTGTGCTACATAGGAAGTATAAAACTCATATGTGATCCTACTGTATTTTCTAAGCATCCTAAATCCCCAAGGTCACTAGAATCCAGTTGGCATTCCATGCCTGAAATGATGACTAGATATGTTGCATTTATATTCCATTACTTTATCATTTCCTCACTACTTAAACAAATTTTTACCCAGCTGGTTCACTACATGCATTGACTAAATCAGAGTCCACATTCACAAAAACTTTAGCTTATATCCATGGCAGTGGCAGTGAAGCAATTATTAATAGTTGGTGGTGGAATCAATGTTACAAGAGGTACATGGTGATCCACATGTACTTGACTTAATGATGTTCCACTTAAAATAATCTAGTCACCTACAATTGTATTAAATAGGAAAGAGCAAAAATGTCATCCACAAGGTTTGAAATTAAAATTAATTCAATGAATAGTAAAGAGTTGCCTTCTACCATAAATTTTTCCTGGCAAGAATGTGAACGTGACCTACCTATAACTTCACCTTGGCAAAGTATGGGAGTAAGTTCAGTAAAGCTGTAAAATTTCAAGAAACAAATTCCGACTGTTAAATTTGGGAGAAAGAGTAATAGATGGAACAAACCAAAAATTAGTTTCTATAAGGTCACTTACACACAATGGGAACACAAATCATGTTTGGAAGAATGCAGTATTAAAAAAATTTACGGTTCACGTATATAAGGGGTGTCAGCAAACTGACAGCAAACATGGGTCCTGGGGCACAGCTCAGGTTTTGATTATGGGCAATTCACACCACTGTGGACGTTATTCCCCTGTAAAATGAACAAATATTACTTTATTTTAAATTTAGCACCTAATACACTTCCATTGTAATCTTTTTTTTTTTTTACTTTTTCCCTCCCCAGAAGAAATCTGTACTCAAATTTGGTACGCAACATCCATTTTTATAAGCATATCATATCTGTGTTCAAATATGATACTTGGATTTGTATGTATAAGACTAAAATAAATCTTCTAAACTCATAAACGTATATCTGTGAATCGTAATTAATATTACTGCCAGTTATTCACTATTTTAAGAAATACTATATTGAACTTTTTAAAAAATGTATTCTGATGCTCAACTGAATTTCTTTAGTGTAGAACCTGAGTGAAACAGCATGACTATTGACTCTTTATATATTCAACCTTACTAGATATTACCAAAGGGGCCTCCAAAGTGTTTATAATGATCCACATTCTCACCAGAAATGCACACTAAGAATACCCTGCATTCCTACCCAACTAAGTAGTGATAAACCTTAATTTCCATCATTATGAGTGCTATGAAATGACATGCTACTGTTTTCATTGGCATTTCCTTAATTACTAACAAGATTTAGTGGGTTTACTTTCTTGTAAGTTTTCTCTTTATATAAGCAGTCAGTTCATTACTTTTAATTCATTTTTTTCTGTTGGGTAGTTGGTCATACTAGTGTCGGGTTGTTGGCTTTCCTTATATATTCTGAATATTTAACCAGTGACATGTATTGTAAATACATACTTTTTGTCTGTGATTTATCTGTTCACTTAATTTATGGTGCCTTTTGATGTTCAAATATTTTTAATTTTAATTATAAATATCAAGTTTCCTGCAAAAATTGTTGACTACTTAAGTTTTTAAAATTTGCGTAGTCTTGTAATTTTGTAATTTATAGAAGATACAAATACAATAAATTCTAGGGCCTATGACATTTTGCTTTCTATAACGTATTTAATAAAAATTTATAAAACAAAAATATAAGCCACTAACTTCCACAAGTTCATTCAGTACCAGGTAATGTGGTGATAACAAAAGTGTTAAGGATAGAAAAAAAACTGACACATTCTTTGAAGAATATTCAAAGTTCAGCTGTTAAATAAAGAAAAAGTATTTTATCCATTCATTCATATGCACTGAAGCTTATGGATAAATATGTGCTCTCTACCTATATATAATATTCACTGCATTTATAAAACGTATTGTGTCTGTATTTGTAGGGGGGTGCATGTGTACGTGTGTGTGTGTTTCAGTGCTTGCCTGGAAATGGGAATACATCAATGGAAAAAACAAAGATGATATCTGTCTCATGTAGCTTCGAGTCTAGGAAAAAGAAAAATATTGTATTATTTGTTTTTCCAATGCAGTAGTTTTCAGTTTCTTAGACTGAAAACTCCATGGAAACAGAGATCATCATAGGACCTGAACAGACACTTCTCTCAAGAAGACATACAAACGGCCAACAGATATATAAAAAGATGCTCAATTTCACTAGCTATTAGGGAAAAGTAAATCAAAACCACAGTGAGATAGCACTTCACATGTTAGAATAGCTATTATCAACAAGATAAGTAACAAGTGTTGGAAAAGTTGTGGGGGGAAAGAACCCTTATATACTGCTACTGTGAATAAAAATTTACAAAGCCACTTTGGAAAACAACATGAACTTTCCTCAAAAAATTAAGTATAGAATTACCATATGACCCAGCAACCCCTCTTCTGGGTATCTAGTACCAAAATTTGGAAACATTTATTTGTAAAGATATCCACACCTCGATGTTCACTGCAGCACTATTCAAGGCAAAAATACGGAAACAACCAAAATGTCCTTTGATAGATGACTGGATAAAGATGTGGTACATATATGCAATGGAATGTTACTTAGCCATATGAAAAGATGAAATACTGCCATTTGCAACATGGATCGATCCCAAGAATATCATGCTAAGCAAAATAAGTGAGACAGAAAAAATCAAGAACCTTATAATTTCATTCACATGTGAGATGTAACACTGAAAACACGACAATACAAACAAACAAAATCTTATAGACACAGACAATGGTTTAATGGTTACCAGAGGGAAAGTGAGGAGGGGAAGGCAGAAAAGGACAAAGGTGGTCAAATAAACAGTGATGAAAGAAAATTTGACTCTCGGTGGTGAACACACAATGCAATATACAGATAACATATCATAGAATTGTACACTTTAAACCTATATCATTTTATTAATTATATGTCACCCCAATAAACTTGACTTAAAAAGAAAACTATTATCTAAATAATCTCACAAAAATCACTGTAAAATTACAGCTACATTACATACTATGAAAGAAAAGTGAATGGTAATCTGAGGTTTAGACTAGTATAAAGAAAAGATGTTCGAGTTGAGAGATGAAATTTGGGAATAAATTGGCTAAATAAAACAGGAATGTGAGAGCATTCCAGGCAGAGGGAGAAACATGAACAAAGGTCACAGTTACTTCTTATTGTCTTTGTTTTCTGAGCTAAGCAATAGGACTAACGTCATATAGGACTGTCATACAGGACTTGTGTTTAGTCTCCCTTGCTCTTTTTCATACATTCAACATTAGCCCTAGTGCCTGACACTTAGTAAATGCTCAATAAATATTGAGTGATTTGAAATAGATTTTTCTCCTGTTCCTGCTATTGCAACATATGTGCCCTTTAATTCTAAAAACTGGACAATAAATATAACAGAGCTTAAACTCCCCAAAACATAGAAACACTCAAAATCTATGCAAATTATAACAGAGTTCTAAATAAAATTATAACAATTTTTAATAAAAATCCGATATGCCTAAAAGGACATGTTATATTACTAATAAAAAAAAATAAACATAAAATATATAAACTTTTCCTTCTTAAAAAAAGATGAAAGTAGATTGGTGAAAAGGGGATCCCTCTATTGTACTTTGCATTTGCCTATAGTCGCATACTTTTCATTCAGCTATAATTAGTTGGTAAAGCTAAATATTAAAATACTGGGGGTGGGGAAGGAAATCACACATGAACCAACTGCCCCATCTTACAAATATAATTCTCCTATTTATCCATTGTGTAGAAGCTAATTCACATTACAGAAAAATGCATTGTAGCATAACAGTCTGTACTTAATTGTCTAGTGCCAACTAGGTATTGCTCACAATTTAGAGTGCAGCCAAGAAAACTCCCAAGTGGGTAAAAGTCGTCATGGAAGGTTTCATGGAGTTAGGCCTATAATGACAGCTGAGATTTGCATAAACAGAAAGGATTAAATGCATATGCTCCCTGTGTGAGGGTGCTCTAAGTTACATGACCTTAACAAAATAGATCTATGTTTAGATTAACTAAGTGTGGTGAGCTTACAGAGAACCTCAAAAGCCAGTTCATATCCACTTTATAAGAAACAAGAAAGAAAATGTTGTTTGGGGATGATAAAGTACAGTGAAAAAACACCCATTTTGAAACACTAAAGAAAATGTTTATTGCTCTATGTTATATGAAGAACAAGATAATCAATAAAACACAACAGTCTATTTGTCAGAGTACATACTGAATATACTGAATCACATTTGCATCGGTTGAATCAAATACAAATCCTTAAAGTGCTAAAATGAATGTGTTCATGGCCAACATTGTTTAAATGAAGTTGACCTGTGGTGGGGAAAGGATACCTTTCAAAATCCAATTTTACATGAGTTATAAACTCATGTAAACTAATAAGTACAGTAACTTAGCCTGTTAACCACTGACATAAATTTTTTTTGGTTGCTCATGGGGATAATGACATTTAATTAACAAGCTTGAAAAATGCACATTTTCACTCTTCAAATTTACTTATCATACAGCCATCTAATATACTTATCAATCTTCCATGAGAATTAAGACACTTAGACTATATGACCTCTGTCATTCATTTTCTTTAAATTATTCAGTTGCCTAGCATTGTCTCTCACAAATAGTGTATTCTTAAATAAATGGTTACAAAATAAATGATTACAAAATAAGTAAGGAACTAATAAATGATGACTTAGGCCTACAAATTCCAATAACTGACCAATGCTAAAGGAAAAAAGCATGTATACACCAACTTATGTAAACCAGAAAGGGCTTGCTAACATCTAATACCTCACACTCTGTGATAGTTAAATTGTATGTGTCATTTGTCAGTGATTTAGTCAAACACTAGTCTAGATATTGCTGTGAAGGTATTTTGTAGGTGAGATTAATATCTACTATCATTTGACTTTAAGTACAGCAGATCACCCTCAAGAGTATGAGTCTCATCTAATTAGTTAAGGCCTTAAGTGCAAAAACTAAAATTTATTGGAGAAGGAATTCTGCCTCAAACTATAACACAGAAATCTAGTCTGAGTTTCCAACCTACTGGACTGCCCTAAAGATTTCAGATTTGCAAGCCTCCACAATCATGTGAGCCAATTTCTCAAAATATTCTTATAGATCGATGATACAGATACATACATTATTCGTAATGTTTTTTCAGGAGAGCACTAGTTGATTTCCCCCTCCTCTCAAAAGAAAAACCTAACTAAAATCACCCACCTTACAAGAAAAAATTAGACAAGATAGGTTCCATTATAAAACATTACATCACTATATACATGTGTAGGTTTCTATACACAGATTTAACAAAGAATGATCCAAATTTTGACTTAATGTTAAATAATATTCTAGTAAAACCATTTAATTCAGTAATATTTGTTCAGGCTTTTAAACTGGTCTTAATGGGGGTATAAACTGTTGAAGAAGAAAAGAAGAGTGCAATCACAGCAGGCTCCCATCTTTTCCTGACCACACTCTAAATCAGAGGCAATCATCACTTTTGGTGCCTAAGGAGTTTTAGGTCTGACTGAGTGCTGAGGATTCCTGGGGCTCTGCTTACACAACACAAATGATTCACATGATTGCTAAAACCCATCCCTTTCTCCTAACAGTTTCATTATAAAACACCCAAACCATGCACACATATCATACACACTCTTAAGACAGTTTTAAGGCAACTTTTCTTTCAGATAAATTAAACATAGTTTTTACAAGAGTGTTTCATTTTTAAAATTATTAGAAAAATGGCTCATGGTTTTTAATCTACAAAATTAATAATGTTCATATTATTTCACATAATTCCAAATATGAAGCAAAGAAATGATCAGTTTTCCAAACTGAGTTTATTTGAGATGGTTGCAGAAAACTTTTGCTTACTAATTTTTACACTTTAAAATCCTTTCTCTTACATGTGAGGTATTTTGAATCCATAATATTTCTCTGAATTATATGATCAGGATCCTAAGGGGGAAAAATCATTAAGAAATAGATCTTCTCTTTTTATATTTAATAATCAAAACATTCCTGCTATCAATAGGTAAAAAGAAAAAAATAATAAAAAACAAGAGAAACATATGCCCCATAGAATAGATAGTATACATACTTCAAAAATGTGAAAGGTAGATCTACGAAGTGATCATATCCCCCACAAAAGGCCACACAACTATTTCCTGTGCTTTATGCACTTTAAATACAGGGATTTTCTAACCAAGGACAAATTGTGGTACCTGACTATTCTTGAAATAACCCAATAAAAGAAGATATAAACAGTAACACAAATGATCAACATCATGTAAAAGTTATCAGTAAGTCAGTATCACACCAGTGGCAGAATGAATTACGTGGAAGTAAAGGTGTATGTCTATGATGACGTAGGCAATTACTGCCACAATGAACATAAAAGCAATGACGTGTATGGGGGTGGAGTGCTGGAAAAAAGCACACTTACTCTTTATGGCTGTCCAGGAGGTCACTAATATGGCTACCAGGAGACAGAGAATAGAAGTCTACCAACTTCCACTCTCACCAAGGACCGAGGATAATATGAGTACTGCAAGTGGGAACTAAACTGTATGCTTCAGGGGGACAGAAACCATGCATGTTTCATTAATCAACACACAGAGCCCTAGTAACAGATTTGTAGACATTTCAAAATGTGGATCTGAATTATGTAAATGAGAGAAAATGCCATATTTCAGAAGCCTTAGAAAGTGAATGTGGAATGACTGTTCTGGATCCTGGTTTGCGGAAGTGACTCTCCTTTTACCCTCGTTCTCTATATCAGACTGTACTGCCTCTTCTTTCTTCCTTAAACCTTGCTGATCCCTTAATGCCCATGGTATATATGCAATAGTTTCAAGAATTACTCCAGCCCTTTCTCTTTTTTTTTCATGACTTTTAGCCATTTTAGGTTGCTCTTAGGAACAAATTATCAGTCCATAAAAAAGCCATAGAAAGCAATATTCAAAGTGAATCATGCCAGTGGCTAGCCCTGAGAGTGGCTCACTTAATATAGACAAAATTCAAGTCACTCTTAAGCAGTATTCACTCACTTATCAGTTACTGAGGATCCTCACGTCACTGATTTAGATCAGCTTCTCGAAAAAGAGAATAAAATAAAAAAATCCCTGCCCTCACTATCTCACATTCTAGTGGGCATAAAGCACAAGCAATCAGTGAATTATACTTTAAATGGAGATGTGATAGCAATATCCACAGGCTGTTACTGAAACACAGAATAGGCTTCTTGCATGGTATTAGGGTAGGCTTACTTGAATTTATATTGAATTGAGCCTTGAAGGGCCCTCGGGAACAAACCAAAGGATAAAAGGTAGACAAGCCAAGTGAATGATGTAGTATCTGCCAAGAGCAGACCATAGGATTAGTAAACATAAAACAACAAATCTGTTGAATAACAAATTTTGCAAGAGAAGTGTTCGGCAAGAATCTAGTACCCTGGATAGCTCCCTTATACCCAAAAAAGACTGGGGGGAAGACACATCTAGCAGATTGGAAAGGGAGAACAGGAGGATCTCCAGAACTTCAAAATTACCCATTTGCCCTATATTCAAATGAAAGTTCCTTGGATTTTAAAATGCCTCATCCATTCCTTACCTGCACTAGACTTCTATAGCTGTGTATTTTCTCTATCATCGCCCAGTGAACCTCATGCTCCTTAGAAATACCCTGGGAGGCAATCCCTTCCTTCTTTTCTCTAAACAATTAACACCGAGGGTCTCTATCCCTTCCTGTTTTGAGCAGTCCTTAGCCCTGGGACTCTTACAATTCCCTCAGAGATGCTTCATATTACACTCTCCTGCAAATCAACTGAAGCACTTCCACTGCATGGGGCCCTTTATCATTTCAGAAGCTCCCCAATACCACCATATTTACACCCTGAGGTACACTGTAGAGAATACCCTTCAAAGTTAACTTTAACAATAATGTTTCTATACGTTAACATCCTTGCTAAGTACAAAATTTGTAATTATGTTGGTGGCCCGGTTTATTAGTCTCTACATTATTTTCAAAATTAGGAGGTACATTCTAACTTTTAAATAACTCAGTTATTAATGAATACTTTTATTATTTGGGGTCTTTTTGAACATGGATATATTAAAATTGAAAACAAAAATCAAATACCTATCCTTGAGCTATCTACTCAATAGTTAACATTCCTTAGAAAATTTACGAATCCTAATGTACAGACCCATAGTTTTGTTACTGACGAGATATTTTGAAACTTTACCTGTAATAAGTTACAGGTAACTGCATTTCTAATATTGAATTTGAGTATGGTTTACAGGCATTTTCTTCCTTTTCCTAACCTTCTCAGCTGATGTTTCTGGAATATTTGAATGCTTTTCTGCCTTCAAGTTTTTTCTCAGTGTCTTGAAAAATACTGAATATTAGAAAGGAGTACTCACTAAACATATTTCATATATTCAGACTTAATACTGGTAATTTGTAGATCTATAAATAAACAAAAAAACAAACATAAAAGTAGTTTCTAAAGGAAGAATTGCCTAGGATGTTAAAGCCAGCTTTTGCATTTATCTGTGCCATGACTTCATTCATGTATATTTGTTTAGTTTTATTTAAAAAGCTAATATAGGTTTGTGATAAGCTGTCTTCTATTATTGTGAAAAACAAACAAAATACAAAGAAGTCACACATACAAAATAATAACTCATTAACAGAATTATAGTATTTACTTATTTCTAGGAAAGAGCTAATTACAGTGAATAGGCACATAAGAAATATGACATGTTACTTTAAATTTGGTTGTTTAAGGAAGATATATCACTAAGAATCCCAGAAGAGTAGAATTAAGGCAGTATACCTGGCTTGACAAACACTTCTTGAACACAAGAATACCACTAGGTTTCATTAACAAATGGGAGAAATTAGAGAAGGCATCATACCATCTGGAATATGTTTCTTCAGCTGTTCTACATTCCAAACATATAATCTTCAAATAAGGTTATAAAGGAGAATGGAGAAGAGCCAGATCATCTTGAAATTAACAACTGACTAGAAAAAGGAGAAAGAGGCAAATCCTAAAGAATTCATATGCACATTCGGCATACATTTGAATACACATATCACTTCTGGGTACCAAACAAGACATGGAAGAATGTGTATTTCATTTATACACATTTATAGTGAATTATGCTGTTCAGGAATCATAGGACCCATAGGAGGTGCATTCTTTTTTAAACAGATGACTTTTACATAATAAGCATTTACAAAATATTTGTTGTCAATAATGATGAATGAGGTAGCTCTATAGTGGGGACACAGCCAGGCAAAGGAAGACTACGTGTAGCAAAATAAGGCAATCTGCTGATGGGTGGAACCTGGAACTAAACTTGCACCATAGTCTGGGATGTACTATAGAGACCCAGTAGTAAATAGTTCCAAGAAGTCCAATCAGTCTATCTGGGAGTATGGCAATATGCCATAAGTAGTTGGCAATATGGAGATTCGAGAGTGAGTACTGGAAATTTAACATTACTCTAGGAGTTGTTTAATGTTTAAATATCCAGGAAACTAGTATTTTGGGGAGAAGTTTGCTGGCATGTAAAAGGACTCTGTAAATGACATGATTTCAGAGGGAGGATCCCAGTCTTTAAAGAAACAAAGAAAGTTCTATCAAAAGACCTTTGCTCATACAATAGGAAAAATGATAATATTAGGTAATTTATCAAGATGCTTGGGAAAATATTAGATGAGAACTCAGTTTCAGTATAATAAAGAAGCATTACTATACATATGTTATAATATTAGAGCTGGACATTGAGGGTGGCTTTCTCTTAAGTCCCGAAAACCAGGTGACCTTCCCGTTACACAGGAGGATTGATCCTAAATCAGGAGCATGGCTGAGGCTTCGATTAATGATTAAATTATTTCAGAGACAGAAACAGATTCCAAACAAAGCTCCAAAGTAGGCCATATTTGAAATACTCAGTTAAACAACCAATTATTTTTTTCTTCTTGATATTATTCATCTACTAACATGTTATTCATTCTATTGACTGATTTAAACATTATAAAATATATAGTTTCATATAGTTTGTCTAGTAGAGGGCTTCAGAATAATCAAGAAGTCTACTGACTTCTATAGAGTCAATCTTTAAATATTTCCTTTGCTACAAATATTTGAATATTGATTAAACCCACATTCAAAAAATGAATTGAAGAGTAAAAGTCCAAAGAAACTAAACTGATACTACCATGTGACTTTTTCTTCTCATAGGACACAAGCTGGATTAACAGACTGCACGTAAGATCAACTTTGCTTAAATAAGGTACTCAAAACTCTGAGTGAACCTTTACAGAAGACATTCTCTCCATAATGGCACTCATTCTTAGAATTATATTTGGTTACAGCTTAAATTTTCATTAACATGTAGGAAGATTCTGACCAGATGGGGTAAGAGAACTGTGAATGAGTGGTACTGAGGTTGTGGAAAAGAACAATAAGAGGATGGGAGCTTCAGCCTTGTAAGTCCTTCATCATTTGTTCCAATTATCCAAGAAGCAACAACAGCATCACTGAAAATGGTGGCAACAGGGCAGGTAATGCACAGATAGTGCAAGGCCCTGAGTTAAATCTGGAACAAAGATACACTCCTTTACATTTTTTCTACTGATTTCATAATTTTTGCATCACTGTAATAAAAAAAAATCAGAGTCTGATTTATATAGCAAACCATAGAACAGAGAGTTAGCTCCCTCAACCTAAAATATTCATGAAAACACCTTTATAATATTAGATGAATTACATGGCATAACATATGTAAACTGCTTACCATGTAGAAAATGTTCAGCATATTATAGCCATTGCTGTTGCTGTTAATAAAAAATGTCATTTGCAAAATAGAAGAAAAGCAATACCTATGTTCGCATAGGTTGTAGGACTATATTTTAAAGTCTTTCTTCAAGTGTCTTTCTTTGAAAAAATATGAAACATCCATAGATGAGGGCATACAGTTATTCAACTAATATTTTGGGAACATTCACTATGTATTGGGCACTGTTAATCTCTGATGATACAATACTGAACCAATTACAAAAATAAACATAAGATTAAAATTGCAATAAGTACTACAAGGTAAAGAAACATGGAAGTAAAATTTATATATATATATATATATATATATATATATATATATATATATATATAATGTAACTGATGTAGCAATGGAGGCAATAAAAAGGAATGATTGAGCTCTCAATTGAAACAGAGTTGGTGGTGGGGGAAGGTAAAGAGAGAGGCAGGGAGGGAGGAGAAGAGAGAGAGAGGGATACTAAAAGATATACAAGATGTGAACACATTATCTTTAACCTTGAAAAATAGAGATGTATCAAAAAATTTACTTCAGTAGTAAGATTCAAAAAAACTCCACACGTGATGCTATTGCTGTGCAGCTAAATAAATTGGGTTTTTATACATAGAAAGATGATTACTACATGCCAAGACCAAAAATATTACGTATGAGTCTACAGAACTAAACAGAAAGTGGTCAACTTTTGTACACTCTGCACATTTTTGTCTTTATAAATGACTATCAGTGAGGTCCAGCCTGGGACAGTTACTGTCCAATTAAATTCTACACTATGTATTGCTTCCCCAATCAACAGCAAATATGTGCACAGGAATTAGAAACTCACTTTTTTAAAAAATATAGTTAAGATGAAAATCTGGTAGAGAGTATAATACAGTATTCTCCTGGTCTAAATAGTTAAACCATAGTTATCTCTACCAGTTGAGGAAACTACTTAGACACAAAATGGGCAGAAGACACAGCCTACAAATTTCAATGTAGATCAGTGAAATACTCTAGGTCAGCGGTACTCATACTTGAGAATGCATAAGAATCACATGGAGGACCCCATCCCACAGTTTCTGATTCAGTCAGTCTGTGGTGGGATTGGTATTTTAACAAATTCACTGGTGCGCTTCTCAGGGAACCACATTTTAAGAACCACCACTCTAGGTTAAGAATTTGCTATTAGATAATAAGATGTTTCTTATGAATGATCTTTAGATTTTATTTAGTTTCAGAACATAGTTATGATATTTTAAATTTTAATTAGTTCAATGTAAATTTAAAAATTGCTAATCCAGTGTCAATAACACAAAACTAATCGCTGTATTTTAAATTAATCTAAGTATAGGGCCAAAATTTGGCCAAACATCAAATTTCATTTGTCAACCATTCAATCAGAAAGCTTTAAAAAAAATTAATATTATGTTGCAGACCCTAGTACACATTTTCAAACATTACTTTTTATTTTGCCATTATATTTAGCCCACACAAAATGGCTAAGATGCAATATGGTCATTTTAAAATTAAAAACTGAAAAATAAAATTCAAAACTGATAAAAATATCTTGGTTCTGTGTCCTTTGTGGTTTAAAGTGGTCATTTTTACATTTTTATGTTATATTTAGCTTAAGCTACATATGAAAATATGATGCTTTTGTTATAATGCTTTTCATCAATCTCCCAATCTTTTTTTACTGCTTATCCTACTCCAGACTTCATATTTTATTGTTAAATGACACCCGTGCACAGTGGAGATAATATTGCTGAGAGAAGCTTATGTTCTCAATATAAAGAAAACAGATTTTGTCACTATCTAAGAGGGAAATCTTGCAGAAGTTGTCAGTCATACAGTAGGAGAGATTACATTATCAAAGTGATACACCTGTGACATATAGTTCAAAACCAACTCAAAATACCAATTAACAGATAGTCTGATTTGTACTCTGACTACCTTGGAAATCATCCCATTCCTGCATGAATATGAAATTGGTGATTTAATGGGTTTTTCACTTTTGTACTAACTCATCTATTTACTGTCAACAAAAACTATATATGAAAATCCTTTAATCTGACCAAACTGAAAGTAATTCTACCATTATTTATTGAAAGTCATACCTAATATTTGTACTTTTTATTTACTGTCACTAAAACATACTTCTGGGGTGTCATACTGAATAGACAGGCTAAGAGTTATTTAAGGTGTTTCTTTTTGAGTTCTTAAAATGGATAAATGCATTTTAAACAATTTTTTGTGTTTATAAAAACAAGTATATACATAAAGAAAAAAAATGAGTAAGTTCAGAATGCTTCGAGACAGGATATGTTTCTATTATTAATACAATCCATTTACCAGAAGATAGTTACAATATCTTTAAAATTGTTCCTACGGTCGAAAATTGTTCCCCTCAGCCCTTCATCGCAGCTCTATATTCATGGAAAATAATGTAAGGATAGATTATTATGTGGATGCATCTAATAACTTTAAAATAAAAATATGATAGAAAATATGTTATTTAATGGGTTACACATTTTATATGAATAAAATATTAAGTATTCAATAAATGCCTGCAGTTTTCTTTTACGTATGTCCTACTTTCTAAGGAGGGTTCGTTACAGATGTATCTCAAACACCTTGTTATTAATACCAAATTCAACACTTCAGTACAATGTGGTATATTTAAACTTTAGAATAAGTATTGTTTATACACCTAAAACTTACTGGACTTTGTTAATCAATGTCATCCAAAAAAAAATTTTTTTAAATTCTTTAAAAAGAATAAGTATTATTTACAAATATGTCAAGCATTTTGATCATTAAAAGGCAATATAAAGTCAAAGATTTGTCTTCTTAGGTACAAAAATATGTATTGACAGTTCCAAGACTAGCATGTACAAAATACTGTACATCAAAAACAGACTCACCCTGCACTTGGCACATGAAATTCCACCACTTTGCAATATTTAAATCTATTTCAAAACAAACTTATCTTTCTTATAACTTTGTTCTTTCCTACAATTTCAAGAGACACATCTTATACCTCATATTGTCATCCATAAGCCACTAATCCTATTTATACTTTAAAAATCAAGACTAGCTCTATTCAAGCATGAGCATCAGATTCCTCACAATCAGAATGTAAGCTCCTGAAGGGCAGGGAGCAAGGGAATCTTATGTTCTCTCTCCACAATGCCTAAACAGTACCTTGCCCATGACAGGCCCTGTTATGAGAGCTATGTTAAATAATAAAATGCAATAAAAATTTGAATAACTAAAATATAATACATTTTTTATTTTCTACTTCATAAGTTTGATGTAAATTTACATTCCATAGTATAAATAATAGATCATTAAAATAACAAACAGTTGCTGATTCTCTGACAGGGTCAAAGAACAAAATATTTATAAGTATAACATTTTATTGACTGTAATACTATAGTTCATAAAGTACATTTTAAAATTCCAATGATTCAGGAAAGTTAATCTAACAACACTCAGTAGGGCTCTCAATACAGATTCTAAAGTAATATATAAAACTGTACATGCTCCAATGCTGAAAATGTATTTTAAACCAATATGAACATAGCCAAATCAAAATAACTTAACTCTGCTTGTCTTCAAAATAAACATGACTGGTAATTAAAACTACTTTATACTGGGGAAAGGAGAAAAAAAAAAATACAGTTGGCATGTTTTGATCAAAATAAGGAGCTCCCTAATTAATATCAAAGGAAGACAAATCACTCTGACTACAGGCTGATCAGTTTGCTTCTCTGTGAAATTACTGAAGGGGTAGTTGTAACATGGAATTTCAGTGCTTTACAATGTGTTTTGCAGGCCTTGGAGATTTCCCAATTTAAAAGAATAAAGACAATGACCTACTATCTCAGTCACAGCTAAGTCATCAGTTCTATAAAATCTCCGTTGCTAACTTTTAAGAACAAACATAAATTTATTAAAGCATAGTTAGTTGGTAGACATTGTCCTAAGTCATCTCTAAGCTTCAAGTTATGTCTGTGGAATTTGTACCTGTTAAAAATCACATAGAAAGAGAAACTGAAAGAAACTATCGTAGCCTAGATTAACAGTATTTTAGGTCTTTATTTAAAAGCAAGTTTTTAATCAGTAGTAATCAACATAAACTAAGCTAGGTGTCTGCTTCTCTTTCCTCCACTAAAGCTTTTAATAAAACCAGCTTTCCAGTAAAATGTGTGTGCACCGTTTTAAATAGCCTTTCTTAGGGGTAAGGGTGAGGGTATGTGTTACATTTCAGTTGTAAGGTAGTCAATTGCAAAGATATTAGAATAGAAAGCTGTCGAGAGCAAGTAGGTACTTTATGTCTTGTGGGTCCTATTGATGGCCTGAGGAGTTAAGAGGAGTGGAGATTAAGTACATAAAAACATTAAAGGGCAAGAGCTCTTCTAGGAGCTTTCTAAGAAGCATTTTTTTTTTCCATTTATAAAAGGCAAGTGATTTTCTGACTTGATTTCATATTCCAAATCCCACGAGAAGGGGGAAAGCAGAATCCCTTCTAATTCTGATAAAGGAGATGGGAGAGAGGGAGAAAAAAGAAGCTCAAGATACACTGGAGGAAACCCCGAGAAATTTCACAACTCTTTGCCATAAATAGCCTTTCTTCTCACTCCGGATACCTCCCTCCTTTACATCAGCAAGGCTCAGCCTCCAAGCGCAGAGGCACCATTCACAAATCCTGCCGTCTCCCTTTCGCGCACCCCTTCCCCTAGGTAGCGCCGCGTGTAATCCTTGGGCGGGGAAAAAGGCCAGAAGATGAGAGGGAGGGCCCAGGGGGCCACCTGCGGTTCTGGCCCAGGGCTGATTTTCATTTCAGGTTGAACCCACACAGAGTCAGGAGCGCGAACGCACACAAACGAACGCACACACGCCTCTCCCTGAAGCCCTTGACACGCCACCACAAAGCAATTTGTTCACACTAAGTCGAAGCTGTTCCTGTCGCCTCTGGGGAGGGTCTCGCCGCCAAGCCAGGAAGCCAGCGCCGGAGGAGGACAAGCGGGCGGAGGCAAGAGGCGGTCCCGGCTCGGGCACTGCGGCTCCGCAGGGAGCCCCGGGCTCCCCCCGCCCCAGCCTCCCCTACCCCCCACCCGCGTCGCCGCCACCCCTGCCCTGGTCCCCGCCGCCCTCACCTGCGGGACACGGGCGGCGAGGGAGTGGAGCGGCCCGGAGCTTGCGCCAACTCTTGCGTCCTGGGCCCGCCACGCTCCGGGGCATCGCCCTGGCACGGCGGCCGCGGCCCGGGGGCGCGGAGCGCAGGGGGGCGCAGAGGCAAAGGCCACGCCGCGCGCGGGGAGTCGCGGATGGGCAAGCGACGAGCCCGGCCGCCTCCCCCCGCCCCCCACGCCTATCCCACCCGCGAGGCCAAGTGTCCGCGCCGCGCACGCCGGGCCTGGGCGAGGGCTGCTCCGGGACGGGCCGGGCACGACGCGGTCACCTGCTGGGCGGTCATCCCCGCGTCCGCCAGGGGCCGGCCCCAGCGCAGCGGCAAACGCGACGCGCGACCCTCCGGGTGCGGGGGGCCCCGGGGGGCGTTACTACCTTGAGGGCTCCGCTTGGCTTGTTAAGGCTCCTCCTGGGCAATCGGGGGTTTCGGTCTTCGGGGCACGGGGGCGGGGGGTGTCTCCTGGACCCCTCCTTGCCCTCCCTCCCCTTCTCGGCTGTTGGGCTCCTTCCCTCCACTCCCGAGGCGGAGTCGAGCTGCGTTATTTAATAATCCGCCTGCCCCTCCTGCCTGCGCCAGCAGAGCCGCCGCGCCGGAGCCACCGCTTCCCAGCCGGTCATGTTGCTGCGAGAGAGAGAGAGAGAAGGAGACGGGATCGGCAGTCGGTCGGCGACTGTTCGTGGTGAGAGAGAGAAGCCGAGCGAGAGGAGGGCAGGGGAGGGACGTGGGGAGGCGCCTCCAAGTGTGCGAGTGCGGGGAGTGCCGCTGTGCGGGGCGCCGGCGGCCACCTCCCCGCCGGGCTGCGCGTCCGACTGCGCGGAGGGCGGTGGCGAGCGCGGCCTTTATAGGGATTGGGGTTGGGGGTTGGGCTGGGGCGGCGCCGGGCCAACCGCGTCCGCCGGTTCCCGCGCACGCATCCTCACACATCAACGCGCGCACACCCACTGCTGAGTTTTCATTTTTAAGGGGAAGCCGGGTCCGACCGTGCTGACTTCTTCGCTTACCCCTTAGCCCATCCTTGGGCTTAAGTCGAGTCCAAGTGCAGAGACAGGTCAAAACGGAAGACTGGCAGGCTGAAGCGGAGCGAAAAGGACCGCGAGGATGCTGAACATGCTCCAAACCACCGATGTTACCTTCTCTTCCTCTTCTCAGGAAAAGAAAAAAAAAATTGTGAGGTTCTTTCTCCCCTTTCCCACTCACCCACCTATTCACAACCTGACAGGTCTCTGCCCTTCAGGCCAGCAAAGAAAGAAACCGGGCTTCTTTCCTCTAAGCAGGTCACACCTTCCAGGAACCATTAACAGCAATCAGTTTTTTCTGTAGGGTAATGGAAGCATTGGGACTGTGACCTGGACTGGACTTTGCGTTCCTACACATAAGGGAACATGGGAAGTACAAACAGAACCAGCTACCATTTTGACATCCTTCGACTGATGACCCCCTGGAGAAAATTTGCCAGTTTAGAGATGGAGAAGACTTCTGATGCATGCTACTGTTGCTTACCTAATTTATTTTCCCTTGTTCTTCTTTCCCATTGCATTGCCTCATTTCCTTTCAGGTTAACACTGGCTCCTGAACTCATTCCCATCCATCCTCTTCTTTATCTCCGCTCCTATAGATTTTGTCATCAGTAGGCAGTACTGTAGATGAAATGCATTGAACTCTGTGTGTGTAGGAAACATTTTTTAACCCATTCTATTGGCATATAGAACTATTTCTAGATAAATATCACATCCCTAATATTAAGTATGTACACCTGACATCACCTTCCTTATACCCTAACTAGCTTCCTGCACAGATTACAGGATTTTTGTAATCTGGTGCATTACTATATTGGGAAACAGCTTCCAGAAATCAAGCAATTTATACATTTTCTCAATTGCATGAATGTCTGTTTATGTGTGTGTGTTCTGAATAATCTAACTGGCTATGATCTGACTTCTGCAAAGTGAATAAATTAGGTGTAAAAGCAAGAGGTAATTTTGGAATGCGTATTAGTGGTTGGTGTATGTTTTTAAATGGGGGCAGCCCTGCTTTAGCGTGGGGAGGACAACTGTGGGAAACTATTTTCATAAATGTGACAAAAGAAAATTAACATTCAGGAGGCTATTGAGGTAGTGGCAAGGTCAACAACTCAGTAATTATATCTTCTCTCCTTAGTAGCTCATGACTATGGCTATGTTTTCAGGTTTTTCACATTAATTTATTTTCTCCTAATTCTTTTATGTCTCAAAGAGTTTAGAGTCCATTTAAGTCCTTTAAGATTGGCTTAAGCATATAATCAAGAACGGGCAGCAAAGCTGGGACCAGTGGACAAATTTATAGTAACATAAATACAGAATGTTATAGTTTCTTTGATTAAGCATTGGGAAATGGATGTACTAACAAAGAATTTTGGGTTGTGTGTGTCCACTTTTAAAAATGCTATTATTTCTTCTACTTCAAAGATCAAGAAAGTCAGGTTTGGGAAGAGTAGGTAGTTAATCTAAGGTCACACACGATTAAGTGATGAAGGTTGATTTCAACCTAAGTCTGCCTTACTCTTAATTCATACCACTTTCCATTCAGAATTCCTGGCTTAGCTGAAAGTTTTAATAGTTTCTTTAGAGCTTTGGATAATCATGAAACGAGTTGATCTAAAACTCAAAATCCTTTGGCATTTTCCTCCTACTGCCTTCATTTTTCCATTGCAATAAGAGTTTATAAAATGTTCATTTCTGATAGGCAAGGATTTTAAAAAGTCCTAACTACTTAGCCTTATAGATGAAAAAATGTTAGGAAGCTTTTCCAAAGTCCTTACTAAAGAATCCCACTATCACAGCAAAAGAAACTTGTAAAAGAGATATTCCTGATCTGAACATTTGCACTTATCCAATAAATTTAAGAGCTGTGAATAGATATTTTCATAGATTTTGTCCCTGTTTAAGGATGATGCTCGATTATATTGGGCAAGTTTTTGGTGTTTTTATTTTTCCAGTTCTCTATTAATTGTCAACAATAATGATGATATAATAATGACTGTATATTGCATACTCAAAATTATACATTAGACCAGCTATTTGAAGGTCATTTTTAGTAACCACAACTGATTGTAATTTTCACACTCTCAATTGCATTCGTAATTATTGAGAACCATGACAATCTGCCAATTGCTTTTATTCATTAAGGTATTAAATAAAGCCAACCTGTCTCACTTAATTTTCTAACAATTTTGCTTGCCAAATAAAGTTTAGAATTCATATACACTATAGACCCAAAAGACATATGAATATATATAACCTAAACATACTTCAAAAACGTTGATTCATTTTAACTATTTTGTGTTTTTTTGTTGAAAACTATCTGGAGAAACCCCATTTATACATTACAAAACAGCATTTTAGAAGTTAAGTAAATAAATTATTCTCTTTTGAGATTTTTTTAATGTTTCAAGTAGAATTTCCCACGTTGTTACACTTTCAATAATACAATTTTTGTTGTGATAGGAAAACAGAAAGTTAATGACTCTTTCCAGTTTGTTCATTTTCATCTCTTAACGCTTGCTGCTCTCTGGTTCCCAAGTGCATTTAACTGGCAAGTTCAATGAAGATTTGGCATTACACCATTTGATGAAAGCAGAAAAATTAGGTTGCCAATTATACATGTGCCCCTTATGTGCACTGAATTCCCAATGAAGTGACAAACCAAATTAGAAATTCTTCAGTAGTGGTACCTTAAAAGTAAAATTAGTGCCCAGGGAAGGTTAGGCAGATAATTTTTTTCTTTCCAACCCTATTACCATAATGAAATTAGAAAGTGAGTGAACTTTAAAACATTTGAAAACAATATTTGTAGATGAAGTATCAGCAAATAAATTTAAAAGTTGCACTTCTTTTTTTCTATCCTAGCTATTTTATCACTTTTTGATTTACTTCATACCCTAACATGATTACCCAATTATTATGAAGAAAATTAGATGAAGGCCACTTCTCCCCTTTGCTTTAACCTAACAATATAAAAGAAATAATATATGCATGTATGTGTGTGTTTATATATATATGTAGTTTTAATATTATATATGCACATAAATGTATATATACATATACCTATATGTATACATATTATTAACATTCTGGATTTCTTCCATATTAATAAAAGATAAATCATCTTTTTATAACAACTGTTGTTACATGGAAGTGACATTATGGGTACTTTAGTGCAGCAGGAGCCTTTATTGGAGATTGAGGCTGAAACATGCACTTGGTTCAAAATAAACGACTGATGAGAGTGTGGACTAGGAGATGGAAGGATTGACTGAGCTGCAGTTCAAGGTCCAGAAAGCACAGGAAAAATTCAATATGGCATTAATTGGGGTAACCTACCAGTAGACAAGACACAGTTGTTGAAAATGTAGACAGAATTTTTTTTTTCAGAAAACGTAGTGGTGACTATACTTGGTAAACTGTCTTTTTTGCAGCAGAAATTATGATGGTTGCAGAACAGCAGAATCTATTCATGTTCTTTCTCTGTGGAGGAAACTAAAAGGCTAGGCAGGTCAACTGACCAGGATTTCAGACACAAATTCTTGGCAAAAGCTAAGCCCAGATGAATGGGTGACAATACTGCATCAGCTGTCTTTGATCTGGGAACTACACAGATACCAAGGATTCATCCCATGGGGGCAGATGTTGTATCAAGACAATTAAGATGAATGTATGCACTGTCCTTGCCACTGTGGTACCATGTCCCAGGTTTACAACATAATCTAGTTCTAAGCCCATTTAATGGGCTGACAGAATGACAAGCAGAGGGTGTGGAGAGGCATTGTTAACCAGCAACTGAGGTAAACCTGAAATTCCAAGAAAAACTATCTAGGTTAGAGAGCTGGAAAAGTTGGGGTGATGGTGAAGGAGATGAGAATTAAGCCAACATTGATGTTCACTGGATTTATGCCTATTTTTGAGGAAAGCAAGCTGTATTAAAAATGATGTTTATCAACATGAAACCAAAGAGTCTTTATACAGCCTCACCAGTAAAGTCTTTTTATATACTTTCTTCATTTTTGTTTCTATTTCCAAATGTGATTAATGAGGTCCTTGAAAAATTACCTCAGGATTTCTCACCTTCACATGAGGTAATTTTTGTGCTTAAATACTTATTTTTTCTAATTGCAATGTTAAAAATATTTCCAACCCAATTAATTGGTTCATTTGTTCATGTCTATGGGTTACATCTATTAAAGGGATTTTTTTTTTTAAGTTGAGATTTTGAGTTGTTCAATGATTGTCCCCAAGCATTTATGTGTTTGTGGGAATTTCATTAAAATAAATAGAACTTGACACATGTTTTTAGATAAATTAGTTAAATCACCTCTAAGAATAGTATATTGATAAAATCTACAACTATAACAATAAATCTATGTATAAATAATATAAATAGAACTAATTATAGTAACACAAGAAATATACCTATAAATGTACTCATATACTACTTAAATATATAGTAAAAATAAACAATGCTAATAAAATAATCTAAACCATATTAAACCAGTACTTAAGCAGGTTGGAAACTGGTCTTACCATCTGTCAGTTTCTACACTGGCAGTTTCACAAATGAGATCTCTTTTTAACAAAACATCACAGCAGGAGACACAGACATGTGAATTGTAATTAAAATGTAAAAAACGCATTTCCTAGTTTTTGTCATTTGTATAAAATTTCTCTCATATTGTGAAATTCTAGACTTATGAAGTTATGTGAAATGGAAGTCATTTTTATTTTGACAAATCTATACATAATTTGGCCAAAATTTTAACTTCAGTAATGTATGCATATGCTATTATAAATGGAAGTGTGCTTTCCATATTTCTGGTTTACTCAGTAATGAGATTCAATTATTTTTAATTATCCAAATGTAGAAGATGAAGAGGAATAATTTGGGTATCTTTATGCAGACTTGATCTGCTGAGGACTAATGTTATTGCTTTATACTCACCATTATATTCCATAAATAAAAACAATATTGAATTTTATTCACTTTCTGGAAAAAGTAAACCTAAATGAGATACCTAATTCTGTAATGGAAAAATTGCTTATATTTTATATCTGGATGAATAATAGTTTCTCTGGTTTCTTAGCATTTATATACCTTACAAACCAAATATATGATGTATGAAATATAACTATTGTTAATGCTATATTTTGTTATATACTAATTTCTATATGTTGAACAAGTGTTCAAGAAAACAGTACTGATGTAATTCAAGTTAAGGGCTTATTAATTACTGGTAAAATAACACATTTACATTCAAATAGATCTTACTTTTAATATTATTCCCTATATTCAATATCTTGGATGTTTCCTAGAAATTTAAGCTAATATTAAAGTTAGCAAGTATTTTTGACATCTGCCATTATGGGATTTTATTACATATCTAATTTACCATTGGGTGTAACAATATATATATTTTTTGCACTGTCACCACTTCCAACTTTTCTTTCAACTGTTAACATTTTAACAAACAAAATGAATTTTGAGATAGGAATTAGTCATTAAATTACCATATAATTAAATTGTGTATTTCAAATATGGCTGTCACAAAATACCCTATCACATAGTAAATTCTTACAATGAGATGTTGAAACCTTTCTGACTGAATGATAAGGATTATGTCTCTGCTTGAACCCAAGCAAACTTTTATGACTGACTCCACCAACAGAATATGGTACAAATTATATTATGAAATTTCCTAGGCTAGGTCATAAAATTGGCATTTACTTTTTTCCTTGTTCTCTTGGGATGATTGTTCTTGGAACCTAGCCACCTACTATAGGGTAAAGGCCCACATGGAGAGGAACTTATGCCCCCAGCCCTCAGCATCATCTGACAGACATGCAACCAGCACCAATTTGTCAACCATGTAAGTGAGCCATCTTGGAAGTACGTTTTCCAGTTCCAAATCTATCCACTCTAGCCAATGTGGGGCAGAGACCAGCTGTATTAGTTTTCTACTGCTGAAAAACAAAATTACCACAAACATAGTGGCTTAGAATAAACACAAATTTAGTAGATCACAGTTCAGTATGTCAGAATTCTTGCAAGGTGTATTAAGTTCTCTGCTAAATATCACAGGCTTGAAATCAAGGTGTTAGTCGGGCTAGGTTCTTATCTGGA
This sequence comes from Cynopterus sphinx, assembly GCA_030015415.1. Taxonomy (NCBI): domain Eukaryota; kingdom Metazoa; phylum Chordata; class Mammalia; order Chiroptera; family Pteropodidae; genus Cynopterus; species Cynopterus sphinx. The sequence goes on along the minus strand of CM057382.1, from coordinate 116,898,367 downwards.
AGTTCTGAGGCAGAAATCAGCATCTAAGACCTTTCCGGTGCTTGGCAGAAATCAGTTCTTGCAGTCATAGGAAATAGGTTGCTGTTTCCTTGACACAGGCTTCCCCCTCCTTCAGGCCAGTAACAGCAGGTTTGAATCATTCTCGTGCTTAAAGTCCTTTAATTTGTCTTCTTTTACCAACCAGAGAAAGCTCTTCCACTAGACTATAAGCCAATGGTGGACCCATGACTAATTTACTTCTCATCGTATCCTCAGTGCCAATTTGAAGCAAAATAATGGGTGAGACGAGGGTGATACATATGACTGAAACTGTAATCTAACATTTCCTAAAACTTATATGTAAGAGAGAAGCCCTAGTGTTCATTATTCCTTCAGGAGACTTTATTTTCCTTCAAACTATTGGCAGTCTTTTGTCTTTGAACATCTTTCAAAAGTTATTTTTCTCCTGAATATACTTTAAAAATAAAAATTTAAAAATGAGGGAACACTTCCAAAATCATTTTACAATGTCAGCATTATCCTGATACTCAAAACAAATAAAAATGCTACAGGAAAAGAAAATTATAGGCCAAAATTCCTGAAGAACATAGATGCAAAAATCCTCAACAACATACTAGCAAACTGAATTCAGTAATACATTAAAAGAATCACACACCATAATTAGGTGGGTTTTACTCCAGGTATGCAAGGATAGTTCAAAATTCACAAATTTTATATACTACACTAAAAAATAAAAAATAAAAATCATATAATAATCTCAATAAATGCAGAAAAGGCATTTGACAAAATTTAACATATATTCATGATAAAAACTCTCAACAAAGCAGGTGTAGAGGAAACATAACTCAACAAAGGTTATATATGATGAGCCCATAGCTAATATTATATTCAATGGTGAAAAGCTGAAAGCTTTTTTCTCTAAAATTAGGAATATGACAAAGATGCCTACTCTCACCACTTTAATTTGACATAGTAATGGAAGTTCTAGCCAGAGGAATTAGGCAAAAAAAAAAAATTCAAATTGGAACAAAAAAGTAAAACTGTCACCATTCACAGATGACATGATGTCATATATAGAAAACCCTAAAGACTCCGTCAAAAAAGTGTTAGAATAGTATGGAGGTTCCTCAAAAAACTAAGAATTGATCTACCATATGATCCAGCAATCTCTCTACTAGATATTTACCCCAAAGACTTAAAAAGCCATATCCGAAAAGATATTTGCACACTGATATTCATAGCAGCATTATTCACAGTGGCCAGGACATGGAAGAAATTGAAGTGTCCTACGATAGATGACTGGATAAAGAAGAGGTGGTACATATTTACAATGGAATATTACTCAGTCATAAGAAGAGATGAAATACTGCCATTTGCGACAAGATGGATGGACCTTGAGATAATCATGCTAAGTGAAATAACCCAGACTGAAGAAGTAGAAAATCACATATCACTTATATATGGGATATAAATCTAAGAGCAAAAATGAATAGGACAAACAGAGACTCATGGATATGGACTATAGACTAGTGGTTACCAGAGGGTAGGGGGTGGAAGAGGAAGGAAGAGGTAGATGGGGTAAAGGGAGTCAAATATGTGCTAACAGAAAGAAATCTAACTATGGGAGGTGAACACACACTGTCAATATATATATGCCTTACTGTTAAAGTGTACAGCTGAAACTTATTGAATTTTTTTAAACCAAAGTCACCATAAAAAATAAATAAATAAATAAACAAACAAACAAACAAATAAATAAATATTTTTAAAAGTGTTAGAAGAAACAAATGAATTCAGTAGTTTCAAGATGCAAAAAGTCAATAAGTAAAAAATCTATTGTTTCTATAAGTTTATAGAATCAGAAAGAAAAATTTAAAAAACAGTCTCATTTACAATTATATCAAAAAAACACAGAGGAATCTATTCAAGGAAGTGAAAAATGTGTATGCTGAAAATAACAACACATTAAAGAAAGAAAATGCTGAAGACAACTATAAGTGGAAAGATATTTCTTCGTGGATTGGAAAAATTAATATTGTCAAAATGTTCATACTACACAAAGCTATCCACAGATTCAATACAGTCCTATACAGTGGCATTTTTCACGGAAATAAAACAAACAATCCTAAAATTTGTGTGGAACAAAAAAAGACCCTGAGTAGCCAAAGCAATCTTGAGAAAGAAGGACAGAGCTGAATCATCATGCTCCCTGATTTCAAATTATAATAAAAAACTATTGTAATTACAACAGTATAGTATTGATATGAAAATAGACACATAGGTCAATGAGAGGGAATAGACAGCCTGGAAATAAACTCACACTTATATGATCAATTTATGACAAAGGAATCAAGAATATACAATGAAGAAGGACAGTCATCTCAATAAATGGTTTTGGGAAAACCTGGTCATCTACATGCAGAACAGTGAACTGAACCACTAAAGATTTGAATCTACAATCTCAAATCTAAAAGACCTGAAATCATAAAACTAGAAGAAAACATAGGTAATAAATTTTTTAACTCAGGTCTTGCCAATGATTTTTTTTATCTGATTTCAAAAGCAAAAGCAACAAAAGCAAAAATAAACAAATTGGACTTCATCAAACTAAAAAACTTCTGCACAGCAAAGGAAACCATCAACAAAAAGAAAAGGCAACCTACTGAATGGAGGAAAATGAGATATTTGCATATCATATATCTGATAAGGGATTAATGTCCAAAATATATATTAAACTTATATAACTCTATAGTTAAAAAATTTGATTAAAGATGTGCCAAAGATCTGAATAGACCTTTTTCCAAGAAGACATACAGATGGCCAATAGGCACATGAAAAGATGCTGTATATTGTTAATTATCATGGAAATGGAAATGAAAACCACAGTGAGATATCAGCTCACGTCTGTTCGAATGGCTGTTATTAAAAACACAAGAAATAATGACTGTTGGCAAGGATGTGGAGAGAAGTAAACCCTTGTGTGCTGTTGGTAAATCGATGCAGCTACTATAAAAAACAGTATGGAGATTCCTCAAATAATTAAAAATGGAACTACTATATGATCCAGTAATTCCACTTCTGGATATTTATTAGAAGAAAACTAAAACACTAACTCAGAAAACTATGTGTACCCACATGTTTACTGCAGCATTATTTATAATAGCCAAAATATGAAAGAATTTAAGTGTCCATCAATAGATGAATTAATAAAGAAAACATAATATATATATATAATATACATACATATATGTATATCTTTATACATATATGTATTATTATATGAGTATATATAAAATAAAATATCATTCATTCATAGAAAATGAATGAAATTTTACTATTTACAACAAGATGGATAGATTTTGAAGACATTACCCTGATTCAAATAAATAAGTAAATAAATAAAACCAATGTTATAGACAGAGAACAGATTGGTGGTTGCTGGGAGCAAAGGGTGGGATGATAGAAGAATGATTGAACTGTTTTGTTTTTTAGTTTATACAAATTAGGTTATATTAAAAAATAAAAAAAAAATAAAAATGAAGGTTGCAGACATTACTGGACCAACTAACCAAGTAATATTCATTCATGGGAAGCAGTTGGCAGAAGCTTCAATATAATGGCATGGCAGGTTGATTTAGTCCTTTTGGGCTGCTATAACAAAACATCATAGAAAGGGTGACATAAACAACAGAAAGTCATTTCTCACAGTTCTGAATTCTGGGAATTCAGAGATCAGCGTGCCAACATGGCTGTGTTCTGGTGAGAGTCCTAGTCCTGCTTCATGGCTGATTCCTTCTTGCTGTGTCCTCATATGACAGAAGGGGCAAGGAATCTCTGTGGTGTTTCTCTGTACAAAAACACTAATGCCGTTCATAAGAGTGGACGATCATGACTGAGTACCTCCCAAAGACCCAGCTTCTAATACCATCACATTGGGCTTTAGGATTTTGACATATAAATTTTGGGTTGGGCTAGGGCATGAACACTCAGACCATAGCACAGGTCAAGACTGAAGAAGATATAAAAGATCTAAGAACAACGTCAACTTTTCCCAAGAGCTTAGCTGATACTGGGATTTAGGGATGGTACTTTGTATTACCATGAATACCTTTTTAATTCATTAATAAATAGTTATTTATTAATTATTTTTTTCTTTTCTACATATTGTGGCCATGTTTATGGGTAAAAGTATCAGCCAATAGAATGCTGCATCTCTGAAGAATAACATGAGATTTAAGTGCATCAGATGTTTCTGGTACTAGGTTAAGTCATAGGAAGTAAATACTGAACAAAAATGTACAATAATAAAAAAGAGAAAAAAAACAAAATTCATCACAAAATAACTCTACCAGTGGTCTTGAATGGAGAGAATTTTTAGATAAACAAAGCATAATCATTTATGCAGTCATGCTATGTAGTCAACAAAAGTTAAACACAAATAATATATTAATTATTCTTTTCCTAGAATATTAAGCTAAAAGTGACAGACTGAGAGTCAGACTAAGCATACTGTGGGAGCATATTCACAAACATGATACATAAAAATTATTTCAGTGTTTGTATTGTGTTAATTTCTGACCAATCTTGTTATTAGTATCCACAAAACATCTTAAAATCATACGAAAGTAAAATTTAAATGGATGTTATTCATTCAACAAATTTGAATTGAAGATGTGAAACAAACTAAATATTATTGAGCCTAAAATGAGGAAGAAATTCTTGCCCTTGAGACACTCATGAAAACAAATAATTACGGTACAACAGAATAAAAAAGGTGCATAAGCAGATACTCTTTCTCTTTGAGGAAACCACAGTCCAATAATAGACATATTACAACAAACAATAACTAGTTAACTCTCAATCCTCATTTTGCTTTATTAGATTCTAGCATGGAGTGACTGAACCATGTTAATCTATTGAACTGGTACTGTGCTTCCCAGAACTTCCTTCCCTGTGTAATTCTGCATTGAGGTTGTCAGAAAAGAAGTCCTCATAAGATCTGGGAGGGAAAATGCTGCAGCAGCTTTATTATATGCTGAAGTTTAGTGCAGGGAGCCAGGTGCTATTTCAACTCATGCTCCTTGCTGATGATCTGCTAGCTCACCTTGTTGATTTTGGGCATCAGCTGTATCTGTAGCTCCCTAACTTCCTGCCAGAACTCCTCCTTTATTCTCTCAGAAGATGCACATACACATGTGGGAAGCTCCATTGTAAAGGCGGCTTCTATCTGCATTTCATTTGTAATGTTGAAGTTGGAAGTGGCAAGAGACAGGTGTAGTTATAGATCACCTTTGTGGGGTCCAGTTTACCCAGTCTGTCCCAGCTGACATAAGTAGAGATTGTCTTTTAGAAGTCCAGTTTATGATGAAGATTTCAGTTCATCCCAGCTGACCCCCAGTCAACATAGCTTTTCTTCCCAACTGCTAGTTCTGTTGATCTCAGTTACTTTAAGATGCAGTGGCAATAAACTTTCATGGACTTCTTTAGAGCTCCCACAATTGCATAATAGCTTAATATTCTATAACAAAGCCCTTAGCCCTATCACTCATATTAGTTCTGCTTCTCTGATGAAACAAACGCTTATGTGGATATTTTGTAGAAAGAACCAAAGAAGTACTGAGGGTTAGATGTAGATGTTGAGCAAAGAAAAGAATCAAACATGACTAAATCATAAATCAGCATAATTTTAGTCATTTTCTCTTATTTAAAACAATTTTTCCATTTGATTCTGGGACACCATAGTCCCTCATTTTTATTCCTCTCTCCTTATACATCCTCAGTCTCCTTTTTTCCTTTGCTGATTTCAACTCACATTTACGACCTCTACATGTGGAATTTTCCAAGACTCAAGACTTAACTTCTATTTTATATTTATACTCACTCTGTTGGTGAGCACATTTAGGCTCAGAGTTTTGGCATGGTCTGAATGCTAATAACATCGAAGTTTATATCTCTAGTATTAAACTCTTAACTATGTCTACCTGCCCACTTGACATCTCTGCTTATATGGCATTTCAAGCATCTCAAACTTGACACATACAAAAGTTTCTGATTTCCTCTCAAAACCTTTTCTGCATGCAGTCTTTCCCTATCTCAGTCAATGTCAATTCTATTCTACTAGTTGTTTGTGTTGAAGATGTTTGAGCCATTCTTAGTCTCTCTCTCTGTCTCTCTCTTCATAATGTACATGTAATGTTTCAGCAAATCCTGTTGGCTTTATCCTCACATTGCATTGGGAATTCAACCACTTCTCAGAACTTCCACTGCTATAACCTAGTTTCAGCCACCATCATCACCATCATTTTTCACCCTGGTTATTACGATGCCCTTCTAACTGACCTCTATGGCTACCTTTGCCCTTCACAGTATAATATCAACATAGCTCGCAGGGTTATCATGTTAAAATCAAATTCATATTATCCCACTATTCTGCCCAAAATCCTACAATGGCATCCCATTTCACTGAGAGTTAAAGTAGTTAGAATAATCTCTAGGTCTGCGTTTCACAACTCCCCTATTTGTTTTTGCCTTTCCCTCTGTAGATTCTCTTCCCAGACATACATGAAAGTCTTTCTTTATGTTCCTCCAGACTGTTCAAGGGTCACTTAGTGAAACCTTCTTGCCTATGGTATCTAAAATACTAATGTCACTCCACACAATGTCAATCTTTTTCTGAGCTCCCTTACTTGTTTTATTTTTTTCTTAGCATTTATCTCTAACTAAATCAATGTATCTGTATTCATTTTTCTTTATTGTCTTTTTCCTCACTAATATAAAAAATAATAAGGACGGGAATATTTCTGTTTCCTCTCTCCTCTCCATGCTTAGAGGAGCACTTTATGCAGAGAGTCCCTTAATAAACATTTGTTAAATAAATAATAAATCACTGAATAAAGACACAATAGCTTATATTCAATGAAAGAAGCAAATACATGAAGTACAACAGGGAAACAAAAAGGGTTTTAAGACTATCTCTCCCACTTTCTGAAAAACAAAACAAATTCTTGGCATTTTATACAAACTTTTTAAAGATTGTGTATAGAATCTTTTTTTCTAATTAATCCATTTATTAGGCATGTAGTAATTGAGAAATATATCTTTGTTGTGATTCTAAGAGCAGATGACATTCATTCTTGTATCCTTTCAGTCCACAAATATTTACTGAGTATCTACTATGTGCCAGGAGTTAGATACAAAGGTGAATAATGAAATATTTACCAACTTTAATTAAACACTGGCAATATGCTAGGCAGAATGCTAAACTATGGAGACAGAGAAATAAAAGATAAAGTCCATAAACATGAGAATCTAATAGGAAAGATAAATAAATAAATCAGCAGTTACTAAACTGTTCAATAAGAGCAAAAGTAGAAGCAGCAAAATGGGATGTTTTGCATTATATGTTGTAGGTATAAATAATCCAAATTTAAGGGATGGGTTATCAGGGAAGAGTTTCTATTAGATACTGTATCTGGCCTGAGTTCTGAAAAATTATATTTTGTTTGACTATATAAACTTTTTTAAATAAATGGCAGCAAAATAATTATACCATTGTTAAGTTTAATAAGTATTTGTTGATTTTTTTTAGTATTCAAATAATCTTGTGGTTGAGAGGATTGTTTTATAAACATTAAATTTAGAAAATATTTCATCTTTATCTTTAACCTAAGTATTTTATTTTTTATTTTTATAACTTATTTAAAATAAAATAAAACTGCTAACTCAGAAGTCTTAAATGTTTTTCTACATAATATAAATATAATGGAGAATATTTATCCTATCTACATATTTGAGAATCTTTGTTCATGAAAAATAACACAGTGGGCCCATATTTCTGAGAACCATTAAATAAAAAATTACAGTTCTGTTCTTTTTCTTTTTTTTTTCTTGAGAATTGACAGATGAAAAAAAGTCATATGACAATGTATAGTCAACTTTTAATTTAATTTTTTATTTAGTTTTTGACATCAAAACATTAACTTTTTGTTTTGGAAATTCTATGCTCAATTAAATGCCTAATAAAAAATAATGTACTGTTTTGCAGAAGTATTATATGTTGCAAAAGTTGTTTAAGTTATACATTTGATGCAAACCCTGTGGCTATTACTTAAGGGAGATACCAGTTAGAAATAGATGGGAAGAACAACTAACAAGTTTAAGTTAAATTATGATTCTTCCTGACCTCAAATGGTTATTACATTGTGTATATTTCACTCAATATTTTTATATTTCATAAATTTTTGAGGCAGTTCTATTTTTATCTATATCCTAAATAAAATGACAGCTTCAAAATATAGGTCAGGGTGTTGCTGACTGCTTAAGGCAAGTACAAACTCAGAAAATTTATTTTTCTAAAGATCCATTTGAAGAGAGATAGATGTTTGGATTTTTTGATATTTAGATGTCAAGGTATAAAATCTCTCTTTACAATAAACACAGATGAACATTTACTAAACAATGATAATCTGCTTTAAAATGATTTACGTCTAAAATTTTAAGGACTATGCATTAACTTAAATCTTTCAGAAATACCACACCTTGATAAAATCAGATCATACAGCTATAGCATTAAATTTTCTATAAAAAACCACTTTTTTCTTGTACTCATATAAAGTCCAGATTAATGCTGCATTATTTGCAATAATATGTCTTACCTGCTCTGTCTATTCAAGGCATGAGATTATTATTTTATGTTATCTGTTCAGTTTGGTATTTTTCTTCTAATGAAGGCACATCTGTCTTCTCTGTGTTAATGTTTGATGTTCTCCTAGGAAATGTATGCTTAAAGCTTTGACAATTAAATACTTTCTAAAAAAAAATTTAAGGGAAGCATAAGTGCCAAAGCATATACAATATGCTACCATACTAAATACGTGTTTATTAACAAAAATAAATTTAAAATAAGAGTGGTTTTCAATCTCTAGGGTGATAGTAAGTTATGCATCAAGAAGCTGCATGAATTTATGATCTAACTGGTCTTCCTCTCTGTACTTTATAAAACCCATAGTGTCAAGTTAGTACACTTAATATTTCTGGGAGACCGCTCTCACTAAAAGATTTTTTTTTTCTTAACTGTTAAAAATGTTAAGGTGGCAATAGGCATTTCATTCAGATAACTGCAGATATTTTTTTGTGTGTAATATATAGCAGTATACAAATACCTATATATAATACTTTGCAGAGGAAAGAAATCTTGATTTTTAAAAATGTTGGCAAATGCTTTTAAAGGTAAATAAAGTATTTCTCCTTTATTTTCTATACCTTTAATAGCTTTCTCTTTTTCTTCATCTCCTCCACTTGCTACTCCTTTCTTTTCTTCTCTTTCTTACCATCCCTCCCACTCCTATTTCTCTCTTCTTTATCATAATCCTATGACTACCTTCAACTGAGGCCTTACTCACATGGTAGATACAGTGTTATTTCTTCAAATGTCTTAATCAAAATGAATATATTTTGAAAGAAAATCAAGCACAGGACAGAGTCTATGCTTATTAATTCATTGATTGAGTTAAGCAGGTAACCCCATTTTCAAGAATTAAGCTACCAGTTGATGAGTACATTATTGCCAGCACCTGAAAGCCCACCTCCAAATTCTTAGACCAGTTTCTCATAGAATAATATAATATACTTGACAGAGTTTTTCAGGGAATGTGTGCTTGCTAGGTAGTATATAAATGCCAACATAGAAGTAGGGTCATCATTTGAATTCTTTACTTCACAGTCTTTTATATACACAGTCTAACTTAGCCTTGTTTAAAAGAGAAAAAATGTGATTAGATAGTGCACATTTCTAATTCAACAAAACCAAACAATAATAACAATAATAATAATAAAACTAAAAACTTGGGGAAAAGTCATACAACTGACTGTTGCTTAAACAGAGGACTTATTTTTATGAAAAAAAAATCACTCTTCTGTGTAAATTAGGAGAACATATGTAAAAGTAACAGCTGATTTAATAAGAGACTGTAAAATGCAGTAAAATCACTGGCTTTGCAGATTCCACAGAACTGGATCAAATCCTAGCTCTACATTTTATTGGCAGAACAATTTGGGGTAAGTTATTTAACCTTGCTAATCCTCAGTTTCCACATATATAAAATGGCAATAGTAACGATATTTTTTATCAATGGGTGTTTGGGGGAATTAAATGAAAGGACATGGGTATGTTTAGTACTTGAGCAAGTATTCAGTATATGGTATTTATCGTTACTAATATGCACCAAAGCCAAATTGCTAAGTCAGTTAATATGTAAATTCCTTGAACCTACTGTGCAACTGAAGACATGAAAATAATTCCAAATTACTCACAAATAGAAATAAAGTGAAAAACATGAATTACATTTTTTTTGGAATTTGCCAAAATATAGCAAGATTTATTATTTAAACATAACATCTACTAAAAAGTGATATGTTTCCAAGTATTCAACAAATATTTAGTGAACATCTAAGATTTGTCAATTATTATTCTACAACCAGATTGAGGATAAAACATTGGACAAGTGAGTTTGGGTTCTTGCTTTTCTGGACTTTACATTCTAGTTGGTAGAAGAATGAATCAGAGCAGGGAAGTAGAAAGATAGAAATGGGTACACAAATATATAAGATAATTTCATGAAATGATAAATGTTATGAGGACAAGAAACCAAAATGGTAGGAAGTGTGTGATGAGTGATTTCTCTGGTTTAGATGTATCCACAGCGGACTCTCTTTGAACACATTTAAATTGAGGTCTGAAAAATGAGGATCTATAGCTACTTCAAAGATCCTAAGATGGAAACAAGTCTACTATCTTCCTAAGTAGGAGGAACAGAAAATAGGCGAGTGAATTTGTGGCTTAACGGTCTAGGAGAAGAATAATGCTAAATGCCTTATTTTGCTTTCATTTATTTTTCCTTGCTTGGATCATTGACTAGTTCTATTTAATTGACACATTTATTCTTTTCCTTATGAAAAAACATTTCCTTTTTATCCAAGATATTTACAATATCCCAGAATATGCCTACTGTGTACTCTAGCAGCATCAGCAAAATTAAAAATTCAACATAATTTATATGTCAGAGGCAGAGAGGGAATTATTCCTGGGTTTTTATAAGAGCTAGAAACTATTGTTCTACAGAAACTTAAAGAGTTTATGTAAAAATGAATAATTCTGTATCAGTTGTAAGTTTCAGTGAGTCTATTTCCATCTTCAAAAACAGAAGTAGGATGTGGGAGAAGTGAAGAGCTCAGAGCTGCAGTGTACTCACCCTACCAGCATTCAAATCATTTAGCATTGCACTGCTATACTGAAGCTTTTACTGCTAGGGGTCCCTGAGCAAATCATTTCCATTACTAGTCTGTTCTAATAACCCCTTTGCTGATTCAGCTACCTGAATGTAAATATCATAGAAATGACTGGGAGATGAAAACCAATTTGAAACAATGAAAAAGAATCTTTAAAAAAATGCTTTCTACATACGCCTTCATTTTCATAACTCTTTGTCTAAAAATCTGCTTATCACAGATAGTCTTTTGACTCTATTAGAAGCCAATAGAAGAAAAATAATTCCTTTTCACATATCACTATATGTTGCTAAATCTTCTTATCTTAAATGACAGCTGTTTCACCTATACTAATGGACTACATACAGAAAAACTTCCAAGTTTTGATATGTATACATGTTTACTCCAAATAAAATTGTCACGAATATTGAAATAGCCACAATGAATTTCACGGGATAATAGTAAAGTCCTTCATCGTTTATTCGATAGAAATCTTAGAGGTCTGGAGGTGCAAATGAGATTGTGCACTGTTTGTTATACACAGGAGGTATTTTTCTCTCTGCTTAAGCTTCTGTTCAGTCCTATATTCTCTCTACATATACAGCCTTCCCCCAGCTTCCAACAGCCTTTTAATACTACTATCTATTGAATTTAAAGATTGGCTTCCAGAGTAAAAAATCCTTTATGTAATCTGTATTATAACAATATTAAAGTAAAAAAGTGACAGAGAAATGTAGATTTCTGAAATCTTCTCTAAATAATATTAGAGATGTATTTTAAAAGCTACTATATTCATAACTAAAATAAAAGATTATCTTAGATGTATGATTATTAGAAATTACTTTTAAGCTGAATCATTAAATATTTCAAAGCTGATCTGAGTAGGTTTAAAAGGCTATAAATTGGAGAGAAATAAGCAGCTGCCTTGAAAAAGAATTTGTAATTAACAAACCATCATACTACTGAGTTAAAATTTGATCTAAATTAAAGCTAAAATATTAAAATACACTTTAAAATATAAAGGCTTAGAGAAGAAATGTTCATGATGAAACAAAGTGAATTTGTGGCTATTGCAATAAATGAAAAGCACTGAATCATGCCAGAATAAATTGTATCACTGAGATTACAAGTGGAATTTTAAGTGGTTTCTATATTACTATTATTTTTTGCAGTACATATATGTCTGTTCATTTTTTTCTATTTTGGTATAAATATGTGCACATTTTTAAAAAGCAGAAAGTTCCTTTGAATGTCACAATTCTAACCTCATTTTGCATTAGTGCTCGAGGTTTAGGTTGATCTTAAATAAGACCTGTTTAACAATCATCAACATCTTGTTTGTTTCCTAGAAGGCATGTGTAAAAGCCAGGGTGGAGGTCACCCGGTGAAGATAACTCAGCATGTCTGTGTATGTGTGTGTGGGTGTATGTGGAGAAGGAGCCGAGCATTTGCATCTGACTCACTTTTTGCCTTCAGCAGAACATAATTAGAGCTATTTATAATGATATTAATATTAATACTTTTCATAAATACTATTTCTGCATTTCTTTCCACATAGTACATTTAAGTGCTTTTTTTGGTTATATGTCACTTAGAATTTGTTTTACCGAATTTATAGTCTAGCGTAAGCCACTGTAAAGGAAAACAATGATTTCTTCCAGAAGTTTTTTGCCTCTTTTTCCCAAAGGCTTTATGGAAGTTATTAGAGCTAAAAATTGAGAAACAATAGTTTGTTTGAGTATATGTGTTACTTAAGCAGGGTGCTTAATTCAGAAAGTGAGCTAGCATGTGCTATTCTATTAAATCTTCACAAAAGCCAGCAGTTATACTTCTGACTCTGTTTCATAAATGAAAAACTGGGGTTCAAAGAATTTAAGAAATAAACAGAATCAAGATTCAATTTCAGAAGATGCAGCTTCCTGCTAAACTTGTACGGGGCTCAAATAAAATTAAGCTAAAGAGAGATGAAAAGGAAAACACCTGAGATGAAACTGAGGTTGGTTTTCAGCATTGTCAATTGACAATATACATATCATAGCAATCATGCTGAAGTAAAGTATAAAAATGCAAAGGCCAAAGATTTCATTAGGCTAATTATATAAGTAATATGACTATTAGCAACCAAGTGTTTTTTATGAATATTGTTTCCAGTTGCTTTTATTCTAGTTCAGTAAGTGTTAATTAATGGTAAACATATCATGAAGCTCTTTTGATTCTTTAGTGTTTTAATTTATGAAATATGTATGCATGGCATAAATATTAAGTAGAGAAATAATCTGGATATATCTTTTATAAAAGACAAAGGAAACCTGCTTTCCCATTCAATAGCACTCTTCCTTTAAATTGGAAAAGAATAAACTTAAAGATAACCTTTTATTTCACTGGTCTGAACCTCAGAAAAGGGGGCTTTGTTTAGACAGAATGGTAATTGTAGAGCCTCAGTCAGTCCTGGAAACTGCTCTACTTCTTTTATCGGCATTTCAGCTGCTTTCAGCAGTCAGAATAGAGCATGGGAAAAATGACCTTGAATATTGTTTCTGGCCATTCATATTTGGAATATTTGCCAAACTTAAAAAATTTTATAAAACTGTGAGGCTGTGCGCATTGAATGCAAAAATTAAAAAATTCAAAGCAGATTACAATGCTTTCAGATCACAGTCAGGTCCCTTAGTTTACTTCCAGCCTCATGTCTTTCTGCCAGGCCCATTCACCATCACGCTACCTTTCTTTGAATTCTTGGTCTCCGTGGCATGTGCTCTCTCTGTCTTAATCACTATCAAGACATGTAGTGATTTATATAGCCCTTACAACATCATAGTTTTCCTCACATTGCTACTTTTACCTTCCTTAAAATGCCCTCTTGCTTTTTCCTAAGTGGTGTATAAATACTGAAAAAGAACTGAATTGTAAGTGAATAGGAGCTTCCCTAAAAAACAAAAATAAAAACAATGTTAACTGTATCATTCACCTGAGCTGAGCACACTACAAATTCGGGATCCTGGTCAAAGGAACAAGAGAATTCACAGGTGGTTATTTCCCAGAGGTCTTATAACTTCACAGTCCCTAGAACGTATAATACCTCCCCCACTATTGTGCACTGATGTGTTTCAGGGTGGGAAAGTCTCAGACCAGACTTGGGTCTTGATCCCACTCTCTATGGTCCTCTAATTGTCCCATATTTGACTGTAACTTAACTTTCTTTCTAACAAGAACTCCAAGCTATTACTTCTGGATAAAAATGTAACCTAAATTGTTTAAATATTCTATTTATTTACCAGAGCTATACTTGAACTCTCTGTTTAGATGAATACTGGAAATCAAAACATATTCAGGAATGTGCCTCTTAAATCCTATAAGAAGTCAAAGTCCTTTACGTAAATGCTGGTAGTTTTTAGCAAATATAGTATCCTTGCTAGCACTATAGGAATCATAAACCTCTGTAAAAACTTAGAAGGAAGTGTTTATCTCTTATCCTAGGTATTCATTGGACTAGTGCTTCTAGTAGAGTTAAGGCATTCAAGTGGGTCAGGAAGATGTTGCATGGACAAGGTGGGAGCTTGATGCATCTGGTAAGTGAATGAATAAAAATAATGAATGACTTAAAAAATACATACTTTGAGAAGTTGTATAAATGACACTTCATAAAATGTTCAGGTTTTTACTCATTGAAAAATGGTGATTAATCTTTCTTTTAGCCTAGCTTCTTTACGATGTAATATGCTTATGGCCTTCATGGTGAATGTATAGAAAGCCACGTAGACATCCAAACTCCCATCTCAGGAGGTAAACCATACCATCTCACTCGTCCTTTCCACTTGCTTGCTCTGAGACATCCAGTCCCCATTTGCTCCTCCACTTTTGCTCCTGTTCTCTGTCAAATGTCAGTACTTAACTGTCTCTTGCCACAACTTAAGCACCAATGTGCAGATCCAAGGTGCAATTTCCTAATTTTGCCCTCCAGTCATCAGAAGGAGGGATAATCTTCCCCACTTCAAATTTCATAATGGACTGGAACACTTGTGCCTGCTGTTGTCCTAGAAATTCCAATCTTAGGAAGATCCAGAAAGCCCTTAGTCCTAAACCAAAACAGTCCCAGACTTCACCTTTTATGAAAGTCTTGGGATATGTTATATCAAGATTTGCAATCAATATTGGAGATTTTCAAGGGTAACTTCCACAAATGAATTTGGAAGGCAAGATCTATTTCTACATTTTTCTGCTCTTTTCTCAGCGTTAATTATAATGATACGTATTCTTTATCTCCTTTAAAAATCAGTTCATAAATATAGCTTTAGAATTACTAAAATAGGTATTATTGAATGAATCAAGGTGTTTAGTAAACATGTGAAATTATGTTTATAAAAACCTAAATTTGGAGATATTAAAATACAGACTATGTCATTTAAATAATATAAAATTTTATATTAGGCATGTTTTTTATTTGTTTAATTTGGGAAGAATATAACATTGCTTATACCAGACCTTTTCATTTTTCTAAATAACATTGATTTATGGTTCATTAGAAGTTCATAATGAGAAGGCCATTACATTAATTATATCTTCCTCAGTTATCTTCCAAGTAAAATTAATTTTGCCTTCTACTATAGATTATATAAAATCAATATGATTATTGTTTTATTTTCATATTAAATTTCTGAACTTAGCATACATTATCTGTGCAGTACATATAACTATGAAGCACTTGCTTTTATATAAAATAATTTTATTTTTATTCTTTTTATTTACTCATTAGTTTAGGCAAAGATTACATTCAGGAAAAATGAGGAAAATGTATTTCATCTCAAACTTTAAACAGGGTCAGATCTAAAATAAAACAAAGGCCTTTTCACAACCAGGAGTGTGAATAATCATTGAAACTTTAATCTGATGTTAATTTTACTCTTCTACCTCCATACCCATAAAGGCTTTGCTTTACCATAAAAAATTCCCCAATTTAGAAACTAAGGTCACTAAAAATAGGTAATACTTACTGAATGCTTACTGTCTGACAAGCACTATGGCAATTAATTTATATGCATTTTTAATTTAATCTGAACAGATTTATGAAGTACATATGATGTTATTTCCATTTTATATCTGAGGAAACAATTTAAATAACTTGCTCAAGGCCCACAAATAGTAAATGGAACTGAATACAGATCGAATTCCAAAATTTATTCTCTAAATCATTGCACTATATTTCCTATTTGTGAAAAGTGTCAAATTTAAAATATTTTTTTAATTCATGGATTTATCTTTTAGAATCAATTTGCCTTATGATGAAGATATGCATTAAAGGAAAAAGGTGTGGATAATAAAATAAACATATTTTGTTATTTAACTATACCTAATATAGATATTTGAAATTGAAGATAAATTTGGAAAGAGCTGAATCATCTAAGCATCATTTATTCTAAATCACATAGACAAACAAGTTATGTGTATCTCATAACTTAAGAAAATTTGCAAAGTTGTAAGGTAACTTCTATGAAACTAATTTATTTCAATGAGAAGAGTTGTAGCACATGATAGAAGTTTAGATTTCCAAGTATTTGAGATGATAAGCAGCTTTCCTCCCTATATCACAGTAATAGATTTCTAACACTGAGGTGTCAGGAATCTGGTCAAGATTGAGAGGTTGACAAGAAGTGAAATAACTCAGCAGGGATAGGAGTGGGCCTTGAAAGTAGCATCACTATTGTCAGGCAAGGGGGTTTTTGTGCCTTTGGGAGCCTTACTCCAGGAACATTGTCCCTTATTCCAGGAACATTGGCAGAGTTAGGAACAGAAGACAAAGGGAGCACATTTTACGATCCTCTTATATGCTTAACTTTTTGTCTCACTTCCCTTATCATCTCCATATTGTTGAAGTATTAATGAATAATATATTTATTCTCCAATATTAATAATTTTCTTGAATTAATTTCAGCATTTCTAATGAAAGTATCATTTTCAGGTTATTGAAAAACTAAAAAAACAAAATCTTCATAGAAATTGTAAGTAACGCAAAGGAATAGCTTTCTATAAAAGTTACTTAAAATAATAAACAAGGTTTAAAGGTAAAATATAAGAGAAAAAATCATTGGGGTTGTGTATGAGGTATTTGTGTTGACTTTGAGATTCTTTAAACTATAATTTTAAAAGATGTTCTTTACATTTTCAAATACGGCCTTCACATTTTTGTTACTCACTAAAGTCTTTCTTATATTAAAAGAAAATGATGCATTAAAAATAAGTAAGACTTTAATGTGTCATATACAATATCAAGGTTTGCATTTTTATCTCAAATTAAAAAAAAAGCAATTTTTGTGGAGATTAAGTTTTAAGTGCAAAATTGAAAAATAATTTTTATTATGTATTTAATATTTAAAGGAGCAGTTTGCAATTCTAAAAATTATTTGCAATTGGTATAATGAATTGTAAATTATTATCTTATTACCTTTGCTTTAGAAAGATACTTCAATTAATTTGTTAGGAAGGCACTCTAATTTTTCAAAGAAATGCAATTAATTTTTTAAACCTCTTAAACATGATGTTTGTTTTATCATGGTTTATAAAATGCTGACATAATTTAATTGGTTTGTGGTGTTTTGTTCTCAGTAAAAAGTCTCCAAGGATCTTGATTTTAAATTTTCTGTCTTGTATTCTGCAAACCAATATAATCAAAAAGAATATCCTCAAATAATTTCACAGAAGAATATTTCTATTGCAGAATCTTATTTTGAATCAGTAAGTTCTTATTTTATCCCTCTTGATAGATTAATTCTTAGTACATAAATTGAATCAATCACTATTACAACCATGAAAACAAGATTGGCACTCAAGTCATGCTAACAACATCTTTGTTAGGGTCAGATATGCTGCTAAACATATTGCATTGCAAAATACAGCCCACTATCACAACAAAGAATGTGAATAATGTTGTTGCTGAGAAACCCTGCTCTAGTAAAATGGAAACAAAATTGAAAATAAAATTAAACAAATAGGTTAAAAGTTGCTCTCATGCTCTGTGGGGATTCTTGGATATGAAGAGAGCACACTCCAAGGTAGAAAGTATTAAGAGACCTGACTTGATTCAAGATCTAATTTTTCTACCCCATGTAATTTCTCCATTCCAGCTCCAGATATATAACTTACTAGAAGAGGTCTCTGCTTTTCTCTCAGGTATTTTATACTGAATATAGCTGAAATAACAATTGCCATTCTTTCACTTTATTCTCCAAGTACACTCCTGATTTGAAAGGTTGATGTACTCTACTCATTTGCCTAGCTCAAAAGCCCTGATATTACTCTAATGATTCATACTTCATGATATCCTATATTCAACCAATTACCCAAAGTGAATAATTCTCTTCTTACTGTATTTTCTATGAATATTATATTTTCATTTAGTCTTTCTTTAATAAATTTGTTGTTTTCAATTCCTATTGCAATTACCTTAGTTAAGGCCACCATTGCTGCTCTCATGCATTTCTACCATACCTAACTAGTCTCTCTCATATCAGCTTGCAATTAGCTAATTTAGATTTTTAAATGCAAATCTAAACATATAATTTCTTGATTAATGCTCTTTAAACAGTTTTCATCAAAATAAAGTCTAAAGTCCAAACTTCTCAGAATGGCTTAGAAGACCTTTATAGTTGTCCTCTGATTATTCCTGTAACTTTATTGATCATATCTCCAGTAGTCTTTACTCTTCCACCCTCATCACCAACTGATAATCCCACCAACTACTTATAGGCCTTCTCTTAATCCCAAGTCTTCGTACTTGCTGCTCATTCAGCCTTAAAATGTCTCCACCTTCTTTCCACATCCTCTCATTTGTCTCTACTACAGTTCATTACATGCACCATTAAACAGACACACACAAACACTACTACCACCTTCTTCTGGCCATCTCCCAATTTTGTTTTAAATCATCACATACAATATTCAGAAGCATCCCTCTGATTTTTCTACTTTTGGTTAGATATCTCTTCTCTGTACTCTCAATGTATCGCATGCATTATCCTTAAATATAATCTTGACATTTCTGGATTATCTTTTTTTACCCTCCTCATCAGACAATAAGATCCTTGAGAGCAGGAACTGTGCTTTCTCTTCTTTGAATCCTAGAGTTTGGCTTATTCTCAGAACATAGTGTTTGATAACTGTGTTAAATAAATGTATAATGCTGATGCTTGCTTGCTCCTGAGACAGTGGTTCAGAATAAAGTAGCTAGAATTCTCTTCTGGTCAACTTCCACATGTCTTTGACCACAGCTTCCCTATGTCGAAGGGTGTGAGGATGTGTTAAGAAGAGTGAAGTCTACTCAAAACAATATTCAGAAAGTTTTTCTGACTTCCTAGGCTAAAATATGTATTTTTACTCTGAATATACTTACTCTGTGCTTTAATAATGCCCTGGACATATCTCTGAACTATGCTTCTAAATTGTATTATATATATATATATTTTTTTTTATATTTCTGTTTTTTTGTCTCATGAGACTGTAAGAATTTAAAGAAAAATACTGTTATTTATCTTTATATTTCTAGTGATTGTACCTGTTACATATTTGATGATCAATAAATTTTTATTGAAAGAACATTTTTCATGAAAACCAAGGCAATTTTTTCCCTTAACTATAGAATGAAATATAATAGAAGTTTCAGGCTTAGGGAATGAATAAAAGTGTAAAATCACTTTGGTAGTGCTGGACAATCAATTAAAGATGACTAAAATGTTGATTACATAGCAGCATAATATTATCCTCTTTTCCATTGTTTTCTATCATTTTTATGTCTGTAAATCTTACCTTCTAAAAATATATTATTAATTATAACAATCTCTTAACTGCTTTCCATGCTCTGTCTTTGGCTGTTTATTTACAACAAAGCATAAAAAGCAATCATGTTAAAATGTAGATCAGGTAATATCACTCTTCTGCTTAAAACCTTGCAATTGCCTGCTAATGATGAACAAGGTCTGCCGTATATGGACCCTCCCACCTCTCTGAGTTCATCCACCTGCCTCTCATCCTAGCTCTTAGCTCACTCTGTTCCATCAAACTGATGCCACGTAATCTGCCTCAGGGCACTGGTCCTTGGAGTGTCTTTGGGTCTGGAATGTTCTCCTCTAGAAGTAATGAACCTTTCTCATTCATCTTCTCTAGGTTTTTATTTAAAAGTTGCCTTTTCAGTGAGGACTTCCCATATACCCTCTTTGAATTACTACTAGTCCATGAGACCCTCCCCCATACACATGCTCTTTCCTTATTCTTTTGCTTATTTTTCTTAGCATTTACCATGATCTAACTAACACACTATATATTTTACATATCTTTCTTATTGTTATCTCATCATGGGGGAATGGACTTCAATGTTTCCTTTTTCTTTTTTTTTTCTTTTTCATTATTATAGATTCCAGACTTAGAACAGTGTCTGAAATTTGATAGACTTTAAAAATATGTTGAATTAATGAAAAAATGAATACTTGATAGTAGATACATTTTATTTTGACATATTACATTTTTGTCATTTTTACTTTTATATTCAAAATACCTTCAAAAATGATATCCATATTTAATATATAGAGAGAATTTCTTTTGTACATGAATATTAAATACCAAAACTAAAATTTCAAAGAGACTATCTTTTGCAAGGCCAACAAAAATAAAATATTCAACACTGACAGAAGTATAACATTTTCTATACCTCAGACGATTAACTGATCTTTTGAAAGAAATAATTCCCTGTTTTGTAGTGTTATTCCTAAAGAGTGCCTCTGTTTAAAAGATATGAATATTTCCTCTAAAATGTGGATTATTAATGTAGATCATCAGGGAATCAAGACCATTAATAATAAAATATCCCTTTAAAACTACTTCACAAAGTATACTATGCACCAAAGAACTTTACATAAAGAGCAGCAACATTGTCAATTTTTGTTTTTAACTGACAATGTGTCATGTAAGTCAATGTCAAGGCAATGATTAATGCCTTTGTAAATTTAATGTTTCCTAAGACACTAAATGATTTTACAGTTCATCATAGACTTCATATGTGACATGAGAATCAGCTGTGACCACCACATCATTAGAGAAAGGGCCATGAACTGGCAACTGACAAACCAATTTGGATGACTTCCAAAGATGGGGGAAAGAAAGACTTAACCCACACTCTGACCCAACCATCCCTCTGGTCACAGGGTAAAAACAAAAATATTGTAATTGAGCAAAACATGGTTAGACTTCCTAAAATAGTTCCAAGATTTTGTTTCATTTTGCAAATGAACGGGTAAGGGAAAACATGTTGGTATTAAGGGTCTGAGTCAAACTAGCCATCTGTTTGCAGGTCTTCATGCTTGTTTAAAGCTTGGTTTTTTCATACCTTCTTGATAATAAAAAAACAAGATGTGCATTCCTTCCAAATACCTAAATTCACCCTGTGACCTCAATCTGGTCAACAAGCAAACCCTCTACCCTCTACCAAATAAATGCTAACCCTTTCAAGGCAAATATGCCTTTGAGTCAGGAAGACCTTTAACATTACTGTGCAGAGTTATTTGATGCCTGCACAGCTGAATATTAGCCATCAGTGCAGTAGATTAACCCTTGTCCTGCTCTTTCAGATAATGGCAATGTTGAAGTGATTTGTTCCAGCACTTTGATAAACCCCTTGGCTTATCTCACCCCAACCCCTCCTCTCATAGTAGATTACTGCTTAGATCACATATAGTTGATACTGGTCCTGTTTTCTAGGCCCAGAGATAATACAGATCAGAAGAATGAAACAACATGTGTGGTATTGAACTTAACTATACTAAACTCATTTTAGCATGGCACTGACTTTATATTTTTGTACCATATATAGGATATCTCCTGGGGAATTTTCATTTTTCTCATTAAATATTACTATTTTTTAAAATTTAAACTATGATTTTATTTTCTTTTTAGCTATTTGTTTGTTTCTTTTTTATTGTTCCTTCCTTCCTTCCTTCCTTCCTTCCTTCCTTCCTTCCTTCCTTCCTTCCTTCTTTCTTTTCTTTCTTTCTTTTCTTTCTTTCTTTCTTTCTTTCTTTCTTTCTTTCTTTCTTTCTTTCTTTCTTTCTTTCTTTCTTTCTTTCTTTCTTTCTTTTTTGATAACCTACAGTTAGTACTCAGGAATTTATCTAAATTTTAAAATTAGTACAGAAAATGAAATTCAATGAGCCAATAAAAAATATATTTATACAAAAGAAACAACTTTAAAATATAAAATCACTTTAAGTTAAGAAAGTTTTATTTTTGAGTACTGGAAATGTGTTTTTTTATTCTGTTTCTTAACAGAGCAATTATGAATAATCACCTTCCCCATATATCACCTGGCTACTGCTCTGCCCTGCTGAAATTCAGAATATAACTGGGACTAGATGTTATTTTGCATAAGATAAAACCCACAACCATGCTAAGGTGTTGGGAAAATTTTTTCTTGTTTAAAAACTCTGTGAAAGGAATATGCTTGATAGTGATACTTTCAGGAAAATCCTGCTTAGTACTTTAATGAACTTTTAGGTGTATCTGAAAAAGGCAGCTGTAGGCTGGACTAGGATAACTTGGAATACTCTTCATTGATAGAGAATGAGAGAAATAATTTTGGAGAAATAAAATGTTGAAAGAAATAGTTTGCTCTTCATCTAAGGAGCAACTCTCAAGGTTGCAGAAATAAACAATAAAGTTTCACGTATATTTGTTGCAATCTAATTTTCCTTACTGATATCACATACATTCAAGGATCAAAGAGGAAGTACCACTAAACATTTACTTTTGTGTTGTCAGACTATGTGCGTAAACTAAAATTGATGCTTTTTTTTTTAATGTATAAAAGGTGCCCCTGCTTCCCTTACCATCCAAATCCCACCTTTTAAAATCATTGCCTGTGTCTATTATTGCATCAGATATCTACTTTTAGTATGACAGCTAACAATTAGAGCCAAAATTTTCTTTTATATTGAAACATTAGTCCTTGTCATGTGCTGTACTTTTGTTGATAAGGACATATAAAATGTAAATTCTTTTCCCACGTTTCTTATTTGAACTGATTTCTTTTTTATTGGTGGCTTCTAGCCCTCTTAATACAAATTCTGGCAAAGAAGGGCCGTGTGGTACACTATCCAGATAGCTTTCTAAGCAAGTATTTTTGGGTGTGTAAATATGGAGGTCATTCATCTATAATGAATAGGTGACTTTCACATTCTGTTTATGAGGGTGAGTCCAGTTTATTTCATGTTCTTGCTTCAGAAACTTAGAGTTCTTTTAGAGTATAAAAGGAGGCTTTAATATCCTGGAAGACAACTTTGGTGAGACTATTTTGCTCATTGCAGTAGTATTGAAAAATCTCCATGATTCATCTCTACAATTCATTTAAAAATAAGATATATTGGTTTTATATCAATATTTCCTTCTGTGAAATATTTGCTTCCATTTTATAGCTTAGTTTCTTCAGAATTTCAGCCTTAGTATTCATAAAAGACACTAGATAGTGATGTCCATTACCTGACACTCCATGAAATCTATAAATCATTTCTAACACCTCTTTGCCTTCAAATAATACCTTTTTCTTCATGTGGATTTAGATCAATAGCAATGTAGAGAAAACTCTGCAATCTAACTACTTTGTATTTGTGATGCACAATTAACCTGTAGATTACACTGAGATCTGAGAAGACAAAATATTTGCCTATTTTCCCATCAGTAATAAAATCAGTCTGTTTCATGTACCACTACAAACAACGCAGGCACTATAGCATTTCATGAATGTCATGACAATATTTTTTTCAAGTTTGCAATGGGCAAAGTTTATTTTTTATTTGGGATAGTACAGTTACAATATTTTAGGTATATTCTTTATTAGCACTTTAGTTTTAGTAACAATCTATATGAAATAAAAATATATATTTAGCTAAGTCTCAGTAAAAATTCTCCATTTCATTTTTTTATTTTAATTAATAAATTGAAGATAAAATAATAATACTGCAAAAGCTAATTTAGCATTCTTCCAGTTTTCAATTAATTAATTAGTTTGTTTTAAAAGTAGGCTGGCAATGATTTTCTGGATATGGTACCAAAATCACAGGCAACAACAATAACAACAAAACAGATAATTTGGACTTCATCAAAATGGAAACATTTGTGTATTGAAGAACCCTATCGAGAGAGTGAGAAGACAACACACAGAATTAGAGAAAATAGTTGCAAATAATATTTCTGACAAAACATTAATATTCAGAATACGTTTAAAACTTCTACAACTAAACTACAAAATAATCAAACAACCCAACTCAAAAATAAGCAAAGTGTGATCATATTGTAAGGTATAAAAATGTCAAACCATTATTGTACACCTAAAACTAATATAACTAATATGATATCACATACCAACTATATTTAAATTTTAAATCATAGGCAAAGAACTTGAATAGACATTGCTCCAAAGAAGACATACAAATGACCAATCAACTAATAAAAATACACTCAGTATTGTTAGTCATCAGAGAACTCCAAATCAAAACCATAATGAGATATCACTTCACACACATCATGACTGTAATTAAAAACAAAAACAAAAAAAAAAAAAAAAGAAAAAGAAAAAAACAACCGTTGGTGAAAATGCAGAGAAATGGAAACCCTCATGCATTCCTGGTGAAAAACAGTATGGTGGTTCCTCAAACATTAAACAAAGTTGTCATATACCAGCAATTACACTTCTGAGCAAATAACCATAAAAGTGAGATTCAGGGACTCAACAGATGTTCCAATGTTCATGGCAGCATTAATCACAATATGAACATGTGATCAAAGCAGCATTATTTTAAAATAGCCAAGAGGTGGAAATAATTCAAATATCTATCAACAGATGAATGCAGTAAAAAAGAAAGAGTGAAATATACATATTAGTCAGTCTTAAGAATGGATGAAATTCTGATACATGTTACGACACGGATGACTATTGAAAGCATAATGCTATGTGAGATAAGCAAAAAACGAAACAAAAAATATTCTATGATTCCACTATATTAGGTATCTAGAATAGGTAAATTCATAGACATAGAATGTAGAATTAAAGTAACCAGAAGACGGGCAAGGGGAAGAATGAGGAGTTATTGTTTAATGTATACAGTTTATGTTCAGATGATGGGAAAATTCTGAAAATTGAAAGCAGTGATGTTTGCACAACATTGTGAATGTACTTAATGTCATGGAATTGGACATTAAAAATGATTAAAATAGTTAATTTTATACTATGTATATTTTATCACAATTTTTAAGAATGGCAGAATTTTGAAAAAACATCATCTAAACAGTACTTTAAGCTAATACTTTAAGCTGCTTGAATGAGGCATCTCTCCCTTTAGAAAGTGGGATAGATTAGAGTGTCTCAGTTCAAGAAAGTAACCCTCTTCTGTGTAAGTCTATGATACCTGTCTATTTCCTTGATTTTTAGTTCCTATTTGGTTTTGACCCCAAACTACTGCACAGATTATGCTTTTAGCATTTTCAAAGCTCTTAATTTATTGAGAACATTCTCTTGGCTTTGGCTTTCATCTTAGATGCCAATTCTGGATTCTATAAGCTTGCTAATCTTGTGACATGCTTCTTGTTTTTTTTACAATATACAGCCTAATATTGATAAATCCAATGTTTTCTCTACATGACATGACTTTTATAATACAATGTTTAGTTTCATAGAATTTATGTTCTTATAAGTGTGGGTTAGAAGAGCAAAATAGATACAGAAAGAAAGCCATGGACATAAAGTTTAGCTACTGTCTGTTCCATGGACCTGTATTAAAATGTGTAAGTTACTAAAATATTCCCATTAGCTTTCAGTGAATGAGATTTACCCACAAGTACTCAAGCCATTTCTCGTTACTGCCCTTCTCTTGAAATGATGTTTATGTTTTTATTTTTTACATGAGGCTCAAAGTCAGAGACAATGTCTTATTCATCTTTATATTTTCAAGGCTTAGCACAGTGCTCAGTAACTCCTGGTTTCATCTACCATTTAATAATATGGTAATAATATTTTATATTTCCACAGTTTTATATATTTTTACATGCATTACATGCTTTAACCCTTAAAATAACTTTGAAAGTTAAGCATTATCATTATTAATTTGCAAATGAGAAAACTGGAGCTTGAATAGTTTTGACATTTTGAAGTCAAAACACTATCAGAATGGTACAAACTCTTACCAGTGTCCCTTGATTCAAAGGTTGAAGTATGTTCAATGACAGGATGGTTGCCCACTTGAATATCACTCAAGTAACATTGTTAGGGGAGAACACTTCATCCATACTTTTCACGTGTCTTTCCACATTGAGGAAACTTAAATATTCTGCCCAAAGGAAAGAGTGTGATTTACCTGACTGGTCAATCAGAAATAAGCAAATTAATCATTCTCTGCTTAAACCATCTCATCCCCCTTTTCCTCTGAGAACAAGATGCCTGCAGCTAGTTAGCAAAAATTTTCTTTGATACTTCCAATCTTTAAGTATTACTTAGGGGTAGTTCCAGGACCTAAGTATTATCCTAACTAAATTTGAGATTTACTTAGGGAGCTCATTCGGCTCTTAAGCAAAGCACCTTCTCCCAAAGTAGTAGTAAAGTAATAAATGCAATAATAAATTTTATACTTTGTTTTATATATGTCTTTCTCTTTCTTGTCCATTTGTTTAGATTTTATGCAAGTTGCTATTAGACCTCCATAAAGGTTGGAAAAATCTTCTTAAATAACAAGCCATTTAGAGTATATTGGAGAAAGTGTTAGAAAAGTGAATGTTGGTAGAAGGAATCTTTAGGTTGCTGAACCTCAATGATAGCACCTGGAAGTAATTAATATCTAAAGGACATATAAATCCACATAAAATGAGTGTTGATTTTCATTCTATCATTAGTTGCATATTAGGACTCAAGCAGACATTAACTCTATCACAGGCATGAACATTAAATGAATTCTCAAAATAATGGTAGGTAACCAGGTAACCTCTTTTTGTTCTAATAGACCTGAATGATACAGGGCTCCTTACTAGCAAAGTTTAGTATTTGGGCATTAAGGTGAAGGAGATAGTATACTTTGCCATTCAATTGATGGATTATAGGTAGCTACAAAAAATATTTCAGATTTTAGATGATCCTTATATGTAATACAAACATCTTTTACTTTTTAAATAAAAATGAGTTTTTCTGACATATTGTTATATCAAAGAACCATAAAAATCTTAATAACTGTTGGCACACCTACTCTTTTCTGTAGAAAGTTATAACACAGTGACTGAACAACTTTAAGATGAAATCTTCCCTTCATCTGACTGTGACATTATTACATATAATCCCTTTTCTTATGAAGCCTCTTCCAAATACACAAGTTTGATATAAGAATAAACCAAGTTTATTTTAAAAATAAATATTAGATACTAAATTAATAATCTAATTTTATAAAATATTATTGGTTTAAATTTTACCTAATTTATACTGAGAATATAAAAAAGTAGATATTTATATAATATAGGAAATTTCTTAAATTTTCATTCTAGTACAAAAATTCCATCGTGTCTGAATTACATAATATATTTAGTACTGAATTTAGTGACTTCTAATTAATTTTTCATCACAAGTCCTTCATTTGTTTAATACATTAGACAGATAGCAGTCAAAAAGTTAATTTAGAAACATTGTCAATTGAATGAAATCTTTCCAGGGACTAAATACTCTTCAAACTAAAGTTTAGTACAGGTTACTATATATTCAAGCAAATGTTTATATTTACCCATGTAAAATCTAAAGACATTTTTATTGCTTTCTGTTTTTTCATCAATTGACAGGCTGGACTCCATAGAGGTCAAAAGACTTCAACATGTATAACATAATTTCTAAATAGTAGGTTCAAATATTTTGAGTGAATACATTAATCATATTTCTCTACTTCAGGAGCTCTCAGAGTAATCTATATAGTAATATTTGTTGCCACACTTTAAGAAAATATAATTCTGGGGGAGTCACCATACTTTGTGACCAAACATCTACAGAGACAAACTTGTAAAAGTTTATTGCCTGGAGTGAGAAGTATAGATGTGAAAGCCAGGTTTGCTTATCAGTTTTAAGTGAAGCTGTGATGAGAAGCTAAGTGTTTCAAATGGGATTATATACAGTTAATAAATATCATTAAATTATTGCAATATGTGTTACTCATAACTTATAGATTGTCATGAGTTCTTAGAGAATCTCAGCTATATTTTAACTTTATTCCAGTTTTATACAGCCAAATCACAGTCAGATAGAGATATAATGGCTTTAAAAAAAAGAATAATGTAACAAGAAAATTTCATCAAGAAACAAAGTGTTATCAAAACGTAGCAACCTGACCAAAGATTGCACCCTGAATTCAGTAAAATTTATAGAATATTTCTTACAAAAATGAAAAAGACAATACAATAAAAATGTAAGTACCATTTAAATATTTTGCACATTGTTTCTTAATATAATTTTAACTTTTGTGGTGTAGAGAAACATTTCTTAAAAAGATTATCTTGTTAAACTGGCTTTTCATCCACGATCACTTGCCCGTAAATGTATTAGCAGAGTAGGCACAAAACAAAAATAAACCAAACTATTTTTTTTATTAAATTATGTGATATATTTTTCTCCTCAAATATTTATTGGCCAAGGAGCTTTAAATAATTATTTTAAAAACAAAGTTATATTATTTTTTTCTATTTATTTTGACAAAATTTCTAATGTGTAAATTAATTATTTAATAAATATGCCCTCTATTTCTGAGAAAATGATAAAGTACTTTAAAATAACTTTCTACTTGTTTTAATAAGAAATTTCTAGAAAATGGCTTAAAAACTCTAACATGTTATTGTTTTTATTAAGTGAAAAAAATCTAAGATAGAAAATTGATTTATTTCCAGTTCATGCATAAAAAAAAAATATTCATATCTTAGGCAAGCCCTACATTTCATGTTCTGTTATGAAATTTTAGGACAAATAAGAAAAAAGTTGTTATGATTGTCAAAATGCTTATAATAAAATAACTTATTTGACTGATATTTTGATCAGATATGTAAAAATATTGTAACAAATTCCTCTTAGGGAATTTCACACTTTAAAGTAATTAAATACATTTTGAAAGGTAAATATGAGGTCCCTAAATATGAGGCAAAGGTCTAATAGTTCTCTAAATATAAGAAAGGACAAGAACTCAGAGCCTACTCTTTGAGGAAAAAGTTCTCGCACTGTGGAAATGAATGACCTTTTAAGCAAGTTATTAACCTGTCCGAGCCCGAATTTTTTCATTTAATAAATTTAGCATAAAAATATTTACACTCTTTCTTTCGGGGTTATTGTAAGGATTCAACAAGATAATGATAATAAATAGCAATCACTACCATTTCATTTGTACTTACTATCTGCCAATAATTAAGATATAATGGATGCCACATGCTTAGCAGAGTAGCACATATTCAATAAACAAAAGCAAATTTATTAAATGAATATAAATTTGTGTGCAGTGAGAATTATACTCTCTTAATAGTGGACATTTTGAATGAAACAAATATTCTGTATTACTATAATATAAAATATAGCTATTTATTCAGCAACATTTTATTCCCACATCTGGCTCTATAGCCAAAATAATCAAAAACAGGGACTTGAACAGGTATTTGTACACTAATGTTCATAGCAGCATTATTTATAATAGTCAAATTAAAAATACATGTATATATTATTGAGCCTTATAAAGGAATAAAATTCTGACACATGATAGATACATCATGGAAGAACTTTGAAAATGCTATGCTAAGTAAGCCAGACACAAAAGAAAAAATATTATATGCTTCCACATGTATGAGGCACCTAGAATAGCCAAATTAATAAAAACAGAAAGTGAAATAAAAATAAAGTTTACCAGAGTCTGAAGGGCAGAGAGAAATGGGGAGTTGTTATTTAATAGGTATAGAATTTCCGTTTGAGATGATAAAAAAATGTTCTGGAAATGCATCGGGATGGTGGTCACACATATTTATACTAAATGCCATTTAATTGTACACTTAAAAAATGGTTAAAAGGGTAAATTTTATGTTATGTATATGTACCACAATATTAAAAAGTAAAAACACAAAGCTAAACATAGTTATTAGAAGAAAAAAAGTTTAAGGGTAGCAAACTGTTGAGACAACGATTTGAAGGTAGCTTTACATTTATTCTTTATTAATGACCTTGAGCACCTGGTATATTTCTAGCACCAACATTTCCCCACAGCTGGATGATGGAAGATTCAGGGAGTAGCGTGCTGTGCCACACAGCTCTGTCTTTAGAGATGAAACTATTCCTCAGTTGCTGAGAGTTTTGTTTTCAGCCCTCTCAAGAAATTATCTTCACCTAGAGAGCTGCTTTGTTGAAGGTCACATCCCCTTCTCAATGAAAGCTTCTATCCAATGAGTAGTTGAAAGGGGGAATATAAAGGTCTGTCTTCTCACCATAATGTGGGACAACTTGAAAAGGCTACTGCCTTCAGAGCCACATGCAGGGTCAGCTGTGGTGTTTGTTGAAACCACAGAGCAGGCCAGCTTCTTCCTCTGCTCAATCTTGCTTCATTACCTGCCCTTCCATAGATGTTGAGTCTGGCACTCCCTAAACTTCTTACATGCTAATTTTCATCTCAGGGTAACTATGCATTGAGGAAAAGAGAATACTTAAACATTTCTAGGTCATTGAACACAAAGTCTTTGTTGACATAGAACCCTGAGGAACATAAATTGCCCTGATGAGAAACTCGGTGAAGGACCAAGTATTAAGTGGAGTCCTGGCCAAGGTCTAGCTACAATGGTCCATTCAATTTATGAACCCACCCAGTAATGTCCTTATTCTCTAACTGTACACTTGAAATGGTTATATTTGGTAATCTGTGAAGCCTATACAATGTTTGCCTTGTCTAAGATGTGTCATAGTGCAGAGTTGGGGAGGTCTCTGAAACTGTTCTGTCAGCTAAGACTATAAACTGAAACCAATATTGTATAGAGTGAGGAATGGCAGAGCTCAGTACTCCTAAAGGAGGCAGAGGTAGTGGTCCTAACTTATCTTTATTTAAATAAAAAATCTGGCTCCTACAAAAATGAGGTGCTTCCTGAATAATGGCAGTCAGCTATTGCAAACTCAGCCAAGCAGTAACCCTCCTTGAGGTTGTGAGGCTAGATGTGCTATCTTTGCTAGTGCAGATAAATACAGACTTTGGTATATGGTATGACCCTTTGATCTAGAAAAGTATTTTTCCCCACCCTTTTCAGAAAAGAGCAACGGAAATAGAATTCACTTGGAAGTGACAATAGTATATATTGCAATGTTGCCCCATAGCTATGTTAATGCTTTCTCCTTTTGTAAAAGGAATCTGGATTGATTGCACATCTGGAAGAACATCCTGCTGGCATACTATGCTGATGACATCATGCTAATGGAACAAAATAAACAAGAAATGACATGTGTGTTGGAGATTTACGTAAGACAGAGATAAACTTAACAAAATTTCCAGGGCCTGTTGCAACCTCAAGTTTTTAATGGTCTTGTTGTCTAAGAAATGCTATTAGAAGAACAGAACAAATTATTGCACCTTGCATTTTTCACTACAAAGAAGGAGGTACAACACCTGGTAAGGCTCTTTGGGTTTAAAAAACAACATATGCCGCACCTGGAAATATTACTCTCTGGCCTGTATACTGCATAACCTGAAAAGCTGCCAACTGTGATTAGAGCACAGAACAGGACAAGAGTTTAGCAGCAGAGCCAGACTGGAGTGCAGCAACCTTTGCTGCTTAAGACATACAATTGAGTAGACCCTAGATATTATAGGTATTGGGGTGAGAAAAGATAAAATGTTGGGTTTATGGCAATCCCAGTAGGATAATCAGTTTAACCTTCTATGATTCTGAAACCTCATTCAGAGGTTGATCTTTTAAAAAACGGCTCTTGGTGTGTTCCTGAGTCCTTGCCTGACCATGGGTCTTTAAGTAATCATACAGCCAGAACTGTCCACCATGAGCTGATCCTGTCAAGCCCATCAGTTCCACAAAGGGTAATTGACATTGATCATGGGAAGACATGGTTATGATTACAATGAGGTTGTAGGGAGAAATACGTTTAGTACACAGGAAATTTCTTTGAAGAACTCTTTGTAAATAAGACTATTGTTCTTCAGTTCTATTGGCTCAAGGGCAAAAATGACCTGTCTAAAAATTGACCTGTCTGAATATTAGAGGATAAAGTACCTTTTTCAACAAGTGGTCCATTTAATTCATGAGGCCACTCTTTTGATTTGTTATCATTTATTTATAATAAGCAGTAGAGTTAGAAAATCAATACTGGCACCCTCTTGCATTTTTATAATTGGTGACAAAATAGTCTCAAAACTAATCTGATTTTTCTCTGTCCTAAATGTCAGTTAGATTAATATTTCTGTCATGATTATTATTAGCCACCACTTGATTTCCAAGCACAATTCTAAGTATTACAATACTCTTATAAAATAGATGCCATTAACTCTCGTCAATACTTCTGAATTGAGTGTTGGTGAGATTAAGCACTTGCCCATAATTACCCAACTTGTAAATGATAGAACAAGTTGGAACCTGAATCTACAAATTATAAAATTTCCTAAAATTTTCATTTATTATCAAAATAATATTTTGTCTTAGCTAAGAATAATTGTAAAATATCATCATACAAGTATAAAATTTACTTAAATTAACCTGAACAGCAGTTATGATATAGTAGTAGATATAGTGAAAGCAAAACCCAGATTGCAAAAATCTAAAACAAAAGGTGGTAAAGTAGCTACGGCATGACAACTCCTCCAAACTCCTACAGAAAACTCCTCCAAAAAACTATGGCTTTTTAGAGAACGTAAGGTAGCCAGCGATACATCTTAGATCTACAAAAGCTATTTATAGCCATATGCACTTTTAAAAAATGTTGTTTTTTGAGAGAGAGAGTAGACATGTCTTATATGTTGAATCCCTAGAAAGGATTCCCTAGAAAGGAAGAGATTGAAGAATAGAGAAATAGATGGAATAACTGGTGAAGTAAGGCCTCTGAGAAGATGAAAAAAAAAATGGGATGGAGCATATCTTTGATCCAATTAAACTTCCTCATTGCAGTAGTTCTCAAAGTAAATTCTCTAAACCACAAGCATAAGCATCATTTGAGCATGTTAGCTATGTAAATTATCAGGCTCCATCAGACCTACAGGATCCCAAACTTTGTGGTAGAACCCAGCATCTAAGGTTTACTAAGCCCTTCAGTTCATTATAACAACAAACAAGAAAAAATTTAGGTGTGGATGAAAGCAGATTTGCAGATTTGATAGTGGAAAATTGGCAGTTTCTATCAATTACACCTCTCAGTTCTTAGGCAGCTTCTACCTTCAGGATTTCCTGTTTTTATACCTCTCTCCGACAAAGCAAAGATTTTAGTTGTGGACACAGACTGAATAGAGGAAGGGAGCCAGTCAACTGGCTAAAGTGTTCAACAAATTATATATCCATCAGGTAAACAGGGAGGAGCAAAACAGATCCCAGAAACCAGGGCAGGTCTGAGTGCCACTTTTCCTTTAAACAAAGTGCTATCTTAGAGAGATGAGGTGAGGTTGGTTGAGTGACTGAAAGTCTGAGAATTTGTATCTAAAAAATAAGCGTTATATTAAAAAAACTGTTAAATTTTTGCTCAAATTAAACTGAAAACCAGTGGGACAATTTTTCCCATTACACAGAAAGGGCTTTTAAGTTTATACTGGTAGTAGACAAAATATTTTTGTCTTATATGAAAATTGTAGTGTGAGTAAATCTGTGATACTAATTCTTATATTTAAGCAAATAAGTTCTTAATAAATTAGGGGAAGGAGGGGAGGAGATGCAGCATCCAAGTTAATGCCCATTTTCACCATGATAGTTTCAATAAAATTATTGACGTAAAGTTTATTGTGTGTTATGTAATGAACACAAAAATTCTATAGAGGGTGAAAATAAATTTTTATTTTATTTTGTGACACAAAAATAGACATGAAAATGCAGAAGAGAATAGGAACTACCTGAATCGATAGAGAAAATTTAAATTAATAGGTTAAATGGTCAAATTCTTTTAAAGGAAGAAGAGAAATAGAATATAAATAAACAAACGTATGCTTAACAGAATTGCTTATAACTAAAAAGAATTATTTAAGTACTGTGATATTATGTGTACATAAATAAATTCTCAGCATGGAGGACCATCTGGTTTAGTAACATATTTATACATCTATTACATACACATATGATATGCATACTACTTTAAATAGTTACACATTTTTGAATGTGTGTAATGCATGTTAGCATATATCAAGTTCTACACAGAGCTAAGCAAGGGTGTTAAAATTGCTGCAGAAACTATAATAGAAAGGAATGAATGAAGGAATGCCAGTTTACACAATCTAAGGGATTCCCTATTGCCTGAGAAAAAACTAGCTTATTACAAGTGAAATTAAAAAAAAGATGCTTCTGTATCAGAATAGAGTATTTGTCTTTAAACATGAGCAGATATTCTTTGGAACCATAAGAACAGGAGAGCAGATAACATCCCATATACAACTTGACCACCATTTACTTTCTAACCCCTCCTTCAACTCAAATCAATTTGCTGCGTTTGATTTTTTATCAGCTTGGATAAATTTGTAATGCGTTTATAATTGCATTTGTGATATAATGGGTTGGAGGAATTCTGATAATGGAAAAATTATGCTATCTAAAGGAGACAATAAAATTATATGTTGGTAATGAGAATGGAATTTTGCTTGTACCATTTTGTACCCTGCTGCAATCTTGCATCAAGCCCCTTTGAGCTACACATGCAACTCCTATTACCACTAATTGCAGTTTCACTACACAGGCACATCAAAAGAAAAGACAGACCTCCTTTGTGCTGTGGGTTTTGTAATCCCTTTTATATAATATAGTGAGATCTAATTCTACTTTCACAGTTTAGGTACTGGTTGTTCTTATTCCGATATTTATCCATTTTCAGTTTTCCTTCTTCCTTTGAAATTATTGAGACTGTTCAGATAGATGTATTAAAATGAAAATAGCTGATTATATTTTTGGAATAAATCCTCATAAGGGTACATATATTTTTATCTTTAATATCAGTATAGTTAAAGCACAATCTGAAAATTGAGATTTATGTAGGAATTTAATGACATAAACATTTTTACAAACTAGTTCAAAATTTGTGGTGATATGGATGTGACTTTTTTCTAATTCAAAACACAATAATTATTTAAAATAAGCAATATGATGATTCATGTGCAGAAATAAAGTTACCTGGACTCTGTTGTGGGCTCTGCCCTAATCATCTCTGAAAACCCTTAGGCTTTTAAACATAAATGATTATACTTTACCAAACCTTTTAAGACCAAGGAGATACCCCATACAAAAGGGAGGCAGAGATCCATGCCACCCCTCCCTGGTCCTCTACCATGCTTCCCTATCAGAGTTGACATCACTAACTTTTCTACTGCACAGGCCAGATACCTGGTGATCATCACTTCCATCCTCATCTCCACTGCTCTATATTTCTTCTCTATCGTAGACTCTGAATAGATTTCTTTTGTAAGGAGTTCAGGATTTCAACAGCTTTTCTTCTTACCACCATCACCAAAGATCATCCAACTTCTTTTTCCTCATTTCTAGACTCCTGCAGAGACTCTGATCTAGGATCTCTGCATCCACTATGTCCCTTTTCTCTCTTCTCTTCACATCAAAATAAAAAAAAAAAGAATCTTGCTGAAAATGCAAACATCATTATATTTTATTCCTGGTTAAAATACTTCAATAGCTCTTAATTGCTCTTCAGAGTGTCAAAACTGCTACAAGGCACCAGCCCAATCTACTTTTCTTGTCACAGAATACACTTAAATTGCCTTGGCTTTTCTTTCTTTATATTTGACATATTCTGTCTGACCACAGGCCTTGGCCTTGCACATGCTATCTTCTCTACCTGAAACTTTCTGCTGCCCCTTCCCCCGCACTCTACACCACTCCTTTAGAGCCTCATTTATTCTTCAGATTTGCAATTCAAGTATGACTTTCTCAAGTATCTCTAATTTCTCCTATTGGGCAAAATATGTTCTTATAGCACTCTGTACTTTCCCTCAGGAGCTCTTCTTCCTTCTTCTATTCTTTCAAACAGCATTTAATGAATGATTAAATTTTAAGACAGGCTTGATTCTAGACACTGGGGACAACAGTCAATTAGTCAGATAAGATTCCTCTTCTCAGGAGCTTCTATTCTAGTGGGATACATGCAATAAACAAACAAAAATACAAGGTAACAAACATACAAGCACTTGAAAAAATTCTAACCGGGGAGTGTGCTAAAGACTATTGAGGGGAGGAGGACACACCATTAGAGGAGATGGAGATAGGTTCTCTGGGAAGATACTTTGCTGAAACTTGAAGGATAAGTCAGCTACATTTTCTTGTTTGACCATTGGAGTGATTTCTCTTTCTTTCACTCAACTGTAAACTCTGTGATGGCAATTTTGCTAAGAAATTCTATATCTCAGAAGATCCTCTAGAAATATTTTGAATAAATAAGTGAATGGAAACACCATAAGTTTTAGCTCAAGCCTATCCTACTCAAATGTTGGTTCTCATCTTCAACCTGGACAAGTTATTAAAACTCTTAACCTTCAATTTTTTTTATCTATTGATGAAGATTATAACCTACTTACTTAACAATTAAATTCTTATATAAATCTTAGCTGTCAGCTTGTGTTTTACACTATCATAAATCCAAGGATATATATTCTCCATGTGGTATTTTTCCTTTCATGTCTGAATCAAGAACATGACTATTAAAAATATAGCCTCTGGCATTTAGTCTTCTCATTTGTTAATTATAATAATCATATCTTTGTGTCATGATTCTTTTGATAAATGAATGAGACATTAAACTATTAAAAACCTTAGGTTAGTTTCTGGAGTGTTATAGACTTTAAATTTTATTTTATTTTACTATTAAAAAACTTTTCAGTGTACAAGAGGAAAGACACTATGAAAGTTCACAGAATGATTATCAGATAATAGTTTTTTTTAAATGATTTTGCTATAAAGAGAAAGCATTGATTTAGATTCTTACAGTGTGTATATATATGCCCATATACACTTATATGCATATAAGTATATATACACATATCTATTTGTATATTTCCTGTAACAGTATTATTCATAACTAACATTTATATAGATTATTGTTTACCAAACACTTCTGTGACCATTCTCTAGTTAGATTCCCAGTAATAAACCCGTGAGACAGGTATTACAATTTATAAGAAACTCTCCTGTGAAAGAGCTAACAGGCAGTGGCTAAGCTCTCAAGTTACAGGCCTCATCCTGTTACTAACACTAACAGTGCCCTGATTTGTGGGCAGGCATTGGTACAGAGGACTCCAACTCTCAGCTACTGGAGAGGCAGACAGCAGGAAAGGTAACCTCACTGCTACTTCCAGAATATGACACTGGCAACACGATCACTTGGTGATGGAAGATAGATTATTTTACCCTCGCATTCTCTTAGTCTTTTACAGTTCACTGCCTAAGCCTGCTTGGAACTCTGCATTTATTTAATCCTTCCAGCAGAGAACAATCAGTGAGTTTCCCCACTGACATACTTTTATTTGCTGAAAGCTCATTCTTTGCAGGTTGAGCATATAAAAATTTAAAGAGACAGTATTAAAATGAATATAAATCACCTCCTCCACCCTACGGAAAAATAAAGTACACCACAGTAAGAATATGTAAAAGTATTTCCAGGAAATATATTCTATCTAATATATAAATACTTCAAAAAAAATCAAATAAAATCAAGAAAAGAGCTAACCTGGCATTTTCACAGATCAAATGTTCATTATAGCATCTGCAGGAAAGCAGCTGAGTGTCTGTGACCTAAAAGATGCTACATTTAGCATGTTCTATTCAGATCTGAAAAAAGGGGTTATGATATGAGTAAAACTGGTTGACCTGATTTTGTTTGAGTTTCTTTGATAATGTCAATAAAGCTCAGTTAATCACTAGTTTCAAGCATTTGTAAATATTCTCATTTAATACTGAATGCTTACATTTCTGAAAAAGTTATTTGAACAATGGAGAACAGATTGTATTTGCAGATGGAAGGAATTGAACTAATGTGTTTTTTATTTATTCTCTAATACTTCGATGATTCTAAGATACCTGGTCATGTGATTAAAATTTACAAATGGCATGTTTGCGATATCTCAATTTAGGTAAAAGATTAGAAATGATAATACTATTATAATATTTTCTACAAGTTGACATCAGAGAAGAACTTTGGACAAATGATTTTTCTTTGGTCCAGGCTGAATTCTAATGTGCCATGATGAGAATATGACAGAGGTGAAAAAATTTTGCAAATGTTAATTAAGGCCTCTAATTAATTGATTTTGAGTTAATCAAAAGGAAGATTATCCTAGGTGGGCATGACTTAATCAGACAAAAGCCTTAAAGAAAAATTATCCTGCCAGCTTTGATGAAATAAGCTGCCACGTTATGAAAGGGCCTGCACAGCCTTTAAGAGATGAGAGGCATCCCCAAATGACAAGAGCAAAAAAAGGAGGACCTCAGTCCTACAAGTGCAAGAAACGGAATTCTGCCAACAGCCACTTGAGCTTGAAAGAAGACCCTGAGTCACCCCAAAAGAATGCAGCCCACTCACACTTTGTCACCTTATGAGACCCATATTGGAAGACCCAAAGGCTCTGAACTCTGACCCACAGAAGCTGTGACATGATAAATATATGCTGTTTAATCTCCTAAAATAAAAAAAAATCTGTCAGTAAACTGTGACTCTTCCATTAATTATAACACATTAAAATCCTAGGTTTAATCATCAGATATTTGCTAAGTGATCACCATGTTTCAGGTAGTGCGTTAGGATCAAACAATGTGATAGATAATGAAGACAAATTTCTGAGTGTAAATGAAACTACTTTAAAAAACGAGCATTTCCTCTCTATTTCAGACAAACACAGTACAAGCATAGAATTGTGACATAATAAGAAATATATTTTGGTCTCGGCCCCAATTCCTGGCACAGAGCTCCTAAAACCCCTTATAATTTTCTGGGTGGCAAGGGTGCTAGGAGCATCTTTTGCTCTAATATTTGGTTTTGGCCCTGATTCCTGACACAGAGCTTCTAAGTCTCTTGGAATTTCCTGGGTGATAGAAGTGTCTTTCTTGAAATGAGGTTACTCTTATTGGGTTCCTGGATGAGGGCTGGTCACCAGAGAGATCAAGCCATGATAGAATTTTGGAACATTTAGCCTCAGCTCCTATCATCCTTTGGGAGGGGAGAGGAACTAGAGATTGAGTTAATAATTATGTCTACATAAAATTCTTAAATGACAGGATTTCAGAGAGCTTGCAGGTTGGTGAACATATCCGTGTGCTGGGATGGTTTTGTATTCCAACTCTACAGGGACAGAGGCTGCTGAGGTCAGCACCCTTTTGACCTTACCCTATGTACCTCTTCATCTGG
The DNA here is from genome assembly GCA_030015415.1 of Cynopterus sphinx. Classification (NCBI taxonomy): domain Eukaryota; kingdom Metazoa; phylum Chordata; class Mammalia; order Chiroptera; family Pteropodidae; genus Cynopterus; species Cynopterus sphinx. The sequence goes on along the minus strand of CM057382.1, from coordinate 116,858,502 downwards.
TTGTTCACCTATATCTTTTATCGCATCTTTTATACCAAACCAGTAAATGTAAGTAAATGTTTCCTTGACTTTTGCGAATTGTTTAATAAGCTAATTATTGAACCTGAGGAGGAGGTGTTGGGGAACACCCAATTTGTAGCCAAGTTGAAATGAGTAGGGGTAATCAGGAGACCTGCTACTTGTAATTGTCTAAAATATGGGCAGTTTTGTGGAACTGAGCCCTAAACATGTGAAGTTTGCACTAACTCTAGGTAGTTAGTGTCAGAATGAATTAAATTGTAGGACACTCTGTTTCTCTCCAAAGAGAATTGGAGATTTGTTTGACGTGGCGAAAACATGCATTTGGAGTCAGAAGTACTGTGAGTAGAAAAAGTTTCCCTTTAATTAGCCTCTCCCTAACATCTGCTGTTCCCCCCACCCATCCAATTTTATCACCAACATTTCTGAATTCTCTGCTCTGGCATGATGAATGTCAACTTCTCAGGCTCTCTTACCCCTGTCAATTACATAGAGTAAGAGATATTTTTATTAAGAAAGACTCTCCTGGATTACAGCACAGACTTCTTACTACCTCCTTATGTTATTTTACCAAAATTTTAAAGTTCTGTATGATGCAAATGGCTCACATGGAGCTAGGATACTTATTTTTATCCTACTGTAATTTAATTCCCTGACTTAAAGACTTACTTCTTGCACTAATGGTCCTGCACTTTCTGGTGAAGTCTAGTCTCCTTAGACTGCAAGTCATACTGGCTGAATTCCACTATGCCATCTTGCCAGTCCTGGGGCTTCCTTGTTAGACCTGTCCTGTTGCCTCTTATGCTCCCTGTGGTTAAAGGCTATTAACATAATTCATTCATTACTCAGTCTTTTCATCTCTTGTCCTTAAAAACTGCTTTCAACAGCTTTAGAAGATGGGAACCAGATATATCTTAGTAACATCAGACATTTCTGGTTCTGATACTAACTTTAAAACAAGTTTGGAATATTTGAATTGTTTATTTCTGTGATTAGATGGGGTTTTGAGATATTAACCTACTTGTTTTTATTTACTTCTTATATTTCGCCTATCTTCCTTTTGTCCTAACCCATTCCAGACATAAAGATCTTTGCACTTCTTTGCTTTGGAGGGTATTTGAAAGAAGCTAGGGGAAAAAAATTACTTCTCCTTTTCTCTTTTCTTCCCTCCTGAAAGCTTAAGCTCACGTTGTAATTCCGGAGTACAATCCTATGAAGTGAAAAGGCTTTGTTGTTTAAACTAGGAAGAGATTTTCCAGAGCTGAAGTAAGGAGAGCTGAGAAGGCAAAGACTATAAGTCTTGGGAACAGAGATGGGTCTTGCTGTCCTGTAGTGCCACCAAGGAATTTTCAAGTTCCCAGTGAGGAACGTGGGCAAAGGCATCTGGTAGATGGGACTAAGCATAGCCTCACAAACTTCCTGTGCTTCAAGAATAGCATAGAGACACAACAAATACCTCCTTCATAGAACCTTGACCACGCTCTTTCACCTGCCTTGAATTTCCTTCATTAGACTGTTTAGAGCCCACTCCACTTCAAGTGCCTCCTAATCCACTAAACCTTCTCTTAACCTCGTGCCCTTGTGTGTGATTGCTCCATTGAACACTGTAATTTTATCTGTGTCACTCACTACTAAATTCTACTACTTTTTAGCCTGTCACTGATACCTTGTATTATTTAACTTTTCATCCACTCATTTAATTTAAATTAAATTTCAAATTCTGTGAGTTAAATTCTTTGTTTCAGTGGTACAAAAAAAATGTATAGAAATGATTTATAATGAAAAATATCAAAGCTGTTCATAAAAAAAATCACTATTTTAGCTTCTAAATCAATTTTAAAATGCAAATATAATTTTATGGCCAAAATACATTAGGATTTCATACATAAAAATACAATAATACAGAATCCTACCTAGAGGTACAAGGTGGAGCAAAGGGGAGTTTAAGGGCACAGGAAGAATTCTGTATGATAACGTAACGGCAGATATCTGACATTATGCATTTGTCAAAGCTACAGAATTATACAACACAAAGAGAATGAACCCTAATTAATATATACTATGGACTTTAGTTAATGATAGTGAATCACTAGTGGTTCATCAATTGTGATAAATGCACCGCACTAATGCAAGATGTTGATAATGGGGAAACTGTGTGTAGGGGGTTGAGGTACATAGGAACTCTCTTTACCTTCTGCTCAATTTTCAGTGAACTTAAGACTTCTCTAATAGTAAAGTTTATTATAAAAAATAAAAATACAATATAATAGAATTACTCTTCTCTAGCGGTATGTCATCCTAAGAGCATATACAAGTCCCCTAAATAATTTTTTTAGAGCAGCAAAATTTGAAAATTTCATATCCTGATTTTTTCCATCTTATGATAGCCCTTTTGCTCTCTATATTGAAATGGATCTTTTATTACACCAAGAAGATAGCAGCAGTTGTTCACTCATGGCTAGCCATATGTGTACCATAACAAGATCATCATATCTTATTTCCACTTAAAAGTCATGCCTATTACCTGCTAATTGCTGTGTATTGATTTACTTAAGCATCCATGGTTTCTGTATGAGAAAGATAACACTTGGCTCTAGGGGGCCTGGAAATTCTTTACACTGTCAGTGACCTTGACTGAAGAGGGTAATTAATCTGAACCTCCAGAAGGAATTAAGAGACTTAGACTTTTCATTCCTTATGAAAAGCTTCATCTTTAGTAATGTGAGCACACAATCTTATTTACTGAGAAAACATCTTATATTAACTTATCTCCTTCTCTTTTTTGAGCAGCTACCAGAATTCTAGCTTTTCTATGTCCAAAGAAGACAAAAAGGACTCAGCATATAGCAGAAAATTTGATTTTTCTATGGAGCTATGTCCACTCATCAACTGAGCAGTCCCATAGTGATGGCCAAGCAACTTTATTTCCCCACTTAGTACTTTTCATTTTCACAATAAAATAATAAAAACATGCATTTTATGAGATTAAAATAAAATAATAAATCTATTTAAAAACTGTTATAAATCCAGTTTTTTTTAGTACGGTGCTACCTGACAGTTAACATATATCTAGATAGCCAATATGCAAGAGATGTTAGATACTGCTATGTAAATTTGGGGATAAAAAAATCCAAAATGATGATAAATTAAAAACATATATAAGTTTTCAAAAAGGTAGAAATGTTTTGAGATGCAAGTGTTCTTTAATGTATTCTAGTCACTGTATGTTGGTGTTACATAGAAAAATGCAGAAATTATATATTTTTGATATTTTATATGACTTTGATTGGACTAATACTTGTAAATTGCCAAACGATATTTGTTTTTCAATGTAGAAAATTAAAATTGATTCAAGCTAGGCAAAAAAGTATAGGAGACACTGTGATGTTTTATCTAGCAGCAAACTTTTTGACCTCCAAATTCTCTCAGGTAATCTGTTTTAGTCAACCTCAAGTACACTTCTAGTCATTTTCTTTACTGATCATTTTCTTTATAAGATAACAGGAATTCATGACTTTAAGAATTCTAAAATAATTTATCTTTCTGCCTATTGAGCATTTTACTTTGTAAGCTGGCACTTCTGTTTCTTTATTCAAGTGCCATGTCTAGAAATACTCTCACGTCTCTTCCTCTTTTTATTTCCCTCAGAGGTTTCACAAGGGTGCATTTTTGCATGCGTATGTGTGTGTGTTATTTTTCTCTTCAGTAAAAGTAAAGGGCTACCAAGGGACAGAGAGGCTAATTTACTGTAGAATAGCACAACATATTCTGCACTTGTAAGAACACGCTGACATTTACATTGAGCTGTCTGCCTAAACAGTGAGCAACAAATAGGGGTTATGGGAATGGGAGAGGAAGCAGTAGGCCACTGCCAGTAACCCTAGTTTTTAAAATGAGCACATTGTAGCAGGGTAGAACTAAGGGTCCCTTTGAATGTGGCATAAATGAACTAATGATGGTAGAGCATTAACGAGCGATGCATTTTCTACCTGTGGTTTATGTGAGTGAGGGGAGTGATGGAGAAAGGGAGGGGTGGCAGAGGCTAGCAGGTGGAGGCAAATACATAACAAAAGAGTTGACACAATACCTTAGGCAGTGCACAAAGGAGACCTCTGCTTTCAGATTAGATCCTTTAGGTGTCAGTTTGCACAGTCTTAGATTAGCTTCTTCTACAGAGAATGCTAGTGTAGGAAAGAAGAGTAAAAGCTAGTGTACAAATAGCATATAAGCAAAATGCTGCTTCTCCCCAATATCTAGTTTCTGTTTCATTCAAAGTTGATGATTACAAAACTCACTTTCTTTCCCATACCATATATAAGCAGTATAATTAATATTAACAAAATTCTAAAATGAGTTTGCAAATCACAAATTCATTGCATTCTTTTTTAGTTCTGCATTGCTCTACACATACATCCTAGTTAAAATACACACACACACACACACACACACACACACACACTCAAAAGTTTTACAGAATTCTTTTTTCCTAATTAATACATTCCTCAGTTGGGTAGAATAAGGTCATCATAAGAGAAAATCTCTTAGACAAAAATGAATAGATGACTTAGGTCTGAGTGAAGTGTCCAAAACATATGAGCAGGGAACTTCTACTCAAACTTCTTTTTTTGTGCCCATGGTATATAGCTATCAAGATGTGTACAAATTGCAAAAGTCTTAAACAACGTGAAAAGGGGTAAAAGGAGGATAATGTGGAGATAGGGGCCTGGTTGTTCAGAAAGTTTCCAGGAATTGGCCTTGACTGTGGTTGCTTTACCATATTCTCGGTTCAATCTACATAATGAGAAAGAATTTCTCCCTTTCTCTCATCTGTAGAAAAAGGTTCATTTTGACCAGCATACAGAGGTTGACATGTAAACCAGAATATCAATGCATTAGTTTAAAACCCTTAAGCTGAATACTTAAATTGTCTAACCACAGCAGTGAGCTTGGCATCAGAATAAGAGAAGCTGGTTTATCTTAAGTGACTTTAAGCTAAGGTAGCCTAAGTTGTTTCAACTGTTAGAGGGATACACTTGTCAAGGAAACCTTCACACAAATCTGCTGAGCAAAGATTCATTCCACCTACAGCCTTGAGTGTATGCTCTGCTAGTGTTTGATTCTCAGACTTTTCTCATGTTTCCATGACTTGGTCCCCCTTTCCTGTTCCCACAGTTTCCCCCCCGCCCAAATAGGTTCAACCAGTTTCATGTCTATGCGGTAGACAACACACAATGTTGTCTCTGAAATCATTCTCAAATCTCCTGTGTCCTTAACATTAATTTTCAAATTATAAAAATACCTTAATTTGCTAATGTAGATGCCTAATCCTAGCAGCTTGATTTGGAATTGATAAATCAAATTCTTCTGAGGGAAATCTTATTTATAAATATTGAATGTTATCTCACTATGATCTCTATAATCCTGAGAGCAAAACAAGTTGGCAAAAGTTATTTTTTTTTAATTTGAAAGAGTTGACATAAATTTAGAAATAAGTAAACATGTATAGGATATTAAAAATTAAACTCAATTCCTAGAAGGCAGGTTGGTACTGTGGGAGGAGTATGGGATTTAGCAATTTTTATCCTAATTTCAGCACTTATTAACTATGTAAATTTAAGCAAGCTATTTAAATTCTCTTCATTTCTTCATTTCCAATGCTAGGGATACTGGTAATAATAGTTGTCTCATAAAGTCATTATAAGGCCAATGTTTTCTGAAAAAATAGTTGGATAAATAGTTTCTACTAATTATAAATAAATCAGTTATAATGCAAACTGATCGATGTCTATAAATATCAACAGAAAGTTTTTTTTTAAGAAAAAAGTGTTTTATGGTTCTAGCTATAACTTCTGGGGCTCCATTTTCATTCTTTGTTCTCAATATTTTCTTAATCTCAAGATATTTTTTGAAGATATGAGAATATAACAAAGAGGCTAGGATCCATTCCTCTCTCATAAGAAAAAGAGTTTTATCGAGAAATGATGTGTTCTTGAAGATTATAGCTGTATAACATTTTCCAAGCTTTTAGATCCCAATTATATTGTTATTTCCTTTACAGTCTGAACTGATTGTAAAGGAAAGATGGCAGGGAAGGTAGACATTATCAGTGTCATTCCTGACACTTATAGAGAACTGTTCTCGTTCTCCCACCAACAAACAGAAAAGTTTCCTGTTTAGTACTTCCTTCTTAGGCAATGCGGTTTCTGAGCTCATATTTATTAGATTACGAGAATTCTATGACTCAACCTTACGATCAAACCAATTGGTAAAGATGAAAAAAGAGAATTTTTTGTTCCTCTTCTTGATTCTAAATTCTGAATTATTTCCCAGGAGGAAGAGTTATACCTATAGTAGTCTGAACTTAAGTGGTATCATATAATATGCTTTACTTCCTTTCACCCCACCAGTCATCAAAGCTCTGGAAGATGCCAGTTGCTAGGTACCTAAAGTTCTCATTATTTTTTTTCAAAAAAAATGTCTCCGAAATTATATTAACAGGGCTAGGTTCTCATTCTAAAAGAATAAATAAATGAAGTATGGACTGTTTTTAGAGACATTTCTTTAAGTACCTGGAATCTAACACACATCTAATGTTATTTTTATTAAGAATGCCTTCTATCAACCCTCCAGATTACTCTATCTCCCTTTATAAGTCTCGTAACTCCTGTTGTTTCTCTTCCATGGCATACATTATAATATTCATAATAATTGGCTTAGCATCTTAGTTATACACACGCTGTCTGTTAAAATTCAAGTTCTTCAGTTGAAAGTAAAGAAAGGAAATTAAAGTATCAGTATTTTCCCAAGAAACAAGAGAATTGATGATCCAGTTATCCTCAGTACAGTCTAGATACAAGACAGTTATGGAGATCACATGATCCAGAGCCTGCCTGTCTTCCTGTAGGCACAAATATGAATATGAAGTGATTTCACTTCAAATACCTTCTAAAAATTCTCACACTCAAAAAAAAAAATCATTGGCTCGTTGTTTTCCCTGTCCCTCATTAGACCTATGATAATGGTTAACCAGAATGCAAACAACTATGATTGCCCTATTCTAAGTCATAGGTACCGGCAGACTAAAGCAATCACTACTCTCAGTATGAGATCCACAAGAGTACGAATTGTGCGTGTGTGTGTCTGTGTGCACGCACGCATATGTATGATGTCTCCAGCTATAAAGCAGATATTTATTTCATAAAACATTTTTAATAAAAGCTTGTGGAATTAATTTAAAAAACAATTACAGAGTATAGTAATGTCATTATTCACATCCAAGAATTTCTAATTATTCTTCTTTCTTGAAACAACTATTCCTTAGATGACTGAAAATTACATTTAATGAGATATTAATTACGTTATGCATTGCCTCCATTTGCTTCTTAAAATTCTCATTCACCTTTATGTGTATTTTAACCAATCCTCTGACATATTATTGACAATGTATTCATCAGAACTTTTTCTCTGGCACTGGATATTTGAGTCACCAGAGTCGGAGAAAAGGGTAAGAGAATGTGAAAAAAGTCAGGGCTGGAAAGAGTAGAAAAAAAAAAACACAAAGAAATAATAATAATAAAAAGGCATAAGATTTCTGCGAAGAGCTGGCTGATACAAATATTGTATATTTGTGGATTTGTACACTCACAAAGAATAAATTCTTAATAATTTTCTTTTAGAACCGAAACGCAATCATTCTGTACTTAATTGTATTCCAATTATTTTTCACTGGTATAATTATTCCTAATAAACATAATTAATAGTGAAATATCAGGAAACATGTACTTTCAAAAGTTAAGATCCACTTTTGGCTATTGGTAAACCTCAGCAGCATCGTCTTCTGCCATGCCTATTCCAGCCACAGAGGCTCTCTTCTCTATGGCAGTAATGGTTGGAATGAGGTCCCAGCCCAGGACAGATCCTTGATACCTGGCCCTAAAGATCCTTGCTATAAAGTATACTAGCATTTAATATAACACAAGCTCTGTGAGAGCAGGGAATTTCTTCCTGTATACAATCTACATAAAATAGTGCCTTGCAAATAATTATTCAATAAATACTTGCTGAATGTTTAGTTAAATCAATGAATAAATAAATTTACTCTAAGAATATTTTTTAGCACCAGCTACTATAGATTTAGGTATTGACCTAGATTTATTGTATATAGCAAATGAACAATGGGAATGCTAATGAAGGGTCTGAAACTTCTAATTAATACAGTTATTTCCTTTCCAGACTAAGTGATATTCTGCCAAATATTTGAAATAAAAGGCTTTACAACCTTAATGACCTTAACTCTGATGAGTAAGATTACATCAAGTAGTTCTAGAATGCCATCATAGCACTCACAGTTCATAGAACCATAAAAGACCTTAATTCAAACACTATGGTCAAGGACCCTTAAGTCTGCATTTCCCTAAGGACGGAAACTGAAATCTTCATATTTCTTATCCAGAGCTCTTAGCCTCTCCTATGATGGAGATGCCATCTCATCTAGATGGACAGATTATATATAAATTTAATTTTCTGTGTCAGTGTTCTTGTTCACTGATATGGAAAATTGAATGATTGATTTTTATTAAGATTGATTTTTATTAAGACATAGTTTATGATAGCTTTGCCAATGATGACCACAGTGAAGTTTTGGGTACTAATGGTATGTTATTGTTTCCAATAACTTTGTCAGCAAAACAAAATATAGCCCACATCTATTGTGAGGAGAAAAAAACAAGAATTCATGTGTTTTATTGTTGTACTTAAAATGTTATCACTTTCTAGGAAGAAAAATAAATTAGAAGTTCAAGAAACTGGTTGACATTTGAAATTCAATCTGAGTTTCTGAGAAATATAACGACTTCTGAAATATTTGTTCAGATTACCTTAAATTACATTTCTCAACCTGTTGGTAAGCAATAAAAATAACTGTCATAGAACTATTAAATTAAAAAATAAGGCTATTTCCATTGCAGATGCTCCTGGTTTACAATGGGGTTATGTCCTGCTAAACCCATCATAAATTGAAAATATTGTTAATTTGAAAATTAACTTACTATACCTAACCTATAGAACATCATACATAGCCTACCTTAAATATGCTCAGAACACTTACATTAGCCTAATTAGCAATTATGTTGTTTCATTTGACAAATACTTGCCTTCCTTTTCTCCTCACCAGAAGCAGGAAACACAGATGGATGTTTTGAAGACAGAGTGATGGGATGTGAAAACACAAAACACAGTATCACCAAAATGCTGGCAACACTATAAAGTATTGACTGTTTCCCTTGTAATAGCTGCTCAGCAACATAAGAGTATGGTATTACATCTCACTAGTATGGTTTCTACTGAATGTGTATCACTTTTCACCATTGTAAAGTCAAGAAAGTGTAAGCTAAACCATTTTAAGTCAGATACTGTCTGTACTTGAAACAAGCAGTTTTATTTTTAACTTGTGGAGACACTTTCTCTTTCCTCCTTGCTCTTACTCACATGCCCTATGCATGCTATGCCACAGCCTCCTTTTTGATCCTCAACTGTTGACATTTAATATGAGAAGCAAACTAGAAATCCTACTGGGATGTTCATGTACCTAAGCTCAATTCTTTAAACATACCTGTATGACCTACTCTCTATTCTCACTAGTATTCATCCACTGTTTTCTTAGAATAGAATAAAAAAATTTAAATAGGCTGGCTGAAGCTTTATCCAGAGCAAAGCTTTCAGAAAATTTGTCTTTTGTGATTATACCCTATTAGTCTCTGGCCCTTATTGATAACATGTACTCCAGAACTCATTCTCCTTAATGGAACATTTATATGAATATAAAAACTATAAAAAAATACAACTGCACCAGATTATAGAACTGTTCTCCCCTCCTCTTGCCCAGACCCTAGAGGATCTCTAACATCCTGAGCATTTCAGGCCAATGGATCTTGAGTGATGTATGATATCACAGGTGTAAATTGCCTGATTTAAAATTCTAATTAATCAGCTGTGCTGAAGGAGAACTTAATAGCTGAAAAATGGAACATATGGCTAATATCAGAGTCACATATTCTTTTAGCTTATTCCTGCCAAAGTAGTGAAAAATTATATTTTTTACCCCCTAAAACCTGAAAATATCAGCTATTTCTTTTCTAATTCTTTAGAAATATGTGTAGACACAGGGCTTTCCTCAGTCCCTAGCATGTAGATCTGTAGTATTAATAAAATGTTTCTTGCTTAATTCCTTCAGATGGAAAAATATCTTAATCTGTGTACACATACGCACACACACACACACACAAACACAGGCAATTGATGTCATGGGAACAATTAAATTGAAGAGACTTTGAGTGACTTTTTTGTGCAAGGTTATACTCTAAATTCTATGTGAAAACATATTAAAATGTGAATAATTTATATTTACTACAAAATATGGTGAACAAAATGAGTTTATCTTGAATCTTAAATTGATATTCAAATTGAAATATTTAATAGAAAGTGCCACTTTAAAAATAAGCTTGGCTAGTAATAAAAACTAAAATTGTCTTTGAAGAGAAGAATGTTAAAGTGGTTCATTCAAGAGAGTTTCTATTTAATAGTTTCATTTATTCCTTATTTCCATTGTGATGAAAGTCGCACATGTAGGCTTTGTGATTTATACTGGCTAGATGTGAAGATAAGTGGAAGGTTTGACTATCCACGTGCCACTATATTTTAAAAAACATTTAACAGTTTCCTCTTAAGACAAGAAACGGAAGATTTTTCTTCAAGCATCGGAAGCATTTCCTATAAACACCAAGTCTTAAGCATCTATTTATGTAAAATTTATACAATATTGATAGTGTGATAAATGTAAAGGACATGCCTAGAATTCATTATATTTGTTATTTTGCCTCTTTTTTCTTGTTGATAATAAATACATTATGCTTTTCTTATTTCTCCTATTGCTTTCTTCCTCCTGCCCCCATTATAATCAGCGGTTAATTACTAGTTTTCAAGAATTCTCTTAGGATTCACAGAAATGCAGTTTTTGAATATTAGTTATTCCGATGACCCCAAATAAAAAGTATAAAAGGAGGTTCCTCAATTTTACTACAATACACTGATTTTTATAGTCCCAATTTCAAGAAAAACATATAGCTCTACCTTTGGGGGACTATTTAGCCAACATTTAGATTGTGTTCCATAATTTTTTAACAAAGAAGTTATTCATAATATGCATAATTTGTTACTAATTTCCTATTGCACAAAATCAATAACTATGTATCTTTACTGATCCTGGCTCTGTAATTAAGGTCCTCATGAATTTCATCCTAATAGAGGACATTTTTCTTTTCGTTAATATAACTTCCTATTATAGAATCTATTCTATTAACTTTCTGACTGCACATGGCTCAGACTTTTGAGTATTCACAACGCTTAGAATTATTTTATAAAAAGCGAATGATGAAGAAAAAAATGAATAGATTATAATATATCTAAGTATTTAAGTCTTGGCTTTACTACTAATAGCAAACTATTGAACCCTTCTTAATCTCAATTATTTAATTTAAAAACTGTGGCAGTAATAATAGTATTACCTCATGTTTTATAAAGTGACTAATAAAATAAGTGAGGTACTATATTTTAAAATATTATTAGAGGATATACAAATATAAAGTGACTTTAATGTTCTATATTTCCATATGAAATATAGTACATATTGTTTCACTAAACATTCATATCTTATAGAAAAGTCAGGCTTTAAACAAAATTGTGAAATTATTGAAGTAGTTAGATATATTAATCAGGTTGGACTATGTTATGTTGTATAATAAAATCAGAGTCACAGTGGCTGAAAACAGAAGGTCAATTTTTCTCATGTCCTTTGAGAATTGTCTAGGTAGAGCTAGAGCAGCAACATTCTGGAACATTATATTACCATGTCAAAAGGAGAGTGGACAACAGAGGGCCTTTTATGTTCTGACTTAAAATTGGCACACATTATTCTTGCTCAAAGTTTTTGGCCAGAAATAATTATATGGTTCACTCAACTCCTTCTTCCAGATACTCTCTCTTTCAGATATTTTACCAGTATATAAATTTTGTGGATACTTAAAGATTTGTTGTCTATGGCTATGCCAGCCTGAACATGCCCGATTTCGTCTGATCTCAGAAGCTAAGCAGGGTTGGACCTGATTAGTACTTGGACGGCAGACCACCAAGGAATACCAAGTACTGCAGGTGTAAAACAAACAAACAAACAAACAAACAAACAAACAAATAAATAAGTAAAGATTTGTTAATAGGATTCAGCACTGAGATAATGCACACACACATATACACACAGAGGATGATAGAAAATTAAGGCATTTCATTTCCTAAAAGGCATTTCTGTTTTAACCAGCATCTCTTAAACAACAAAAAAAATAACTACCAAATTTTCAGGAATTCATTAACAAATCCTTACTTTCTTCTTTTCAAAATCTTGGCATTTTGTTTGCTTACTTCTAAAAGAGATATTTCTAAATAAGTCAGTTTCCCCTTGACAGGTCAGTTCAAACTACAGCAAACACTTCATCCTCTTTTTGAAACAGGAAGCTGGAATAGATGAAGCAATGACAGCTGATTATGTCCAGAACAGTGGTCTCAATCCTCTAACAGCCTATCAGATAATTATGTAGGAGTCCACAAGGTTTTACAATGACCTTAGTTCTAGCAAAGGCAATTTTATAATGACCTTAGTTCTAGCAAAGGCAAAGTTAACAAGTTAAATAATGATGTGCAATGCAGACAATTAAATTTTGAGTGTGTGAGTTAAATATTATGGCTGAATAAACATATGTTATGGACATAACAGAAAAATTTAAAAAGGTCTCTCTGCTTCTAGACAGCAAAATAATCAACTATTATAAATTCTTGCTTCTAGCTTCCTTTTCAAAGTCTAGCTTCACCTCTGGTCAATAGTTTGGCTAGTTTAAGATCTGTATACTTGCGTTTAACAAAACATATATGAAGATAGTGTTTTTAAAAGACTAAACCTGCCAATTTAATCAAGATACATCTGTTTAATTGTTTATATATAAATTTTAAGTTTCTTAATTGTCTTTCTAAGTTTAACATACCAAAAAGTTATAAATAGAAAAGTCCTCATTTTTACAATAAATTATTTATTTTATTAGTGTTACTATTATTACATTACCTACACTTAGGTTTATAGATTTTCTAGAAGCTCTACAACTTCAAGTGGTTTTTTAATATTTTATTTCCTTTTTGATAGATAACCTAAAAATTAATATGAGTATAATTATCATATAGGAAGACACCTAGTGACAAAGTTCAAGTTTATTTTCTTTAGAAATTAAATTTAAATGATCAACTAACATAGAAATAATTAACATTTTATAAATAATTAGACAGGCAGAAGTAAAGTCAATGGGAAAGAAAAAAGACAGTGAAAAGAGGTAGACAATATGCCCAAATTATCATTCCAAACTCCTGTCAAACTCTTAGAGCAAGAGTTAAAGTGCGGGTAGACAAAGGCGATCTGGGTTTCTCAAGATAGTTCCTTCTAATGGAATAAAGAAAAAAAATGGATATAGGGAAAAGGTATAAACCACTACCTTACCCGGTTATAACATAAATGAAACAAAACATTAGTTTGAACAACTTTCTGTACATGAAATTACCTTCACTAGAGCTATGATTCCAGATGAGGGATTACAGCATGTGGATGAAGCAATGAAATAAGAAAAGATGCATTCAGAAGAGTAGAAAATACAGATTCATGTTACCCACTTTGCCCCTCCTCCAAGCCCCGGCATCCCATACAGAGAGACAACCTCCTGGTGGGAGAAGGAGAATGCAATGGATGCCCATCTTCAGCACAGAGCCCAGCACTGGGCCACTCCGGCACCTGGCTGGCTCCTGCAGAAAACAGTATGAAGATTACTCAAAAAAAGAAAAATAGTGGTATGATATGCTCTAGTAATACCACTACTAAGTACCTATCTGAAGGACATAAAATCACTATCTTGAAGAGATATCTGCACTCCCATATTCACTGCAGCATTACTCACAATAGCTAAGATGTGAAATCTTAAATGCCCAGCAAAGAGCAATAGAAAATTATTCAACCATAAAAATGAGATTCTGCTTTTTATGACAACATAGACAGAACTCGAGGGCATTATACTAAGTGAAATAATTCAGACAGAGAAAAACAAATATTGTATGATTGCACTTATGTGCGGAATCTAAAAAATCCAGACTTATAGAATAGGAAGTAGAATGGTGCTTTCCAGGAGCTAGTTAGGGGTGGAGGGTAGAGAACTATTGGTCAAAGGGTACAAATTTCCAGTTATGAGATAAATAAATTCTTGGGATTTAATATACAACATGGTGACTATAGGTAACAAAACTGTATTCTGGAAAGTTGCTAGAGAGTAGATCTTAAATGTGATCATTACACAAAATGGCAATTATGATGTGATGAAGGTAACTAACCTTATTGCAATAATCATTCTGCAATATATATGTGCATCAAATCATCACACTATACACCTTAAATACATTTTGTATCAATTATATCTCAATAAAGCCAGAGAAAAATAAAAACATTTTTCTGCCCTCACATAGTACATTCTAGTGTAGAATATATTTTTCCAGTGACTACAATACTTGTGTGCACTGTCCAGAGCATTTCCTTCTCAGTGTAAAGGTACTAGGAGTTCTAAGTTGGTAATTGAAATATTGTTTTTTAACAACGTTCAGAAAAAAGAGAAATGGACTTAAGATTTATTTCATTTAAGCAACAGGTAAAGCCCAAGATATTATTTGTGTTCTAAAACAAGTATTCTCCTAATGATTAGCTTAATGCTGTCCTTTGGATTTAAGATTTCTCTATTCTGAACATTGCTGGATGGAAAACCATGGCCAAATCTTTGTAGATTCCTCTCTCTGGGTTTCAGGTAAACCATTTCAATTCAACACATTCTTTCAAATTGCAATACAATTGATTTTAATTTTGTTGCTTCAGTCATTATTACCATACGTGTTTTAATAACTTTAATTTTTTTAAAAAAGGAATGAAACGAGGTTCACACATTATAATGCATCATGATCATAATTACAAAAATCAAAATAATAAAAAGTAGGACATAAACAAGCAAATATGTCTTCAAATTATTAAACCCAACATTATAAATATAACAAAATAATGTCATCTATCATATTACATTTATGTTTTTGTATTTAGTTTTAAAGGACTTATAGTTTTATCTATATTTAACTTATTATTTTCACTTTTAAAATGTATAAGATTTACAGGCAAAGGAGTTGCAGTGCATTTTTTATAATGTTTAATTAACATTAAAATGAAAATTTTAAATATATAGTCAGCATCTATGAAAATACTCTTATTTTTAAAGGAATTATATTTTACATTTTCTAAATTTGAAAACACTTCCTGGAGTCATAAATATTTAAAAATAAAGAAAATTTTATTTTAATTCTTTTCTTTTATAAAAATATTAATTGATGCTAGAGAGGTTATAAAAATTGATGGAGAGCATACAGAAATTTGTTAGCAGGTACAATACTAAGCAATTCTAATTCTTATCTTTATTAATTCTCCTATATCTAATTTAAAAATTATTTTAATAAGAATACTAGAATTCCAAATTAAGCAACACATTGTTCCTTAAATTACAGATATTACCCATATGGGTAGATACCTATTTGTATCTAGACATATTAATTAGAGAGACACCTGGAATGAAAGATAGGTATGTAGACAGGTTAATAGATAAATAAAAACTTGTACTGAACTGATATATGCCACCATAACAATAAACATTTGCTTATGTGTTTAGAAGTTAAAATTAAAGTTAAAGAGAATGAGGATATAATAGTAATTTATTTGGTAAACCAAATACTCTTCCATTAACGTATAAATCGTTTTTCATCTTTGGTTAAATGACTATTTCAATGACCAGAAAATGAAAAGAACAGAACTAGGTACTTATCTTTATATAGAACTTGTCCTCACCGTGGCTTTAAAATAAGGTCAGGAATCAAATCGTTCACACTGCATGTAGGCTGCTTTTATTGTATGGTGTATAAATCCATCCTCAGGTAAACAAACAAGAAACACTAAAAATGTATAAGAGGCAGTTATATGGTCAGGAGCTGGGATTTTATTCTAAATTTAAAAGAAAACCCCTGAGGTATGTTAATCAAGAAAGTGATGTAATTTGACACGTGTGTGAAAAACAGATGGTAGGAATAGAAAGAGGAAAATGAAAGACCAGTTCGGAGGCCAAGGTACTAATATAGGCAAGAGGGTTAGAATTAAAACTAAGATAAAGTTTAGGAACAAGGAAAAAATTTGGATAGAGAGAAAAGAGATTGCAGTTCATAGTGGTGTGAATTATGACTATGATGCTGGGTAAAAAGACAAGATCATTCATTGCAAATTATTCCTGTAACCCATTGCACCTACTCTATCAATCATTTTCCTTCATTTATATCATTCTTTAATTTTTTCTTCATAGAGTTATAACAACTGCAATTAAATATTTGTGTTATAACTTGTTCAGTCAGTATACAGCTTTTCCATTTAGCTCTTAAGTATCATGAGGATGAGGATTGTGTCTGTTTTGAATTGTATACTCTGCACCTCTCTCAGTGACTGATGCAAAATAGTCTTTCATTAATCTTTATCAAAATAGTGAATGGATATACCTCTCACCTAAGTATTAGGGAGAAAATATATGGTAGGCATGGCCTCCTTGTGTTAATCTCAAAGTTTTGAGCAAAGATAAAAAATACGTACCTCATAAGTGTTAAGTTAGATGTCATTTATATATTCTGGGCAATATTTAAATTAATCACAATAACTTTCTAGGACTTGACTAGAAATTGTACACATTATCTGAATTATAGCTTTTACCTGTATCAAGTATATGCCTTGAAAGCTCCTGCCTTCAGTTACCAGAGCATTTCTTTTATTCCTAGGGAGGCAAGAATAATATGTTCTCATTTATGCTGTCAGAGAAACTGATTTAGAGGGTGGGATTTAGAGTCTATTTTTCTTCCTTTGAAATTTATTTCTAACCCTGGCAATACAGCTAGCTTAAAAAAAAATTAAGGCTAGGTAATAGTGTTTGCAAGGAGCACATCTAAGTCATTTAAGAGAATGAAATTTAAAGATAGTATTAATAATTAATAAACTGATAAATAGAAAATTATATAAATAATTCTTTTTTATCTATTAGTCTTTCTCAGGATATTATTTGCTATCACTTTGTTAACCTACTTTTGCTATTTATGTGAACATAATAAAATCCATAATTCTATAAAACATTTATTATGGTTCAGAATTCAATTTATTGCTCTTCCTCTATCACTAGTGTAAATTAGTGAGATTTTACTGTAATTTTACTATTTATTAAGGCTGAAACAATCATGATTATTTGATTTCTGTATTTATTAGATCATAAAATTATTAAAGACAATAACTATTAATGAAGATTATTTCCTATGATCAGCTTATAAAGAAATTGTTATATTTAAACATGATTGATAAGATTTTCTATAAAGGAACTTATTAAAATGTAAAATTCAATAAACCAAAGATAATTTGGAAATAAATTATTAATATTAAATTATAATTAATAAATTGTTTCTTATTTTTATAGCCTTTTCTATCAGCCAACATTTTATTTTAATGCATATAATATGTATGAATATAATATGAATATATGTAATATGTAAACTTAACATTAATTAAAATGTCAATGGGTTATATGTTACATTAAGAACTTGCTGTACTACTTTCTCTACTTTCTATGTTGGATAATAAAGAAGACATTTTCAATTTTTCATCACGATAGTAACTAGATGAGGTTCACACTAACTTGTTCCATTGTCAATTAACCTAGTTAAAATTTTCATGGATAATAACATAAGAGTCATTGACTTTTTCTAAGAAATGCAGATATTGTATAGACATGAGGACATTTTTAATTTTTGCTCCTCTGCATGATCATGTCAATAACGGATATCACAGCTTAGGAGCTGAGGCTTTATGGCAAGAAGAAAAGTGGCAAGATTATATGTTATAATCTAGGTGAGATCATAAAATTACTAGTTTCCTCTGATTAAAAAATTGTAAATTTGCCTCAGCTATGGGGAGGTAAATGAGTAGCAATGCATGGAAGTATAATAAATTCTCTAGATACAAATAAATTATTCTTATTAGACAACTTGTTCTTTTCATTGTTTCTGTTTATTATTTCACTTAGTAATGAATACTATAGTCAATATGTAAAGCAATGAACAGTTTTATCATACTAATGAAAAATACAGGCACTTTTTAAAACTATGGTTTTACATGGTAGGTATCTTATTATCTAAAAATAAAAAGCGAATTTCCAGTTCTAGAATTTATCACGAATGTTTTCAGAAATTTTGCCCTTTCTCACCTTTCAAAATATACATGCAAGAGTCTGCATCTTGTTGTGTATTATAGTATTAAAACATTTGCAGTTTTTGCAAGGCATCATTGTTTCACAGTAAAACATTAATGCTAAGTAAATACACAGAAGAATGAAAACACTGAGTCACTAAATTATGGTTCTATGTCCTTAATGGGAGAGGTATAGTAAAGGAAGCAGCTAGGATTGAATATATTCTTGTCACATTTCTTTGGAATAAAAAATGAACACTTACGATTGTGTTAGCTTGGGCTGTGTCATAGTTCTTTTGGGGCTACTATAACAAAACACCATAGACTAAGAGGCTTATAAACAACAGACATTTATTTTTTAAAGGTTTGAGCCTGGAAGTTTGAGATCAGGGTGACAGCCTGTTTGCATTCTGTTGAGAACCCTCTTCCTGGCTTGCAAACTGCTGTTTTCATGTCCTCCCATGGGAGAGAGGGAGAGAGAACAAGGTCTCTGGTGTCTCGTCTCACTTTCATGTCTTCATCTAACCCTAATTACCTCCCAGAGGCCCCATCTCCAAAATACCACTACATTGGGGATTATTACTTCAATACGTAAATTTTGAGAAGCACAAAATTCAGACCATAAGAATGATATATTCCAAGAAAATTGATTGGGCAAAGACAGATATTTAAAAGAGAAATTAAAAAATTGATCTTTGCCTTTTATACTAAGGAATGATTCTATTTGCGAAGAACTGATACTTCTCATCAGTACCAATCCAATGACAGGTGATATTATAAAAAGGTGTGTGTCATATTCGACAGAAAAGTAGTGAGAGGATTTAGTAAACAGGAGATTCACAAACGTGTGTCAGCTGTACCGTAAAGAGCACTCAATGTTTTGAAATATGTACACTTGCTTTTTAATTTTTTTAAACAATTTTTGGATTATCTATGTACTACATGGATTACTGGTAGCAACAATTTTTAACAAGGGCTTAAGGCCTTTGTGTTCTAGCATTCAAACTGAGTAGAAATAAACATAACATTTATTTATAGAATCTTGAAACTAGAATGCTTTTTTATCTAATAGGAAGCTAAAATTTTATATCCACTTGAGGTTGTTACTTGTTCTTTCCAGGAGCCTTTTCTTCATAAGAAGGAGAAAAATACCCTTTCTCCTGTGAAAGAATAGTTCACAGGAGAGAAGAGATCAAGTTAAGAATAAAGAAACAAACAAACAAATGCCAAGAAAAAGAACTTTTCCATGAATTAAATGCTTTTCTTTGTCTGAAAGCTGAATAAAGTCAACCTGCTTGCCTGGATGCTTTGCTTTAATTCCTCAGAGAATAGAATTTTGGACAGGTCTCTGATTAAAAACATTTGGCAAAAATTATTATAAATCAGTTATTATTTAATGAATTGACTTGTTAGTTTCTATGTGTAATTTTCTTATAAGTCAAAAAGTAACAGTCATAAACTGTTTTATTAAATGTGCTTGTCTTATAATTTTTATTCACCTTTTTTTTTTAGATTCTGAATAAATTCTACCTAAATATGGCTTTGCTCTGCGGGAGAAAATATGTGGTAATCTACGGCTTTTCTCTGCCAACATTCTAGTTTATAAAATGGTGAACTTTATATTATTGAAGATAACTAAATGAATTGAATAAATTTAAAAGGAGGGTAGAATTTCCATAACTTGTATGGGTTCAACTTAAAATCATTAAAAAATTAAGAAATGATGGATAGTTTTCCTAGAGAATTAATAAGATCATAATTCCAGGTTTGAGCACTATATTTTAATGTAAAACATTTAGAATTAGTCAAAAAAGAGCAGTATTCCAGCTGTGATTTTATGTTTTGTGCAGCTGTGGCCCACCTGCCCTGAGCATCAGTGATTTGGACACTAGGCATTCCTGACTCAGTAATATACTTGCTGAAAATGTTAAAGCAATTAGGTGAGGCAATCTCAAATAAGAAGACCCTAGAGAACCATGTCAAAGAGGCTGCTGAATAAAATATATCATTCTAAAACTTGTTTATTTCTTCTTTGTGATATTAGCACAATTCAAAGAAAATGTTGGATTTTGCCTGGTGAGAGCTATTTTTAGACCCTCAAAGCCTTTTACATTAGTTGTTATCATTTCCATAGCAATATACACTTTTTAACATAAGTGCTTTGTAAGAATTTTTAGAAATTTCTCTTCTCTGTGGTCTTTTGAGGTAAAAGTTAATCTACATAACATTCATAGAAAAATACAACAAATTATATGGATCCTGCATATCACATTGAAACCACCTGCAGTTAGCTTTGCCACAAATTAACATAGACTGCCGTTCTTGACCAATCAAAAGACAGATAACTAATTTATGTTAAGTCATACCTGGCGTGAGCCAGAAACCCAGGCATAGACTTCTGCCCCATTATCCACTGTCTTGTGTCCCAACTCTAAAATAATATGATATCAAGGATTCAGAATCCATTGGCAATAAAACCATGATGTGAACATATACAGTTAAATATAGAATCAGAACAGCCAGACATTACTAGCTTTGCATAATGTATGGCAACCTTGAATATCATTGGAAAGTGAGATCCAATCTTCAAAAGCCAGGGTTACCTGAGCCTTAGCTCCAAGGTAGAATAATACTCCCCTAAGGGTTGATTTTTAGTTACCTGAGTCAGGTTAGATTGTTACAAGCTCCACACTGCTTCTCTGGTGGGATTTCTAAAATAAAGTTGAAATAGAAGCAACAATCAACATGTATAAATGATAATGGCTCTTTAAAAGTCAACCTCATTCATTAAGAAAAAGGTCTCAAAACTCTGATAAATGTGACTTTTAAAAATCTTTAAAGCAAGTCATGCCCACCCTCAGAACTTCTCAGTCTCCCCTATTAACTTATCTCTTTTATTTTTAGTTCTCAGTAATTTCCTGGGTGATAAATGTTCTGGCATCAGAGAACCTCTCCCAAAAGGCCTGCTTGAGTTCTTCTTTCTTTCACTTTGGATCAGCAGTAAAAATTTGCCTTTATAAATATGATAAAACTTCTACCTCTTTCTTCTGTTTTTTACTTCAATAAGAAAATTGGGAGATTAAGAATTCAACAGTGGCATTCTGTTATTTCCTCACTGAAAAGAATAATCTTCTGTAAATCACGTAATATCTCCTTGTTTTCTTACAAAATATCCTATTTCTGGAGGGAGAAATGTATGTTCTCTATCAAGTAACAAAATGTGGTGAGTAGGGCAAAAAGTAAGGTATATGGGCTGGGGATAAACTCATATCATCCTCTGTTCAGCTCACTAAAGGTTAAAAACATTTAAAAACACCAATTCTCCTCATAATATTTCTCTAATGAATTATTATAAAAATATTATTACAATTCATGTTAAAATTCTTTAGGAAGGAAGAAAGGAAGGAAGGAAGGAAGGAAGGAAGGAAGGAAGGAAGGAAGGAAGGAAAGAAGGAAAGAAGGAAGGAAGGTCAATATATTTGATTTCTCAAGCTTTTAAGAAAACTGAATTTAATGAATTGCTATTGTGTCATTAACATGAATCTGTTTCCAAAAATATCTTCTATGTTCCATAGCTCAAATTATCAGCCTCCATTATTATTACTCAGTATATTGTTTTATTTATCTAAAAATATGGGGGATGGGTGGACCTCCCAATTTGACAATCACCAAATTCACACAAAGCAACAAAGGACTGTTGAATTCTTTGAGTTTATGACCCTCTGACACAATCTCCAGGAAGAGTCTTTTTCAGTTTTAAAGTCCTGAGGCAGGTGTGGGCATATGAGTTTATGTTGCTCCTACATACACAGGGTTTCCAGTGGCCCTGTGGTGACCACTGTTCTAAATTGCTTCCCCAGGTCTCCTTGGTACCAGACTCAACACCCAGGACAATCCTGTGTATGTGCATGGTCCTACTATGTGGGTGAGTACTACCACTATGTTTCCACCTTGATTTCCATTTTGGTTTAATGATTGTGAGTCATTGTCACCTGCTCCTTACCAGGTCTGGAGATCTAGCTGCTACCAAATCCCCACCTGGGATCATGATAAGTGCATGGATTTTCTAAGTGGAAAATATCTGCCACTGAAGTTCTGCCTAAGATTCTTCTTTTTATTTAATGTCACAATTAACATAAATATTACAGACTAGGAATTACTGTTGTGGGTGAATTTCTCATCAGTAAGATATAATGCCTCTCTCTCTTTCTCTCTCTCTCTCTCTCTCTGATTCCCTCATTCCTTTCTATATAGTCTAGACTATAAAATTTTTGGAATAGAGAACTATGACATTCATTTTTTGTTTACACTTCAGAACCTGACACAGTTAATTCTGTGGCTGAAGGTATAAATAAATTAATTCTTCCATATGATAAATTGAATCATGGCTCTCCAAAAATGCCCATGCCCTAATCCCTGGAAACTGTGAATACATTATGTTATGTGACCAAAAAGGCTTTGTAGGTGTATCTAAAGTTATGGGCCTTCAAGAGATTAATTTAGATTATCCAGGTAGGCTAGGTATTTTTGAAAGCAGTCATAGAAAACTTATATACCCCATTTCTAGGTTTTCTCTGGTTTAAAAGCTATATCTGAGTTTTCTCTGACATAATTCTCTGTTGTAGTTCCCTAACTCTCTGGTAAGAATTTCCTAATCCCCTAGGAAATCTATCCTTCTCCTTATTATCTTGAATATTATGCCTCGGAAGAATCACTTTTAGGGGGACCAAAGATTTTCCCCAATTCAAGCAAATTTTATATGAAAAAATGGTTTTTTTCCTTTGAACGTGCTTGTCACAGATAAAAACTCAAATTCGTTAACTATACTGAACTTCTGTAACCTTTGCTCCTTGATGCTTTTATTCCAGCAGTTGTCAAATTTTAAAATATATTAAAACCACCTGTGAGATTTGTTAATCTACACATTGCTGGGCCCCCACCCCAGAGTTTCTGATTTAGTAGTTCTGGGGCCTGAGATATTTTTTAACAACTTCTCAGGTGATGCCAATGCTGCTGGTTAGGTTAACATACTTTGAGGTACATTATTTAGTAAAATCAAATGATCCCTTTATTTATAAAATATTAATCTCTTTTATTCATGCTCTTTTAAAAAAACCTACTTCCACATTGACATTCATTTGGGTGTGTGCCCTTCTATAAGAGAGTAGAAAAAAAGGAAAATAGACAATGTTCAAATCAGCAATTTTTTTATGATGATAATGTAGGTTGTTGAAATTATTTGGAAATTACTTATGATGATATTTCTGAAGAGGAAGGCTATTGGCTTTTAAGGTAAGGCTATTTTTTATTACTTCTGGCCATTGTCCACCAAATGCCTGTAGCATTCCATAGTCATTGTGATAAACATTTCCACACATTTCCAAATGTTCCTGTAGAGGATATATAACATTAATTGGGAACTATACATTTATGTTATTCAGGTTTACATGCTACTCTTTCCTAAAATTAGTAAGGATTTTCAAATTTTATTATTATTTTTATAAGTACTAGTTAATATAAATATTTCAATTAATAAAATATATTACTGTACTAACTTCCTGAGGTCACAATCAAAAAGAATATGTGGATGGTACTACCAACTGGCTCACTCGAAAATGCATTCCATCCACTTTTAATGTGCGGAGACTGGAAAGTAAAGGTCTTGCTAACCAGACTCTCTGAGGTTTCCCTATAAGATTTAATTTCAACTAATGTATCATTATGAGCTAGAATTAGAAGAAAGACTTCTATGAAGAGAAAATGAGCAGAAAACATCTATTTTATTCATTTGTGTTACAGTAATAGTGATATTATTTGGAGCCAGCAACTGTAATAATAGTTTTTTAGGTTACTAGTCAACTTCTGATTTCACAGGTTCCCATAATTTGTCAGTGGATTCCTGAATGGTTCGATTTTATTCTATGGCTTTAAGACTTTTTTTCTAGAGGCTGCAGACTTTGGGACTGATTCTCTAATGTTCAGCCTTGAGCATTCCTCCAAATTCTGTAGGGCATTTAAGAGCCAAGAATAAATAATAAATCTCCCTATGTTCAAACTAACTAGCAAGGAATCTGCTCTCTACAATGAAACTCCACTCAATACAGAATACAACTAGAACTAAATGACAGGCAAGAGAAAACCCATGGATTTTTGTTTGTTTTTAAATCTAGAATCAAGGTAACTCAAAGTTAACAATTTCCAAATTCATGCATAGAACAAAAAGTTATTATCAAGTATTTAATTTTTTAATAAAAATCTAGTGACAATTCATGAAAGCAAAAAAAATTTTAAATTATTTATCTATCGATGGGTTTGAAATTACAGATAAACAAATTAGTTTCATCTTGGTAACTTCCTTTCTCTTTATTCTTCCTCTACTTCAAACTTTCAAAGTGGAAGAAATTCTGTCATTAAAGAATGATCTATTTGGCTTTTTCAGGCTTTTTAGTCAAAATGCATTTCTAATTAGAATTTAAAGAATACCCAGACAGAATTGATCACTCTTTATTAGTGAGTGCCCCACAGTATTTAAGAATATGGGGGGAAACAAAACAAAATAAAACAAAACTAAACTAAGTTAGATTCTATATATCTGTATCATTGGAGTTGGAGACACTGAACTAAATCATTGAAAGTGAAGTTTGGTGCCAAAGGGTGCAATGAGAGCTTTTTTGGCCCCACCTGCCTCAGCCTAAAAACAGATGCACACCCACTTTATACAGCCACAACCTCTGGCCCTTGGAAGTGCACAGAAATTCTGGTGAGGATATTGAGCATTCTAAACACTATAAAACTGATGTATCAGCCAATCTACCTAGTGTTTAATGGTCAGGGTTACGCTATGATGCTATTTATTTTTCCCTTATGAATCAAAACTCCAAATCTAATGCTGGCTTTTTTCATAGGGTTTGGCACCAGGAAAGCATTAAATTATCTAGTGTTTAACTTTGTCAATTTTTTAGTTTTTCTTCTGGAGTTCTTATTTTTACTAACATCCTAAAATTCATCATTTAAAATGAACATATGTTTCTAATTATCCCTTTTCTTCCTTTACACACATACGTGGATGCACACAGAGGTACATGCAGGAAGCCTTTGTGTGTATAAAAAATTACTCAAGGTTTGAGACTCTGAACTGTACATTGCTTCAAAGCAAAGTAAACTAAATATGAAATATTTTTGAAATTCCTTTAGGTATTTCCAAAATTCATGTTTCAGTCTCCCATCATTCTGTTTGATGTCCTTACTGACTCTTGCTATTGTTCTGGTTCTCTTTCCGCCTTTCTATCTTCCTGGCTCATTCTTTAATTTGCTTAGCCCTCTTTTCTTCAATTTTTCTTTCTTTTCTTCTCTGCCTCACTTGGAGTCTTCACCTCTTCTTCCCCCTTTAAAAATAAATTCTCCATTTTCTTACATATTCAGTTCTAGTTCCTACTAACTTCAGCAAACTTTTTTTTTTTTTTGCATATTCTGAGAATTTATCTAAGGAACTCTAAAATCTTCATCTTATATTCTTTGATAATTGTGTGCCCCCTTAAGTGGGGGTAGGGGACTGGGAATGGGATAAAAAGATTGAAGGATGGTATCACCTTTTTCAATTACATTAAGATTTATCTTTCAGTTATTGGTATTGGAATATTATAAATAAATTTCAATTGTGTGATAGTGGATATTTCAAATTAAAGAATTAGGGAAAACATTTAACTATAGGCTTTATGTTACAGGAAGCATCAAATTAATTTTAGCTGATATTGATTAACAAAGAGTGATTTCTTCCAAAATATATCTTTCTATAAGTAGCTCAAATTAAATCTTCATATCTATCCATGTAAATATTTTCAAGACATGTTTTCAAAACAAATAATTTCTAAAGGAGTACTAATATTATAATGAGAGTATTCTAATATTCAAATAATTTTTTTTCACTTTATAAGGTTCAGTTGTTATCTCATTTTAGTGTTTCTATTGCTGTCCTACAATCTCTCATGACTTATGTTGTTGCCAAAATCATTTTCTGTTTTCTAATCACACAGCCTGATCATGTGTCATTCTTTTTCACTTCCTCATTCCAACCGCATTTGGAATCCTTATAGATAAAGAACCTAGTAGACAAGCTCATCTATAATGAGAAGAAAAAATTAAACAATCTCATTTATGAGTTGAAATTAATTGTGAATTTCCTCATTTGTCCCATTTAATGAGGTACTTCATATGCCAGCACATTCAAAACAATACAATGTAAATGTTGGTTATTATTTACAATAATAATAATAATAATAATAATAATAATAATAATAATAATAATAACACTTTCTTAATAACAAAGCCTTCTGAACTGTGATTTCATCCACTAAAGGCTGGTTAAGAGAAAGCCTCATAAAAGCCTAGTTTTGATCAGAAAATGTAATAGAAAAGGCATCTATGGTTGATAATAATCTAGAAGGATTTTCTAGATCTAGAAAGATATTTCTTATATAAAGACATAAATGGAAACAAATCATAATATGGCTTTAGAACAATGTGAAGATTTACTTCAGGCTTATATTAAAGAATTAGCTGCTATAATTCATTCGAACCAACTAATAATTTCACAGAATTCACAGTGGGAGACTCATTTGACTTTTATTACAACAAAAATTAAAAATAAAGCAAAACCCTGTGATATCGACAAAATAAAGCAAAGGAAAAAATATGAATGAATATGGAAAGCAAGCAAGTAACTATTCCAAAACCTTCAAATTTGCCCCATATCCAGAGATAACTATCTGGTAGAGTCATTGACAACAAATAGAAAAAGCAGATTTGGGAGTGAAAATTTATGAAGAAACTTACAAAAGCATCAGAAAGAAGAGGTGTCAGTATCCACCATAGTCTTCCATCGACTGGGAATCCCCAAGTCAAGATCTATGGCTTAGTACTGTGAAACAGTCCTAAGGACCCATCTAATATTTTTTTTTTATTTTTCTAAAACAAACTAGCAAACAAAAACGTTATAAAACATTTTGTATGTGTGTGCAATAGAGCAGTTAATGCCTGTAAGATAACCTAATGTGTTTTTTAAAGACTGTAACGATAATCTGTCTTAACATTCTTTAATTCATTACTTCTCTAGGCGGGGCTTTCTCTCTATGTTAGGTACATGCATAAAGTAGTGCCAAGTTCTGAAGACAACATGCGAACACCACCAACAACAAATCTGTTTGAAAGAAAAATATCTGGCTAATATTTTAGCTGTAAGGCCTTCATGACTCTGAATATTGGGCAGTTTATTGATTGTTGTTTTTGTCCTCTCGATGATTTTTCTTTTTGCTGCTTTGTCAACATGTTATTTTGCTTTCAATCTCAGTTTTAGATATATGCATGTCTTAAAATCTTCCTTTTTACTTCTCTCAGTTCCTAAATCCTCTTTGGAATTTTATAGATGTTATTTAATATTATTATTCCTGATCTAAATACCTGCAGCATATCAGCTTTTTGTGATCTACTTAGGCATAGATACACCCAATTCTTTTTAACCATAAATCAATTTCAGTTGCATAAAATTATAAAATAAAAAAAATGAAGGCAATAAAAAATAAATATAATTAGATTAGGGGAGAAATCAAGAAAATGGAGGTTCAGAGATAAATGAATAAGTAATCAAATTAACAAGGGCTTTTATAATGGCATAATTAACAAACTGCAATTTTACATTAGTTTCTTGAAAAAAGATATCTGGGGCAGGAATAAGGGCAATTATGCATTAATGAGGACAGTGATAAAAAAATAGCAATATTAGAGAACAGTAATAGAATTTCCTAAAAAATAATTTCAGAAATACAGCTGATAATATAATGATATGAGCTAGCCAATTGTTCTAAGGAAATTGTACCAGCTAACTTCTCTACCCAAATTAAAATTTCCATTTTACTTATAAAAAATACAAAGAAACGGAATATTATCAAGATATACATAAATTAGTTATTTTTACTTCTGTAGGAGTTACAATTTCAAGACTCTTTTAATTTTTAGATAAGTATTTATCCCCAAACAACTCTGATAAAGGTTCACAGATGAGAAAACTAGATCATAGGAATTAAACAATTTCCAAAGGCACAAACATTTAATAGAGCTAGAATCCTAGATCTGACCTTGAGTCTTTCCCATTTTGATGCTCTTTACTTCTTACATGATCACCTAACCTCAATCCTGTTGTGTCAACCAGAAATAATTTCTTTTAATTTACATTTTCTTCCTAATTTTATTTAGGATGAATTTATTCTAACATTGTCAGACTTTCTAATGTTATGCCATATTGAGAAAAATCACTTTCAAATACAATTTATTTGTTATTAGAAGTGAAGTCAATAAAAATGATTTACTTAAGAATGTCTTTTGGCATTTATCCTTTTTTCATACCTACAAGAGGATAAGTCATCATTTTTTGAAAGAGGTAAATTATAACTAGAAGGAAGTCAGTGATATACAATTGGTCCTTTCAGTAATATATTACTCTTCACATATGTTATAATAGCAAACTATTCATGCTTTTGTGAATATAGTTTCTTTCTACAGGTAAAAATTATAATATGAAATTTGTCAGCTTTTCGGGGATCTTGAGTAAAATATATTTTGATAAAATCAGAAATAGAATAGAAGACTAAAGTGTAAAAATGAGATGTAAGTAGCTAACTAGAAAAAGGCCACTTGCTGTTTTAATCATTAGTAGCTTCCAAATTAAAATTGCATTTTAAATGAGCTAATGACAGTTCAATGAACAATTGTTTCCTTGATTAAGATTTCATACTAAGTAATAAAGTGAGAAAATTCAAGAACATGATGTATTTTTGTTGAAACATATAGAAATTAGAATTTGGAGTGAGTTTTTAATGTGATTATCTTTCATCACTCAGATGCTTTGAGGTGAATAGTTTATATTCTAAACTAGAAAAGTAATGGAAAAGAAAAGCCATTGTTTTTGTCACATGATGCATTTTATATCAAAGAGAAATGAAATTTAACAGTATAGGCTTTATTCTCAGGTGCTCACAATAAAAGTCCTTGACTGTCAAAAATATCATCATTATTGAAAGGATGACATCGGTCAAAGAAATAATCATATCTGAACAAGTTATTTCTTTGCCTCTGTAATTACCTAGGTAAGCATTTAAATTTTTTGTGAGATTTTCAATTAGCTTCTCCCCAAAGAATTTAAAATAATACAAATAAAAGTAAATAAACCTTAACCATTTTAAAACTTAAAACACTGAAACCAAAAACAGAAAGGGGGAAGAGAAGTAAGAAAAATCATCAAGTACAGGATACAGTCATTTAAGACACCTACTAGGTAAGTATAAATAAAGCAATATTATCTATTTCCTAAGTGAATACTTTTACGTGAATATTGTTTCCTGGCTCTTCTCAAGCAAAAGACTGAGAGACCTAAATTGGAAACTATGTGAAAATTGATTGTTTCTTGTCTTTTTAAGTCTCTTTGAAAATGAATTGGTCAATACAATTCCCCTTTGTTTATTAGGGAGTAGGGAGGCATTTAGGCCTTCAGGCAGAAATAACAGACAGTAAGGAGTAAACAATTCTCCACGACCCAACTTCTTAAAGAAGACAAATTGGAAAGGTTAGGAAAATATGAGTTCTCTTGATTTCAATAGTTTCTATACCAGGAGAAACTGGTGTTAACAACCCTTCCAAATGTTACAGGTGTTTGCATTCAAATGTGATCACACAGATGCTGGCTGCCTAGGGATAAATGTTATCTTCAGAGTAATATGTAACAGATTTTCCCTAAATCCCCAAGCTAAACATCAGCTGTGGTTAAACCCTTACCTGTTTCTTCCTGGATGTGAAAATCTCTGCTCATGTCCATGATTATTACTTTGTTACTTAAATCAATTTAAAGTAACACTGGAAACAATGAGTCATCAGAACTTGCATTACTGTGAATAAGGTTTATCCTACTAGATGCAAATTGATAACCAGTGCCCTTATCAGGCCTATTTCCACTTGCATAATATCCCTTGAATTTGGGGCCTCCAAGTCCACTCAAACAGCTCTGCCCTAGAGTAACCTAAGGGAGGCTCTATACCTGCCTTAATCCAGACAATTTTTATGCTAAGTATTTCTTCAGCAAAAACACAATAAAAAGACACTATAAATGCTCACCTCTCACTGATCCCAGAATAGAAAGCTGAGTGCTCGCTGACTCCCCCACACCTTCCTATGGATTTTTCTCGCATCATTTATTTCTTGAGCCTCTCTGCTCTAAGAAAATACCTATCTTGAAATATATAAAATATCCATCAGTACATCTTGAATTCCATGTTGAAGTAATTAAGTAGGGGAGGGACTGATGCTTATTGGGTTCACTACATGTGCACACTTATTAATTCTAATAACAACCAGATGGGGTAACTATTATTAGCTATATATACATATATATATATACACACATTTTTTTTGAGATGAGAATTATTTTTTTACTTGATGTTACAACTAGAAAATGGGGAAACCAAGTTTGAGACCACATTATCTGACTACGAGGACATGCTATTTCCTATAATTAGGTTGCTATGCAGAAATTTGGGATAACTTTCCATGTATACTGGATTATAAAGAAACTAATAAATGGATAGAGATTGAGAAAGTGAATCTATTAAAGAAATAAGATAAGAGTGTGTTCACGAATTTAAATTTAAATCGGTTGTCAGAATTGTATACATCCAAGGAAATTACTTAATAAAACAAAATTGTATACACTTAATACCTCATAGTACCTACTGATAAAAAGGGCACTTAGTTGCTGCTTAATAAACAATATATTATAATAGACTTAAGGTTAATATTTTAGTTGTACAACTAATATACAAGGTGACACTCATTTCTGTTCCATTTTCTTCATCTGTAGATATGTTGTCTGCTCACATTCACAACTTACAACCAGATTCAGAAATTTATCTCTCTTTCTTCATATTTACATGCTGTTTAGTCTACCTCTTGCCAACTGAGCTTCTTCTAGCTCTCTGGAGTAGCTGCAAAACCTGGAATTTCTATGCCAATTCAAAACTTGGTAGAAACAGATCGTAAAGCTTTGCCTTGACTGCTCCAGTTCATTGTTCAAAGTTGATTCTTATTACACACTTGTGGGATGGTTCTGTGCTGGCTGGAAAATTACTGCTTGGCTATCACTCATGGAACATAATGCTCTAACAATAAGCTTTTTGCTTCTGTACCCCTGCTTGCACAACCAACCTGTGGGTTGACAGTTAGTAAAAAGAAGGAAAATAGACGTGTGTTCAACCAGAATGAAGAATAGGGGTTTCGGGCTCAAAAAGCCTGTACCTCTGCATTTCAGGGCTGCCTAATTTGTGGTCTGCATACCCCTGACAGACCCAGCTGGATGAATAAAGAGTGTGTTTCCTATAACCCACTGAGTTCTGGTGGTCCATGTGTCTTTTGGGGTCTGGTAGCTACAACATTTGAAGGCCCCAGTGAGATCTCAGGGAGTGGCCCTGAGATCTAAGACCAGACCGGTCTTCAAAGCGGTTGCTGTCCCTCTTACAGACTCAAAGGGGTGGCCACCCTGAGACATTCCAGAGCCCTTGAACACTGTGATGGGGTCGACACAATCATTAAGGACGCAACCTCTAGGACGCACTCTTTGTTCCTGGTCCCAATGAGAATCTCTGAGGCCTAAACATCTGGATAAAAAGGTATCTTTCTGTTTCTGTTGACCTGTCATCAAGGGTCCATGGAGAGAATGGACACAGTCATATCTCCCGGACCATGGCCAGGACACGGGACACCACCTCCTGTGCCCTGTCATAGAGTTCTGTCTTTTGTCTCTGGTCTTGTCTAGGTTGTAGGTGGCGGACTTCTCTGGGTCCACCTACACCCCAGTAATTGTTCTCATCTGAGTGTCTGTCTTGTGTTTTCCATGCAAGCATTGTGGGGAGGCCCAGGTTCACAGAAGACACCCTTGGGGTGTCTCCTGCAACATTTCAAAGAAGGGTTTGTAGAGGGAGCTGATTATGGCATGAAGTTTTCTCCAGGCAGAATAAACATTGTGTGAAGTTGAGTGGCTGTCTTTTGGTGTAAACTGGCCTCCAGAGGGTTCTGTTGACAGGGGTTTAGTGAGAAATGTTTGGAAGTTTGTCATGGGAGACCTGGGACATCCCAATCAGTTTCCCTATATCGATCAATGGTTAAACCTTGTTCAGAACCACCTTCCTTGGCTCTGCCAGTGTGCCCTTTCTCTAGGGGCACAAGTCTTAGTTGTGGGTACCTCAAAACATATGGCAACTGAATCTTCAAGGCAGCCCAGTCCCTCAATCCTCCAATCTCCACCCGAGGCCAGCGACCTTCCCCCACCCTATATTCCAGGACAGCAGAGGCGCAATAGCACCGCTTCACCTCCTTGGTCGCAGGCAGGTAACCCCTATGGGCCTCCTGCTCCCGCTCTGGGCGGGGCACCACCTGACACCACCCCCCCCACGGCCATCCTCCCCTTGCGAGAAGCACCACCCCAGGGTCATCACACAGACAGGCCCTTTATGGTTTATGTGCCTTTTCTCAACTAGTGCCCTGTACAACTGGAAGGCACAGAATCTGCCTTTCTCTGAGAAAGCCAGGTGTTAATGGGACTCTTGGAAAGTGTCTTTCAGACTCACTGCCTCACCTGGGACGATTGCTGACAGCATTTAATTACCCCTTTCACTGCAGAAGAACGTGGATTGGGGCAGAAACACAAAAGATAGCTGCAGGTGGGAGGAGAGTTGAGGAAGCACAGGAACAGATTGAGGAGGAATTTTCCTCCACCACGGCCCCTCCCCCAGGCTGGGGACACAATTCTCAAGCAGGGAGAATGGCATTAGATCTGTACCACCAGATTCTAACTGGGGGAATTAGGATGACTGGCCATCAGCCAACTAACCTTTCTAAGGTAACTGAAGTTATACAGGAACCTAAGGAATCCCCGGAGCATTTCTTGAACGACTACAGGAGGCATACTGAGTATGCACCCCCATTAATCCTAAGGCCCCTGGGAACCAGCAGGCAATTAAAGTAGCCTTTGCTACTCAGGCCGCCCCTGATATCTGGTGTAAATTATAAAAATTAGAAGATTTTTCAGGGATGAACCTGTCCCAACTTGTTTAGATAGCCCAGAAGGTGTTCAACAACAGGGAGGCACTGGATGACCCCAAACATATGCTAGAATCCAAAGCTACTGTCATTAACCCAGCCAATCTGTTGCCAGACCCAGACCCTGAGACCCCTGTTCATGACTGCACAGATTTCACTGATGCTGTGTGCTCCTCGCGGCCAGAACTCAAAGATTCCCCTCTGCCTGAGGCCAATGAAGTTCTGTTCACAGACAGGAGCAACTTCATGCAGGAAGGAAGAAGGTATGCTAGGACAGTGGTCATAACTCTAACTGGCACCATCTGGTCACAGGCTCTTCCCCGTGGGAGTTTTGCTCCAAAGGCCAAAGTTATTGCCCTCACTGAGGCACTAAGATGGAGAAAGGATAACAATATACACTGACAGCTGATATGCCTTTGCCACCGCACATGTTCACGGAGCCATCTACAGGGGAAGAGGGCTTCTGACTTCAGGTGGGAAGGACATCAAGAACAATGAGGAGATCTTAGCCTTGCTTGAAGCCATGTAGATGCCTAAGGCTCTTGCTATTGTTCATTGTAAAGGGCATCAAAAAGGGAATAGTCCTGAGGCTGAGGGAAACCAACGAGCTGATGTAGAGGCAAGAACAGCAGCCACAAGGCCAGTGGGGCCCCCACCACATCCAGTGACTGTTGTGCCTTACCCAGATCTGCCTCTATCTCTGACCTATATGGCAGAAAAGAACATATAATTTCAAGATAAGGGAGCCACTAGGAACCAACCAGGGTGATAGTCAAAAGAGAAGACATAACAAAACCACCACATAAAAACAGATGTTAAATTTTGTGAAAACTGACCAAAATGGTACACAGCAGTTAGTAATATAGGCAGTTCAAAATTAGTTTATCAGAACAACAAAACATATTATAATTTTAAGGCAAATAATTTGTATATTCTTATAATGACTGTATAATTGCTATGTGTTTTTTTCTATCATATTGCCTTATAATTTATAATGTTTGAGGCAATATTTATAAATTCTAAAATAGTTTAGTCTAACATTAGGTTTCCAACTGTTCCCCAGAGTTCTAGCATCCAGAAAAAAGGAACACCTATATAAGAGGGCAGTTTGGGGGGAGGAACACAAGCTCTATATTTATATTTTTAAAATATTTCCTACGTAGAAATCTATCCAATAAAGATTTCTAAAAAATGATTTTGCTGCTAGTATTTTAATCCAATTATGAAGGTTATTCTTCCATAAAAGTGCTATTCAGACTTTCTTAAACATTTAGTAAACATTTAGTAATTCTCTTACAGATGTAAAGATCTTCGAATTGTTTCATTTGTGAATATAGAATAAAATATTTAATAACATTGAAAAATATTGAATGGATATAAAACTGAGCCTGATATTTCTGAAAATATTACATAGTTCATGATTTAAATATGTGCTAAATTTGCAGATTCAACATTAGCTAAATCTTAGAATTTAACAAATTACATTAAGTTGCTGCAAATATTTGTAGTATTTGGCAAAGGCAGTTAGTTGAACATGATGGTTAAGGGTCCAGACAGTCACTCTGCCAGTTTCTTTTTTTCATTGCAGGGTATTTGGCTATGACTAACTTGTCTACCTGTCTGCTTGCCTGTCTACCTATCTCTAGATTTGTTTATCTATCACATCTCTCTTTCTACCTTTCTATTAGCAATATATATATTTTTCTTAATCAAAATTATAAATCTAAATATGTTGAAAGCTTGATTTTTTAATTCACATTAAAATTTTCTGTTTCTTCTTTGTGTTTTCAAAAACAAACACTATTTTTACTCTTGTTTTCTTGCTTACTTCCATAATTCAACTCATTCTGAAACTATTCCATGCAGCAGTTTTCCAAATCATTCCAAGTATGTCAATATTTTTATCTTAGTATACCTTCTACAGAACTTTCTTCTGTCAATAAATAAATGGTTTTCAGTTTTCTTTTTACAAACTGTGTTTCTGTCTTTATATACAAAAATGTTTTTTTAGGTAAATTTTTTGTTTGTATACTTATCAGCTTCAGTCAGATGCATGTTAAGATGGGAATAATTTTTGAAAAATCCTTAATTAAGATTATTAGAAAGACTTAGAGCTTCTGTAGATGCATATAAAGCCAAGGACAGAGATATATATGCATTATCATGAGCATCCTGAAGGATCAATGAGATGTGGTCTAATAGACAATGTATTTTCATCCATCTGCTGCTGTGGCATCCTACCCTTCTGAAGCTGAAAATGATTGAGTACAGGATAAAGCAGAGCACAATGTTCTACTTAATTTAAAAAGAATTTTCTCAGATAATGGAATTATAGCTTTCTCATTTTTTAAAGAGCTATCAGACATATTTGAATTTGTATTAAGAATGCCAGATCACCCATCAAGGATTTTTTCTAAAGTACAACCTCTGTTATTTAAAACTTTGTTTCTAGAGAATAGAAACTCTTCATTGCTCATATTTTATGGACTCATCACCGCCATTCAAAGAAGTTTACCATGATGGTGGTGACACATATTCTCTTCTTTATGTATTTTGTGCTTGTACTAGGAGTCATGTGAATTCCTTCCTTTCAAAGAATTGTGTGATGTTTAAAACTATTACTGAAAATATTTGAACCTACTTGATCCAATCCTCTTAACACAAAAGAATATCTTTCAATAAAGATCAAGTATTTAATAATAAATAAATATAGAAACCAGAAAACACTGCTGCTTTATTAGCCATATGTATTCATGTGCTTAACTAAATATGAATAAGGGCAAAAACTTGTTTTCATTTTGATAAAACAAGAACAAAGGTCCTTACCTTTTCTGTCTCTTACAAGCACTTTTCTCCTGGTTCACTAAATGGGGGTTAAGGGAAAGAGAAATAAAGTGTAACATGCACTTTTTGTGTATACCTTGCTGGAATTTTTAAACCTTTATTTTATGTAAACCATAAGGTTCTATTTTTAAAGTTGAATATAAATTCTATCATGAAACTATTGTTCATTGTAGTAAATCAGAGATGTATCTTTATAAATACTTATTAATTTTGAGTATTTAATTACCATAATTCAGAGATATATCTTGATAAATACTTACTAATTTTGTTCTAGGATTTAAATATATATATGTGTGTGTGTGCATATATATATATATGTATATATATATATACACATACATACATACATACATATATATACTGTTACTTGTTAATTAGCACACTTAACTGGAATCTGAGCATGAAGTAAAAATGTTTATTAAATTGGTGGCAAAAGAAACATAAGAAATAATAGTCATGTAGTCTTTTAACAAAAAATATTAAAAGTTATTTAACCAGTATCCTCTAGAATCAATTAGAATCATATATTTGATTATTTGGTTAAAGAAAAATAGTATAAATAAATTACAAAACAACATTTTAGCTTTCACGTTGACGAATAGTATATATATTGATTGACACAATAAACCTGATACAAAGCAAATTAGAAAATGCAGATGACATACAAATGAAGATAAAATCTTAAGACTTTTGGGCTCGGGTGGCATTGAGCCATTTGTTTTAAAAATTTTGTTTTCAGACTTCTTTTATTGCTTTCTTCATAATAATCCTGCCTTGTGAGTTAAAAATACTTTTAGACCTCTTGTTTCCATTCTCACATGTAAGGGACTTAGATGTTGTTACTCTGTCCTAACAATAAGTAGAAAGCTGAACAAACTGAAAAAAATCAGCATCTCTTCTTAGATCTGTCAGAAAAGTAATGTCACAGGGCAAATTGCTGCCCTACAAATTAGAGGGTCAGAAAGTCTGGATAAAGAGAATCACTACTTACTGGAGCAGTAAAAACCTTTTCAGGAACCAACGCTAGGGTAAGAAAACCTAAACTGTAATTGATGGGTGGTCAGAGCAGACAAGCCTGCAAGTTAAAAACTCCAGGAGAGACCAGTCATAGGAGAGTGCTCATACGTTTTGAGAATTTTAGCTCCAGGAGGTTTCCTGAGTTCTCACAGTGAAGATAAGAGAAAAATCCCCTCATGCTTCTGTCAAAGGGAAGGGAAAAGAAACCATTTTTGAAATATACCAGAGTATCCTGTTCTCAGTAAGGCCTGCCCTCAAACAACAATTTTATTGGAGCCTAACCTATTGGGTTTTTTCAGGAACAAACTGACCTAGAGTAAAGAAAACATCCAACTCTAACCCTTTCTAGCCTTCAACATGGGGGAAAAGAAATATCTAACTCCAGACACTTTTAGTCATCCTGTCTCACTTAAGTTGGTGAAAAAATCTAAGAAGCATTTGTGAAATTACAGACTGGAGACACAGGCTAAGATTCAAACTAATCACAGGAGTATAGAATGCTTCCTCTCCCAGATACCTTACCACCACATCACTATAGACCTATTTACTGTAGTCCCTGTTACCCAGTATATCACATCTGGCCCCACTTCAGGAAAAAATTACAATGCATATTGTAAAGTAAAGACATTGTTTGAAGGAACTAAGCAAGCATCAGAACCAAAGTCAGATATGGTATAAGTATTAAGATTATGAAAAAACAATATTTATTTATTTATTTATTTTTTATTTATTTTTAGTTGTTATTATTTAGGTGAGGCAACCCATGGTTGACCTCACAGGTTGCAAGGGCCTTGTCAGTTTACGATTTCTTATTTTTTATTATTTATGCCTACAACAGCATCTGGTCTTCCTAGGTGATCTCCCATCCAAGTACTAACCAGACCCGACCCTGCTTAGCTTCCGAGATCAGATGGGATCAGGCTCGCTCAGGGTGGCATGGCCATAGACAAACAAGCAAGCAATTTTAAAAATCTATTATTAATAAGCTAGAGGTTCTCATAGGCAAAGTTTGGACAACATACAAGAACAAATAGGTAATGTAAGAGAGATTAAAATTCTAAGTCAAAAAGAAATGTTTAAGATAAAAACATGGTAACAGAAATGAAAAATATCTGATGAGCTCACTGCTACATTGAACACTGTGGAAAGAATCACTGGGCTTGATGATATGTCAACAGACACTTCCAAAACTGAAAATCAAAGACTGAAAAAATGGAATGAAACACTCAGGGACTTGGGATCACTACAAAAAGTATGAATTATACATAAAGGGAATACCAAAAAAAGAAAATGGCAGGAACAGAAGAAATATTTGAAGCAATAATAACTGAGCATTTCTCCAAATAAATGTCAGACACCAAACCACAGATGCAGAAAGTGCAGACAATGCCAAGTAAGATAAATGCCAAATAAACTACGGCTAGGTATATCATATTTAAGCTGTAGAAACTCAAAAATTAAAAAATATATATTGATAGAAGTCCCACATACAACACAAATTTTACCTGTAGAGAAACAAAGTTAAGAAAACATCTGACTTCTCAGAAATCACACACAAGCAATAAAAGAATGGAGTGAAATATTTAAAGTGCTAAGAATTCTGTATTCTGAAAAATTATCTTTCAAAAGTGAAGGAGTAATAAACACTTTCTCAGACAAACAAAAATTGGCAGAATTTGGTGCCAGTAGAACTATATTGCATAAAATAATAAAAACAGTTGATCAAAAAGAAGAAAAATTATTTAGCTTGGAAACCCACATCTACATAAAAAAAGGCAGAGCACTGAAAAAGGAATAAATGATGATAAAATAAAAACTTCTATTTTTCCTATTCCTAGCGGATCTAACAGATAGCTTTTCAAAATAATAATAGTAACAATGTATTTTATTAATCATACACATGTATATAACTCCTGTGTAATGTTTATGTATATTTATATATAAGTTAAATGAATAGCAACAATAGAATAAAGGATGAAAATAAAAAATTTAGGTCATTTTGTGACTAAAAGTTATGGGTACTTTCTGAAGCAGTGTAGTATTTCTTGAAAAAGAGCTTAGTCATAAATGTATGTTGTAAACTCTAAGGCAATCTCTAAAAGAAAGTAGGAAAAGTATAATGGATATGCTGGGAAAAGAGAGAAATTGAAATCATATAAAATGCTCAGTCAAAACCATAACAGGCAGAAAAAGAGAGAAAGATAAAAATTGGAACAAAGAACAAGGACAATTAATAGAAAACAGTAGCAAATATGATAGATATTAATCAAACTATTAATAATTACCTTAAATGTCAATGGTCTAAGTACAACAATTAAAAAGCAGATTGTGAGAACTGATTAAAAAAATGAGACCCAACTATATGTTGTTTATAAGAAACCTGCTTTAATTATAAAGACACATATAGATTAAAAGTAAAGAGATAGAGATATACCCTTGACAGCATTAACCAAAAGAAAGCTGTAGTAGCTATATTAATTTCAGGTAGAGCAGATTTAGATCAAAAAAATTATCAGAGATAGAGAGACATCATATAAAAATCAAAGGGTCAGTTCTCCAAGAAGACAAAATTATTCTCAGTGTGTACATGCCAAACTACAAAGCATTAACATATGTGAGGCAAAAAAATACATAGAATTGCAAAGAGAAATAGATGAATTCACTATTATAGTTGGAAACTTCAAAACCTCTCTATCAAAAATGAACAGACCCAGCAGACAGAAAATCAATAAGGACACAGTAGAACTCAAGAACACCAATTCCACTGAATATAATTGTTATCTATAGATTATTTTATTCAACAACAAAATACACATTCTTCTCAAAATCTCATGGAACATTCACCAGAATAGACTACATTCTGGGACATAAGACACACCTTCACTAATTTAAAAGAATAGAAATCACACAATGTCTGTGATCAGACAACAAAGAATTAAAATAAAAAATAATTATATAAAGATAGCTTGAAATCCTCAAATACTTAGAGACTAAACATCACACTTCTAAATAATACATGGGTCAGAGTTTTTAAAATAAGAGTTTTTGAACTAAATGAAAATAAAAACACAAATTATCAAAATGTGTGGAATGCAGGAAAAGTCATGCTTAGAAGGAAATTTAAAGCACTGAATGCATATATTAGAAAAGAAAAAAGATCTAAAATTAACAATTAAAATTTCCACATTAGAAAACTAGAAAAGGAAGAGCAAATAAAATCCAAAGTGAGCAGAAAAAGTAAATAATAAAAATTAGAACAAACATCAATGAAACTGAAAACAAGAAGTCAATAGAGAAAAGCCAACAAAACCAAAAGCTTGTTCTATAAAAATATTGATAAAATCAATAAGCCTCTATCTGTGCTAAGCAAAAAATGAAGAGGACACAAATTTGATATCCTCGATGAAATGGATGAATTTTTTTGAAAGGCACAATTTATTAAAACCCAAACAAGAAGAAATAGACAATCTGAATAGACCTATATGTGTTAAAGAAATTTAATAAATAATTAATAATATTCCAAGATGAAAAGCCAATTCTCTATAATCTTTATCAGAAGATAGAAATTGAAGGAATATTCATAATTTAAAACCAGACAAAGAATTGTAAGGAAAAAAAAAAACACAGACCAATTCTTTCATAATCACCAGTGCAAAAATCCTTAACAAAATATTAGTCAATTGACTTCAACAACATACAAAAAGAATTATATACCAAAACCAAGTGGATTTTATAGCAGGTGCATAAGGCTAGTTCAATGTTCAAAAATCAATAAATGTAACAGATCACATCAACAGGCTAAGTAGAATAACCACATGATTACATCAATAAATGCATGAAATGCTTGACAAAATTCAAAACCAGCTTATAATAAAAGTTTTCAGTAACTCACATTTATATTTAACAGTGAAAAACTCTAAGCTTTCCCACTAAGATCAGGAAAAAGTCAGTGATACTTCCCTTCACCACTGCTTTTTAACATCACACTGAAAGTTCTAGCTAGTATAATAAGACAAAAAAAAAGGAGATAAAATGTATACAAGTTGGGAACAATGAAATAAAATGATAACAATCACCTTTGTAAAAAATTCAAAAGGATTGACCAAAGAACTCCTGGAACAAACAAACGATTATAGCAAGGTTGTAGTCTACAAGGTTAAAAGTCAATCACTTTCTCATATATCATCGGTGAACACATAAAATTTGGGATTAAAAACACAATATAATTTATATTACCCCCCAAAAATAAAATACTTAAGTATAAATTGAACAAAATATGTACAAAATCTGTGCAAGGAAATCAACAAATCTCTGAAGAAACTGTAGAACTTGAATGAAGAGATATTACATATTCATAGAAAGAAAAATTTAATAATTATTATCCATTTTCCCCAATTTGATCTATAAGTTCAAGTCAACCCCAATCAAATTCTAGCAAGTTATTTTGTGGATATTGATAAATTGGTTCTAAAGTTTAATGGAAATGCAAAAGACCCCAAATAGCTACACAGTATTGCAGGAAATAAAAAACAAATTTAGAAGACTGACACTATCAGACTTTAAGACTTACTATAAAACCACAGTAGTCAAGACCTACTCTAAAGCTAGTACACGACTGGTGAAAGAATAAATAAATAGGTCAATGGAACACACTACAGAACCAAGAAACAGACCTACAGAAATTTAGTCAGTTGACCTTTAGCAAAGAAGCAAAGGCAATACAATGGAGAAAAAGTAGTCTTTAACAAATAGAGCTGGAATAACTGGCAATGTGAAAAAATAAATGTAGACACTATTTGGAACATAGTCAGCTCTTGGTGTAGTATTTGCAAGCTACTTAATAATTTTTATCTGTGGTAACATGTCAGATACACTGCATTCAAGATTTTTATTGATAGAAAAACAAACTAATACAACCAACATTTTACCTTATTTTTAATATGGATCAACCAATTATGTGTTAGTAAATAAAGTTTTCATGGAGCAAAGTAGCATTCATTTACTTATATATTATAATTTTTGAACTAAAATGGTGAAATTGTGACAGTGACCGTATGGCTAGCAAGGCCTAAAATATTTACTATTTGGCCCTTTTCAGAAGTTTATAATCCATTTTTTACTTAAAAGCCTTGTCATCTTCCACCTGAAAAGTGAGCAATTCATAGGTGATTTAGGTGTTATAGTATTTTTTCCTCTTAATTTTCTTGATAATTTATGATATTGGAAATTCCACCATTTATCTTAGAAATACATTTGTCATAAATTTGAAGAGTAATCTCAATAGGAAGAATATGAGCTGAATTTCACCAACAGGGTATCCTAGACTGAGAGGAAGGGGGAGGTATTAAAAAACCTATCCTTGTTACATTTAATTTGCACAATAAAATGTTATCCTATTATTAAAGATAAACACACTGAGACCTAGAGATGTATAACATAAAATGCAAAGTAGCATGCCACTGATTAATGGCAGAGTGAGGATACAAGCTCAGGTTTATCTAATTCCAAATTTTGCACCCTTTCTCCCATGTGATGCAATCTCCTACATACAAGTTCCTACGTATTGAGGCAGCATAGTACTGCTTGTTGGTGCCAAGTGCTGTGGGTTTAGGATTATCCTAATTCCAGTGAAAAGTTTATTATTCAAACCTTAGTATAGCAGAAATTGAGAGATGGGGGTGTTCTTTTGGGTCTTTCTAGCATTTCTGTGAACAAGATGGGAACTCTACCTTAGAATAATTAGAATGTAATTCCTACTCTTCTTCCAATCATTCTTCCTTTTTTTTCCAGGGAAAATGAGTGCTTGCTCAGCTCTTTTCAGTTTCTCTTTTTCATATCAGCAACTCTGTAGAAATCACAATATCTTTTCTTGCTTCTTTTTCTAAAGTTGTCCTCTTGCAGAAAGCAGCATTTATTCAACTGTTCTGAATGTGGCTGGGAGTGTTAATTGATTTGGGGAAGGGGAGTAAAAACAGCAGGTCAAAGCACATTTGGTAATTTAGCTATGTCAGCAATAACTATGATATTTTTATCTCCATCTTCTCTCCCTAATTTGGAGGAAATTGGGACATAGTCTATCTGACCACGCAAACATTACTATGTGCTTAACATCTCTTTGTCACAAGAGTGCTATTTTTAGTTCTCATCTCAGTAGAGGCAGAGAATCTTATGGCTTAAGGGGATCTTAGAAGTCACTAGTTTAGTCTTCCTTGCAATGTGTAATTTCACAAATACCATTTAATATGTTTTAATTAGGGAATTTATACATATATACATATATACATATATACATGTATATATACATATATGTGTATGTGTATATATATATATATATATATATATATAACTATAAAACTGATATATAACAAAAAAGTTAGCACATATTTGCTCTGCTCATAAACAGTTCTTGAAGCTTTGCAAAATTCTGACCATCTTAAATGTGAAACATTCTAATTGTGGTATTGGAAACCAACCTAATCTTATTGAGGCAAGGAAGAGTTAGCCCAAGTAACTAAATTTAGTGTCTATAGTAATGACACTGCCCTTTGAAATTCCTATTTTCAAGAAAAATTTTGAAGCAAAAAACTGAAAACAAAAACATGAAAAAAAAAAAATAAGGGATGTTACTCGGAGTGGCAAAATCTTAAAAAGTCTGT
Organism: Cynopterus sphinx; assembly: GCA_030015415.1. Classification (NCBI taxonomy): domain Eukaryota; kingdom Metazoa; phylum Chordata; class Mammalia; order Chiroptera; family Pteropodidae; genus Cynopterus; species Cynopterus sphinx. Next base: position 116,814,402 of record CM057382.1, on the reverse strand, counting down.
CCTCATGATCTTTTGTGTTTCCAGGAATTTTTTTTAGCTCACAGGTCACTTTGCCATTGGAATTAAGTACAAATGTACATAACATAATAGAAGGTCTTCAGTAGTTAATGCTAGGTTCTTGCCAGGGCGGCTTCATGGGCATGTGACCTGTGCATCTCATTTGGTTTAATATGCAGCTGTAACCATCTCAAAATGATTCTTAATAATTTTTGAACAAAGAACTTCATATTTTCATTTTGCACTGGACACCACATGTAATGTAGCCAGTCCTGGTTTCTGTTAATATAGACTTTTGCTCTATATTATATTACTCAAATAATATGGAATGTGTATGTGTTATGTTTTGTTTTTAGTACAAGTAAATGACTTGTACTAAATTACTAATAATTTACAATTATTAATGACTTGTACAACTACTAATAAAAACACATTAATTTTACTTTTGAAAGTAAATCTACTCTTTTATCTATCCAGATTCAGTGAAAAATAATTTTTCTACTTCTACTTTAAAAAAAAAAAGAGCTTTTGAATTGTAAGAAACCAAAATTGAACCAAACACAAGCAAACACAAAATCTGAAACATATTCATTGCTAGCATAATGTATTTTTAAAACTAAAAAGAGTAAAGCTTCTGGAGTTATACTACTTATATCTGAGTAATCTATAAGCTGTGTAACTTTGAGTAAATTAGTTAGCTTCATTGTGTCTCAACTTCCTCATCAATAAAAAGATATAATAGTAATACATATCTTGTGGAGTTATTTTAGAAAAAAATAAGAATAAGTAAAATAGCACAATGTTTAGAAAAGAGAAGAGCTTAAGGCTGAGATGTTAATACTCCCACATGGCTAAATTTACTAGTACAATGCCTTGTAGGTGCTAAAATAAATATTAATGAAATTGTTACTTTAAAAAATAATAAGATGTCTAGATGTTCTCAAGAAAAAGTTTTTACTGATAAAACATTGTAGTACATTGTCTCCTATGCTTTATTTTGCACATTATTCTTTCAATAGTGATTCAGTAAATAAAGACCTTAGAATATTAGCATTTTTATTATTTATAAAGTCCTTAAATTTCTTTAAAAGAAAGTAGGTATAAATTCTTATACATCATACAATATTATTTATCCTCCTTAAATAATTTCCATTAGTTTTAAAAATTTAAAGAAATCCAGAGGATATAAAAAATAATGAACAATTTTGACATAAGTATTATTTTTAGGTGACATAAGATTGATTCATATATAATTAAAAATGGAAATGTGTTTGTGTGTCATTTGTATCTATTCTGTATTGAATATAAACAATTTAAGCCCATGCATTGATAAGAAATATCAGAATGTTTCTTCAGGATTCGCTTGACAAGGGGTGCTAGAGAATTGGTGATCTGTGGACCTATCTATGTGGGTATGAAATTTGCTATAAAGGCTTTGAAAGCACAAAGCCTGCAAGGCAAATAAGAATGGTAATCATAATTCCAATCATAAGCCTGATAACACAGGGGTGATTAAATGTCATTCTCTTGGGGAGAAATTGATTGATTTTGTTTCATAAAGGGGGACAAAATCCACATCTTCCTCAAATATGGCATTAAATATATGGCTAAAGTTGGTTTTCAAGTGGAGGCTGGTAAATTGAGGAGAGATAATTAACTGCTTCTCTGAGGTATAAGCACTTAACCACATGCAGAGGTGGTTATATTGACTAAGCAACTAATTTGGTATTAGCACATTTTAGCTGCTGAATAGATATGACCTTCCTTTTGTTTCCAACCTGCTAGAAACCACTAATTAATTAGATTCTATCATCATACCTTCCAACAGCACTACTAACAGCACTCTGTCACCACAAGATATACTCTCCATCTTTTGTTAAATAGCAGACTTTTATGAACCTGCAACCTTCTGGTAGCCATCAGATAGTTCACATGGAGACCTCCACTATGGTTTTCTCTGTCTTCAGCTAGCTTTGTTTCTTCAACTTTCTTAAATTAGTTTTTAAAAAATCCTTGCCGATGGTTACAACACTTCCTCTTTCATGTGTATGCAATGTACTCCGAAAGTCACTAAATAAAGGATGTTAAGGAATGAAATGTATTATTTATTTACTTATTTATCATAAACCCATTCTCAACACATTTTTCTCATTTGGCCATTATTTAAGAAGGAAAGTAAAAAGCTGATATCATTTATTCATTGTTATCTGTTGTAAGGATTTTTATCACATTGCAATTATAATACATATATTGTACTGTTTAATCATTAATACAAAATCAGTACTATAGAGGCCACTGAATAACCACTTTAATATAATAGGTTTAGTTTGCACCAAGGAAGATTTGTAATAGGACAGAAATAAATATATCCTCATTATCTGCTCTCTTCAAGGATGAGCAATACCTCAAAATAATAAGAATAGTAGAAAAGCTACCTAGGTAACTAAAGAAGGCATTCATTTTTTTCAACTCTTTCAGCTGAAGTTATTGATTTGATCTACGCATTTTAGTTTGTTGGTTCACATAACTTCAGAGGTAAAATAGAAAATTTGGACAAAATAATTTAAAAAATAAGTTTAATGTTTAAAATGATAATGGCATTCATTAATCAATGTTTATTTTCTATTTCTCTTTCTTTATTCTAGGATGACTCAGATGGTGGAAAACCCCAGTAAGTGCATACCTTAAGGAACCACAAGTTTCTTTCTACTTCCTTATTACTGAAGCAGAAGTCAAGTGCTGCACATTTGAAAAGGTCTGTATGAACCAGAGTAGTATAAATTTTTTAAAATTTATATTACAAACCAATTTACACAAGCCATGGAAATAAAAACCAGGTTTTGCTATGGTCGTTTTTGTTCTTTTGTCTTAGGAAATGAAGTAAACGAAGACTTTAAAAGGGTGATCATTTTGTCTAGTTTCATAATATAAACGTTTTAAAATTAGGAGCCTGAGTCCTGATCCTACGCCTCCTCCTTTAGGCCTTGTTGCTCAATGCATGTCACAGAATTATATTAATTTTCAATGATACTGGTAAGGTTTTAGAGTAAAATGAAATGTATCTAAGGTATTAGTTGTAAGTACAGCAAACTGTGATGCTATAGTATTGTTTAACAAATGGAGAAAGAAGAAAAGATGGGGGAACTGGGAGAGAGAAGCAGAAAGAGAGGAGGTTGTAATTTATGGCCATGCTACCCTGAACAAGCCCAATCTCATCTGATCTCAGAAACTAAGCAGAATTGGGCCTGTTTAGTATTTGGATGGGAGACCATCTAGGAAGATAAGGTGCTGTAGGCGTAAAAAATTTTTTAAAATATGAATTGTAAACTGATAAGATCTTTGCGATCTGTAAGGTCAACCAAAGATTGCCTTGCCTAAAAAAATAATAAATAAAAAATAAATTAAAAAAAAAAAAAAGAGAGGAGATTTGAGAGAAAAAGCAAGCTATGGCTCCAGAGAAGTATTGTTTTGAGCCTGATGTTTGCCAGCTAAATAGGAAACAAGGCATATGTACTCGTAGTGTGTACAGTCTGTTTCTTTGTGAGGTATCTAACCTTCCTCATCATTCTGTTCTTACAATTTCTTTCTTTTTCTGCTCAACATTCCAGTACCCAGATATCATACAGATTCAATGTTTTGACTGTATAAATTTTTTTATCAAAAAGAGAGAGGCAAGAACATTAAAATATTATGGGCTACAAGGTACTAGGTCTTTTTAAAAATTTATAATTAACAATTATTACCCATAATTATATATATAAATGTTAACTGAAGTTACACATAAATATGTAAAATTTAGAACTGTCAAATATTTTGACTGCTTAAGATTTTTAGACCTGACAAAATGTTTGGTATCATTAATGATAACCCCAGTGGCCTTGAAATTAAGGTTGCACTACAGATTGGGTTTTACTGAAAAAGACTTTACTTGGAAAAAATAATTTCTAATGAATGGAAATAGTCTCATATTCTCAGAGTGATTTTGCTTCTTTTGTCTGGAACCGTGTCTCTCCTCCTACTATAATCACTTGTAATTATCTTTTGCTGATATATTTTAAAAATATACTCTAAGCCTTGAACTCTTTATTTACATTATTTTTTTTTCTGTATTTCATATTCAAATAACTTATTTTTTTTAAGTCCAAAATGTCCTGATTTATACAACTCTATAGCAAATACCATGGTGGCTCTCATCCTACACATATTAAAAGTTGAAATAACTTTTATAAAAGTTATCAATCATTTTGACCTAATGCAATAGGTTTTTTAAAAGCTGATGTAGCGTTTGAACTTTTATTTGTGAGTTCTTTGGACTGTTGCATTGGGTTTTGTGCACACTGGACTGTATAGTGGCTTATACAAAATACTAAAAATATATGCTGCTGGAGATAGATATCAACACATAAGCCTGTGATTTCTGCTTTTTAACATTACTTTTCCATTTTAACAGCATACCTTTCCATGTGCACAGCCAGGCATTACCTACAATTATATAAATACATGAATACATATGCATAATGTTGAAATTACAGATGCTCTTCTATGTTTATTTAGCTGATGGTGTAATAATATTCTACTATTCTATCAGTTCATCAGAAGCAGCTAGATTAAAATTTTCACATCGGTTCTTAAGCTATTAACCAAAATGGTCAACAGACTAATTTTTATTACTCTCCTCCAACTTATTTTCTTTAAAAATATTCTTCTCTCAGAAACATTTAAATAACTGATCCATTAAATTCAGTATTCTGCATATGTGTTTTTATTGACTTTATGCTAAAATATAGATTATTAGTTGTTTGAATTTTTGCTAATTCTACAAATGAATGCATAAATAAATATTATTTGACTATTTCTTTATTAATTATAGGTCCAGAATTGAATACCAGAAGCAGAAAGGCCAGACAAAAATACAAGAAAAAAATAAGTTCCCAAATTTTGCAGAGCAAAAATAGATATATAATCTCAATGTTTTGGTTCAGTGACAATAGCATCTAAGTGTCTTTTGCATTTCATTCAGGCATTAGACTTTAAGAGAAAATCTTAAACTGTTGTTTCCTTTTTTTAAATTAGATATAGTCCAAATAAGGTGATATATTATAACACCTCAAATGTGGCTTTTCTTTTAATTTCCTTTTCAAAGATTAGAGGACACAAAAGATATGTGTATGTGCCCTCTGCTGGCAAAGTTAAGATCATAGTCTCTTTCCAGAAACAATAGAATCAAAATCCTGGAAACAGAACAGCACATTACATTCTAAGGCATTTTACAGAAGGAGCAGAACAGATTTGAATTAATTAAGTAACTGTCTTGAAAGGACAGCATTGCAGCTTATTGAAAGGCTAAATCAAGGCTAAATTACTTTACAAGATTAATTTGAGCTTTGTAAATCTCTGACAATAATTATAGTTCATTTGTCTATCAATTGTAAATACTAGAAAAATTTGGTATTCCTAGAATAGAATATTAATCTGAATTGAACTAATTTAACATTTCTATCTTTTTAAAGTCTTGGAAAATAATAGATTAAAATGAATTTGCACATCCTCTTCAAATTGAAGAAGCAAGATTTTTAAAAATAAAAATCTGAAGGTAAAATAAATATACCCTAGAAATTTTGTAAAACATCAACAAATATTCTCCAAAACAAAAACACTTTCAGAGAAAAAAAATGGGTAACAGGGAAGTGATCACTACATTAGAGTCAACTCAGGAGAATGTGACAAATGATGTTGATTTGGGTCCTGGTGTCAGCTATCTTCTCATCAAGTGTCTAGATGATAAAATACAAAGCACATTCTTTAAATCTGAACGTGGCAGTTAGGAGCTGAAGACTGATTTAGTGAAAACTAGAAAATAATTTTTGGGAGGTAAAAAGTATTTAAGGAGTTAATCCACCTAAAGTTGCTTATTTTTCAAGGCAGGAAACTGGAGCGCAGAATGAGCAAGGAAAAATTGGAAAAAATCATATTCAAATAATGAAATACTCAGATACAGAAAGTAGTTCGGTAACGACAATTGTGGAACTGTATATTACAGAGGAAAGACACATAAAAATATCCCATAAATCTGGCAGGAAAATGGCTAGAGGTCATAGTTCATAACAAACTGACCATTAGTCTGAAATTATATATTAAAAAATAAAAGAAGAAAAAACCCAAACGTAACACATTAAAAGACTGAAGGGCACTAAAAAGGAGGAAAATGAATAACAAAAGAAAATGAAATAAATGTATGTAAAGGATAATCTATTCCTTATGCTGCTATCAATTAATTAAAAACTTTGATCTAGTTAAACAGTCTGTCACTTTCTAAATATATAAAATGAGCAGGTCAACTAGATAACCATCAGCTATTATTAATTTCTTATGAACTATGCAGTAATACCTGGCACACCTACTTTAAGTTGGTTTCTTCTACATATAAGGGGTGCACACAGCGATACATCATTCTTTTTTTTTTTTTTTTCCTAGAAAAGGCAAACTAATCTAGAGTGACAGGAAGCAGATCACTTGTGCCTGGGGCTGGAGGGTGGGGATGGAGAACAAAAGGGCATGAGAAACTTCTGGGGATGATAAAAATATTTTGTTCCTTGATTGTGGTGGTGTGTGCACAAGTGTATACATTTGTCAAAATGTGTGAATTTTATTGTAATTATTAGGCAAATTATGCCAAAAAAAGGTAAGAAATAAAAGGGAGGAGGGACTATAATAGCTATCTTCAGAAAAAAAATCTACCCCAGTAAAAATAGTGTGTTAATTTTACAGCTAAGAAAAGTGAGGCCCAGAAAGAGAAACTTGTCAAAGGACACACTCTGCTAGTTAGTGACAAAACCAGGATTGGAACCCAGACTCCGGACCACAGTCTTTCTGTTTCTTCTCCCACAGACTCTAGGAAGATTAAGGAAAAGAATGTCCTGAGCCTGAGTCCCACTGAGACTCACTTGGATGTGAGCATGTCTGGGAATGAGAGCTGGATCATGAGAGCTGTCAATATCCCTTTACACTCTAAACGTTTTGAGAGGTCTCCAGTGGCTAATGTGAGATGTCAGGGGCCAAATTTCTGTCCTCTGCTTCCAGTTCTGAGAAGTTATAGACAAGTTACCATAAATACTCCATAAATTGGTGTCTATAATAAAGATAAACAGAGTAATATTTATAAATAGAATTGAACATTGTGAGGAAAAAAAATAAAAGAAGAGGTGCTATGCCACAGCCACCTATTGTCAATGCTATTTTTGGGTTTCCGAACAGGGTATTGGTGTGAAAAGAAAAGGAGAGCTATGGAACTACCGAAACATTATTTACTTAGGTTTTACTAAATTAATAAACTCATTTTTTAGTCTTGTAAGGTAAGAATTATTGCTAGATTAGGTAAAGCACTTCATATAGTAAGATAAAGTTGGAATAATAAAAATAGTATTGCTACTCATAGATGGCAATATGTACATGGAGAACATATTTAGGGAATTTGAAAAGGTTAATAATGCTTATTCTCTATCTTTAGTACAATGTCTTTTCTCAGGAAAAAAAAATGACTTTGAATGTTGTCCAAAGTGTCTCAAACATTCATTAGATGTATGTGATATATTATTCTTAATTTAAAATTATACGTTTATATATTTGAAAAATAGTCACAAAATTAACTAATGGGTTGGATAGAAACTGGAGATTTTTAGAGACTTAGGACTAAGGGAGAAAATATAGAAAGGAGAAATGTGGTGAAGGTATGTCGTCACAGTGTAGCTCTGTCTTTGTCCACACATTCACTGCTCTGTCTGCTAACAGCTGAGCAGTTCTCCTCTTATGTGTATAGAGCCATGGGTGAGAGGATGGGCTCAAGTCCATATCACTAACACCGGTGGAATAGTGCCAGAAGTGCACCCAAACTTTCAGCTCTTAATTTCAGGCTCCATTTCCTGGTAATTCAAGAAAATCTTTATTGCCTTGAGAAAAAAGAAAATAAAGTCCACATTATAGTACACTCTTATTCACAATAAGAGTGTAACTAGGTATGTAATGAATTATAACATTATAATTAATCCACCTGTCTTGGTCTGTTCAGGCTACTAAAACAAAAATACCGTGAACTGGGTGGCTTAAACAACAAACATTTATTTCTCACAGATGTGGAGGGTGTGAGATCAGGGTGCCAGAAGATGCAGTGTCTAGTGAGGGCTTGTTTCCTGGTTCACATGCAGCCATCTTCTCACTGTGTCCTCACATGGCAAAATGGGCAAGGGATCTCTCTGGGGTCTCTTTTATAAGAGCACTAGTCCCATTCATGAAGGCTCCACTATCACAAGTTCATCTCATTCCAAAGGTCTCATTTCCTAATAATTCTTTCACACTGGGGATTAGGTTTTAATATATATGAATCTGGGGGGCACAAACACATTTGGTCTATAGTAACACTACTAATGTTTATTTCTGTTCACAGCATTAGATTATAGATTACTTTTTTCTATCTGTTCCTGATGCCTTTCTCTCATTACTTAATGGCTGAAGATATTCAACAAAGACATTCTGATTCATCTATTTGGGTTAAGTATCCATGCTTTGGCTTGATTTAAAGTCTTACCAAGACCATAAAACCCATAAAACAATACAGTGTGCCATTTCTCTGAAATGAATAAAAGCTGCTCTTATCATAAAAAGACAGAGAAGATATTAAGAAGTCCCAAGTAACATAAATGTCTTCAACTTTAGCTCTTGACTGCTCAACTTGAGTTAATACATTCATTTTTATTTTTTATCACTTGGATGGTTGAAAGTATGCCCTTCCTTAGCACATACACTTTATTCATTTCTAGTTGGTAAGCCATAACTTTATTATTTCCTTTTTGTATCAAAGGGATTTGGCCACAATCAAAGCTTTCTCTAAATAAAAAAAAATGTATCCTAAACATAACCTGGATGAAATATTCTTCCTTCATGATCAATATGCAACCTAGGAACTCATAATAGTTGAGTTAAAGGAATTAGAATTGTTGCTCTAAAGAGATATTAATCTGTAACAAGTATAGTAGTAACCCACACCCATTGGCTAATAAAATTAATCTTTCATGTAAGTGTATGTTTTAGAAATATCACTATTAAACATGAGACAGATTAGAAATACTTTGACTATTAATGATATCCTTAGGAATATAACAATGAGAATAAAATATATTTAAGTAAATCATTGACAGTGGGAACTGCCTTTTCAGTAAGATAAGAGCTCAAGATAAGAGCTCAATAACAAAAACTAATTTTCATTGCAAGTAACACTGAAGAGTGATCTGGGCATCATCAGATTACACACTGATCAGGAATTATTCTAAAGTCTGGTAATAAGAAACAATACACTTATGAAACATATAACCAGATATATATGAGTATTTTCTTTTAAGTAGAGCTATTATTAATGTGCTAACAATTAGTGATAAAATCTGTAATTCTAATAGTAAGTGGAGCAATATAGGTTGTATTTACATGCTTAATTTATCAGTAATTGTATATTGAAATAGAAGTGATGATTTTTTAAACTTTTTTCTAAAACAAATAATTATTTTTACTCACATTTAAAATCAATAAATAGTTTATTCATAATAATCTGTGTATGAAATATAGCTCAAAAACATGTTTCATTTTAGGGCTGAAAATAATTCATATTGACTATTATTTTCAGATAAAAATATAAAATAAGAAAAACTAAGAATTGAACTACCATATGATCCAATAGTCCCTCTACTCGGTATTTACCCCAAAGACTTGAGAACTCATATCTGAAAAGATATATACCCACCAATGTTCATAGCAGCATCATTCATAGTGGCCAGGACATGGAAGCAACTGAATTGTCCTACAATAGATGATTGGCTGAAGAAGCTGTGGTACATATATGCAGTGGAATATTACTCAGCCAAAATAAGACAAAATACTACCATTTGCAACAACATGGGTGGACCTTGAAATAACCATGCTAAGTGAAATAAGCCAAACCGAAAAAGTTGAAAATCACATGATATCACGTATATGTGGGATATAAACCTAAAAGCAATAAAGGAACAGGACAAACAAGACTCATAGACATGGACTATAAGCTAATGGTTACCAAAGGGTAGCGGGTAGGGGAAGAGAGGGGAGTTAAAGGGGTAAAGGGGATCAAATATAGGGGGTAGAAGAGGGTCATGTGGGTAAAGGGGAGCAAATATATGGTAGCTTAAGAAAACTAGACTTTGGGTGGTAAACACAATAGAATATACAGATGTCAAATTATAATGTACACCTAAAAATTATATAATTGTATTAACCAATGTTACCCCAATTAACTTAATTTAAAACAAAAAATGGGAGGTTATCTTAGCTGCATAAGTACCTTCCAGCTAAGGCAAACAGGGAGACTGCACCACTGGGCTTCATAGCACACCTACACCACTCTACGAAGACCACTCTACGAAGACTGGGAGACATAGCAGCCCTACCTAATACACAGAAATAAACACAAGGAGACAGCCAAAATGGGAAGACATAGAAACATGTTCCAGGTGAAAGAACAGAACAAAGCTCCAGAAAAAGAACTAAACAAAGCAATCTACCAGATGCAGAGTTCAAAACACTGGTTATAAGGATGCCCAGTGAACTTAATGGAAGAGTAGATGAACTCAGTGAGAATTTTAATGGATATAGAAAACATAAAAATAGAGATAGAAAATGTACAAAAGAAACTGTCAGAAATGAAGAATACAATAATTGAAATGAAGAACACATTAGAGCAGTAGTCCCCAACCCCAGGCCATGGACCAGTACCAGTTAGTGGCTTGTTAGCAACGGGGCAAACAGCAGGAGGTAAGTGGTGGGCAAGAGAGTAAAACTTCATCCGTATTTGCTGCTGCTCCCCAGTACTAGCATCATCACCTCAGCTCCACCTCAGATCATTAGGCATAAGATTCTCATAGGAGCACCAGACCCTGGGGGCAAAAAGTTTGGGGACCACTGCATTAGAGGGAATCAATAGATAAAGCAGAGAATCAAATCAGCAATTTAAAAGATAAGAGAGCAGAAATCACCCAATCTATGGTAACAAAACAAAACAAAACAAAAATCGAAAAAAATGAGGATGGTTTAAGGGGTCTCTGAGACAACACTAAGCGTAACAACATTCTCATCATGGAGAAGAGAAGAGAGAGCAAAGTATTGAAAACATGTGTGAAGAAATAATAACAAAAACTTTCCTAACCTGGCAAAGGAAATAGACCTAAAAGCCCAGGAAGCACAGAAAATCTCAAAGGAGATGTACCCAAAGGGGCTCACATTAAAACACATTGTAATAAAAAAATCAAAGGATAAAGACAAAGAGAGAATCTTAAAAGCAGCAATAGAAAAGTTGGTTACCTACAACAGAGCTCCCATAAGACTGTAAGCTGATTTCTCAACAGAAACTTTGTAGGCCTAAAGGGACTGGTAGAAAATATTCAAAGTGATAAAAAGCAAGGATCTGAAACCAACATTACTCTACCCAGCAAAGCTGTCATTTAGAATTGAAAGACAGATAAAGAGCTTCCCAGACAAGAAAAAGCTAAAGGAGTTTGTCAACATCAAACCAATTTTACAAGAAATATTAGAGGGATTTCTTTAAGATGAAGAAAAAAAAGATTTAAAAAATGTGAATAATAAAATGGCAATAACTACATATCTAACAACAATTACTTTAAATGTAAGTGGATGAAATGCTCCAATCAAAATATAGGGTGGCTGAATAGAAAAAACAAGACCTTTACACATGCTGCCTACAAAAGACTCACTTTAGGTCAAAAGATACAAAAAAACTGAAAGTAAAGAGATGTAAAACCATATTTCATAAAAATGGAAATGAAAAAAAAAACTGGGATAGCAACATTTATATCAGTCAAAATAGACTTCTAAACAAAGGCTATAACAAGAGACAAAGAAGAACTCAGTAATCCCATTTCTGGGTATTTATCTAAAGAATTCAAAACTACTTTGAAGGGACATGTGCATCCATATGTTCATTGCTGGCCCTAGAAGGTATTGTGTGGAGAGGATTAAGCAAGAAAGAGAAATGCCATATGATTTCACTTACATTTGGAATCTAAAGAGCAAAATAATCAAACAAAACAGAAACAAATTTATAGATACAGAGAACATTACGTTGGTTGCTAGATAGGAGGAATGTTGGGGAATGAGTAAAAAAGGGAAAGGGATTAAGAAGTACAAATCAGTAGTTACAAAATAGTCATGGAATGTAAAGTATCGCATAAGGAATATAGTCAATAATATTGTAAAAACCATGTATGGTGTCAGGTGAGTATTAAATTTATCGGGGTAATTACTTTGTAAGTTATATAAATGTCTAATCACTACTTGTACACCTGAAACTAACAACTGTAATTGAAAAAGAAAAAGAATGGTGAAAAATAATCTGAAATAAATTGTGAACCCATTTGAATGGTTTTTTACAAAAATATTTCCAACTGTAAAAGGAATTTAAACTATCAAATTATTTCCAACAAAAAGTATTGCTGCAAAATGCAATATGGGAGATTATTCCAGGTAAAACTTTGAATTATCTCAGAGAAGACACTGGGGCCACTGTAAATCACCAGTGGAGGATGAATGACCTTTGACAAAATGTTTTCAAGTGTGTATTATTTTGTTGGGGCTACCATAAAAAAACACCATAGGGTGAGTGACTTAAACAACTAACCTAAACTTTGTTACTCTCACATTGTTTTTATACAAAATAAGTAATAATTGCTACCTGGAAGATTTTCTGTAAATATTAAATGAGAGAATTATGTCAAGCACCTGGTAGTCAACAAATAAAAACTATTCTTAGGAGCATGTTCTTCTGAAGAATAACATTCTTTAAAAAAAAAAGTTTGTTTTATTAGGTTTGGTTTACGTTTTGGCATTTTTTCAAAATGACACTAATGTATGTTACAATATTAAATGTCTTGTTGCAGCCACTGTGGGAGAATCTATTATAATTGTCACCTTCAACAATGCATACTGTTTGTGGTAGACTATTGCAGTCATGTCCCCCAATTTGTCCCTGCCTTCACAGATGCACACTCTTACATAGACCCCTCTCATACTGACACTGCACTTGGCTGTACGATTTGCTTTGGCCAGTACAATAGCAAATATGACTTAGCAGAGGCTTGACAAACACTTGCACCATGAAATTTGCCCTCTTTTTTCTTCCTGGGCTCACTGTGACTGCACTCTGTAAAGAACTCCAGTCTAGCTTCCAGAATGATGAGTGACTACGTAGAGCTGAGATGAGCTAGCTATCTGTCACAGCCCCAAAGGCCAAGCACACCTCCAGAGCTACACATGTCCATGAAGTCACCCTAGACCACACAGCCCCAGCTGACACACTGCCTGGCCACACAGATCACTCATGCTAATTCAGAACAGAACTGTCCAGTGGATGCACAGAATCATGAAAAAAGTAGTTTTGTTGTTTTAGGCCACAAAGTTGTTGAGTCATCAATTATGCACCAAAATCTAATTGACATGTCATTGTACCTCTAGTCCCCAGCAAAATGCCTAGAACATAGTAGATGATCAATAAGCACTTGAAGAATTCTGCAATCTTTATTAGTGGCCTTATAACACTGTGTGGTTGGGATAATTACCAAAAATAAATGTTTTGAATAAGAAATTACTTTTTTTCAGTGGTTGCTATATGGTAAGTTATCTGATATGATTTCTTCCTGCCTTGTTAATAGTGTGACAAATATTTCTTAAACTTGTGTGTAATTTATTAGCAATAAGAGTCATATACCACTTGATACTGTGTTAAATTTTGAAATTTTAGTTTGTGATCAAATTATTAACTATGGATGTCAGGAAAAATGTTTTGGTATACATGTCTACATATTCACTTTAAAAAATATATATATATATTTGTGTATATATGTATAATTGAGTGTGTGTGTGTGTGTGTGTGTGTGCAAGCAATTAAATTTTACATTGTGAGGATTAAATAAAATTTATTATATGGTTTGAAGAATAGTCACAGCTAAGACAAAAATTTGGTTAAAACCAGACTCTGGAGAGATTTATATACATTCTAGGCTAGCATCTCACTCAGAATAAACAATGCAGTACTTACTATGACTTGTAAGACCCTGCATAAAGGTAGCATGTTATTCTCTGATTTCATTTATGAATTCTCACCTCCCCATTCTCTCCACTATAACTCCAATGGCCTTCTTTTACTCTTCAGACTTGTCAGACATGCTTATCTCATGGCCTTTGTGCTTGCTCATTCCAATGCCTTTGGATGCTATTCCCAAATAGTCATATAGCTAGTTCACTCACTTCCTATTTGTTCAAAATCATTTCTCAACATGGGCTTATCTGGCTGACCTATTTAATTTCTCAACTGCCCATAGCATTTCATATCCCACTTTGATTTCTATTTTCTCCTGAGTACCCATTATTGTCTCACATACTAAATATACAAACACACACACACACACACACACACACACTCACACACACATACATGTTTTATGTTATTTTGTGTTCTCATTGATAATTTTTAAAAATTTAAAATATATATGTGTGTGTATGTTTATATATATATATTTACTTCCCCACACTAGAATATAAGCCAAATAAGGGTAGGATTTTTATGTTTTCTTTACCACTTTATTCTCAGCACCTAAAGTAGTGACTCACATATAGTAAAAGTCCACTAATATTTGTTGAATGAATGAGACAGGAGTTCTTATCCTTAGGCATTTTAGAGTGTCTGTGAATTAGTTGAACATTTTATAGAACTTTGGTGTAAATGTAAACATAATGAAAACAGTTTTATTAGGAGAGGGTTCCATACCTTTCAGCAGATTAACAAATTTTGGGGTGCAGGACCTCAAAGTTCTACAAATAATTAGTCTAAAGAATTTAGACCATTTAAAATGTTTTTAAATGGAAAGTTGAGAGTTACTGAGACTTTTTGAGAATGATAGTGGCAAATGTAGAATGGTACTAAAGGAAGACTAATCAGGCAGAATGATGGATTCAAGTCAGGAGAGATAAAAGGCAAAGAGACCAGTCAGGAGGTTATCGTAGGAAGACAAGAATTAATGAGCTTCTGAACTGGAGACGTGGTTTAGAGAATGAAAAGAGGCTCCTATCTCATTATGGGCAAATATTGTCAGGATGGTTACTATGTGACAGTGTGATAGCATTGCTGAAAGGGAAATCAAATATCATATTAATAAAAGTATATTCTTAGTTTAAACAAATAAATCTTCAAATAATGGGATGTCGTGGGCTGAGATAACCTCACTTCACTAAAGAAAGAAAACTCTGACCACAACACCCCAACCATCTAACCCTTTCTCTCTCCTTACTAATGCCAATTTTCAGTTATGAGAAAAAGGACATTTGCTGAGACTCATTAGAGATATTGGAATATTTACCAATTATTACCAGAGTTATACCAGTTTCGCTCTTTTGTTTTGATTTATCACAAATATATTCAAATATTTTCATTTTCAGCTAGAAACCAATTGTAACCTTATTTGGAAAACATGTTAATATAAATTATTTAAAATGTTTCACTCAAGTGCTCCCTGCAGCAGAGAGGAATAAACAGGTAACTTTGAGAACTGACCCTTCATATTAAATTGATTCCAAGTCTTATGTTTTATCTTATTTTGTGTTCTCATTTATAATTTTTTTAATTAAACTATTTAATTAGAAGGTACATTTGACCAGTACTTACAGTGCAATGATATAACAGACTGAACTTTACATAATTCAATATTTTATATATATATACACACACATACATACATACATATACATAATTACATCAGTTAATGAGATCCAGTAAGTTTCAAGTGTACTTTATTCAATAGTAAGGCATATATATTCCATTGTGTGTTCACCACCCATGGCTAAATTTCTGTCACCACATATTTGTTTCCATTTACTCTGTCTACCTCCCCCCTTCCCTCCCTTCTCGTAGAAAATTCAGCTGTGTAATTTTGATGAAAAATAATACTTATAATTATTCATTGGTTAAATTCTCATGGAAGAATTACTTAAAAACATTGATGTTTTCTTTATAAAGTCCCCAGAACCATGCTATTGAGAACACTTTTGTAGCTCCTCTCTGCTCTCATTGGCTTTTCTCCATCACAGACAGCTCTTTGCATTGATGTCCTAACTGCCTCCTTGGCCCTCAGTATTCAAATTTATCTTCCAAGTTGCTGGAAATCTGATCAAACTATTCATTTACTTAAAATCTATCAGCAGTTTCTCAAAACTACAGGATATAATTTAAATTATTTATGCAATCATATATACCCCTCCCAGTTCTGGCTCTGCCTTCTACTCGTCTCATTTCCTATTATATTCACAGGTTGTGCTTTTCAAATTATTTTTTTTCTGAAACATCGTATCGCTCTGCCTACCTGCTAAATGCACTCATTCCTCAAGTGCTGGTTTCACTGACTCCCTTCTCCTGCCCAGGCAGAATTATTCTTTTCCGTTTCTCAGTCCTTTGTATTTTTACTGAAGCATTATCTCATCATATAGTAATAGTTGGACAATTCCTTAGTCATCTTTTATCTCCAGAGCATAGTGATAGGTGCATAATTTGTTTTAGCAGAGATAATACCTTAAACCAAATAACGATTCTAATGATGAAACTTTTAGGTTACATATGTGAGAAGGGGAAAAGATGTTTTTCAAACTGTGTCACTTATATTTAAGGCAGGCTTAATCACTGCTGTTCAATAGCGACATTTGGGAAACTTCAATCCACCTTTAGCTGACTCATTTTCTGGGTTCTGGCTTCTACATGAAGCCATGTGGACATCGAGGAAAGAAAGAATATAAAAGGAAAGGTTTCCAAGAATGAATCGAGGAAACCACTATTTGGCTTCTATAATCTCATGCATAATGGCTCCTGGAACCACAGACAGCTGGGCAGGAAAAGCACTAGCTCTCTAAGGAGAAGAACAAATGCCAAAATTTTAATCCTTGCTGTGACTGTGCAGGTAAAAAAATAAAACAATAACAACAAAAACCCATCCTTTCAACAATGAAGAGCAATAGCTCTCTCTGTACCAAGGAAATTTCAGCATCCATAATAGCTGTCATTATCCAGCTATTACTTTTTCCAAATAAAAATTTTGGACCATCCCAGGAATTCTTGGCTGCCTGACAAGAGAGGCATCTAATCTGTCTACTCGAGCTAACCATCTGGAAATGGAACTTGCTTGCTAAGATAAGCTACCTTGTGGGTATGGCATTCAGACAGATTGGCACAGTTGCCCTGACCTAAAATCATGGTCCCTGCATCTTGAACCTTAAAGCACATATTAGGTCCAACTACTAGTATTACAGAAAGTACTCTACATTTCTGGAATGAACCCCTAATACCTATGAATTAATGCCAGACTGAATTTTATTTGTTAAAGGATTGAGTTTCATTTACAAGTGAAGCAATGATTGTTATTTTAAAATAATGTCAAACATTAATGAATATATATATTATAGATATCTTTTAATGTTTAAATATATTGCCTGTATTTTCGCATAAAACCAAATTTAACATGTATTATCTACAATAAATCTTTTAAAAAACATTTTACTTTATTACTTTTCTTTTTT
This sequence comes from Cynopterus sphinx, assembly GCA_030015415.1. Lineage (NCBI taxonomy): Eukaryota > Metazoa > Chordata > Mammalia > Chiroptera > Pteropodidae > Cynopterus > Cynopterus sphinx. Next base: position 116,796,759 of record CM057382.1, on the reverse strand, counting down.
ATTACTCTTTTTATCTGTAGCAAAGTGACAAACCTATAATATTACCAATATTTCCATATCTTATAGTAAAGGAGCAATAAAGCCATTTCAATAATAGTTCTCTTAAAAAAAAAAAAACATATTTGTCCTCATAGTCTTACAAGAATTAGAAAGAACAATGTGAAAAAAATACAGCATGTATTAGATTCAGTAAGATCTTGTCTCTTTTGTCTTCCCATACTCCAACTGGCAACATTTAAATCATGCTTCATACAGTTCAAGAAAAATAGTTTACATTGAGAAAAATATAATTTATATACATAAATATAGCAGCATGTCATTCGATCTTTGAGTTTTGCCTACCATATATTTTATTATGCTATCATTTGTTTATAAGTTTCAAAAATGGGTCTGTGTAGTTCTAAGAAATAGATTCTATAATAGGATTAACAGAGTATCACACAACAAAAATAGCAAAAATTAAGAAATCTGTTTATATAAAAATGATCTAGATCTACTCCTATATAAATGTGTTCTTGGCTCTTGTCCTCAACATTTTATAGAACCCTGCTTCCTTATGAAAGTTCTATGTATTTTTAAAAGTTTGTGACCATATTACAAAATTACATGGTAAATATATTTCTATTTTATGTAAATAGCTTAGTATCTGTGCATATTAGTTGAACACTATTTTTCTTGATAAAGCAGAGAAAAAGGATGGGCAGAGGGTGTGAAAGAGAAAGGAAGGGAGGGAAGCAGGGAAGCAGAAAGGAAATCTAAATCTGAAACCAGAAGAGGATTTTTGGCATTGTGCTCCAATGCCAAAACCACACAGTCTTCAGTAGGTAACAGTGGATGTATTCTTGTTGGGAGGTCTGGTGCTGGCATTTGTGGTTTTTGTTGGCATCAGCCCTGTTGGCTACAGCAGAGCAATGGTGATAGAGGTAATAGTAGAGGTGATGATGGGGAGTAGGGCTGGTAGAACTAATGGGGAAGCTTCATGCAGGTTACCAGGCAATGGAAGTCTCAGAATAGAAGACTTACACAAGAGCATACGTGAGTTACTTCTTTGCGACTCTGCCTAATATGCAGAAAAGCCTTTGAAGAAGATAAAGACACTATATTATGTTTTCAAAGAAATGTTTTACTTATTATGAGCATTACATCATTTTTATACCTGGACCAAAGTAGCTAGAAGAAATTAAAGTGACTTATCTAAAAAACTTTTTTTCTAATGAAATAATAAGACACAATTTCAAATGTTTCCTTAGAAAATATTTACATGTAGGGAGGCCACAAAGTTCAAAGCCAAAAGAACCAGTGTCTAATTTTGAGATCTCATTCATTAGTGATCAATGTAAGATCTTTGTGATACAAAGACTCTTTGAGTACTCCTAAAATCACAGTCTGTTTTATCTGCACTAACCCTTAATAGGTATAATAGTCACTTAAAATCTACTAGAATAATATTATTTCCTGTTATTGGTTTGTTATAGACATTTTTCTTATAGAACATGTATTCATTCTCCTCCTTTAAAGTTAACATCGTAGTTACAAATTGATTAAAGGAAAATAAAATATTTTCTTGAGAAGCCTTATGGCTACTGATTAGAAGAGCAGATGGAAACATTTTATCTTTTGCTTACTCATGTCAACCCAAAGGAGTTTTATAGTAACTTAAAGCAATTTTATTTGAAGCTCTCAGTGACCTTTATAAGATTAGGTATTGGCAGCTTCACGCTACCTCCTAGAGGACCTGGCCGTATTTCAAAAGCACCAATATAATTGGCACTCCTTCCAATAACCTTTTCAAAGTCACAAAGTTAAGGAGAAACAGATAACAAATCAAACATTCACAGTGGTCTTTCTTAGACAAGGTCAAAATTTTTTATTGCTTTTCTGTTATGTTTTGTTTTATTTTGTGGTTGTTTTGCTAACAGGGAGATTTGCCCATAACTGTCAATCTAGAATTTCTTTATAAATATGAAAATAGAATAAAGTCAGTCAAGCATTACATTTATTTCCTGTACTATTTACAATTACTTCAACAGACACACACACAGAAAGATAGCAATCAAAATCCAAACAAAAAAATATGCCTTCATTAAGATTCCTCATGGTCAAAATACTATAAGTGATATAGCTAAGTGCTGAATGTGAGAAAAACCAGCCAACTTTTTTTTCTGTGTTGGTAAATTATACAAATGGTATGAAAGTCATAGAGTTGACAGTGTACCTTACTGTTTCTCCACAATTTGGTAATTAGTGGAATATACTGCAGTAACTTAATTGGAGGGTTTTTTTTTTTTTTTTTAAGCTAGGCATAGGGAGAGTTGAATTGCTCCTGCTCTCAGCCCAATGTGCTTTGCCATCTGGACTGCCACTGACTGCTGGAAGTGCCCCCTTCCTCCCAAAGAAAAAAATGAAAGATAAGTGCTTCTGAACACCACCTTATGCCTGTTTAAACATCAGTTTCTGACTATACACAATAGCTCTCTCCTCCCCCTCATTCTCTTCATTTCCCTCCCTCCAACTATCCTGACAAGGAGAAAGGAAGAAGGAAATCTCACACGTACCACATTCCCATTATGATCCCCAGTGTGGTGCCGTTAAATAGCACCCGTTTTGAGTGGGTCTAATTGGCCGATATATGGTGCTTTCTATTGATGCTTTTTTGTCAGGACAGAGTTCAATATACTTACATGTATATAATTCATCACATGAAGGTCACTTTCTTCACCTCTATTGTTCTGCCATTTAAATTGTTATTCTATGTGAATTTCCATGTAATTAACTGGTTTGGTAGCAATTTCAAGCACTTCAGAGAGACAAAGGGAAGACTGAAAAAAGCCACGTTTGTGAATTGGTTTACATTCAGAGAAGCATTACTTGTCGTTTTCCTAGACCACCAGATGTCAGCCTAAATTGAAGAATGGAAAAGAAACCGTGTATCATAATGTTAGTATCTAGGATGCCAGATGGAGGTTTTACACAACCCTGCAGGAAGAGTTAGCCAGCAGTAGTTAAAATTCAGTGTTAGAAATAGCACAAGTGACACTGCATGCACTGTAGCATTTTTGATTATGGAACTTAATTGTATCATAGATCACTGATAGCTTAATTTATGAGGATTGATTTTGTTAATTCAAGCAGTTCAAAAGTCACTGTTAAAGCTTTAGTACATTTAATTGTATCTGACTTAAGCTTTATTCATGCTATCAGAAGACAAATGGCTGTACAGAGGTAATATGTTTTTATTTTTTCTGCTGTGTGTCCACTTACTCCTATGTTTTTCATTTACAGTGAATTACATTTCAATGAGCAGTATTAAATACGTAAGTCTGATCTTTCTGCTCTCAGTTGAGCTAAGAAATGCAAATATTAAACTATGCTAGATATGTGTCACTTTTGATTTCCTACAAGAGGAGTACCAGCAACCATAGAACATTAGATTTTCCTTTCAATATTACCATGCATTTCAACTGGGAAATTTCAGATGTTACTTCTCAGGACTAAAAAGCTGTGTTTAAGACTAATCTAACAGAAGTAGACTGCTCTGTTTTTCATTAATATGCAATTTTAAACATGTAGGAAAATTCCATTAATACATACATTAAGAAAAACCATCAGGAATAAATTTAGAGTGGTTTTACTTACCTTTTGAATTGAACATAGAGGAGGAGTTAATAACAGAGGAGTGAATTTAAAAGGTTGAGTGTGTGTGTGTGTGTGTGTGTGTGAGAGAGAGAGAGAGAGAGAGAGAGAGAGAGAGAGAGAGAGAGAGAGAGAGACAAAGAAAGAGAGGAAAGGATGGGGAAAGCTAGAGAGAGAAATATGTATGTTTTACCCTGATAGTTTATTTAGGATTAAATCTTGCTTGAGCTAGCTCTCATCACTGATGTATCAATGAAATGAGGTTTTTCTCCCTCCATTCTTTTTCCACATCTCCTTGAATTTTTAACCTTGAAGTTTATTTGAACACCAGCAGCCAGATTCCTATCTTTTTTTACCCCACTGAGCTATGAAAGCCAAATTCCCTTTGAAGTCAATGATAATAATAATAACACCTCACATTTGCTTATCATTCTGAAAATAAAAGAGCTTAAAATACTCTGCAGACATGATCTTATTAACCTCGTAATAAAGTCCTTTTTGACACACTGAATACGAATTTCAAAAAGGTTAAAGGCTTACTCCATGGTTGCACAGTGTATCTATTGATGGGTAGAATCGAATCAAACTTCTTATTTTATCTCAAACTGTGGCTTTGACATATGAACTTCGTTTTAAGATCAGGTCAGCAGGAAAAAGGAATAAAATAAGAAGCTGGTCTTTTTTCAGTTTTACTTAATCCTTAATAAGAAGATCTTTTATAGTAACTTTGTAGAAAATGAAATATGAAAACTTAGGTTTGATTGTATCCTAAATATTATGTTTGTATATTTTAAATCTCAAATATCTGATTTCTATTTCTTTCTTTTTATTTTTTATCAAATATTGTAATAACCTAGAGGTTTATTAATCTCTAGTACATTACAAACAGCCTAAAGATTTTATATTATTTTCAAAATAAATAACTTTCAAATAGTAGTGATGCTGATATTCTAAGGAGGATAGAATATTCTAACTTCTCCACATAATCACACATGTTAAGGAGTAAAGAATAGGTTTCATTTGATAGTTATTGTTTCAGAAAAAAATTACAAAGAAAATCAAAGGCAGAATGCCTAATACAAGTCTATCCAAATTAATCACACCAATTGATATGGATGTTACATAATGTGCCCTATTACTATGGATATGATTAGAGATGGAATCTGAACATAAGCTTTCAGGCATGTATAAATGTAAGGATATTCCACACATAGTGGTTTGGGTTTTGCTTTTGTTTGCATTTTGTTTCTCCTGTCGAAAGTGTTACAACAGATTTTTTGAGTTTTCCTTTTATCTATACTCCCAAAAGTCTCAAGTCAAAAAAATAAACACACGAATAAATCAATAATTTTAAACAGCTTCATACTCTGCAGAAGATAGTAGTAGTATTTGAACCAGTGGATAGTAGTAGTTGAACCAGTCTTAGTTCCACCAAGTAATTGTTTAGACCATAAATATCTTTGGGAATTTTCCTGAGGACTCACATACTTCACACAGTCTTAATACAAATAAAAACCAAGATTGTGGGGTCCTGCCTATTCTCTCCCATTTAATCCAGCAACAGTCCAAATCTACCAAAGATGGAAATGTGTGAGTTTGTTCCCTGTCTATATTGCACAACAGTCTGTTCTCTTTTTCTTCTCTCTTTCTATTCTCTCAGTCAAGCAAAATAGTTTCAGAATGACTTTCACTGCCAGAATGACTTTCAGAATGACTCTCTGGTCACCCACCTTTCCTAATGTACTTCTTTGAATATATAACCCATGACTTTGACTTTTTCTTCTTTCCATACTCAAAAATTTTTTAACAAACATTTCCTGTACAGCACCGCAGGGGGATTTGTGGTGAGTCACTCTTTGTGGAGTGCATAGTCCAGCAAGGACCACAGACACAACATGGTTTGTGCCTTATCAGAGTAATAAAACTAAGCTAGAGAGGTCTAGTGAAAGGAATAATTTGTTCTTTCCTGACTAGAATGTGACCTTGGGACAGACCCAGCAAAGCATTTACCTCAAAAACCTCCTTTTAAAATGCAACCATCTACTACAACCACTAAGCATTAGACTTGGGGACACTATGTACATCTCACAAATACCTCAACATTACAATTCAATTTTTTTACATTGTTTATAAACCTCACAATAGTCTATTTTTGTTTATTACCTTCCATGACATAGAGAAAGTTAGCAGCTCCAATCTTTACTATCCATTAGAGTCATCTAAAGAGCTTTTTTAAAACAACCATACTCAAGAGTTCCAGTCAGGATGGTGGAGTAGGTAAATGCTTGCCTACTCCCATAACCACATTAAAATTACAACTGAGTCATAGAACAATCAACCGGGAAAATCATCTAAAGACTAGCCAAACAGAATTTCTATAACCAAGGATATAAACAACAGGCTGGTAGGAGGTATAGAGACATGAAATGGGCTGGCCTCAGTGTGACCTGAGTCTTGCAAGTGGCCTCAGGCTTAACACTGGCAACAAATCCAAATCTGCACTAACCTGAGGAACACCACGTGCTTTGTCTTGGTGACTCCCTGGGATTCCACTTCACCCGACTCTCATAATATCCAAGACTCTTTTCCTGCTAAGTCTTATGGGCAGCTGCCAGGCAGCCTTAGGCCTTGGGGTGTGCTGGGCCTTTTGCTGCCCTTCCCCAGGCCCGGTATTGGTGACAGCTGGCTTCCGATCTCAGCATGGCCGCTCTCACATGCCTCCAGGTCCATAAGAGGCAGTGACCAACCTCAGATGGCTTTTTAGCTGTTACCAGATAGCCCCGGGCTAGGTATAGGCACTGGCTGACATTAACCTGCATGGGAGCCCCTGTGATGGAGGCCCAGAGGCTGGAATCAGACCACAATAGAGCACCACCTGATTAGCTCCACAAGCCCCAAGGGGTTGTCTCAACAGGCATAAGAGCCTATCCGGGCAAATTTCATTCCACAGGGTCAGCCCCTACACAGCAGCTGGACACTATCATGCAAAGTGAAATATGTGAGACAGAAAGACAAATAACATAAATTTCACTTCTATGTGGAATCTATAGGCAAAATAAACAAATGAAACAGAAACAGACTCATAGATACAGAGAACAAACAGATGATTGCCAGCTAGGAGGAGGCTTGGAGAGCTGGGTAAAATAGGTGAAGGGATTAAGAAGTATAAATTGGTAATTACAACATAGTTATAGGAATGTGAAATATAGCATAGGGATTATAGTCAGTAATATTTTAATAACTATGTATAGTTCCAGATGGGTAATAAACTAGTCAGGGGATCACTTTGTAAATTATAAAAATGTCTAACCTCTATTCTGTACACCTGAAACTAGTATAAAATAAAATCGAATTTCAATTCTAATTAAAAAGTTAAAATAAAACAAAAACATTCAAACCTAAAAAAATAAAAAATTAACCATATACAGAGACTTCTTTATACCAATTTAAGCAGATATTCAGGTGATTTTCATGTGAGAACCTCTGTAGTAGGCTGTCTATGGAGGTCTAGTCTTCTGTGTTGTTCATAACCAAGGCCACTGGAAAAAATTAGTAGTACAATCCCCTAGACTGTACCAGGGCCATAAGTATGGAACAGATTGACCTCTATCAGTCTCTTAGAGCACTAGCTACTTCTGTGTTTCCCTGGGAAGATTCTTGGAATACCTTTCAATGGCTCTCCATAGACTTCAAGATTAAATTAAAAATTTAACAGAGTATACAAGACCCTTCATTAATTTCTTACTAGAAGTGTATCCACACACACACACACACACACACACACACACACACACACACACACACACACACACACACACACACTTTTTGCCTATGTTGTAAACACACTTGCCATTCTCAGAATGTGCAGAATCCCTTCCAGCTGTGAACATCTCCTTTAATCTTCCTACTCAGGTGTTAATTTCCTCATTTCATGTCACACTAGTACATAACTAATTCATTATTCTAGGTTTTATAAGCAAAATGTTCCTTGATCATGCCCTATTCCTTGGATAAATTAGGCCTTTTCTTCTCTCTATTCTCTGTGCATAGGTTGAGTAGAGAACATTTCTTACTATATTATAATTCCTAACTTTTCACTGGTGTCCTCACTAGAAGGTGGATACATCTGAGTAGGCAGGAGGTCATATTTACTTCTGAAATCTGTACACAATGCTTGGTATATAACAGATTCAAATGTGTATTAAAAAAGGAATTATATGACTTCTTGAGTCATGTTACTATTACAAAACAATACTTCCAAATTATTTTCACTGAATGGCTTTTAAACTCTTGGCATGTTTAAGAGCAATATTTGTATAAAACTCCTCAAAATTAGAACATATTGTTTAAAAATTATCATATATATGTATTCTATATATTTTTAAAATCTAAAACAGACTCCGGAAATGCTAAGTAATATAGTAATTTCTTCTTTATATTAACAATTCACTGAATAACTTTTATTTGGAAGGAAATCACAAGCTGAGAAGCAAAGATCTTTTCTTTACATGTAGTTTATTGTCTCTGTTTCAGGCTTAAGGTAAAAGAAAATAAGAAAAAGAAATTTAGTTGAATTAGATAAACAATCTGAGATGAGTGAACAGAAACATAACTATATTTTGAAGATCTCTTTCTTCATGGTTTTCCTATTAAAAGGGTGAAAGAGCATTGAAATTGCATAAATAATGCTAATTAATATTTAATGAGTGATTGACCAAATGCCAGATGTGAACCAACCATGACCAAACCAAGGAAATATCCTTCAATGGTTTTCACAGCTAATGTCTTTTGGGAATCATGTTTTCAAACAGATTGTTAAAATATTCCTCATTTTAATAATCAGGAATTTATTTCTGCTTCTATATTTAGGTGAGAAGTAAGAACTCTTGGACTTGTAACCAGTGAACCAAAAATTGTGTCTCATGAAAGTGCAACATGTGTACTTAAAAACTGCTAGAAGCACAAGGTAAATTCAGTCTCACAGGCATCGGACTGCTATAGAGAAATATTCTCGTAGGATAAGAAAACTTTTCTATTTCTTTCTTACTTTTTTATCTCTATCAGTTGCAGCTACCTCTCCTATTTGCCAGACTGACATGCCAAGATGTTGTAACTAACATCACTCTAAGTGTTCAAACTCATAGTTATTTTTCTTCACACTTTTCTTATCCTAAATTCTTTTGTAGGTTTCTCCACACACATTGTCTTCATTTCTCTAGAACATCTTTATCTTACTTATTATATATTCTTAATTCATAGGGACTGTTGCAGGTTGGGTTGGCAGACAAACTGACTCTGAAATGAAAATTTCATTCAAGAAGATTATTAGAGAGTGGTCTCTGGATTACCAACTGTCAAAAGGAAAGATGGAAAGCAGCATTGAGCAGAGGGAGAGGTTGAGATGCAACATAGCCACAGGAAAGACTACAGTTCAGTCTTCTAGTCCCAAAGGAGCACTCAGGCTGACATGGCTTATCAAAGTTTTTTGAGTTTAAGTGAGGGGCCAAGACCTTTACATCTCCACCCAGACCTTCCGTTGGAGCATGACCCTAGTCAAGGAGACTCTCTTCACCTGGTTCAGTTCCAGACTCACAGAGACAACATTATCAGCAGCAAGGGCAGATATCCCTACACCCCGAAGAGAGGTTTTGGTGGCACATCATAGTGGCCTGTACAAGACCAAATTGATTCATCTATGCCTTTTAGCAAAGAAGGCTAAAGCAATACTTTCTAAGGGAATTGAATTATTTTCACCAACTGAGAGCTTTAGATAATGCTATGATGTACAATACGAAAGGTCTCCTTTGAAAAAGAAATAATTTGGGAGACTAAAAAGAGCAGAGAAACAATGCAGGAATGAAGAATGAGTGAGGTAGTTTGTATATTCCATAAAGTGCCAATGAGAAACTCCAGGCTGCATGGTAGCCAAAAGGATTTCAAAAATGTGATTGTTAATATCTGACTGGAAGCTGTTGGTGTTGCTTTAATATAAATCGCCCTCAACTCCCCCACTCCCACCAAAATCTTTTGTCCTGCAAGTTCAGGCATCTGTTCTGTGTGATTGTTGTGATATTGGTAAAGATGAAGATGTTAACTTGAGGCTCATGAAAGGTCGAAATAGCATGTATGCAAATAGGAGTCCAGAATTAGAACTGACCATTTTAATTTTCTTAAATCTTAGCAAATATTCTCACATAGATTTTTTATAAATCTTAACAAATTACACATAGGCATAGAATGGAGTTCAAATTTTTCTTAAGAGATTTCAACGGTTGATGAAACTCTAGGTGATACATAGGATATTCTTGTGAAAACATCTAGTTTTAAAATAGTTAAACAAAAAAATATTGATAGGTTGGAATTTAGCAAAGGAACAGCCTGTTGAATTCATCTGCCTTTGAGACAGTGAAGGAAAACTAAATATGTTAGTAAAAGATATTTTTATTAATAGTATATTCAAGCCTGACTCATCCTAAAAGACTTTTTTTCCTGCACAAGTTAGGAGTGCTAATGAAAGCTCTACTGAGTTACAGTAGAAGATATTTTATAAAAGCAATATATACACGGGATATGTCAATTGTGTATACACACCTGAAAGGACCTTACTACCAACATTCCTTTTCTACATCGATATATGTGTCAACAATTTATTAAAGGAATAGAGAAATAAAAATTGGATTAGTAAAATCTCTTTGAGGAAGAAAATCATTGCAGTTTGAGACTGACCTAGAATAATTCGAAGGAGAAAAAAAGAAACAAAAATAATACGCCATTTCCCAAGTAACTACCTACTCTGTCCAAGGCATTGAACAAGATATCTCAAATCCTCACACAGTTCTGCATGATACATCATCCCATTTTGCTCTGAGGAGCCCAAGGACTTGAGAGGTTATGTCACTTGTCCAAGGATACAACTAAGTTTCAAACATTGGTTAGTCTGGCTAAAGGTCCATGTTTTATCAGTTGCTGAGAAGTTTTAAAATTGTCTCATCAATTCTGATAAAAAAAAAATAAGTCTGACATGTTTCAGCAAAATCCCATGTAGAATGTAAATTATCATTAAATGAAGAAACAGAAGATGAAAGACCAAAAGGATCCATCCATATAGAACTGTTAGTTGAACCAAGTTGTCTTCAGGGCTAAGGATGGTGATATTGGTGATTAGCAAGAAAGTCACTGGAATTACATCGGCATATTATTTAAATTTGTTATCAAACACTTATTCTCCTTAGTAAACTGTAACCTGTTTACTCCATAGTGTTTTGTCAATGCTTATAAACATTATTCTGTTGACTTTAAGAAAGATATCTCATCTTGTGAGCATAAGTAGAGGTTGGGCCAAACTCAAATTTGTAATCACAAAACTGGTGTTCTGTGGGCTGACCAGGCAGGCAGCATCCTTTACCTAATGATGTCTGAATCTGATCTTTCTATGCATAGTTCTGCTGTACCTTAAATTTATTGATGTCAGAAATACTTCATTTTGAAGATATCTATTAATAGCTATAATAGAATCAAATTTATTTTGTGTGAATAGCGCAAAATCACATTATGTCTCTATAACTGCCAGATAAATTTGTTTTAACATCATTATAAGCAAGTTTTATTTAAATTGATTTGTAAAAAATCATTCCATGTAGTATGTAAATACAAAGTTATATTTAAATTCTAAAGAAATAATGGTGAAATTTCTCGATAAGAGGATACACTCTTTAAAATTTTTCCAACATTTTTAATAGCTATTTGGTGCTCCTTAGGCAAACTTCTTTTGATTCTTAAGCATTAACCTCCACCCCCACTATAGTACAACTTTTTAATATTTTTCCATCCTCTCTTCAAAGAACTACTCAGTCATTTTTTTCTGTGTTTGTGGACTTTCTGTTTTTGTGACTTTATCTTGTTCTATTCTGTGACTCATAAAAATTAAGTAAACAAATATAACACTAGAATAGTTTTCTACCACAAAGCCAGCTTCAGTGTCTTCATCAAAGAAGATATTACTGCACAATTTAGAGAGTGTAGATATTTATTAAGCAAATCAAGAGTGTCCCTTGCAGGTTCTAGCCCCCAAAAGCTTACCCAGAGTCTGGTCTCAAATATACTTTTCTTCCAGGCAGGTTTTCAGTAACAGATCCTGTGCCCACAAGATTCTCCCTTGGACAGAAGTGAGCACAAAGGCGTCTTTGTCTTTCTCTTGAACTGGATTCAAGGCAACAGCCCTAGTTTCTTTGCTTGTGGCTTCTCCAAGCTGTTCAGTGTGACAGGAGGAAATAGAGTGTGTCTGTGGTCATCCTGCCTGCCACACCATTCAGAGCCAAGTAAGAGCAAACCTTTTGGTGTTCACATAATTCTTCTGAAGTACATACAGCCTACAACTCTTAACAGAAGGTTTTAAAGAAACATTTTTCCTTTGGTTATATTTATGGGGTTTACCTGGTGTTACTTCCAGGTAAGTACATCATACAGTCAAGGCTCATTATTCCATCTCATAAGAAGGACACGCTTAAGAAATACCAGTAAATACATGTTTTCGCAGGTTATGAATGAAAAATAAATACCTGTTTTCTTTATGTTTTACATATGTAAATATCCTGTGTAGCATGCCTTTCTTTCTTATAGAACCAACAAGTATCGACCGAGCTTTTATAAGTGCACATAAACTGATGGTGATAGAACTGAAACCCCAAGCTTCGTAGAGGGGAGGTATGTGTTTCAGCAATGAACTACAACTTTTAGGATTATTACTTTGTGTGTGACTTGTAATTCCTTGCTTATTTCTGCTGCATTAAGGCTTTATATCCTCTATTCTTTCAACTTATTTGGCAAAAATTGCCAAATGCTATGTGTTTTCCCCATAGTCTTTTCCTGCATTTCTGCTTTCATATATTTAATTTGCATAGTTTATCACATCATGCAGTCTTATTAATTTTTCTAATTCTGTGGCCAAAACACTTTATAATCTGTTTCTTTCCAAGTTAATGTTTTTATAATCTTTAAACAATTACTTCTGATTTTTAAAAGTCTTATTCTGTACTTAGTCACTTTCATCCTTTATTTCCCTCTTTTTTCATTCTTGCTTTTGGGTTTACATTCCTGGACTGTGATCCTGCTGGGTGACCGTCTGTTACAAAACACAGCACAGGAAACTCCTGGGAACAGTCTGTCAAAATTGTCTACTTGATGATCGGTTACAATGCTTGGCAGGTAGCGTGTGACTGATCACTGCTTGAACAAAAATGTGTTAAACTGATATGTGGCCACATTAGTCACCCAAACAACTAATTTTAGATAATAAAGTAGCCATAGAGCAGAAAAATACAATTATATGAACAAAAAGCAAAATTACTAGTGAGATTACATGAAATAATGGTAAAAATGTCAAAAGATGGACAAAATACCCATGCTTCCATAATCTTGAGAGTTACATTTTCTTATAAAATAATTTTCTGTACATATGTGAAGTAGCATGTAGTATGGCTATAATTAAAGTATAACTTAAAAAAAAATTTTCTAATTCTTATCATCGAGTTTCTATTCCCCATTCACTCCTAATCTTTACTATAACTGACATAGAAATGCTGCATCAAAAAGATTTAATGAAATAAATTAGAAAACATATGGCATTATGGGAGTGGAGTGGGAAATGATAAAAACTTCTAGGAATGTTACCTAAGCTTTTAATAAATCCTGGAGTTCTATTTAAAGAAAACAGGTCCCTATGGTGTAATGACATGGTATTCTACATTTACGCCTTAATAAAGCCAGAACCTATTTTTTATATACGTTGGATAAAGAGGAGTAAATGATTCAAATTTGGAAAAAGAACAAAGGAACTGTATGAAAATGAAATCCTTTTTGAATAAATTATTCCTCTATAAAACCAATAATTACATTTAATCACAGCAATGTTCGCTTAAAAAAGAGTCAAATAGAAAACAACAGGTGTTGGTAAGAATATGGAGAAATTAGAACCCTCATACTTTTCTGGGAGAAATATATAATGGTGCAGCCACTGTGATAAATAGTTTGACAGTTCCTTCAAAAAAATTAAATATAGAATTACCATGTTGACACTGCAATTCATTTTAGGTAAATTCTCTGGAAAATTAAAAACAGATTCTCAAGAAAATCCTTTACATGAAGGTTCAGAGCAGCGCTGTTTACAACAGCCAAAAGTGAAAACAGTTCAAATGGCCATCGACATGCGAATGGATAAACACAGTGTGGTATATACATACGATGCAATATATTTTTTTTTAATAGAAAGGAATGAAGTACTAATAGAAGATACAACATGAATGAACCTAGAAAATATTATGCTAAGTGAAATAAGTCAAATGCAAAAAGTCACATATTGTATAATTTCATTTATATGCAATATCCAGAATCGATAAATCTGTGGAGTCAGAAAGCAAATTGGTGGGTGCTAGGTCTGAAGAGAGAGGGGAATTTGGAGTGACTGCTTAATGAGCATAGGGTTTTCTTTTGAGATGATAAAAATATTTTGGAATTAGAAACAGCTAGGGTTCACACAACATTATAAATGTACTAAATCCTACTTAGTCACTTTAAATGGTTAATTTTATGTTATGAAACAGAGAAATGTAAAAAATTTTCTAGCAATTCATGGAAATTTATATTTTCATAAACATTTAATAATCATTTAATCATCTTATACTTGAATAAATAGGTAAAATTATAGTTTTTTATCTTTTCTTGAAACTATTGTTTGCTAACTTAAAAAATATTTTTACAGTGCCTACTATGTTTTAGTTAATTTTAGCATCACTTGGTTTCTCTTTCTGGAGAAATTTTTCTTTTTTTTTTTAAACAGTGTTTTAATAGCTTTATGGATAAAAAGAAATAATCACATGTCCATTTAAAATCTATTTTCATGTAGTCATAGACTATAAAAGCAATGGTCAAAGAATAATTTGCCTTAAAAATAAAGTTGATACTGAAATTCACACATCAGGCCTATTTTTATTCTTTACTCTTTTTTTACTTCCTTTTTATTTTAAAATCACTAAATTAGGTGTACGAAAATATTTTTAAATAATAACTACAGACATATAAAATATTGTTTATGGTGCTATATAGTATTTGAACATAGTTGTATGATGTATTTTAAAGATGTTCCATTTTTTCTTATTATAAGATCAGTGATTTTCTAATTTATTTTCGACCAGAATCATGTTTTAAAAGTAATCACATGTAAAAGCTCAATATATGAAACAGATAAAAATGGAGTCTATCTATTTGAAGCTGCTTCTGCTTTGCCTTTCTGCTCTGTCTTTGACCTTGGAATACAATTTTAAAACCACTACTTCAACCAATTCAATATATTTAATGACATCTTGTTTCTTTATTTCTATATAATTTGTTGGACTTATGACTACAAAAAAGGGGAAAAAATTTCTCATTTTCAGTGACACATGGACTCAGGGATTCTTCTAGAATACATTAAGTAAATTTCTTCAAGTGAAGTAAATTGTACCGTAGTGGCTTGAAAAAGATCATGAAATTCAGGAAAAAAAATCTATGTCTTATTCAATTTTTTCTGTTTGGTTTTGGCATTCCGCACAGTTTAGTCCCTTTAAGTATATTTTTCTATTTTTTTTTTAATTTCCATCATGATAGGACAGAGACCACGTTCTTGGTTCTTCTCTCTATTTTATCATTATTAAGCTCACAAATTATCTGCCAGCTTTATCTTCATATAAGCACACATGACTTCAAAATTCATTCTTTGGAAATGATCAGACAAAACACAGTTAATTTCAACAGGAAGATACCGGGACTGAATTCACTGATCTAATGGGAGCCACCCAAAAGATTTCATTCTAACAAGATGAATATCCATAGAGCCTGGGGGAAGACAAAAATTGAGTCCATTGTAGCTGTTTGTATAATAATGGATTAAGGTGTCCTACCAAGACAACTATGAATTAATCAGTAATTCAGAAGCTAACCAATGTTTACCCCTGGAATGCCAATACATCTATTCTCTGCAAGCATCAGAGACTGCTAGTCTTTCCAAAACTTAGTAGAGGCCAGGAAATTAAAATGACCTTACTTGCTGCCCACCTATGCTATGGTTTAGCCATAAATCAAATTATTCAAAATAGAATATGAACTTTTGGAGATATCTAAATCCTTCTGTCTTCCTACTCTCTCCTCACTCCCACCAGCAGAACGCAGCTTTGACTAATAATTCTGGAAAGCTTATATCCACATTGTCCTCTATGCTATGCACATTCCTTTGCCCAAAATCTTTCTTACCAAAATTCATATAGCCTAACCCTATTATCTTTCTATTACAATCATTTGGTAAAATGAGAACCTTAGATCAATATAACTCCACTTATTTTTTTCCTATACTAGAGATACTTAACCCTCACAGTAGCTGGTACTATGGCAAATTCATGGTGACTATTCTTGATAGAACAGACTCCCATTGTTGACTGTCAATCATTCTATGAGTCATTCTTTAAATGTTTACTAAGTCTGTATTATGTGCCAGGAGCTATTCTGAGCTCTAGTGATGGAGCTGTAAAGAAAACAGAGAGGAATCTCTTCCCTCATGACACTGACATTACAATTGAGACAACAGAGTATAAACAAGTGAACCTGTAAAAAGGTAATTTCGGGGACTGTTAAGTGCAATAAATGAAATCACCAAGATGATAGGAGAGAGACGTATGGAGAGTGCCACTTGTGCTCATGGTCAGGGAAGGCATTCCTTTAGATGTCTAAGTTCAGCCAGCAAAGCAAAGAAGTCATCTGTAGAGCAATAACTAGATTTGTTCTGCTGCTGGGTTTGAGGGGAGAGTAAAAAGGCAGGATTGTCTTGGTAAGACAGTGACTTTTAAGACAGAGAAATGAGACCAATGAGCTCAGAATAGAGTATACTACAGTAAGGGTGAATGAGCAGGACTGATCATACAGGGCTTGTAACCCATAAAACCTATATTCTTCTCAGTACAAGGGAATTCTTTTATAGGTTTTACGTAGGTTTTTTTTAAAAAACTGTCAGAAGAGGTTACAGATAAAGAAAAGAGGAATGCTCAGATGAACCCTATTGTACTAAATTAGATTAGTATCAGTAGGAAATAGTTTTAAAAATGTATTTATAAATAGACATATATATATATATAAACATAAATGTATGTGTATAAGGGTTTAGTGTACATATACATATCTCCTAGCTCTGAACACTGAGTCTAGAAGCATTATCAAGGATATCTAGTGTCCAGATCTTGGTTTCTAAATACGTTTTTCAATAAAAGAAACCAGAACTCTTTGGAGAAGCTATGATTCCAGGGCCATGGAAGGAAAAATGCAAAAGTTGCCTAGAGCATCTTGAGATTCCATAATATACAAACATGTTAGAAAATAAAAAAAGAGGGTATCAGATTGAAAGGAAACAAGATCAAACCTGAAGGAGTTTCTAATGGTTATATCTGAACCTCTATGAGCAGCAATATGAACAGCAATAATGCTAGCTAATAATCCATAAGGATCAGGAATCTATTAATCAATCCTGTTGCAATCTGGTTTTGAAGTTTATGGTCCACATATGTTCAAAGATGGTATTCATTTTGGAATGCTTCTGTGAGGATAATGCGCGTTTTGTTCATGCAGGTGACATGTATCTGGCTGAGCTCTTGTTTCACACCCTTCCCACCTTTATCCTTTTACTCCTATAGTCCCTTGCCTTGGTTGGCCACCCTCTTTGAGGAAAACCCCCTCAAGATGACTCTGGTTCACAGAAAACATTTATCCTAAGACTCCCAAATCCTTCGTGCCTTCAGATGTAGTTTTTTGTTTGTTTGTTTGTTTGTTTGTTTGTGTTTCCAATAGAGCTACCTGTACTTATTCTGAGGTCAGGGAAGCTAGCCATCCATAATATCTCGCTTTTAAAATTCTCCAGGTATGAATGACACTGACACAGTACTTTCTCAAAACTCCAGGGAATACAAACCGAATTCTCTAAGTAATCCTCTCAACTACAAATTCGACAGGCTCATGGTAATAAGCCAGTAACTTGATTCTCAATTCCTTTGGGAGAAAAAAAGGGAGAAGAAAATGCTACAAGTCTTTTCAGCTTTCCTCAAAGAAAGTCTTTCTCTTCTGTTCACTAAACTTCAAACTTTTAGAATTCAAAGGGGAAGTGTATGGGGTAGATACTGGGTTAATGTTAAAAACTGATTTTTAATCAACTACTTTATGTGTCCTGCATAAATGCCTAGCACATTATTATGAAATATAAAAATACTTTCAACCTCTTTGTTATGGTCTCAGATTAGTAACAAGTTCTTAAGCTTTTGGGCCCTCCATTAAACTTGAGGCCCAAAGAGTGCCATTTTCTTACCTAAGGATAAGAATAAATGTGTCTAATAAGAACACTCCTATTCTCCACAACAGGCTTGAATGACTTTCCAAAGATTTTTGTGGGCCTCAGTAACAGATCTTACTTTATTAAAAAAATAAATCTACCAGAAATACTACAATTTCACCAACTCAGGCACATCTATATCTGTTCCTACTTTCATTCTTCTCTTCTTTCCATGGAGTGCTCAAATTAATGGATACGAATGAATCTACACCTAGACGTGTAGTAAACATTCAGAAGACTATGGACAAAGAGAAACTTTTATAAGCTTCCAGAGAGGAAAAGAAAACACAAAAAGGAGGGACATTAACAAAGGATGAAGGATCAAAACGACTTTGAATTTCTCCGTAGTCATATTGAAAGCTAACAAATTCATGAATACTTTTCTAAGGTTGCTGAGGATAAATTATTTTAAATTGAGAATTTGAGATCAATCCATACTTAATCAAGGATGAGGATAGAATAGAGATATTTTAGTCATGAAGGACAAAAAAAAAAAACATGCCCCTTATACTCTAAGAAACCTTGAGAAGGTGACCCATTAAAACAAAAGACTAAAACAAGAAAAAGGAAAATATGGAATAGATTGTTTGGAATGACATGAAGGGAATCCTCACTGTGAGATTAAAAAGAGTTCCTGGACGACAGCTGTGCATCAGGCAGAGGGGGCAATAAAACTCAATTGGAGTCAAAAAATGAAATCAATAGAATAACTCATGACTCTGATAAATGAAGAAATTTATACAATTGGCCAAGGGCTTGGGATTGAATTAATGATGAGTATAGAGGAAATTAAGCAATCAAACCAAGGTGATTTTTAACTGCAGAGAAAACTCATCTGTGCCTAGCATTTATACAATTATCATAATGTGAAAAATATTAATCTAATCAAACAAATAGCATAATTATATTGGGAGGCTTGATGATGGGATGTGTGTGTATATGTGGGGCATAAAGGAAGAAAGTTAAATGCTCATCTTCCACAGTAGCAAGTGAGCAAATGATTATTAAAATTGAAATATCAAGAAATAAGGCTACAAACATGTTTTTGAGAACCATGGAGTTAAGTAGCACAATAATTAGTTTCAACAGATTAAAAAAGAGAAAAGAGAAAAAAAGAGAAAAGTGGGAGAGGGGGCCCACGGAATGCTTTTTCATTATTACCAAGCTTATTGTATAGGTCTTTTAAAAATTTTTCTGTATATGTAAAATTTTAATAAAGATGTAGAGCAAAACATATTAGAAATAAAACATTAACAAGGACTAATAGGGCTTAGGTTAAGAAGGGAAACAAAGAAGGAATTAACACATAAAATAATAAAAAAAGTTCTGAAAAGTACAGTGAAGGAAACAAACAGGGTACTCTGATAGGGAATAACTGAGGAGAACTTTAGACTTTATAATTTTTTTGCCTTAGGTGGTCAAGGATGATTTCATTTCTCTAAAGAAATGAAATGTAAGTTGTGACTAGAATAAAAAGTCATACATGGGAATAGCTGGAGGTGAAGCTGGAGGGATGTTCCACACAGAAATAAATGCCAACTGTAAATCCTGAAGCAGAAACGACTTGACATTTTAGAGAAATGAAGGAATATTCATAGTGGGTGTAATGGAAAATTTGAGATGAGTTAGGAGAAACAGAAAGAGGACAGATAAGGCATGGATTTTATTTATAAAAAATATTTAGAAGAAATGTTTATAAAAACTATTTAGAAGAATGTTTAAGCAGGCATAGGAATTTATCTAAAGGTCAGCCTGGTCGCCATGTGGAAAATGAATTAAACACAGGCAACAGTAAGGTCAAGGAGATCACCTAGGAGATAGGTCAAGTAGAGACAGTGGTAGTTATGAAAATAGAGAAATGTGATTAAATATAAAACATATTTGGTTCATGTGGCCAAAGGAAAAGGAAGTATTAAAGGTAACTCTCAGATTGCTGATTGGGCAACTTGGTAGATGGTGGCACCATTTACTAAGATAGCAAATGCTAGAGAAAGAACAGATAGGAAAGAGAAACTGCAAGTAGAAAAGTACAGTCTTTTCTGCACAATTTCAACTTAATATGTCATTAGGTATTCAAGAAGAACCATGAATCTTGCAATTAGATTTGTGAATCTGAAGTTCAGACATATAAGTCAGGGAACCATCAGAAGTCAGAGGCATTTAAAGCCATGGAAGTGGATAGGTTCAACTAAACTGAGTGTAAAGACAGAAAAGAGGACTTAGTTTGAGTTCTGAGTAATTTTAAAAACTAGATGTCATAAATAAAGAGGATCAGAAGAGACTGAGGAGTTGTAGCAGTGAAATAGGAAGACCAACAAGAAAGCACAATGATATGGAAGTCAAAAGAGGAAATTGTTTTATGGCCAAAAAGGGAAATCAGTTATATTCAATGCTACTAAGGAATAAAAAAAAAGAACAGAAATGTGTCCTTTGAATTTAATAATATGGAGGATATCAGTGATCTTGAGAAAAATAGTTTTATCTCAGCTAGAGCTGAGCAGATAGGTGTGAGAGGGAGGTGAAGAATTAAAGATAATAATGAAAAACAGAGAAAGCATGAGTTATTAATTATTTATTATATATATTTTTTTTATTGATTATTATTTATGCCTACAGCATCTGGTCTTCCTAGGTGGTCTCCCATTCAAGTACTAACCAGGCCTGACATCGGGTTTGTTCAGGGTGACATGGCCATAGACCATGGACCATGGCTCCCCTAGGGCGTGAACTCGGGAATTTCTGCATGTAAAGCAGACATGCTAACCGCCACACTGTGGAACCACGTCATTATTATTATATTTTCTACTGCCTATAGCACCTGGTATTTTTAGGCAGTCTTCCATCCAAGTACTAACCAGGCCCAACCCTGCTTACCTTCTGAGATCAGACAATATCAGACCTTGATTAGCTTCTGGGATCAGGGTGGCATGGCCGTACACAAAAGTGAGTTTTTAAGAAATATTTCTTGAATGAATTAGAAAACTAAACAACCAACTAACCGCCCAGCAAATAGGAAATGTTGAGGAGGCTATGGGATGAGCTGTGGGGTAGGACATGATAAAGGTCAGGAAGGCCCATGTCGTGGGGGACTGTCATATAAACATCGTAAGTTAGACATTAGGTAAGTTCTGGACTAGTAACAAATAACTGGATTTATTTTTCAAGTATAAACCATTTACATAAAGTAAAAAAATTAAGAGCCAATATCTCCACCAATCACAGATGTCAAGAAGGCCATAGCTCTTAATATTTAGTTGTATTTTAGAATTTTAGCTAATTAAAACAAGTTATTCTGAGCCTGTTGACTTTCACATCTTTTGTTTTCATCTACATGCAATTTTTAAAGTTGGAAGGGTCCTGCATTAGTTTCTTGTGGCAACTGTAATGAATTATCAAAAACTTGGTGGCTTTAAAAACTGATTTCTCACAGTTCAGGAGATCAAAAATCTAAAAGAGTATCACTGGGACAAAATAAGTTGTCACAGTACTATACTCTGTTTCTTGCCTCTTTCAGCTTCTTGTGTCTGTCATTCCTGGACTGTGGCTGTATTACTCAGTGGTCACATTGCCTTTTCTTCTATATCAAGTGTCCCTCTGCCTCCCTCTTATAAAGACATTGAGACTGCATTAAAGACCCTTCAGATAATCCAGAATTTCCCCATCTCAGGATTCATACCATAATCACATCTTCCAGTTTCCAGGAGTAATGTCTTGGAGAATGGGGAGTCGTTTGGCCTACACATTTCCTCAGAGATCACTTAAGGTAACTCACATTTTTGGTGAAGGAAAAGGATGCAAAGTTGAAGTGATCTACTCAGGCACATACCTAATAACTGGCAGGGTTGAAGCCAAGAGGCAATCTCACTGCTGAGGAAATTTCACAGTAAATTAGAATCAGGCAAATGCTTTTTCTGTTTTCTGAAACTGGTTTTTTTTTGTTGTTTTTTTTGTTTGTTTTGTTTTTGTTTGTTTTTTTTTTTTTTGTAGGCAGACTAGAGATTGGTGAATTACAAAGACAGGATCAAAAATTCAAAAAGAAATAATAAATTGTGTGCTTTTATTTCAATGATAACCCTTTTTAAGTTGCATGAATAAAACATAGTCAAAATGTTTTATTAGGTTTAAGAGTTTAGTGTCTTGCATTAGTGTTTATCAGCTGGGATTTATAGACAATTTTCCTGAGTGTTCTGGAAAATTTTCTTCCTCTAAATACGCAGTGTTTGAAAACAGTGGTGTAGATCTGTGTTTCAGTGCATTAGTAATTCAGATAATTAAATATTATTTCCACTCAATCACCTGGAAATAGAATTAGCATTGTGTAACCAAGATACAGGTTAGCATGGTTTCATGCTTCTAAAAAGAATTTTTCAAGCAGATCAGCACACACTGTTTGGTTTTATTTGTTTACACTCCACACATAAGTTTTTCTAGCCAAAGGGAGGAAAAAAATCAAAAACACTGTCTTAGATGATTAAATCATACCACAGAGGGTGTCTGTATAGTAAAATTGCTGTTGTCAGTCATGATTGAAAACTTTTCCAAATGTCATATCAGTCCTATTAGGAGAAAAAATAAACCATAAAATATAAGAGAAAAATATTCAAATTTAAGTTGGTTATTCACAGTCACTCAAAGCTGTTGCAGAGAGGAATAATATTGACATCATGAAAATAACTGTGTTTGGCCTAGTGCTATTTGGACCTCTCATATGTGAATATATATTCAGGAAGCTTTCCAAATATTAACATGTTCAGCCCCTCAACACCTTGTCTGCAAGATGAGCTTTGAAAAATACCATCTTAGATTCTTGCTTCTCGATTTTATATTAACAAAATTTCTTAATTTCATTTCTATATATCCTTATTACCTATGCTTGTTGTTATCAATCATTTTATTTTTAGCAATTTAGTGGTGTGCACACTTATTTCATTGTGCTTCTATTTTGCATTCTCTGATGTTTTGCACCTCTTTAAATGTTCATTGTCCATTTAAATGTCTTCTTTTGCCAAGTTATTATAGAAAACTTATTCCCATTTCTCTTTTAAGCAATATTTTTCTCATTGATTTGTAAAAGTTCTTTATATGTTCTAAGAAATCAGTCATTTTTTGAATATATCTTTTGAGAATCTCTCTTCCATTATTTACATTGTCTTTTCACTTTCTTAATGTTATTTTTGTACATAGACAAATTATTAATTATAATCTCTATTTTTTCTCAAAAGTAGGCTTATACAACCATTTTTAATGCTTGATTTTAATAACATGATCACCCACCAGTATTATTTTATACAGATATTTTGATACAACTGGTTTATTGAATAACATCAGCCTTGAAATAATAAATCTTCAGGTGCAGAATTCATTCAAAATTATTTTAATGAAGACGTGGTTCCATAGTGTAGCAATTAACACATCTGCTTTACACGCAGAAGGTCCTGGGTTTGTACCCATGGAGCCACAGTCCATGGTCTATGGCCATGCCACCCTGAACAAGCCCAATGTCTGATCTTGAAGGCAAGTAGGGTCAGGCCTGGTTAGTACTTAAATGGGAGACCACCTAGGAAGACCAGGTGCTGTAGGCATAAATAATAATAATCATAAAGTTATTTTAATGGAAGTTATGTGTTAGTGCAGCATAGCAGGTAAGAGAGTGAAATTTGGCATCAGACATGGCTCACATCCTCAATCTGACATCTAGTTTAGATTAGTGAGTAATCTTTTATTAGTTACTCGGTAACTTCTTATGTAAAATAGAGATAACAATGTCTGCCTGGTAGTTTCATTTTGTTTTTAAATTGTTGTTATATATAAGATAGCTTAATATGATGTTATTCTAATGTGTCACTTTTGTACGCATTTAAAAGAAGTAAAGTATCAAAATGTTTTCAACACAAACCATAGTAGGATCAGTGAAGTTTCCTGCTGTCACGTAATATGTGAGTCAAAATGTCCTTATAGCTGTGGAATAAATACAGTGCACATGAAAGTGAAAATTATAAGGCACCGTTCAAGTAATGGATGGATGCTCACAATTTTACTTTCCAAATGACTCTCGGGTACTTCATCAATTTTTAAATTGCTTTTTGAGAGATGAAAAATAAACTCACATGTCATCAACATAACAATGTCAACTGAAACTGTACTTCAGAATGATGATCTTCAAAGAAAAATGTATCTTAGATTCAACAATTCTGTAGCCATCTTTAATCAAGAATTAAATCCCATGGGTCCTACTGCTATGTTTAAAATAAATGAGAAAATGCTTGGCAATATTAACAATAAGGTACTATATCTATTGCATGAGCAAAGAATCAGGCTTCTTTAAGGCAAAAACATATGCTATATAAGAGTATGAAGGCCCATTATCAGGTATGTCAAATATGATGGACAGATCCAACAATGTGGAAGTTGATTCCATGCTGTTATCAGCATACATGAGCAAATGATTGGTACAATACTCTGAAAGAGGCAGCCGCCATAATGAGGAAGATCAAAACACAGATAGAAAATTCTCATTAAGGTTGTTAGGTTGGAGGGAATTGCGTAAGTGTGTTGTCAGCACTTTTTAAAATTCTTTCGGCTAGAGAATGCAAATTGCTTGATAGGAAAGTAGAATTATACATTTCCCACAAGATATCAACGGGAATGATCTCAGGATGCTATTTTTTTTATTTAATTCACAGTTATTGTTTTCCAATACAGACAAATGTAAAAATTTGCTTGCTGACATAAATAGGTTATATTGACCTTAATACCATCTCTTTTAAGAGAATTCACCTTGTAGAAACATTCTTAGATATAGATGAAATAGACTTAGATATAATGTTTTCAATTTATAATAACAAATTAATATAGAATATATTACATATCATTTATTAAAATATTGTATATAATTAATACATATATGTAGATGTACACACATATACATATGAATACATATACATACAAATAATTATATATAATATGTACATAACATTTTGCTAGGGCTGTTGTAAGAAAATTCTACAGACTGACTGTCTTAAACCATAGAAATTTGTTTTTTCTGGAGGCAAGAAGTCTAAGATCAAGTTGTTGGCAGGTTTGATTTTTCTGAGGCCTCTCCCTTTGGCTTACAGATGGCTACTTTTTTCCTGTGTCTTCACATGATCTTTCCTCTGTGAATGTGCTCCTTTTATATGAATACCAGTCAGTGCACTAAGGCCCACCCTTATTTTAATTTAATCACCTCTTAAATACCTAATTTCCAAATACAGTCACATTCTGAGGTACTGGGGGTTCAAATTTCAACATATGAATTTGTTGGGGAGGGGACATAATTTAGTCTACAACAATACATTTTATATTAATTATGTGTATAATCATATAATTTGATTACTGTTGCTAGGTTTTTCCATCAGTTAAGTTCATGCTTCATTTTTTTTTGTAGAATGTCTTAAATAATGTGAAATGGCTTTAGATTTTTTATTTATTTTTAATCTCATCTGCTTCAGTAGTGGGGAAAGGTGCCTATAGTTCTATTTTAAATGATCCTTTATTGACACTTCCAGGGAAACTGGAAGTGTTGAGGGGTGGACATGGCACTCTCCATGTCCACCCCTCATGTCAAGAGCCTGACATCCCTGACAATTCTTGTTAGGCATAGCTTCTGAGTATCCTCCCACATGACATTTGATTTGGTCCTTGGATCAGAGCATTCTTTTCTGGATGCAGCACTCTGAAAGAAGCATTGACAAGCAGCAGTAAGACCATAAATATTATTTTCCGAATAACTACATGACATAACTAAACTCACTTGTGAAAATAACAGGGAAATGTATTTTACTTCAATGTTGGGAACAATATATGTGCCTTAAAATAAAATGAGCTTCCCATTATGTAATACACCGCTACCACCACCCAGTAAAGTATCTAAAAGCTAGGTAATCCCCAGAAAACTCTTCATGAAATACTATTCTGTTTCAGTTTCTTCTGTTGGTGTAACTGAATCGTTTGCACATGACCTAAGTTCAGCATATAACTACTGATATGTTTCCTCCCAGAGAAAAAAAAACCTATGGATAAGTGAAAAGTTGAATGCCCCTTTAACATCTAATGGCATTCAGAATTTCTGCAAGGTCAAAGACTATGAAATACAATGGGATGGTTACCATCTTATATTCCTTCTTCTTTTCAATATTTTAAAGATTTTTAGTTATAATTAATAGCCTAAAAAATTAACATGAGAATTTCTTTTTTAGTCATTTTCATTGTATAAAACAGGTGTGTTCTTTTCAATATAAAGCAACTATGCTCTGATATATCCTTTTCTTTTCAGATAATTAACTGTACAATCCAAATATTTTCCTGTTGCTTTTTCTTCTTCATATGCCCTCACTTTGAGTCTTTTCTCCAAACACTGATGTGTTAATTTACGCTAGAGATACATTTCATTTCAGAAGTAAGCAATCCAGCTTGTAAGACGATCTTTTTATCTTTTTTTTTTTTTCTTTCATGTATTCAAGAGTTCAGATGACTCCTGGGCAAATTTACTCTGGCAATATGGTATCTTTCATCCTATCTATTTACATAAACATTCTTGCATGACTATAATAGCTTACTATAATATGTAAATGCATTTTTTAGAATAATTTTAAAACTATTGACCCCCTCTGATTGTATACTTTCTCTTTGTATTTTCTAATTTATGACAAATTAAATGAATAGACCAAAATAAGTGAAGACATTTTTATTTCCAATGATTTAGAAACCCCTCTGTTTGGGGGAGCTGCTGTCCAAAAGAGAAAGAAACAGGGATATAGGGAAGAACATGAGGGAAGAAGATTGAGACAAGTTTCTAAATTATATTTCCTAGGGTACTGTGTACCCGGTATAGGATCTTGAATTCAGGAATTAATGTTCACTTGGGGATGGGAGGGAACAATTACTAGGGGAAAGGAAAATGACATATGTATTTGTGGACTGAGATTCATATGTCTACATCTAAGAAGTAAGTAGGTGTTTCTCTCATATTGGATGTTGAGTTCCCCCCAATATTTTGTTACAGTCAAGGAAATAAATAGCATATCACAAAACAATAAAAATATAACGATTATGACTTTTCTCAAAATCAGATATTTTTATATTATAAAATAAGTTTTATCTATAAATATTAATGTTATAGTTCATGTGGATATTAATATTAACTCTAAATAGAATCAAATATTTACTTACTGTTTACAACAGCATAAATATAGATAGAATTCTGAATTTCAGAAAATAATTTTCTATTATAGCCTCCATTGTCTATGATCCCATTTTAAATCTCCAATTTTTTCCCAAACACAAACTAACTATTCTATTAGAGGTTAATGACATATTTGTATTTCAGCAGTAGATGGGAAATCCAGAGTGCAAAACCATTTCCTACTGGTGTTTTTCTCCTAGCACTTCAGTTTCTCATATGTATATATGACAAAAGACACAGTATCTTTGGTAAATTTGTTTTCAATTCTCACCTGTTGCTTTTCTCTTTTCCAAATCACTAATCTGATAACACCTCTGAGTCAGTCTCAATCTAGATAGCGCTTTACCCATCTTACTTTACCTAATTGCATTCACTGTCAGTGTGTGTTGGGTTGTTTTAGTATGCTTATACTTTCATCAATACTCCTTAACTCAGAGTATCTCTTCATAGTGGTCTGCTACTACTACTGTTTTTTTTTACCTATTTGGTACACTCCTGACATTAAATGTGTGGGTTTTCCATCACAAGCAATTCTTCAATTCTCTGTAGACACCAGCTGGGCGTCCCACAAATTAATGCAGTTCTGCCACTAACTACCCGGTGAAGACTTGCAAGTTAAGGGCTCCGTCCCACAAGATTGCCCCTCACTCCACATTAGACATCAGTAGTAAGTAGTAGGTCCCTAGTAGTATGTTACCCACACTTCTGTCCAACTTGGGTATAAACTGGGGTCTTCATGACCCCCTCCTCAGGTTTGATAATTTGCTATAGTAGCTCACAGAACTCAGAGAAAAACTCTACTTACTATTACCAGTTTCTTGTAAAAGATACAGACAAAAGCGGAGTGAAGAGCTATGTAGAATGAGAGGTCTGGAAGGGACCAAGTGCAGGAGCTTCTGATTTCATGAAGATTGGCTTGCACCATCCTCCTGCACAGAAATGTGTTTATCAGCTGAGGAGCTCTTTGAATTCCTTCATTTAAGGTTCTTACAGAGGTTCGAATATCTACACACGATTGTTTAATCTTTGGCCCTTAGTGGTTAGCTTAAACCTCAACCCCTTTTGCTTCCCTAGAGGTCCAGTGGGTGGGGCTAAAAGTTTCAACCTTTTAATCACAGGGTTGGTTCTCCTGGCAAACAGCCCCCTTCCTGAAGCAATCTAGGGGCTCCAGCCACCAGTCATCTGATAAACATGAACTCAGGTATGGTTGAAAGGGGTTTATGAATAACAGACACTCCTCTCACCTTGATCACTTAGAATTTACAAAAGATTTAGGAGCTCTGTGCCAGGAGCCAAAGACCAAATATATGTGTTGTGAGATGTACTATATCGCAGCATCACAGGTAGATTTAATCACTCTGTAAAATAGATAATCAGATCATTTATAAACTTGTGTTTGAGTGACAACTAAATTAAGCATGTAGAAATCCTGTGGATTAATCAAAATCTATGATTTACCTGTATCGTAATGAAGAACTTCACCATATATGAACAACTTCAGAAGGGCAACAGAGATAAATGAAAATCATGACAGGAAAATTCAATTCAGTATCTGTTTCTGTTGTACATGGGCTTAGTCAAGAGATTCTTAATAAAATATTTCCTGTAGCTTTTTCCTTATATTTGTTACAAGGGAGATTTTTTAAGAATCTCAAAATCTTTTTTTGAGTAAAATCTTTGAGATTAAAAACAAATATTTTGTTAGACAACAAACTGAAGTATATAGCGCTAAGCAACATTGTATTGACTCCTTAAAAGTTTGTATCTTATTTTTTTACCTTTGAGATTGCAAATATTTTTTGCCATAATCTTTAAGTGAAGAATTCCAAAAATAGCAAAAGTGAATACTTCAAGAGTAATGCTGTGCCAACTAGTATTGTAAATGGTCTATATCTATTAATTTAATCCCTGCACCAACTCTATGAGGTAGATATTATTAGTATGACTCATTTTATAGAAGATAAAACTGACGCTCAGAGCCAAATTTTGAGCAAAACAATCTTTCTTGTAACCAGTTAAATAAAACATTTAAATTAATCTGCTTTTTCTATAGTGTCTTTTCCAGTGTGCTGTGGTAGAGAAAGAATATTTTTAATCCAACATTTGAAAATTCTTACTTTAGGATACCTCAATCAAATTTTAGTGAGGTATTTTACCACTACTGAAGCAGACATTTTCTAGCAATATAAAATGACTTAATTGTTATGCAATTTTGATGCATTAGAATAGCTTGTGAAGATCTATAGATTTAACTTCTACTTGTTCTATGTGATCTGTTATTTTGACATTTATGTTGATTTTGACATTTATGTCAAAATACAGTTAATATAGTACCTAAAGAATCTATGAATACTATGGTAAAAGTGATTTTAAAAGGTAATAATCAGACTAAAATAGATTGTAAGTCGATTTATGTGAGAAATTTTTTTTCATCTTGGGAATGATTTTTTTTTATAGGATTTTGTAGTTAAGCCTTCTTTATACCCCTGCAAGGTTTGTATCGCTATAATATAAATGAATATATGAATAATTAATACAGCAGCCAAAGTTCAACAAATGATTCCTTGTTGCATTTTCTTCTTCATATGCCCTCTTTTTGTCTTTCCCCCAAACACTGATGTGTTAATTGTTAGAAATATATTTCATTTCAGAAGTATGAATCCAGCTTGCAAAACTATCTTTTTACCTATTTTTTTCTGTTTTTCAATGCCTATTCTAGTTTACTCTGGTAACATGGTATCTTTTGTCCTATCCATTTATCCATGGATAGGACAAACTTGCTTTCCTAATTCTATTCATTTTGTTGCCTCTTTTGTTAAAACTCCAATCCAACCACAAACATTTATTGAGTTTGCTAATGTCTCCTTTTTTGTGCATCCCTTTTACCCTTTACTATCTTCCTTCTAGCATAATAGTGTCAGCCAATTGTTTAGTATTTGCTTTGTGCTAATCATTGTATTGAATGTTTTACATGCATTGTCATATTTAATCTATATACGAATCCTAATAATAAGTAGAAAAAATTTGTATGCCTATTACAAATTTAAAAGTTAAAATCAAATAACTTGTGACGGGAATTTGAACTCAGTCAATCCATGCTTTTAGGTCCCCTACCCTTAATAGACTGTCTATTGTTTAAAATAACCTGTCACCCTTGGATTTGACCAACTGAAAACTGACTACAGGCCTTGTAGACAGCCTGTTAAAACCTAATTATTTTGGCATCTAAATCTGTGATTAATTCTTGTTAGAAAAATTGATTTAAGGTAAATAATTAATGGAATCAGAACTTTAAGCAACATGCAAATAGTTAAACTGTTGTTTACAAGTGATTCTTGTAGCCTTCTATGTGGAGTTGACCCAGTTCCACAGTTTTAATTTAATTGTTACACTGAACGGACAGATGGTTATAGGGAACCCCAGTTATATGAGGGAGATTGTTTTTATAAACATTTAATATTACTCTTACTAGTTCACATTGCTTCATGTTTAAATTACACAATTATACGAAGTAGTTTGTTACATTCTCAGGCAACATGATATATTTGTGCACACCTAAAACATATGCCCTTATGAATACTTCTCTCCTATGTCAAGTCAAGCATTAGTAAACAAACACTAAATGAATGTCTACTTATGTTGGCCATTTGGTTGTATCTTGTGGAAACTGAAAATAACTAGGAAAACACAATGTTAAGTCTTTGTGAAATAACTTTAAAAAATATAACAAATAAGTAGGTATTTGTAGGTTTCAAATTCTGAGATTCTTCTCCCCCCGCCCCCGTGATAGCTGTGTCTGAATATAGATACTAAATACCAGTGTTTCTTTTTAATGAAAAGCAATAAATATAAGGTTTTCTTTCTTTTTAAAAATTTGTCATTTTCAAAATAGATTTGATTATGTAGAGAGCTCTATAAAGTATTCTTTATGCAAAATGTCTATAATTTTAATCATGTTCTTTTAATTATAATAGGTTGTAAATTTCCAATAAAATAACAAGAAGGCTGTAACAGATGTTGCCAACACATGTGATTTCATCTGAGACAATCAAGCATTGATCATACTTAATCTTCATCAACTGAAATGTACTGATTGTCAATGTGAGCCCTGCACATTCAAAAGGCTTCTGATACTTAGGAAGAAAATTTTTTGACTGGGACAGTTTTTGTATAGTGGCTAATTTACTCCAAGGATTTCTTTATCCTGTACTATAAAAAATTTTATTTAGTTGTGCATTATTCTCATATTTCTTATTTAAAATATGGCTATCATTTTTTTAGATACAGCTTTTTTTAAATTAATTTTTTGTTATTCAGTGTTTGCGCATGACAAGTATTTCACCTAAATAAGTAAAATGTCATTTATACTACAACTGTATGTAATTTGTAAATAATAATGTTAAATTATTTCCTTGAAATGTACTACTCAGATGGCAGTTTAATTTAGTTTATTCAGATAGTTATAGAATCCTATTGAGTAGCACATTGACAGTAATATTTTAATCAAAAAATACAATTTAGGCCTGATTCAGTGCTCTATACAATGGAAATAAATTCCATTGAAAATATAGTACTTCCTGGGGAGTGTTTCTAATTATTTGATCTGAGAAAATATGCGGCAAAAAATAAAAAAGAAAAAAGGTATCACAGGATTTTATAATCAGCACGCTTTATGGTAGTTTATGAAAACGTGTGTAAGAAATGGAGGGTGGGAAGGAGAAGGAAGAATAAGAGAGATGAAGTGAAAGTGAACAAAGAAGAATGCAGAGTTTAGTATAGAAAATACTGGCAGTTAAAAAACAAAAGGAAGACTGAAAAAAGACAGAGAAGGAGGAGGATAAGAGAAGGGAAAAGAGAAGGGAGACACAGAATAAGCAAGATCATAAAAATTAAAAGACCAAAGCTTTTTCTTTCACTTGCAAAGCCAGACATTCTCCTGCTGACATTCAGAGGCTCACCGTAGAGAATCAAGCTGTTAGGTAATGAGAAGGTGGTATCCTGCCTTGAGGTTTGCTTTCATAGAAAAGGAATGGAAGTCGGAGAGAAATGAATAAAAGTCCATGCCAATGGGGCCTGGGGAGAGGCAATTAGGTCTTGGCTAGTTCTCAAGTAGTGCAAACCGCCATTTGTCTGCACCTGGAACAGTTTGAGAGACTCCTGAGGAAATGTGGGGAGATGCAGAGAAACACAAGGAGGGTGAATCTAGGGGTCAAGTAAGATGTAAAGTGAGCAAAAAAAAAAAAAAAAAAAAAAAGAAT
Organism: Cynopterus sphinx; assembly: GCA_030015415.1. NCBI lineage: Eukaryota > Metazoa > Chordata > Mammalia > Chiroptera > Pteropodidae > Cynopterus > Cynopterus sphinx. The sequence continues at coordinate 116,764,247 of CM057382.1, read as the reverse complement.
AGAATTACCCTTATGTCTTTGTGTTGGAAAACAAAATAGTATACCTTCCAGAATATCTTTCCATTTATTCTAAAAATTGTTATTTTAATTTTGAATGACGTTACATTTCAGGAGAGAAAAATTAGAAGAATGTACCTTTTATATGTTCTAAGATTTTGTAAAGAGCTTTGTTTCTCCAACCCCCCACACAAATTTTATACACACACACACACATATGTGTGTCTATATATACAAATATGTATATGTAAAATATTTGTTTATCAGTATTCTCTTCTTTTACAAAAGAAATATAGGCTAAAATCAATAACATTTTACTTTAAGTGTGAGGGGAAGCAGAGTTTACCACCTTAAAATAGGCCTTTTAAGATCTTATTTTAAGCCAGTTATTTTTAAGAAGCAAAAGACTCAGAAAAAAGCTTTGACCTTCCCCCCCATACAACCTAAAAGAATTTCAATAGAAGTTCTGCTACAGAAAGAGGGCTATTATCATTAATAATTATACTTTAATATAAACTATGATAGACAGGGAAGAACTTAGTAAGACCCTTTAGATCAGAGTTGTTGGGAGCCAAAGGCCTTCATCCTGACCGCCCAGCCCCCCGGCATGAGAACATGCCTTTTTGCCCTGTTTGTTCTGAGAACTAGCTGATCATAAATTGTTACAGAGAGCCGCCCTCGTGCTGGAAGGTTATCACCATCTGCAGCTGCCCACCGCCTCCTCCCTAGTTCCCCTTTCCTTACACTCCCCCATTTCACACTCCATGTCCTCTAAACTTTTACAGCCCCTCACCCCAGCAACCAGGATCCAATGACATTGTAATTAGTATCCCCCCTGCCTATAGCCCTGCCTCCCTTTGTTCTTCTGTATAAATATACCTGCTCTGAAATAAAATTTTTGAGGCTTGATCAGAATACTGTCTTGCCTCCGCTCCTTTTTCCACCCATTTCTCTCCAGGCTAGGTCCTCCTCGAGCCCGCGAATAACTAGGTCCCGCGGGTCGGGACACAGAGTCATCTATGTGTCCCATTATTAAAAATGGCCTCAGCAAACATTTAATTACCAAACATTTGCTTTTCTATCTCCATGCAGATTGCCTTTCTGCCCTTTGAAATCCCAAACCCATACCATTGCTTTCTCCTAGGCCTTGGCTGCTTCTGTCTTCAAGTCCCATATTTTTGGAGAAACCCCATACATACATACATACATACATACATACATAATAAATTTGGTCATTTTCTCCTGTTAATTTGTCTCACGTTAATTTGATTTAGTCCAGCCAGAAGAATTTAAAAGGGTAGAAGAAAGATTATTTTTCCTCCTTCACAGGTGGAAATTTATTTTCTCTTACTTTTGAAGACCTGGTTAGGAGAGAAAAAAGTATACATTACTGCAAATTATTTTCTAATCAATGTATCTATGCCGATATACTTTATATTAAGAACAATCTGAATTCAAAGCACATTTGTTTTAAAGTTACTACTCTAAGACATTTTTAAAGAATTTATAGCATTTTATTCACTTTTAGAGCTCAGAAAACATTTAAAAGTTTAATTTTATTTGCTAACTTCCTACATTTATTCAGGAGCAATATCAGTGTAGAAAGTTGGTGATTCCATTATTGGAACTTAAGCACTATTTAGTAAGAATATTTCCACTTCACACATTCATACCTTTTGTTCTAATGTGCACAGCTGCCTCACAGGACTTTAAGAAGTATGCTGAATAAACACACTGATAACATTAAAAAAATGTGTGGGAATGATAATTTTTTTTTTTGTCATTAGACAAATTGCCTAGTTTCAAAAAATAAGAGAGAAATAAAATGAAACCACATAACCACAATTTTTGGAATTACAAAGTAATCCTTGTCCTTTTCCTTCCTACTCTGTGAGGCCAGAGTTACATTTCTTAGAGAATAGCATTCCACAAAATCCAAAGGACAGTGTATATTGTAAAATTTTTTCAAGACAAATGCACAGATGGCAGATGAGTGAATAGAAACTGTACCAATTTCCTTATCATAGGTTTACTCTGCTAGTTTTCCATGTCAGGTAGCCTAGAGAGAAACTCACGAAATGGTACAGGTAGTTTAGATCTCAGATTGTTTTCACCCTTCTGCACTTTCTCATCCCGCAACTAGCCATACTCTATCTCTTAATTTGAATCTAGTTTTTTCTCCTCCTTCTTACTGCCTTACTCGTCTCATTGGCATCCTCCTTCTCCCACTCTTTTTCCTCTTCTTCCTCTTTATTTCTCTTTTGCTTTCTTTATTGTTCTTCTTCCTCTTTTGTCTTGGCCATACATGTTCGGCCAGATAGCTGCCAGAAGAAATAGGGAAAGAAAATATTCAGGTATTTCCTTCCTGAAGTTTGTATCGTTTTTGATTTTATAATTGTAGGAGAAGAATGATGTTATGGTTTTAAACTGTAGTGTTGCAGTAAAATTAGTAACTTGCAATGATGTGTACTTCCAAAAGAGAATGACAGATCAAATTCTGCATAATTATTTACTGCTGAAAAAGTTTTCTCCCTGAGGTAGTAACTATTTAGCCCTAGTACAAATAGTATACTCACAAAATCTTTTGCCAAGATAATTTTTCCAATGGTGTGAAGAAGATATACCTTGGTGGCAAAACTGCATCAGTGTATTAAGAACATAGCTAGGGCATATGGTAGATGGTTGTTATGGCCCAGAAGATATTTTTAAAAATTTTGATGTCTTTATCATAGATCTAAAGCCTCTACCTATCAAAGATAACATTAGCCAAAAATAGATATTACATTTTTATTTTCTAGATTCAAAAAAGAGAAATTAGGAATAGTTTTGGGTTGGTGAATACACTTTCAAATATGTTTCCATTAAGGTGAGTAAAATAAATTTCACATGAAATTTTTTCAAATTACTAAAATTTAATTAATGAATTCAAGACATTTATTTCTTTTCACATTCCATGCATGTTCTCTGCATTTACTGATCTCAGTGTTCTTCCACTAGCTGCCATACCAACAATTCTATTGATAGGCATTTGAGTTCAATCTCATGGAATTCTAAGTTGCCCTATGGGCATCTGAGTCTGCCCATTGTCCGAAATAGACCACAGAATGTTTTCAGATACCAATATTCCTCCAGTGATATCTACAGTATATATATTTTTAAAATTTGAAAGTATAAATTCTTTTGTGACATTCAAGAATGCCTTTAGGATATATAGGTGCTGTTGCTAATGATGTCATTTTCTCAAACATGTTCTACTTTATACCACGTTGTAAGAGAGAAGCCAAAATGATACAGAAATGCAGTAATGGTCTTTGTTTATTGTTTTCATTTATTGTACACCACAGAGGTCATAGTTTGCTGTTAATACAGAGCTCTGTGGGTGGCTAAAACCCACTGGTGATGTTAGTGTGCCAACCATTTAAAGAAAATAGAATTAGAGCTTATGAAATAGAATCATGATTCAAAAAATGTAATGACGAGATTCAGAAAGGGCAATGAAAGTCACATTAAAAAGAATTGCAATCTCTGGAGGGTCTTTTAAATTTCATCTACAGGATAACTTTGATACCATTTAGCTGTCTCCTCAGCAGGATTAAACATTAAACATGTTTGTTAAATAGCAAATCTTCAATGGTAAAATAAGAAATAAGGTACAGTGAGGAATCAGAAAAAGAGTTCAGAATACGGGAGCCTCTGTGTAGCATATTCTTTGTTAGTAGCAAGATTATGATAAATCATAAAAATTAATTTATGTGAATATATCTCTAAATTTAGGATTTAAAAAGCACATGTTCTTGACATATATTTGATGTGTAAGTAGCAACTGTCTTTGTCAAAGTCTAATATTTTTCTTATCATATGTTGTATTATCCATCTAGCCACCTCAGATTATTTTTGGAAATGACTAGGAAGTACAAATAAATAAATTTTTTCTATATGTGTTTTCTGGCAAATTAATGTCATCCTTACTTGAAAGATGTCATATATATATATATATATATATATATATATATATATAAAGAAATAGACATGTAGTCCTCTTTATACATATTTTACACAATGTTTTCATGTGATGGTGACAGCAAAGGTCAATGAGGAAAAGTAAATTCAAGTTTCAAAATCTATCTGTAATTGTCTGTATTCTGGTAAAAATCTAATGAGTCAATTCATTCATTAGTGCCTAAAGTAAGCAGAGTAATATTGATAAGAAGACACCTTTGTTTGTGTCATATTGTACTTTAACTCTTTTGGGGGGGTGGAGTGTATTTGTTTATTTTATTATTTATTCATTGGGACATTGGGTAAGGGGGCCGGTAGGGGTTTCTTTTGCCGCCCGATATAGTGGCTTGGCTAATAGGGTAAAAGGGACCCAATGTTGGAAAACCCTGTGAGGCCCAAGAAGGAGAGAATCTGTTCAGTTTCTTGGGGGAGTTGCAAATCTCTTAGGAGCTGGATCCTGTCAGTTGTAAGAGATTTGGTGGTAGAAGTTAAGACTACTCTGAGGTAGGTGACAGAGGGGGTACAGAGCTGAGCCTTAGAAGGTGAAACCCGATATCTCTTAGACCCTAGAAAGTTTAGGAGGATTGCTGTATGGTGTTGGGACGGTTTAAACAAAGGGCTACAAAGGAGCAGGCCGTCTACATATTGTAGGAGTGTGCTGGGTTGCAATGGACAGGAAGTCAGGTCAGTGGCTAAAAGCCTAAGCCAAATAGATGTGGGCTATCCCTAAACCCCTGGGGGAGGACTGTCCAGGTTAACTGTTCGGAGGCATGGGGGTCTGGGTCTTCCCAGGTAAAGGCAAAGAGGAGTAGATGTGTCCCAGATAGAGGAATCGACAGGGTCAGAAAGGGTAGTGGGAGGAGGAGTAGAATCTGGCACTAGGAGAGGTGGCAGGAGTGGAGAAACCTGAATTTGTGGCCTTATATAGAGAGAGGCCCCTAACCTGTGCAGGGGATCTCTACCTAAGAGGGGAGCTGGGCATGAGGAAAAGACTAAGAAAGAGTGTGAGAAGGGGAAGCCATCCAGAGAACATGAGAGAGGGAGGGTTTTAGGCGGGCTGAGGCTGTGCCGTCAGTGCCCATAACCGAAATAGGTGAGGGAACCGTAGGACCCGAGTGAGATGGCAAAACAGAGAAGGTGGCCGCCGTGTCCACCAGGAGGGAGATGGACTCACCCGCTACCTGGAGCATTACCCTGGGCTCAGCAAGAGTAAGTGGGGTCCCCAAGTCTGGGCCTCACCAGTCGTCCGCTAACCCGAGAAGTTCCAGTGAAGGTGTTGCCTGCCTGGATGATCCCCGCGTGGAGGCGCCGACGACGATCCGGTCATTGGGCAATCAGACTTCCAGTGGCCCGTCTGCCTGCAGGTCGGGCAGGGCTTCGTGGGAGCCCATGGGTTAGGGCACGGACGGGCCCAGTGGCCTTCATGGCCGCATTTGAACCATGCCCCAGAGGGGCCTGATTTGGTTTGACCCCAGCTCCTCCGCCCCTGGGGCCCGCCGGCCTCAAGGCAGCTCCCAAGGCCTGGGTTTGGGGTGCTCCCTGCTGGTGGAGATGAGCCTGGCGGCGAGTTTCAGCCATCTCCTCTCGGGCATTGAAAACTTTGAAGGCCATTTTCACCAATTCCTGTCTAGGGGTAATGAGGGCCATTGACAAACGCGTCGTGCCAGGTTAGATCATAGGCCTGAGTGAGATAGTGAGAGTCTTTGATGTAATTAGTGGGGTTAGGAGAAAAAGACCCTAACCGCTTTCCTATTTGAGAGAGATCCTGTAAAGAGAAAGGAATGTGGATTCGGACGACACCTTCAGCCCTGGCGACCTCTCGAAGAGGGAAGAGGAGATCAGAGTCAGGGCAGAGTGAGAGCAGGTACAGGCTGAGATAGGGGATGGAGCAGGTGGAGGTGGAGGAGGACGAGAAGGGTATGTCGGGTGAGTAGTGGAGTCTGGCAAGACGGGTGGCAGAGGGAGAGCTGAGGGACTAGAAGAGGGAGGGATGGGAGTGTAGATCTCAAAAGGTTTTTGCTCTCCCAATAAAGGTTTGCACATACAGGATTTCAGCCACCTTTCCCGTTCTAGATCTGTCAGGATTTGGAAGTTAAAAGTACCTTCTGCAGGCCACTTATCTAGGCCAGGCGACGGTAGAGTAAAAGATCAGTCTTTGACGTCTCAGATCCTGATTGAGGCCTAGACGGCTAAAATTTCTTAAGAGCCACCCAAGAGGAGTTTTTGGGGTCTGGTTCCGAATTAGAAGTTCCCATGGTCTCAGCCACCTGGACAGGTGAAACCAGAGATCAGGCGTCCTGGAGACTCTGATTTAACCCAACGGCAGAAAGGACCATGGAAAGTTAGAGATGTCTCTTGTTACTTTACCAGGCCAGAAGTCAACTGTGACTGAGGGTCGCCCCTGACGAAGCCGCGATTGCGGACAGGGGTCCCAGCGGGCCAGGCCTGGAGAGGGTGGGGAGACCACCCTCCAACAGTAGGAGGTGGGCGGGGAAGGTCCTGGAAGAGAGAGGAGAGGCCCCTCAAGGCCAGGAGGCTGAGGGACACAATCTCCTCCCGGGTTCGGCACCACATGTAAGGTAAACGTGTGACACGCTGACAGAAGTTTTAGAAACAAGCATTTATTGGGAGAGCGTTCCCAGGTAAGGTTCTCTGGTCTAGAGAGGAGAGGGGCCAGAGAAGTCGTGCCCTGGGCTGGGAGGGTGCGGCTTTTAAGGGGTTATGTGGGGGTAGGGGTATAGGGTGGGGAACGTTATCAAATGCTAACTGAGCCTCCGGATTAGGGTGGTGGCGCCTAAGGCTTTAGGGTGGGCCCTATTCAAAAGGTCTGGAGTCCGGGTATCCAGCTGGGGAGTCTCCAGGCAGGCATCTGGCTGGCCCTCCCCCCGCAGACCTAACAAACATGAATACAGTATAGGTCCCGGAAGATTCTCACTGAGCTGCGATAAAAGTTCACAAAGTAAGGTGCTTCATAACATTCCTGGGTTCATTGATGAAATCCTGGATTCTAAACCACTGGGGCCGTACCTCTCTCTGCCTTTAACAGGGGAGATCAACCCAACTTAAAGTATGGTCTAAAAAGGACAGAACTTAGACTTTGTTTCCGCTTTAATGTGTCCTACACATGCCTGGCTAGGATAGAGTATAGGCAAACAGTTTTGAAAAATAAGGTAAATAGTGTTACATTAAAAATTGCCTTTGATAAAGACAATTGCTCAACTAATTTCTAGTGTGAAAAAATTGACACTAATAAATGTAACAATTAAAAAAAAATGTACCAAGTCATGTACCCGTTTTGTCAGACAAATAAAAAGTGCATGAGAAAAAAACTTGTTTTTTTTCTTATTACAGATATAATTTATATATAAGATAAAAATATATTTATGTTAGCTATATGTTGAATAAATTAAAACCTTAAGTTATATATGTATACAATTAACTGAATGTATATGATATAAATATCTAATTTATAAATGACATATTTATATATAATGTAACTGAGCTTATACAAATTAGAAATTCATTTGATTCGATAAATTTGTATTTTGAAATAAATGAACAACAAAAAAAATCTCCTCTAAGAAAATTAAATAGGCTAGTCAACCTCAAAACCAATATGGCTTATTTTAATAATTTCTTAATGCCCAAGTGATATTAGCTCATTCTTCCAAAATGAGAGTTTTGACTGGTGAAAGTAAGAAAGAGCAATTTAAGCACACTTTGCTTTGAATCTGAACTTCCTCAATTTCCGGAGGGACCCAAAAGGAGGTAATGAAAGTTTAGTCAGATGTGTAGAAAAAAGAGTGGGTGGTTATTAAAGATACAATCCCACTCTGAGCAACTCATGATTTCGGTGGTAGTAAATACCCTCAGGAATCTGGATAATGTATTTTAAATGCAGCATCTGTCTGTACTGATTTACTTAATATTTATTTTTATATTATTTTTCTGAGTGATTTATCCTGCCTGTCACACAGTAGGAATTTACTAAATAATTGATGAATGAATGGATATGAGACTGTCATTAGTAATTACAACCTTAGTGTACTTCAGGAGCTTGCTGAGCAGGAAGGTCTGGTGAAAGAGAAGTGCTCTGGAATTCAATTTATAAAATATATGAAAATATGCTGTTTCCATAGGAGAAATCAAGACAATACCAGTGCTGTATTTTATACATATGGGAAAGTTTGATCGTGACAATTAGAAATACTTAACTAAATTAATTGTCTTATGTTGTATGGATTTAAAAAAAATAGCCAAGCAACATCATAGCAACTTAAAAGTTGTTACAATGCTTTTTGGCTACTAGTGACACATTGTCATTTGTGCATTTCTATTAACTTATTGTGGCAATCATTTCACATTATGTACATATATCAAATCATGTTGTACACCTAAAACTAATATAATGTTATAAGCCAACTATACTTCATGCTTCTCTGCTAAGTTGGCTAAGATTCTTCAGGTTACATTTTGAAATCTCCTACATAATTATTATGAGTTTCATGTGTTATAGAGTGTTGTCATTTCTTTTATTACTTCATAGTCCTCTACTGTGTTCGCTTAACCATTCATCTGTTACTGGACATGTGACTGGTACCAATTTTTGGCTAATACAAATAAAGCTCCTATGAACATTTGTGTATAGGTCTTTGGACATAAGCTTTCAAGTTGTAGCTAATTTAAAAATTTTTTGAGATTCTGCTACAAGAAAATTTCATCTTCAGATTGGCAGTATTAAAAAAAATGAGCCTTTGTTCCAAAAATTCTCTATAATTTGCTGCTATATCAAGAAAATTACTTACGCTGCATGTACCCATTTCTTATCAGTGGAAAGAGGATGATAATATATAGTATGTATCTCATAGGTTTACTATGTTACTCATAGGATTATAGTAAGAATTCAATAAATTTATGAAATATGCTTGCATACCCCCAATTTTTTACTGTTATTTTTACTGTTACCTGTAAGAATCTATTCTTCAAAAATACTTTCTTGAATATTTATGGAATGTATTTTTAAGGGTGTAGCAAATACCTTTGGAGACACTGGAGATAATCTCAGTGACTTTTGATATGGGATTAGTAAATAAACTGTGGTACACCTGTAGGAGACAGTATAGTTTAGAAAGGATGTATGTGAGTGCTCGAGAACACACAAACTGATTCTAAATTCTGCTTCAATTCTTCTTAGTTGTGGAGATTGGTCCATCCTTAATCTTTCTGACTCAGCTTTTTCAACTATAAAAATGGTGACAATAATACCCACCTTATAAGAGTCTGTGAGGAGTCAATGAGATATGACATGTAAGTTTCTTAGAAGAGAATCAGGGCATAGAGAGCATCCCATAAACTGCAGTGTTTCTATGGAGTATTACATATCCTGTACAAAAATCTGGACAAGTCTGCAGGTGCTGCCAAGGAAGGACACCCTATGAGGAAGGTTTTATTTTTTTTCCTGTGGATATGCTAAATGGAGGCAGGGCCACTTATATATCCTTCAACATAGTGTAAATGTTTAAATATTTGTCGATTATTACTTTAACCTCATTACAGGAAGAGAACAATAGTTAAGTATATATCAAGTGTCAAACTCAACTTTATATTTTTGATTACAAATAAAAATTTTAATATATAAAATTGATCGACTCAACGGTAAGGAGTAAAAATCAAATTTAAAAAAACACACTTCTTGGTCTTTGACTAATTTATTTGAACTTGTGAATTTAGGAAATATACATTTATATATATAAGGAATAACAAGTTAATGTTTTATTAAAAAGACTACTGTGACTGATAATATTGAGTGATTTCCAGTTTATAATATTACTTTACATTTAAATGACATAACATGAGAAAACAAAAATAGTTACACATTCATTTTGTTTTCTGTGTCACTAAATCTCTTAGGGACCAAGAACATTTTATATAGGTTATCCAAAAGATATACAAATTTGATTTTATCAAATACAGCCTTACTCACATTAAAAAATAAGTTGATTTTCACTGCATGTAGGAAAACTGAAAAACAGAACAGATGTGCATGCAAAGATAAATAAAAACACTGACTGCTTCTCAGTAAAGGTGATAGTCTGTCTTTCATACTAATTTATGTACGGTATAACAAGTAACCACTGAACGTAGTAGCAGGAGGATATTTGGCTGGAATTGTTCCTTTTACAAGTCGCAGCCACACTTCTTGCCCGTAATTTAATTCTAATAAGGCATCCCCAGTCAAAACTCTATCACAGTGTATTTCACTATTAATATTTTCAGATTCAAATGCAAGCTTGTCTCTTCCATCAACCACTAAAAATCCGGAGATGTGAGCACTAAATGACTCAATGGTGTACTTAAAAACGTACACCCCAAGATATGGAATTCTGAATTTTCCAGTTCTTGGAGTATATGAAGCTCCATAATTGACATCCAAATTATTAAATAGGATAGGACCAGGTGTAGTCATTCCATATGTATGAGATACAAAAAATGCCACCATCGGTGCATATCTATAAGATCCTTTGGAAAAATCTGTTAGAGGAAAAAAATGGAAAGTTAATTTTCATGTTTTTGTCTTATTTTGTTCTCATATCTCTATCATTTACCTCAGTTATAAAAATGGTTAGCAGAAAGAAAAAAGTTATTCATCAGATATAACAAAAACAAGCATGTCTGGATGCCTGCCTCTTTCTTCTCTTGGTTAAGTTACCCAAAATCACTTAGCCTCTCTGAGCCCCAGTTTCTCCATTTAAATCAGGATAGAATGATAACAACACTTGATACCTCCCTCATAAAAATGCCTCTAAGATTAATTTGCATGTTGCTTTGACCTCTCCAGAGATAAAGAAATTCAAAGCACTCGATAATTATTATGGTATGCCAGAATACTTTAAAAACCCTTGAAGAAACTGAAGCTGACATGATGTAGAAACAATTTTTCTGGCACCTTGTCAAACAGTTTCTAGAGGCTAAACGGAAACCAAATGAAGTCACATGCACTATAGAGAAGACAAAAGGAATTTTCTATGTAATTAATGCCAAACGTACTTACAAAGGCTGAGATGTAAAAATAGACTAAAAAATTTACTCTTCACTATGTAGCATATTAAGAAAAGCCTGATTTAAAATGTTTTTGCTGTAATTAAAGAGACTATATTTTAAATGTTGCATATATTTTCTTGTATAAAGAATCAGGTACACTTTTGAAGTAAATTTATAACAACCAATAATTATGAAGGTAAGTGGACAAAAAGAAGAATCTTATTCTACTCAATACAGTTAAAAGGCACTATTAGTTTAATCTTCATGGCAAATATGCTGCTAAGCATTTATTAAAGCTTCATTTAAAAGACCATGTCTGATATGAATCGAAAGTGTATTCTTTAACAACTTGTTTGAGGAGAAAGTGTTTATACCAGGCAGGTATATACATCTGTATTTTCCTTTAAGAAGCACAAAGAAAAAGAAAAAAACACCCCTGTCTCTATTATACCAATTTTAAAAATTTCAACAAATGTATATTAATACAAATTTACCTGACAAAAGACATTTCTACTTGTAAACCTTGTGCATTATTCAATAACTTTTAGCAGTAAAAGAAATTAATCCTCATACGAGTCAAGATTAGGGAGGCTTAAATGTCTATTTGTAAATATTTTCAAAAAAAGTTTTTGTTTATGAATTAATAAATCCAAGGATGTATGCACTTTCTTACCTGGAGCTAAAGCGTTTTCTTCCATCAGCTTGATAGTACAGTTGTGACCAGTAAAAGGATGTCGGCATGCACAGATAAAGCTAGCTCTTTCATTTATACACGTGCCCCCGTTCTGGCATGGGGACTTACTGCAGGCTTCCTCTGTTTCTGAAAATGAATCAAAATAAGAGAGGGTAAAAGTGACATATTTTCTGTTGATCTCAAATCATAGTTTATAGTAGAATGGGAAAAAATACTAAAAAATAAGAAAAATGGGTTCTCAGGCCCAAGTTGGCCACTAATGTAGTTACAGGACTTCATCCAAAACCCTTAACTCTTTGAGCTCCCTTTTCTGCTTCTTGGAAGTAGAGATAATTCTGTGTTTCGTTGCCTTTATTTGTGTGGAAATGCTAAGATTTTGGTCAACTGCAGAACAGTACAGATGATCTGATCACAAAATCATGAGTATTTGGAACTGGTACATGAATAAGGTAATATTTCAAATCATCGGAGATGCAAAACATCTATTTAATATATCATGCTCAGATAATTGAATATCTATAAAAACAGATTCCACATGTACAAAAATACTAAATGCTGAAAAAACACATCGTATTACACATTACATTACATTACAAACACATTACAGTCAAATAAAAAATATTTTTGTAGAGCTTTAAAATTTTGGAAAATTGTTTCAAAACAAAACAAAACAGAAGCCATAAGAGAAAAATCCTGACATTTGAACACCTAATAATTAAAACTCATTTGCAATGAAAGCTCTATTATCAAAGTTTAATGATAAATGACAGATTAGGAGGAAAAAAGTATCAGACACAACAATCTAATGACTAATATCTATAACATATGAAAAGTTTTGACCAATCCAAAAGAAAAAAAAAATTAACTCCCTGAAAAAAGTAAAAGTGGCAAATGATATGAGCTGACAAATTGCTAAACAAAAAATGCAAAAACAGTTCACAAAAAATTTTAAAACCTATTCAACCTTACTACTAATGAAGGAATAATAAATTACCACCACCACCATTTTTATGTCAGGTAGCAACATTTTTAAAGGTAGAAAACATTCAATGTTGGTGGTATGAGAAAAAACAAGTATTCTCACAAAATTTTGGCTAGAGCTTAAATTGTTAGAACCTTTAAATAGGCCCATTTGACTATAGTTGTCAGAATTAAAAAGTTCACTTGCTCTGAGACAGAAATTTCTCCTGGTAGAATATAATATACTCCAGACACACTTGCTTGTGTTTGCAAAGATAATTGTTCTAGAATGTTCTTTGTCACATCATTTGCATTAGTGAAAAATTTTAAGAAACCTAAATGACCATTGATGCGAATCTTAAATGATTTACAGATCTTTTTACTAAGGAATATTAGACAGTGGTTAAAGACTGAGGTGGATCCCCAACATATTTGATTTACTGAAGACAGCAAGTTCCAGTTTGCACATTAGATATACAGAAAATTTTCATTTACTTATAAAGCCTCAAATTATGAGTATGATTATAAACATAATACATAATTATGCAAATAGAGAAAAGGTTGGAAGAACACTTACATTACTGGCCCGTTACCACTATGGCACCACCTTGTGGCAATAATGTAAACAGTTTAAAATTCACTTGTTTCCCTGTTTTTAAAATTTATGCTTACTTGCTTTAACATTTTTCTCAAGAAGTGAGATCTATAAATATTTTATATACATTTTACTTTATATCTAACTAGATCAGATTCACATAAAATTTGACTCTATTTTTAGAATTTTTTGCAAAAAAATATTTATGCAACAAGAAATTAACTTAAATTATTTTGATACATTCACTCTATAAAGTATTTTTCTAATTAATATCTTTTAACAAATGTTTCAAATTGATCTATATATTTTTTAACATCATTACTCAACCATGCAAATAGGTTATTAAACCCTTCCATTTTCTGTTAGCTAATTCTAAAACCTAGTCCATTACTTGCTGGCTTTATAAAGTTTAATGATTCTCCATTACCTATAAAAATGTGGTTCTTATGTCAAAGCACTAGCTTCATCTGTTTCTCTGAATCTAGCATGGTAATAAACTCATAAGACAGTGTTCAATTAATGTTTCATTAGGAATGAATGAACTCTACAGTGGAGTTAGGGGAACACCTAATTATCTATTCAACTCAATCAGCTTGAAAATTCTTATTTTCACCATTGGGCAAATGACACTTTCACCTGTAGACTCTGGCCTGACCATTAATCAGAGGTTCTAGGCAGGAAAATTTGAGAAACTGTGAGAAATGTATTTCTCTGCATTGCTATTAGCTCTACTGTGTTTCTAGAGGACCAGACCCTTAATGTCTCCTTAGCATCCAGAATGCAAGTCCTCTTTTCTCTTCCTTTCATTCCATTACTTCTAGAAATGGGGCCTTGTTTCTTTTTTCTTTTTGGAGTCATTTTGGAAGGTGCCATTTTCCTTTTATTTCAATTCCTTTGTAGGGACACTAGAGGAAGGGTTCACTTGAGTTTAATTGGCAGCCTGCACCTTCTCTTATTGCTGTAGTAGCTCAAACTTGCTGAGACTATATAAGGTTTTCCAGCTAGGACATCTATTATGGTGTCTACAGATTATCTGTCCAGGATACCTTACCTGCTGGTCTCTACTTGCTTCTGCTGCTTTTGTTTAAGTGCCTTTTGTGGCCTTCCTTGATATTTTAGACATCTCTAGTCTTCGAGTCTCTGCCAAAATAATCTACATAACAATACATAAAATTATGCCCATGGCTCCCAGAACTGGACATATTGTGAAGTGAGTCCAATCAGAGCAGGCTATAACAATTGTCATAAAGAAATGACCTTACACTTCTGTTAATGTGACCTTACACTTCTGTTAATGTGACCTTACACTTCTGTTAATGTGACATAAGAATTAAGTGTCTATTGTCTATCTATTTTTGCATCTGTTCACACTGTGTCCTAACAGGTATTCTATGCTCTGATGTCACTGAAGATCTCTAAAATCTCATATTTATTTAATTCATTTTAACATGAATTCGCCATTATTATTGATAAGTAAATGTATCTTACACTTGATTTATCATTTCTGTTCTTTGTCTTAATTCTGTATCCAGTGTTTTAACCACCCTTTCCAGCTTTACTATTTCCAAATTTATGTGTTCATCCAAGTCATTGATAAAAGTACTTAATGAATCAGCATCAGGTACACAGTCTTACAGAAGACAACTAAAACATGGTTGGCACTGATTTATCAATTGAAACTATTTGTATTTCATTACACAATCAGCTATAGCTCTACTTTTGTATATTCCTAACATTTTTATCCTTTATTTCTAAAATTCTTAAAAATAGTTGGGTACCTTTAAAAGTTCCTGCACATGTCTATGCTCAACAAGCAATCTTTTCTTAAATTAGCAACAAAAATTAGACTTGAATAAAGCATTATTTTCTTTTTGACATCTTTCCCATTCCTGTCAAAAGACTTAATTACATTTCTATTAATTAATATTATCTGAGCTTCAGAAATTTTCTTGTTGAATTTATTACACTTGATTGTAATTGCTCACATGTCCTTACTTCAAGCTTTTGTGACATCGGGACTCAGATCCTTTATTTATTAAATTTCACGTCACCACTGAATAGCACAAAACCTGACATACAGAAGTGATAATATGTTTTTAAATATAAATGTTTATGGCCATGCAACCCTGAACAAACCTGATCCCATCTGATCTCGGAAGCTAAGCAGGGTTGGGCCTGGTTAGTACTTGGATGGTAGACCACCTAGGAAGACCAGGTGCAGTAGGTGTAAAAAAATAAAAAACTAAGAGATTGTAAACTGACAAAGTCCTTGTAAACTATGAGGTCAACCAAGGGTTGCCTTGACTAAAAAAATTAAAACAATAAGTATAAAACAATAAAAATAAAACAATAAAATATAAACAATAAAAATAAAACAATAAATATAAACAATAAAAATAAAAATAAAGATGAATAAGCAAAGTAATGTAAGATTGCTGACCACACCACTCTCATTCAATATTTTATCCTTTCTTCACGGTTTCTCAAAGATCACATAGAATTTTTTTTAATCACCAATATTAGTTGTACAATTCCAATAGTTATTTGTGAAATGTTGGTTTAGAGACAGTCTTCATAGCCATTTCTACTGCCTGGTTTAAATTAAATGCAATACTCAAAGCATATATAACTAAATTTCATGATATTTCTTCAAATATCAAAGCCCTAAAAGCACTGATGATTCATGTTATAATTTTTAAAATTCTGAAACTACACAGATTTCACATATTATTCATTTTATAAAATAAGCAAAGAGTTTGATTATCTGGAAGAAAATTACTGAAACAGAGTTCTTCCAATGTATCTATAACTGTAAAACTCCAAACTAGAAGCAGGACAATGATAAAATAAGGATTTCTCAGTTAGCAGGAGTGCATGAATTTTAAGATGAGAAATGAGCTGGTATTTTTCATGTTTCCTGTGAATTCAGAGCTTAAAGGCAGCATGCCATTAGTATGATTTTCTACAGACATGGACTCATTTCAAGTGTATTTTCCACTACCTTATCCTCTACCTTCAAAACCTCTGAAATTTTAGTCCATTTATTTTCTTTGATGGTGATCAATGCAATTAGTTGAACACTTTTGCCAACTCAACGTTCTATCTTGTGCAAATAGTATAACCCATCTTTCAATGTTATTTTCTCTGCTCTGAACATGATTAAAATAACTTTGTCATTGGCTAGGAATGTTTCATAAGTCTTCGTTTATTCTGGCTTTTGCTTTCTGGATCCTGATAGGAGCTTAAGTTACACTTTTCTATTAATCCTACTTTCACATTTTATAAATGTTCAGGTTAAATTTGAGCTTATCGAAGAACTCCCTACGAATCACCCTGTCTTTGCTAACATATGCCATTCTTTAATATAATTACTTGCTTAATGTATGAGCTCCATGAGAGAGACTGTTGACTTTACCACTCTGTTAACTTAGTCTCTCTCAATGCTCATTCAGAATTTACTCAATAGGTGTTTGATGAATAAAATGAAAGGGCACGTTGCATTGATGTCTTCTACTTCATTCTTACCTTTCTTTATATTAGACATATTATATCTATATACATTTCCATAATATTTTATTATTTAATTAATATTTAATTTTTACTTTTGTTGCTTAGTTCTGCTTTAGCATCAAAATCTTTTTTTTTTTTTTCATGTAAACAATATCTTTGCAGATTACTGATCCCTGCTTGGGGCGGAATGGAGTTTCTAACAGGTTAGCATGGAGTCTTTTGTTGCCTCTGGGCCAGTTTTGTCATATATAGAGGAAGGCATTATACACATCCTCCATAAAATTCTACTCCAGGTAATATGCCCACACAATGCTGGCACTTTTATCTTTCATCCTGATTTCATGTTCTTTAAAATGTTTTGACCACCATACTTGTGGATATATTAACTTCAGTGCTATTCTGCCTCCCTTTTATCCATAACGTGTCTATCAAATCAAGGGCTTATTCTTCTCAGGCTCTGGAATCACTTCATATGCACCTTACAACAACTCCTAGAAATGCCAATATTTGTTTATGCTAAAATTTTAAATTCCTTGTTTTAATTACTCATGTTCTGTTCATTGGTACAAAGATGAATGAAAATATTGTTCCCAACCATCTCTATGACTTCCTTCAAATTATCTGTTGTAATTTTTTTATTTTACTGAATCTGTTGTTCTTGATATCGTTTTCTAGGATCTTTTTTTTCTCAACCCTCCAAATATCATTTTAAAGTTCACTTAAGCAATCAGTGATCTTTATCAAATATATTAACCCTATCTTAAAAGATTTACCTTAAGCCATGACTTAGGAGATTTAATGTTTTTTATTTGATATTATCAACTGTTTTCACCTTGTTTTTCAGAGTCATAACATAAATCACATGAAGAATTAAAAACACTGGCAAATATATTAAAATATAGTCAACATCATTAGTCGTTAGGAAAACATAAAATAAAATCACAATACTATACATCTATTAAAATGGTAAAATAAACAATATTGATAATGCCAGGTGCTGGCAAAATGTTAGTGGTAGAGCAATTTGAATTCTCATACATTACTAGTGCAAGTGCCAAGTGGTTGGCCATTCCTTATAAAGTTAAACTATACTTATTTTACAATTAAGCTACACTACTCCTATGTATTTTTCAAGAGAAATGAAAACTGACACACAGAAAAACCTGTATGTGGATGTTTTTAGCAGCTTTATTCATAATCACACCAAACCGGAAACCACCAAAATATCCTTCAACTGGTAAATGGGTAAACAAACTCTAGTATATCCATATAATGGACTACTACTCATTACAAAAGGAAATACATATAACAACATAGATGAATATCTTATAAATGAAATCATACAGTGTGTATAGGTTTTTGAATCGTGCTTCTTTAAAGGACTTAAAGATATTTATAAGATATTCTGGAAAAGATAAAATTGTGAGGGAAGAAAACAGATCACTGATTGCCATAGACTGGGAGTGGATGTAAGGTTTTTCTACAAAGGCACATAAAGAAATTTTGGAGGGTGTTGCAACTGTTCTTTGTCTTGATTGCGATGGCGATTATATGACTATGCACGTGTCAAAAACTCATAGACTATACATCAACAGCAAGTTTAACTTTGTAAATTATACCACAAACAAAGAAACTTGTTTCTTTTAAGTCTCTCAATTTCCTACCTAGGAATTCAAAATCACTGAAGATATATTCCAGGCTTTTTGTTGTTGTTGTTGTTGTTATTGTTATTATTGTAATAGTTATTCTCTTACTAAAAACAATGTCCTAGAAGGAATGCCTCTACTCATTCCATCCCCATTAGCTTTCTTAGTTGCCATTCTCATTATGGCGTGACTAAATGATTGTAGTAGTTTTAAAATTACTATGCTTGTCTCTGAACAAACAACTTCTGTCCATATAGCTATGAAATACATTTCTCTAACACTCTACAATATAAACATTATTGTAAATCTTTATTAAACTTTTAGATTTTTCAGGAAAACTTTTCAAGTAACTTTGAAGTGTGCATGTGTGTATGCACACACACATATAATACTTAGACTTTCATAAAGTTTTCTAGTGAGCACACACTGATAGTCTCTGAAGAGAAATTTGGCAATATTTACCAAGTTTTTAAAAAATGTACATGGGCTTTGAACCAACATTTTACTTCTTGGAAGTTATCCTAAGAAAATAAAATTAGAGATGTGTACAGAGATGTCACTATTGGTGCAGCATTACTTGTAACAGAGAACAATTTGAAAAGGCCCTAAATATAAAAAGTAGATGCAGGTTAAATAAATAAATCTCAGCACTTTCTTTCATGTAATGGAGAGACAGTGTAACATCTCAAACATGAGAGGGGATAGATTACTTCGGTTTGAATCTCAGCTCTAAAACAGATTAGCTCTGCAACCTTGTGCAAGTTACTCAACCTTTCTTGACACAGTATTCTCATCTATAAAAAGAAATACTAGTAGCAATTGTTTTGAAACTCAAATAATTAACTGTATAAAATACTATATGCTTGGCAGATAGAATACATTAAAAAAACATTCTGGGTAAGAATATTAATCACATAATAAATATTTATGATAAATTACAATTATTATAATTACATAGTATACATGATAAAATATAAAACTGGCATTATTTTAGGACTTACGATATGCCAGCTTATTTTCTTATTTATATTTTAGAGACATTTCATATTTTCATAATGTGTCTACAGTACTCATGGAGCCAGGAAAAAAAAGAACACACAAACTCCAATTGCCCTCTTACTGACAACATTTTAATCACATTTGTCAGTAGTCCCTGAGATGAGCCTTATGTTCTATTCCAATCTAGTTTTTATTTCCCAACATTTTTACTTATGTTATTTTGTTTACACAATCCTCTCTGTATTCCTATAACTTCTTTCTTTCTTTCTTTCTTTCTTTCTTTCTTTCTTTCTTTCTTTCTTTCTTTCTTTCTTTCTTTCTTTCCTTTTCCTTTTTTTTCTTTCCTTCCTTCCTTCCTTCCTTCCTTCCTTCCTTCCTTCCTTCCTTCCTTCCTTCCTTCCTTCCTTCTTTTTGTCTTAAAGACTTTTAGTTCCATGACACAGCATTTTCCTGGTTCCAATCACTCTTTTTTTTCCCCTCAACCTGTCTGTCTGTCTGTCTGTCTGTCTATCTCTTTCTCTCCCTCTCTCTCTCCCTTTTTCTCTCTCCTGCTCTTTAAATACGGGAAATCTTCAGTTCTATTTTTTTATCCAGCTATCTAATTTACTTGTGTCTTCCAGTATCATTTTCATGCAAATAATTTCCAACTTTTATCTACAAACCCTCTTTTAGTTCCAGGCCCACATTACTAATTGATTTTTAGACATTTCCACAGAGACAAGAGATCTTTAAACTAATGTGTTGCAGATGAAACTTCCCTTCATGTGTAGATCTGTATTTCCTCCTCAACATTCTTATTTCCACCAATGCAATGATTAACTTTCCAATCACTGACGCTTTATCTAAATGTTGATGTTATTCTTTATTCTGAGTATTTTTAATTAGTTGCTTTCTACTAATTATACACTCACATTTAACATTCCTGGCTTCCATTTTATTCTTATCTCTATCATCTATCTGGTTGACATAATGATTTTCTAACTGGTGAGTGTGGACTAGAATAAATCTTAATAATGCACATACATGATTATGTCCTGCCTGGCACGACAAAAATATTTAATTGTTACCAACAAAATGAGTTTAAACATACTACATGCAACACATTATGTAAATGTTTGAATGAATAAATGCTCAGCCCAAGTCAGCCTCTTTCAAGAGATTTGCCGAAACATCCAGTTCTTAATAAGACACTAAACTCTTATAATACTGATCTCCTAAACATTCATCTGGTGCTTAGTATATCCAGTGGCATGTTTTTTTTTTCCCTACAATCAGATAGCTTTATAATAACATAGTATTCATAAACATGTGACAAAAAAATTTTAAATGAACATAAAATGTAACCACCACCAAATATCACATCTCTCTTTAGGTACACCTTCCACTAGCAACTGTTTCTAAAACAACATTACAAAGCTTCGGAGCCAAGTGTTGCTTTCTGTTCCTTTTTATTCCCGTCTGTTGCAGATTTCACTAGTTTTCCAACAAATGAGATCTATCCTGTCATCTTATTTAATAATGCTGCAATCTGCCCCCCAGCATATCCCAGCACACCCCGCAGTACTCTGATGTCCCTTACCTTTCTCTGTCTTTTATTTTATGAATAGCATTTATCATTTTTGAACAAACTATGTAATTTATATTTTTATTCAGGAAGACCATTTTTTTTAACATTATGATGTACTCAAAGCAGGTAGAACAGTATCTGCTACCATTTGGTACTTAATTAATATTTGTTCAATTGAATTGAGCAGTTCTGAATCATTATAATTTGTAAGTAAGAGTAATAACTTTAAAGATAGCTTATTTTGATTCTAAGAAAAAAAACTGCTTAAATAAGTTTAAGCATAATATTTTGAGCTAATCTAACACTGAGCAATAAAAATGATCTCGTACTTTTATTCTATCTTTAATCTAAGAAAGTGTTTTAAAAAGATCTTGAGGCAGATTTGTACTTTTGATATTTCAAAACAAAATTCTTAGCTTAAAATGAATTACATAAAAATACACATGGCTTTGTAAACCTCTTAGTTCATAATATGGGTACTGAATTTAGGTTATGTTTGACAGGTAATGCTGATGTCTCCTTATTTCTCAGATAATTCTTTGGGTTATTGAGCATTTTTCATAACTTCTAATTTACTCAAGCAGTGCTAGCTAAAAAATATTAGATGATAATGTCCACATAAAATGTGTTCATCTCACTACTTTGTCTCCTCTCAATATTCACTCTTGACTTTTCTCTCTCCAACTAGCCATTAAAGGCTCTCGTTCCCCTGACTCTGCTCCTTTGTCTGGTCTCTCTGCACAATGTCTATTCCTCTGGCTTATGACACCCACTCCCAGAGTTTCAAAACACCATCTTTCTGCCAGTGTTTCTCATATCTTAATTTTAAAATTTAACACTCAAGATTATAAAACCTAGAATATAAAGAAGTCTTAAAGGAGTGTTAATTAACTATAAAAAACGGTTTCCTTTTTTGTAAAATGTCGATGTGTTTTTTGGTTCATGTGACATTCTAGCAAATGACATGAAATAACTTTCACTGATATTTTTAGTTCTTCAAATGTTGTAATAATTTTATTGGTAATCTGTTTTTAGAGTTGAGTTTAGATCAGTCAATAATAATATCAATAAAGTTCCAGAAGATATTTCCCCTTAAACAGTGACATTCAATATAAACAGATTTGAATAATTCAAATTAAATTTATAATAAAGTTTACTTTTCAGAATCACTTTTAAGCTGTGCATAGTAAAATTGACAAAACTTTGAAATATGTTTTATAAACTTCATGTGCAATTAACATATGGCACAGTTAATATTTTTATGCTGCATTTTTTTCTCAAGATGCAAGATCCACTTAGAAAATTGCACAGCAAGTTCACAATCTGTGATTTAATAATCCCTGCACTTTCATGTTTAATAATCAATATGGCACTAAATAGTGCTATCATGTGAAATTTGAAATTTATAATGTTGTTAATGATCAGTAGAAAGACATCTATTCATTGTATTTGATTATAGAGGAGTTCATAATCAAATTTTGTTCCAAGTCACTGTTGTCAAAGAAACGGTCTTTTGTAGAGAAATAGCTCCCATGATTCTTGTTAGAGAAAGAACCCACACATATACAGTGACTGTGTAAATGCAACCTAGTATTCTGTCCTATTTCCTTTTTATTGTCAGACCATGTGTTATAAATTTCGGTTCAGATGTCAGAATCAAATGTATGGGGCTGTTTACCTTAGATGTGGCCACTTTATTGCAAGATAAGGTGCAGAAAAGGCTTGTCAATTTGTCAGCATTCTTTCCTCAACTGTCATCCTTCCATACAAAGGGGAATCCTATGGAGGATCTTTTCTTCTCCCAGGAAACCATGAACAAAAGTTGTTCATTTAATATTCTCTTCAACACTGATATGCTTTATAGACACAAACTGGGGAGGCTATCCCCAGTGGACAGGCTTGATGATCAATTCTGACACAAAGAATGTTTTTAAGAGCAGAAAAGAGTTAATATAGCAGGCCTGACACTGATATCTTTAGAAAGACCTACGTGCAAGATTCTCCTTTTAACTTGATTCTGGAAACTTGGCTTCCATTTCCTAACTGTTAAGTGCCATTCATTGTGCCCAGACTCTTTGTACAAATGATATGGTTTGTGCTGAACATCTGCTTTCCTTTTGAGAGTCTGGGGTTTTCTATGTGCTAAGTAGAGGGTGCCTGCGTGGCCAGCCCTGTTATGGACTGAATGTCTATATCTCCCCAAAATTCATATGTTGAAACTCTAACTCCCAATGTGATAGTTAGGAGCTGGGGCCTTTAAGGCCATTAAGTCACGATGGTGGAGCCCTCATGAATAGAATTAATGTCCTTATAAAAGAAACTCCAGGGAGCTCTGTCACTCTTCCTTTCTGCTATGCAAGAATACAGCAAGAAGAAGATGGTCTGCAACCCAGCAGAGGGCTGTCACCGGGACCTGACCATGCTGGTCTGATCTTGAATTTCCAGTTTCCGGAATTTGTAAGAACTAAATCTCTGTTGTTTATCAGTTACCCAATCTATGGTACTTTGTTATAGCAACCCAAACAACCCCCAGTAAAATCTCTGGGAGCTAAATATTTTGATGGACTTAATCCAGGCAGAAATATTGCACACATTACTATATTTTTTGTGTGTGACTGGGAGAAATAGCACACACAATTTTGCCTCCACATGGCAGGGAAAGAGCATAAGAGAACCTGTGAAAAGATGTCTCCAGATTGCCTGTGTCTGTTTCCCTTGCTGATCCTATCATGTATCTTTGTACTATAATAAACCTTAGCTGTGTATATGACTATATGCTGAGTCCCATAAGTGCATCTATCAGATTGTCAAAATTGTGTGTGGTTTTGGAGACCTTATAAAACACATTATAATTCTAAATTCAAGCAGATATCCTTTAAAATTCAATTAGCTTATATTCAATCAGGTTGTATAGAAGTAAATTTATTAGTTGTCTTGAAGTATATTTGAAATGTTAATTTTTTATAATATGGAAAAGCATATAAAGTATAGAAAATGCCTTGGAAAAAAACTATCATTAAAGCTATTTGCAAATATTTTTCGGTCCCTGTCAATGCAGATGCATTTTTACATAGTTAAGTTTTTACATTTTGTATCTTATTCTTTTTGATTTATCTTTATATGATGAGCATAAGCTCATTTATAAACACGTTAAGTTTAAAACAGTAACTTCTAAAAGTAAAAATGGGAAGCAATAAAATACCATGAGTCTGTAAATTATGTTGCTACATGAAAATAATTATATATCAAATATTGACTGAAGACAGAGAAAATAAAATATAAACATTGAATATAGTTAAAAATTATATCATATAGTCATAACAAACTTAATATACTGTATTTTATTTCCTCGATTCTCAAAATAAACTTGTAAGGTGGATATGTCATTCTTATTTTATAAATGAGGAAAGTAAGGTTTAGAAAAATAACATTATAAATAAATACATTGTGAGGCAGGACTTAATCTTGGTTTCCTGATTCCAAATTCAGCGCTCTTTAGTCATCCCAAATGCCTCTAATGCAGTCACAAATATTGGAAATGTTTTAAGGTCATATAAAATAGTTAAATAGCCACTAGGTTCTAGGTTCTTATTTTTCTCTTTTAAACTGCTTATATTCATAGCAATGATAATTTAAAAAGTTGTATTTGGTACGCTACCAAATCTTTTACAGAATATAATCTTTCTTAAGAGCAGTAGTCAAAGGGGTAATTATGAAAAAAAAGTTTATTAAGGAACGCTAAATGTATTTGGTAAATATTGGGGAAATAGTTAAAAAAATCAATGGTCTCACAAGCAGGAAGCTTGTATCATTAACAAAGTTGATGCTGATCTGATGTCACAGCAGGATTCCACAACTCAAGGAGGCAAGCAGCCAAACTCTCTCAACAGGGACAAGTCTGTCAATTGCTATACGAACAAATCTCCAAAGATGAAATAAAACCCTTTTGGTGTCTATTGGAATACTATTTAGAAACAAATCAAATATTTAGCGAATCAATTGGAACAGCTTATCAGCACTGGCCTAGGAGAAATCATAATTAGCAAAACCAAATGTCAGAATGGCTTCAAAAGAAGTGATAAGGTTGAGTACTCTAAACATTGCCCTTCTACTGCACCTGTCAAAAGAAGATTTTGTGAATAATTGATAGTGACTTTCAATGACATCTGCCCACTGGCCATATCACAGCAAAGCCAGATTGAGAAGTAGCACCTTTACTTCCTCCTGGTCAGTGCAGAAACAAAGGGCAGTATTTGCATTCTCAAGAAAGGGAACTCCCTGGCTGTAAGAAATATTCAGATATAGCCAGACCCTGGAACAGACATGATGCATCAAACAGAAGCAGAAGGAAGAGAAAGGCAGGTGAAGAACTATACTATCCTTTTGGTTGTAGTGGTTGAAGACTGAGCCAGGTGTAACAGACAAGGGGCCAGGCTCTATCACTTACTAGCTACAGGATCTTGGGTAGGATATATTACTTCATCTCTTTGAGGGTTAGTTTGCTCATCTTCAAAATAAGAATATAATAGTTACTTCACAGGCATTGTTAAATAAAATAACATGTATAGGATAACTTGTACAGTGCCTGATCTATAGTGTCAAAAAATAGTACCCAATATTATATTATTATAGTATATCTTTTATTAAGCTTCAAAGTAAATTAGTAATTAAAATTAAGATTAAATTTTAATATGTTTTCTCTCTAAAAACTAAACTTATTCTGCACATAATAGCAGCTACAATCTGAACAATATTGTGAGATTAGTAAAATGATAAATTATCTCATGGTGTTAGTTATGTAGGGAAGCAATGTGGCTATCTGGTATTTTTAATAGAAGAGCAAAGAAGAAAAGAAACACAGTCAAATTTAGCCAGTACGTTAGCATGTATAAAACAAGGCTTCAAAGGAAGTAGTTTATTTTGCAAGTGGTTTATCCTTCTGGGAGAACTTAGCTTGAATCTGCTGGTTTCATCACCATGCATAGACTTTACCTGCCCAGCTGTCGAATGAATGTCATCACTTTTGTGGCCCATAAAAGCAGGCCTGGCTTAATGAGCATGCATTTCTGTGCACCTGCTTAAAATTATGTTGCTGGTCCTACATAAAGTGAATATGTACCCTACACATGAAAGTAGACCAATATGTTTTTATTGCCCTTGCAAAGTTATTGGTTATCTTCACTGAAATAAAAGAAAAAGTTTTTAATTAATTATTAATTTTAAGCCTATAAAAATTCTACTTACAGTAAATAAAAGAACAAGAAGCAATTTTATCAAGGCATATTTGGAACAAAGAATCAGAACTGAGTTAATTATTAGCCCAGTAAGCCCAATATTGAGTTTACTGCTATATAAAAATAGAAATGCAATTTTTGTAAGCTCCCTACATGTATTGTTCATTCTATAAAAGTTTACAAGTTCTTATGTTCTAGTAAACCTTTTAAATCAATTAATTTTGAATTAATATTCAATAAGTTATTTGTACTATATA
Organism: Cynopterus sphinx; assembly: GCA_030015415.1. Lineage (NCBI taxonomy): Eukaryota > Metazoa > Chordata > Mammalia > Chiroptera > Pteropodidae > Cynopterus > Cynopterus sphinx. The sequence goes on along the minus strand of CM057382.1, from coordinate 116,737,748 downwards.
GATCCTGGTATTATTTTAGTTTAAGTAAAAAAAAAAAGATACATTTGCCTGCTGTATGATCACACATCCTACAGAGCTTAACTAAAACTCATCTGCAGTATCCCCAGGAGATAAAAGTTTAAAACAGTATGGAAAAAGAACAATTATTATTTATCCTAAAATTATTATTATAAGAACATCTTTTATTGAAATACTGCCTTTCTCTTGGAAACATGTCTAAATAGTTTGTTCTATGATTTCACTATTTTATGACTTTCATTTTTATTATCAAAACATTTAGAGATTAAATATGAGGAGTTATATTGTTAGGATAATGATCACCTTTTTGTAATTAAAAAGCAATAAAATACAAAATTCACAGAAATGTGTATATAATTTAACAGCAGACTTATGTGAGAGGAACACTTCCATTTCTTTAGTAGGAATCAGTAGCTATTCTTTTTACCGAGGAAAGATAATTTAATATTACTCAAATGCCAAACAAATTCATAAAACACTGCTTTCATGCAGAGAGACTATTAAGTAGTTTATATTCATTGCACTGAATTTCCTCCCTAATTTATACCCCTTCTGCCATGTTTCTGTCTGTTAATGGTACTGCTACTCTTTCTCAAATTCAAAACCTCGGAATATTCTAATTCTCTCCTTCCCCAGGTGCTGCGCATTCAGCCTGTGAACAGTCTTTTTTTTTTTTTTTTTCTTACGGTGATGCAATCTGCTACACTTTTACTAATTAGCTCGGTAAAGTATCCATTGCACTCCCATCACTTAAAAAATAAGTAAACTGTGACCCAGAGAGATGATCTTACTAAAGGCTCCACAGAAACTCACTAAAACAACTAAGACAAGAATCATGATTGGTTGATCCTCAAATTATTTTTTCCACTATCCTTCTGTTTCTGTTGATTTACTTTCATAACATTTCTCACATCTGTCTCTTCTGTTTCAATTATTGCTCATGCCAATAATGTCATAACTGTTATCTCTAACCTCATTCTTTGCAGTCAGGCTACATTACTACTAGCTAGATTTATGCTTCTTACCACACCTAAAACCCTGCTCCAAATTTTCAAACATTACTCTTTACATAATGACGTCTAAATGCTTTAGGACTATCATTTGAATGTGCCCTCCCCCACCCCCAAATTTAGATGCTGAAATCCTAACCCTCAAAGTTGATATTAGGAGGTGGAATATTTGGGAGGTGTTTAGGTCATGAGAATGAAGTCCTCATAAATGGGATTAGTGTTCTTTTAAAAGAGACCCACAGAGCTCCTCAACTTCCTTTCTCCATGGGAAGATACAGTGATAAATCACCAGCTGTGAACCAAAAAGAGGGCCTTCACCAGAATAGACTATGTGACCTTGACCTTGGTCTTCTTAGATTCCGAAATTGTGAGAAATAAATTTCTGCTGTTGATAAATTACCCAGTCTGCGGCATTTGGTATAGCAGCCCAAATGAACTAAGACACTTAACTTGGCATTCATGGCCTCATGTGATCTACCCAAATCAAATTCCTCCTCACTTATGAACTCATTCAGACATTCAACAGATATTTACTGAGTTCCTATGACATACCAACATTTTGCCATTTAATGCCAGAAAGAATAAGACACAGTCTGGTCTTAGTCACCAAGGAACTCGTTTAAAAGCTTTCTTTAATTTTGCATGCAAAGAAAAGGGTTCTTCAGGGGCAAAATTTGATTGTTTTATAGGGGTCTTTTCAGAGATAAACTTATGAAACATGTAGACAAATATATACATTGTAAGCACTTGTTTTGTATTTATGCCTAATTTACACAGGATGGAATCCAATTCAAATAATGCTACAATGATCTTTGAATTATTTAACTATTTACCCAAGTTCAAGTAAGTACTTTTTATATCTTATGGTCTTCTTAAACCATATAGATCTACTAAATACCATTTAAATAAAAAGAGAGGTCAAAAGTAATATTTTGATGATAGCTTACCAGGAAATAGAACGTTGTCTGTGTTTCTTTGGGTCCGGCCTATGAGGACAGTCGTAAGATTCACTGTTGGTTTCTTAAGCATATTGGGTTTCTTCAGTAATGATTTTACTTGCTTCTGAGATTTGACGTTTGCAAAGATACTAGACAATGATTGATTTATATATAAAGTTAAATTAGACAAGGCAATTTGAGTTTTCATTTTAATTAATGATTCCACAAATTCTGTCAGACCTTTCTGAAGTAGCTGAGTATCTGGAAGGGAACCATTTATCCACTTAGGTATGGTATCATTCAGCTTTGATATACTTGTAGAAGCATCATGACACTTGGTTAAAGTTTCATAGAGAGTTTTGTTAAGTAAAGAGAAGTTAATTGAAAGATGGATGGATTTTGCTTCCAGTGCCTTAAATCTAGAATTTAATATCTGCAGTTGAAGAGTCTGGTCTCTCTCATTTGTGACCACATTGCCTTCTTTTAGTAATATATAATAAGGTATGAGAATCTTGGTCACTTTAGACTCAACATCTTGCAACCGAATTTCAAAATTTTGGGAATTCATTGTGGCTGAGAGTATTTTTTCCTCCAAATGATGTATATTTTCCTGTGATTTTATCACTTGGGAAGTGGTTTCATTGACCATTTGATAAATCTTTTGAAAGCTGAACTGACTTAGTTTTTCATCTTTAGGAATAGCTGCAAGGGCCTTGGCAACTTGCAAAACAAAGTTATATTTCTGATTGTCATTGACCAAAATCTGAATAGAATCATTCAAACGCTGATATTGAGAAATAAATGTCAAAATAGTTTCCATATTTTGGGTACATATGTGATGAACCTTGGGATTATACTGTATCGTACTTAAAGTCTCTTTTAATACATAGTTATCTTGAATGAAATCAATGGCATTATTTATAATAGTCATTGTCTTATTTAGGCCATCTTCCGTTTCTAAGGCATATTCATTGATACGTCTGTCTAAAGCATCACTTTGATTCTGTGCTTCATTTCTAAGTAAATTGTATCTTTTTGTAAGTTCTTTGATAAGAATATTTAGATTGTTGACTGCCCTGATCAGATTTTCCACTTTTCTCCTTGTTACTACTGCTTCTTTTGATTGTTCATCTGTCATTGTCTCTCTAAATGATGCTCCCTGCTCAAGCAAGGGCTGAAGGATCTCCATATTATAAGTCAAATCATTTAGTTGCTCATTCATTTTATCCATCTTATTGTCCATGGGAAAGAGAACCTCAGCCATTGTTTGGTTTAAAACTTGTAAATTCTCGTTTGTGTCCTTAATTTGAAATTTAAAGTCATTTCTGTAATTGGACAGCATGTCTTCACATTGACCCCTGACAGATTCTTTCTCCATTTCCAAAGAGATGGTGAGATTGTTAATTTTTCTGTCTTGGATGTGCAAATCATCAAATATTTCCAGCAGCATCAAACCCTGCTTCTTTACATTCTCATGCAGACTAGACAGGTACTCAGTGACATTTTTGCTACCTGATTCTGCAGCTGGAATGCTCTTCTGATCTGATACTTGTTCCATTGATAAAAGCTGTTCATGTACTTCCTCCATTTTAGAAAGAGTCTTATTGAGGGATTCATAATAAAGAATGTTTTTTGAGTGTTCCCGTTCTAGAGCACCTTCTAAATGTGTCTGCTTTTCTTCTAATTCTTGAATAGGCTTCTTACATGTAAAAGTTATTTCTTGCCTTAAATCCACAATGTGACTTTTTAGATCTAGTATATCAGTCGAAGTAGGCCTATTTTCTTTAATTAAAATAGACTTTTCTTGGACTGCTGTTGAAACCATGGATTCATTAACTTGTCGAATTTTTTGTTTGGTGTTTTCAAGGTCTTCTGATAGTCTTGATATAGTCTTGAAGAGCTGTGCTATGGTCTCTTGCATGTCGTTTTGAAAATTTTTTAATTGTTGTCTCACTATGTCCTTTATCAGATCATTAATGTTTTTGGATTTTAGACCTAAAGAAAGAAATAACAAACAACAATAAATTACACATGACTTTAATTATGTAAATTTTAGATATATCTAAAAAGATAAAAAGTTTGAGGTCAAACAATAATAACATGTAATAATAAAAATACCCTTGACTATTTATACTCCTTTTCTTATAAATTTTTTAAAATTAACATAATTTATAGAAGATGATAACATTCCTAGTTGATAAGTCTGAGAGGAGAAATTAATTGTAGTATAGAACATGGTAGAACGATGAAGCTAAGCTTCTCTAGATAAAAGGCATGAAGGACCTACTATTAACTTCAGCTAATCAATCCTTATACTTAATGTTTTTAGGTCTCATTTTAGTCTTATATGAAAATAAATGGCTTTGGGCTTTTCGTCTTAGTAAATAATACCTGATATTATTTCATGATTGTGTTATTAGGTTTCTGATAATTTGGCTTCAAAGTTTGTTTTTTGTGCTTACAAAAACTAATAAATTGACTGCAGAAATTTAATGAGATTCACCAATGAGGAACAATATAAAGTAACGAGGAACAATATAAATAGTTCAGGAAAGATTCAACAATAGTTTATAAAAACAATAAAATAATAATAATGAGAGTTTGGGGGAATCCCAAAACTAAGTCAAATGAAAACAAGAATTTAAGATATATTTTGATTATCATAACATTAATTTTTAACAAAAAGAGGAGAGGAAACTTGTCAATAATGAAGCACGTACTAGTATCTCAAGTACTTTAGAAAGCATGGGCTGATCATAAGCCAGAATTGTAGATAGCTTAAAAAAAAAAAAAAGAAAGAAAAATGGTCCTGAACTATTCAGAACTATTTAGAATAGAAAAAAATAGATATTTAAAAATTAAAAAACAAAACAAAAAACCTGTTATATACAAAAACAGAAAATGAGAAAAAAATAAAACATACTTAACGTATAGTACATATGAAGCACATGTAAAAGGAAGCTGTCCATTTAAACCCAAAGTGTAACCAATGACTGTAACATAATGTACCAGTAAAATAATATGAAGCATTTTAAAAGGCAAGGTTTGTACGATGGGGTGATGTGAGATGAGTATGGCTACTGCAAAATACATTCAGGAAAAATAATTATAAGACAAAAAATAGATAGTCTCTACATGTATTTGTTTTGTAAGCAAATTTCTAAAAGTATTTAAGATGCCTGAGAGACTACAGAAAAAGTATTGTGAAAAGAGCAGTTATGCCAAATAGGATAATGTATTACTTGAGCTTTTTGATATCATTTATTCTGGTACTAAGACAAAGTTGTAAATGTTTACTTTTACATGGATAAATATTTCCAAAGTAAAAACTTTATTTTAAATTTCTAAACCTAGTGAAATGAAAATAAATTTAAAAGGCCAAAAAATATAAGTGAAAATCAATTTGCATGTAAAAAAAAAAACATGGAGAAGTATGGAACAGTAATCAATGACACAAAGAGCCAAAGTACTAAGAAAAGGCTAAACTAATTATCAAGAATTAAAAAGCCATGATTAAGATAAATCATACTGAAATAGTCCCAGCTTTTGTATTTAATAATATGAATAATCACATCAGAAAGGTTTTAAAGTGTTTTTATTTTCTAAATTTTACTTAGCATTTAACCAGTCACTCATTTTTTATACAACAAAGTTTGAGTACATTCTATATACAACACAAGTGAAATTTGGAAAATTAGATTTCAAATATTAAAATAAAATGTTAACTTCCCTGAGTGTAGCAAAATTATTTCTTTATGCTTTCTACAGGATCATTTATTCATTTCCTGTTAGTTAATATTGTCTTTAATTTTATAACAACTTAATAAAATATAATAAAATATTCAAGGTAAAGAATCAGATATCTTTGGCAGTTATAACCTTATAATTTTGGCTTTAAAATGTTTTCAAGATTGAAAAGATAAAATAAAACAAGCGTAATTGACTTAATTAATTATGGACAATGACAATAGATGCTTAATTTCAGCAAATGAAAAACTACATGATCTAAAAGTTTGAAATAGAATGATAATAAAATGATAAACTGGAAATAGCAATAGAAGTAAATTAAGCATGGCTCATTTTAACTATAACGAAGTATGAGTTAGGCTATTTAACTAGATAAATACATAATGTCCATAAATTAGATGATATATTCAAAGATTTGATATATAGTGAAAAAATATTCATGTTTCAAATTTTATCAAAGATTGAGTGATTTAAAAATATTTTATTTGAAAGTTATTTGTCTTAGACTTATATTCCACTAAATCTAAAGCAAAGATACCAAAGTAATATGAGAAAAGATAATTAAATAAATTAATTAAATAATGAAATAATGAAATAATGTCTTAATTAAATAATTTATTTTGCTTTACTTTTACCTTTTAGAAAAGATTGAAATTCTCTGCCTTTATCTTCATTGATTTTCTCTTCTAGGGAGGAGTACGTGACCCTTACATCAGCTACAGACAAAGAAATATTGTCAATCTTTTTCTGCAGAAGGGTCAGTTTCATCGCCTGTTGGTTCATCTGGTCAGTCATTTTTTGTGCCACCGCTGTACATAGAAGAAAAAATTGAAAACATTTAAAAATACATAGTTAAAACTTTTCAAATTTCATTATAGGTTTAAAGGTAATTTAAATAAACCATGTTTGTACTATATTTTTGAAAAGATAGAGTACACTATTGTGGAATAGAAACTTATAAAAAGCATTACAATATCTTAGATTTCTAAAATGTTTTATCTATGTCTGGAATTTTCCATCTTTCTTTTAACCTTGAAAAGTTGTTACACTCTCGACAAATGAAGAAATTGAGGGTCAGAAAACCAAAATAATTTGTTTGAGGTTACAGGGCTAATGCCCAATCTTCTGCTTTCAAACCCAATGCTTCAGCATTAAATGTGTACACTTTACATGTATGTAGGTTTTTCTGTATTCTGAGGATTTTATTCTTTACTGAGGCATTCTTTAATAAAAGATAAAGAGATTCAGAATTTAGTTTAAATCACTTTATACAGCACTGATGCTTTCCATGCCTTTACGCATGTGCTTCAATAATTCAAGGAGGATTTTATGGTATTTTATGAAGATCCTGAATTTCAATCCCTTAAAAAAATAAGACTACAGTTTCTAAGATATATTCACCTGCAGTCTTAAAGAGACCCCCTTAAGTCACATTTCTCAATTTGAGTGCCTGATTTTGCATGACTAAACCTATGCCAAACACAATGAAGAGATGTTTTTATCAGTAACCAAACATATTTCTAAAAGATAACGTTAAGCCTAAAAGAAATGGTAAAGTACTATGATTAGAAAGATGAAAAACTATGTGACAGGACAACTTTAGATCAGGAGATTCTTATTGATTCTTAGTCTCAATTCTTTTCCTTAGCGATCAACACCTGTTGGTGATCTCATCAACCAATGAAAGGGAGCCTTCTTAGCTCCCTTAAAATAATCAAGTCGTTCCTTCCATGTCAAGATTCTTCTATAAATGCACTCTTTGGAGGAGATAAGGCTGAATTTAGTTTGGGGACCTGGGATTTCCTTATAACCCAGTATGACAGCATTTTTGCTTTTCTTCTGTATTTGCACACAGAGCTTCAGTAATTATGCATGGTCCCTTTCCCGTGGGGAGCCTGCAGCCAACCAGTTTCTCCCAACATGCAGCACCAGTAGAAAAGGTTTCAGAGGTATGTGAATGTGTCATCATCAAACATTTGACAGCCAAGGGATTTCTTGTTTGGATGTTGTCCTAAAGCGTTGACAATGATTAGGTTAGAGATGATAGCAATTACAAACCTGGGTCACAACAGTCTGACTGCTGCCGTTGCTCGGCTGTTGCTTCGCCAACAGCTGCGTGACTCTCAGCCTGGTTGGTGTGTAGCAAGTGCTGCTGTTCCTGGGCTAGATGAATGCAAAAGGAGAGAAGAGAGAGTTAAGCATTGGGCCTGCCTCATTTTTTTCCCCCCAGTTCCGAGCAATATGTGGCTGACATTCATTTTCCTGTGTACTGAAGCATGATGGTCCAGGATGATTGCAGAGTAAGCTGCTCTGCCCCTACTCATAGGGCAATGTGTTATCATGTTGACCTTGGGGGCAAAATTCTAATTATGTTTGAAAAAAATAAAATTATTCAAGTCTCTTATTAGGGGAAAATGGTTAGTAGTTTGGGAGAAACTGTAAACTGGAAGTTGTAAAGTGTCTGCATAATCGAGGGGACTTTAAAATCAGCTGTGTTAAAAGCTATAACAGTTTTTTAAGGGAACAGCCACAAAAGCTGCTTGTTTGACAATGCATATGCCACCTGGTGTCTACTTGGAAATAAAGGAGAACTACAGGATTCTTACTGAAAGAATATCTGTGTAAGTAATAAATGGGTTTTTACCAGATATTTAAGAAATACCTAGGCTTAGAACATAAAGACTACAAGTAAACTGTAAACTATATTACAGGATATACCTCAAGGGGGTTGACCTGTGAAATCAGTGACATTTTAGAAAAATAGAAATTCTAATAAAATAAATCTAACTCTGTTAAAGAATTCCTTCTCATTTCCCATGAATCAAGTAATATTTTCAATGGCAACATAATTTGTCATTGGAGAAAACAATTTAAAGAAATTTATTAAAAATACTGAACATTAAGCTATGTATGTCTGTAATTTTCAGACTTCTAATGAACAAATTTATTCATTAAAGTCTGCACATTAAAATCTGAGAAAACAAGTGTTTGGTATCTGTTCTTCTTCCCATGTGAAATTAGTACCAATGAAACTGAACCTTGGGCACGTGTTAATTATACTCCCTAGTGCATTTGTGGCTGTGACGATAATCCTAAAGCGTCTCTACTCCATAGAAAGTATAATATACTTGGCACTAATTTGAGTTAGTCTCTATTGTTAGATTGAATTTTGTACTGCTTTCCTTCAGAGCACTGAGTTAAATTAATGAATTTCCATTCATCTCCAGGGTTATTGTTTTGATTTTGTTTCTTTTTTCCCCCAATCGTATTATAGTTCTGTGTAATTGTTGATTTATTTGGTTGAAGAAGGCAGTCTGCAGCTTGGGAGAAAGTGTACTTATCTGGGGGGTGTGGTAGGTGGCAAAAAGTGTTAATTTTCTACTCAGTCCTAGCAATAAAGTTCTCATAGTCTAAATTCAAATTAATTCACACAAGCATATCAATTAAATAATTTCATGATTTAAAAAATCAAAATTCCTTCTTAGATGATCTAATAAAGCATTTTTCTGGCAGCTAAAGCTGTCTATCCAAGAGGGCAACCAGAGAGTAAGCCATGGTTCTCAAACCCAGGTCTCTAAATGAGCAGTATCAGTGTCACCTGGGAACTTCTAAAAATGCAACATCTAGGCCCCAGCCCAGACCTGCTCATTTAAAATACTCTGAAGAGGGCAGCAATCTGTAGTTTAACAAGATCTCCAGGTTATTCTAATGTACACTAAAGTATGAGAATCACTGGAGTAGAGCATCAAGATAAATCATCATTAGCAGCTTCCCACCTCTCTACTTTCTTTGCTTCTCTTAACAGTATAAGAGTGTTCAAAATACAGACTTCTAAGTATTTATAGCAAAAGGAACAGGTAAGTTTAATAAGATGCACAAATAGTATTTTCATTGTCTTATTGTTACCTTTTTGAGCTAGACCATTAGAAAACAAAAAGAGCTGGTGGATTGAAGGGCATACCATAAGTTGATAGCTGGTAGATACTTTGTTAGCAAGCAATACATAATTATAGTAAAAACAAAAACTATATTGTTCTGTGGCATGCAAGATTGTTATTCAAATTTCCTTTTCTCTCGTGAACTTTGAACATGTATTGCTTTTTAAAAAAATGTTTCTCAAAAACAGTAATTTTTCATCATGAATGGAAATCGGAAGCACCTGTAAACTCTGAAATGCTAAAAGTATTAAATTTTTTCCATTCCCCCATCTGAAGATTATGATTAAGTAGATTCGTTCTAGGGAATTGAGCATATGTATATATGCATGTATTTAAAACTCTACAGGTAATTATGAAGTATGAACTTGGTTAAGAAGTACTAATTTAGAATGAATTGCAAAATTTTCTTATTCTAATAAGTAAATTCATTGTTAGAGGCAGGAAATTCCAGACATTTTTATATTAAAATTGCAATTAAAAATTGACTTTCTTAGATTTTTAAACAGCCACACATGCTTGTTGATAACAAGGACATAAATTAAAGACATGATTTATTAAAACTCTAAGGAATGAAAACCTTGAGTCTCCTACCATTTCACAGAGAAGTGGGCTTTATTATAAAGGGGTAAGTGATGGGGGGCAGGGTGGAAAGTGCTTTTCACAGCTCCCCAATTCCCTCACATAGATAATAGCATTTTCTATATTATGACACAAGGCCCCTAAAGAGGTACAACTAAGCATGGAACCATGTGAAAAGTATTTAAGCCATCTTCCCAGCAATCAAATCTAGAGCCCATGGACAATTTTAGAATGTCTCGTAAATAAAAGCCCTTTCTACTGAAAACCTAGGCTATTCCTCCTCACTCTCGCCTATCAATGTTCCACATACCTCCAAGATTGTATTTAGTCAGTATGCATCAATATGGCCTACCAATTATTAAAATATTGAAGTATAGTAACACCTGTTGGTAAATACATAATGTGTAATAAGTGATAAAATTAGTTATAAAAGTTATAATATTAACTTATTTCAAGTTAATAAGGATATGTCTTGTAGGATACATGATGAATGGAATTCCTATTCTAAGACACTTGAGAAATGTTTTTCAGATTAGCAATTTTGGGCTTATATTATGTTCTGCATAGACTTAACAAACATTCAATGTCTTAGACTCATCAGTTCATCATTGTTTGGTTTATGAAGTAGTTAGAATTTTCAAATCATTTGGTACTTTCGTTTACTTGTTTATACATATTAATTGTTATCACTGCATAGTTTTTGATAAATAATATTCAAGAATTGATAACAAATTATTAAAACCCTGGAAAGGACACAAAAATTTAACTAAATTTTCAAAGTATTTCTTTCAGATTCATGAGTGTGAATTTTTTGACTCTGAGAAAAAAACAAATTTTATCAAAAATGAACCTGGACCTTGATCAACTAATGATAGAGTATGAAAAAATCAATTAACCTGAAACTTGTTTTGATGTATAAAATATCCAAATAAAAATATCAAATTAATAGCAAAAAAAATCAATTAAATAATAAAAGAAATAATATGTATTTTTAGAATGAAATTCAACATGATCTTCAATAAAAATTAATGGGTAGTTTTTACTTGCTTTATCGATGTTGGATTCAAATAATCTAAATTTGTACTATTTAAAATTAAAATTACTAAACTTATTTTTTATCTTAATGGCATTCAATTTCTGTTAAAGTTCATTTGCAATCGTCAAGAGGAAAACAAAAAACTTTGTAACAATATTATGAAATAAGCTTTTATAATGTTAAAAATTTTCAAGTAAAGCAAAGCTTTTAAAATAATACAAAATTTCAAAAATACTCTATCAAGTATATCAATAAAAAGTCAATACAAGAAAAATATTTAGAAGAGAAAATTAGAATTTTTAATATCTTATATAATTGAAGTAATTGATCATTTCAGAAAATAATTTACCTGTACCATAATTCAGATGAAGTCATAGCACTGCAAATCAGTTTTATGGTTAGCATTTGGAAAATAAGCGTTTTAAAAAGAGAGAGAACTGGTTTTGAAAAATAGCATTCTAATAGAGATAGGGAATAGAAGTTCTTCTTACTGAACTAGAAATAATTTTAATACTAATGAAAAATATTTTATGTATAAAAATGTACATATAAACTATTTGAAACAAAAATTGATAAGGAATCCATTACATGAGAAACATATTTTCTAATAAATTATCTAAAATGAAATTTATATGATAAAACTCAAATATAGAATAACTTTTTAAGTTTTTGATTTATGGTGCCATGAATTTGGCCAGATGACATTTGCAAAGATCTATGAATTAAATTGTACATTCCTACAAGAACGTCTGCTATTCAGTTAATAATGAATATCTTGAATATTAAAAATGTACACAGTATTCAAGAGCTGGAAAAAATTTGAATGCAGTTGCTGTTCATTCTGAAGAATGGTAATATCATTGATGTTGATAAAAATTATCAATTTACCAATATCTAATGTGACCCAATGGCTGTAAATCTAAGAGAAGTCTTTAAAAGAGATTGTGGCAGTTCCCTACATTAAATCATCTCTCTGACAGGACATTATTTAGCTGGAGTCATCTATGTCAAAAGAAAGAGCACAGCAATAATTTATAAAAATTAATACATTGTTCAGAAATTATTAGAATAATAGGATGAATGGTTTGTTATGATTTATACTACCTGGTATAAAACTTTATAATCTATTATAGATAATATATGCATTAAGAAAATAACGTATATTCTCAATTTTTAATTTGTAAATTGACATATATTAATACTGAATTAGTTGTTAAATGTTTGAATATGGCCCCTTATTCAACAAAAATCACAACAGCATTTTACATAGGGTTTATTTCCAGGGTTTCAAAACACTTTTCTAAAGCTTTACTATAATCAGTAAGGCATGATTTTCTATTGCATTATTATATTTGAATGAAATCACTTTGTCTCATTCTTTACAAAGTACTATATGTTGTATATTGAATGTGGAGATAATATCATTACATTTCCCTTAGTGTTTTCCATTTGAGGACAAGCAAAGCAGGGAATCTTATACACACACAGTGACACACACACGAGAGTAGGTGTGGAAGGGATTCTAAGTTTTCAAGGGTTGTATTTGAGTGGGGGCAGGTCATCCTCAGAGTTCTTTTTGTGCAATGCAATGGAGGTAAGATGAATGTGCAGAAAGTGAAAACAAACCTGGGTAAGAGGTCAAGAGTTAAGAATAGAAAGGAGGTAAATGAATAGCTAAAGTCTAGTTTTCTATTGACCTTAGGGTCAAAAGAATTTCAAATAAATTTCATTCATGTGATCTGGAAAAATGCTATTGAATTACAAACAAGAGAATAGAAAGTGACATACTGGAGAAAATCAGCAGATTAGAAATAAAAATGAAAAAGATAAAAAAATTTTACATCAGTAACAAGTGAGAGAAGAGAAATTAAATAATCTCTTTAGAAAGAAAAAAGTTGAAAGAGATGGAGAATAATACAAAAAGTATTGACTAAAAGTGTAGTTTTTTTGCATACTAATCTTTAGTGATTTGTTCCTTATTATGTGGGAAAATAAAATACATGAAATAAGAAAAATTAAAACTCCATATTTTTGTGACATAAAACCTCCCATTTGCTCTCAGCTATAGTTATCTTTAAAAATGTTTTAAGATGAAATAGGTGAGAAAATTGTTCTCTTAAGTTGAGGGGAGTAAAAAGAAAAAAAGGTTAAGTACTACACAAAGATCTTTGGGATACAATTGTCATGTGAATCTCTTTTCTCTGGAATTCATTGGATGGAGTTCCTGCCAAGGCTGTTAAAAACGTGAAATGCCTGTTTAACAAGTTCAATAGTTTATTATCTTTTTCTAGTTCTGTTTGTTGACCGGAGTTCAATACTTGCATTCATCCCAGTTTATTGCAGGTGGTTTAGCTGGTGAAAAAGCACTGATAGAATCTCTGACAATGGAGTCAGTTACTCTCCTGTAATAAAGTTCCCGGTTGATCGATGTGCTTTTATTTTTTCATTTAGCAATCCTTCTGTCTTCCCAAATGTCTTCCCAAATGTATTCTCTACCATAAGGACTGCCACAGATCCTAGATTTTCCAAGCAATCTATCTCATTGTGCACTTAAGCACAGACCTTTGCTTTGTTCCTTTCAATGAGATTGGAGTTGAAACAGAATGGTATTTATTTATTTAAGTCTAGTAACTTTTAAAGATCTTTATGCACTTTGGATTTTAAAAAAATTCAATATATTTAAAAAATTAGATTCCTTTTTCTCTCTTCTCCTAATATTACTTCTGTTTCCTTGCACTAAGAAACTCTGACCTTGATGATGAAGGACTTGAGAGATGCAGGCAAAGTCGGTGAATGTCAAGAGAAACAGCCTCCTCATTAGGTGCATTTCCCTTTTTTCTTTCTTTTCTTTTTTTAAATTAGACAGGTGTTATTTATGAGTGTATTTTTTTTTCTCTTCCAGGCCTCTGAGACACGGAGGAAGTCATTAATGGCAACTCAGTAATGAGGAAGCTTGCTCTCTCTCCCTTAGAAGCAGAAACCTTCCTGTGTGGCTTGACAAGACGGGTTTCCAACTGATCCTGCGATATTAAGTGAATGTCTGCATGGGGGCGTTTGGTACATGTATAAAGATTTACTGGGATTCAATAGCTCAATCAAAGAAGGAAATTTGGTGCAACAAAAATTTAAGGTACATGGCTAATTTTGACAAAATGTATCATCATTTTGAGCAAGATGTTTACAGGAATAAAGTTCTTTTCCAAAGAGGAGAACATTAACCACCACTCGGAAGAATGAAATATGCAAAATTATAAGAAATATTTTTTCTGTTTTAAATATTACAACTTTTGTTTCATATTAATTGAGGTAATATTTTAAGATAATCTTACTGGAGAAGCTCCATTTTTAAAATGTTACAATAACTTATAAAATTTATTAAATTATTTTGTTGTATGAAATGAAATGTGTTCATATATTTAGAACATATGGCAGGTGTCAGGCTATTTCCAGAACAGCATGATTATATTTTTTTCAGCATTTAGAATATCTGTGATAGATTTTATAAAGCATAATTTTATAAAATACTTTTTTCCTATATGGAGATCTAACTGAAGCTGACTGGATTTTTTTAATGGATTTACAGAGAAGTTTTTCTTTTCTCCTCTTTGATCTAACATTATTTGAACTGAAATGTCTGTGCTTTGTGTCATCAGAGCAAATCACAATTTACTTGTTTTACTTCAGAATATTTTAGAGACATCTACTGGAAAAGCATGTTATTGCAAATTTTATAAAATTTCTTTAAAAAGCATTTTGTTACTGACATTTCAAAAAAAAGTCTTGGATATCACAAAATTAGATTAGTTTCTGAAGATTTTTAAAAGGTATAACAAGTATAAAATATATCAAATCTATTACTTTGTGTTGGACTTCATGCTTTTTCCAACAAACTTCTATTCACTTATACTTTTAAAAAATTTGTTTCCTCTTGCAAGTGTGACTAATGTTTTTAATAGCTAATCTAGAACTTATTACTAGAATTTTGGTTAGCTGAGTTGCAACAAAAAGAGCATGTGTAGAGAGGTTCAGTAATATTATAAACAGAACACAGTAGAATAAGACAACAGGAAGAATTGTCCTATAGATTTTCAATTACAACATCTCATCCTAACAGTTTGAGGATGTATCTATATAGAATAAGAAAAAAAGTGTGAGAGAGAAATAGTAGATAAGAGGAGAAGTAAAAGAACACAGTTGCTAGCAGTTCCAATGATTATTCCATATCTATTGCTTTCTCACGTAATTAAAAAGATCTCTCTGCTGCCATATAAACTAAAATGAAATCTTTACTTTTGTTTTATAAAATTTATTTTGTTTGTGAGAAGGAAACTTGTTGGGGAAGCAGGGATTTGTGAAATTTATGTAGTCTTTTACAAATTTTCTATGAATAAAATAATCTCCTGGTGTTGTGAAGGACTAGCACTGAAGTAATTATAGTGGTAAGCTACCCAACCAGGTTATTCAGAGCAAAACCCTTCAGGGCTCTGAAGAAATTTAAAGAACACATCAGCCACACTGATTATTGTTGCCATATTTGGGGCTGCTTGTCATATGAAACACTGTGGAGAGGGTTGTCAAAAGAAACCTGCCAATTTTTTCTCCTATATAAGAATAAAAGACCGTTGGCACATATATAAAGTGTGACAAAAAAAAAAAGAGGGGGAACTTGACTTGATTTTGGGTAGGAATCAGAAGGAAAAATTGTGAGAGAGAAAAAAAACACAAACCACAATAGGTGAGATAATGAAGACTGGTTCAAGGGACAAAGGGACACAGTAGTTCTTGGTACATGCAGTGTATCGATTGCACTAATAAAAAATTCAACAATTTTTATGTACTACAATAAAAATGAATAGTGGGATGATCATAATATTGTAGGGAATAACAGTGGGTTCTTTTGGATCACAGTTATATTAGAATTTATTGTATGACAAAATGACATCATAGGCATATATGCCTTCAGAAAATTATTTCTACCGTAGATTTCAATAGAAAGATCTTTCCACAATAGCTTAATTGGCAGAAACCTGAATTATGAATAATTCCAATTATGGTATTGTGGCAGAAGGGCACAGTCAAAACTGTTCTGGGACATTTTTGTTAATGAGAATTCAAGATAACAATTTATAAATCTAGTATTAAAGATATCTACAGGTTATTTCCAATTAGAACACAAGGTGTCATTAAACAAAACTAAACTACTTGAATTAAATTTAAATATATAATACTTGGGGAAAAAAGGAGAATGATAGTATATAGTAGATATTCAAAACTGTCGATTAGTCTTGTTTCTTGTGTATATATTTATAATAATTAAATCCTGTGTTTTCTTTCTTTCTAGATGTAATTAATATGTGACCCTTGCACAATGCGGGCTTGAGCCGTGTAGATCTACCCATACATAAATTTTTTTCAACAAATATGCAGCCCTCCATATCCCAATGTTTTACATTTGTGGATTCAACCAATCTGGATGGAAAATAGTATTTTTGATTGGTGGTTTGGTATCCACAGATGCAAAGGCCCACAGTATGTACTGTTCTATGCCATTTGATATTAGAGACTTGAGCTTTCTCAGATTTAGGTATCCTCTGGGGTCCTGTAACCAATCCCCCAGATATCTCAAGACATCAAGGGGTGACTGTAGTTTAGTTTGTGAGAAGTCAAAAATTAAGTGCAAATTTTTAACTGTGGGAAATGTTAGCACCCCTAACCCCTGTATTATTCAAGGGTCAACTATAGTAGGTATAAAAGGATGAAGCACACATGAGGAAATCAAGTGTTATCAGCTGGAGCTCAGGACAGCCCTTGACGTACAGACTGCTTCCTGCCATATATCTCCATTAAGCCCCCTAGGTACAACAGAATGTGTAATTTATATTTCTAGAAAGGTATGCTGTGAACAAACACTTGAATCTTTAAGAAATAATAATGGCATTAATATTCCTAAGAAGTCCTTTTTTTTATATGAGAAATATAAAAACTAATCTCAGACTTTAGAAATATAATTCTAAATACCATCCAGAATTTTTAGCCATCTGCCATATATAGGCAATAAACAAATATATTTTACCTCTGTGAGTATATCTGTGTACCTCATGGAAATCCGAAGTCCTTTGAAAGCAGTATCATACTTGGATTTTCAAAGAATATGCTAGATTACCTTGTTTCCAAATATATTTTGTATAGATAATATTTTGTTTAAAATTTTACTTGATCTGATTATAGAGTACGTACTCATGCTTTACTTTGAAAATGTATTAATTTTTTTTAACGTCTCTGAAAAAAGGCTAGACCCAGAACAAACCTCTAGATTCTTGTTGAATTGGGCTAGAAGAACCATATGTAATATCCCTAGCTACACTGCAGGGTTCCTAGAGCTTTTATGTTACAACTTTTTTTTTTTTTTAATATGAATCATAATGGTTTCTCCACACTAATATTAATTTTTAATCACAGTATCTTACACTGCTGATTGAATTCCCCACCACTGCTAACGGCCTTTCTTGTGATATTCATTCATTTAAAATATGTATGCTGACACCATATCTTATTTTTCAAAGGAAACCTGTTTAAAGCCAAAAGCAAAATAATAGTCACATAGATGTTAAGCCACGGCAAATTACTGTGTTTGATCAGCTCTGCCACCAGAAAATTTTTTAAATCTCAGCTGAAGAAATGGCTCCATTAGGATGTATAGATATAAAGCAGAATAATTCATGCCATATTTGTATATATGCTTTAAAACTGAATTTCATTCATAGACACATATTATTTCAAAAAACTGAACTGGAACTAACCGGTTCAAAGAGAAAAAGCAACTCTTTTTTATTTACTGGAATCAGTTGCTTATTCTTCAGAAATTTTATGCTTGTAATTATTACTATAAAATTAATATTAGAATATACCTTTTAGCTGACATTTTGCTCCACTGAACCCAGGACAGCACTTCCATTCCAAAGAGGTGACAATTTTATGTTGCATCCTGTAGACAGGTTTTGATATCCTCTGAGATCTAGAGAGGAGAACAATTGGGAAAAATGTATTATTTGTTTCACATTAAATTACCAGTTGTAATAATTATTGTAAAGTGGGATGATTCTTGAAATATAATTAGCATTCAGTTATCGTTATCTGTTATTTTATTTATTATTAATATTATTGTCAAACTTAGATTTCTTTAAAAATATTATCAAATATATTAAGGGTCATACTATTTGGTATTTTAAACTTATACCTATCATTACATCTTCTAAAGATACTGTAGGTTTCTCCTTGAAAATGCTTTTCACTAAACCAATGTTAAAACTTAATTTAAAATTTTAAATAGTTTATGGGGATAATTTATTTTATTTCAATTATTATTTTTTATATTGTTATAAGTTAAAAGGATCTGTTTTCCTCCAAATCAATATCAAATGACTTAAAACTAGTTGGGTATTAGTGATCTAATTGAAATTGATAACCACTATTATTTTCACCCCAAGCTTTCTTATTTCTCAAGTTTTTAAATCAAGCTATGTATTATTTCTCTCATAAAGTATTTCTCAGAGAGAGAGAGAGAGAGAGATCTAACATGAGAAAATATTATATCTGAGAAGAAACAATGGAAGGAAACCATGAAGAAACTATAACATTTCAACAATCAATATAAATAGTGAATGATACCAAATTACAGGCTCTATGTATGTAAATGTAAATTATAAATACAATTTTGACATATCATTTTAATCCTTATGACTTCAATATATAGCTAATATTTATCAAACAAGTCTATGAAAATGGGCATGTATTATCTTGTTTAATCCTCATATTAGTTCTTTGAGGAAAGCACTATTAATATATTGATTTGCTGATGAAGAATATGATTAACAGAAAAATAAATAACTTGCTCAAAATTCCATTTCTACGAGGGATGGAGGTGGGACTTTAACCCATGGTGTGTAGGTTAGCCTCTCCTGTATGATCTGGAGTTTGTCTCATACAACCATTTGGAGACAACCCAAGTAGCTTTCATGGATAAACCCTGATTATGTGGAGAAAACGTAACAGACTAGTGTTTAAGAGACTTAGGTTTTAGTTTCTGCTATAACTCAAAATGTGTGAATTTATTCTTCAATTTTAAGATGAGATTCCCTCCAACTCTATAAGTAGGCTTTATTTATTACTAGAAAGTATTATTTATCCATGTTCATTTTAGTAAATTATATTCAGTAAATAGCTCTTTCCAGTGGCATGTCATCTCCAGCCTAGTAGCTAAAGCTAATAGGAAGGCAGTTTGGAAAAAGACTCTTTCTAGTTTATAACTGAACTCAAGCAGTAGTTGCTTTATTGTTGGAGTCAATGTCCCTGCTTTGGGAAAT
Organism: Cynopterus sphinx; assembly: GCA_030015415.1. Lineage (NCBI taxonomy): Eukaryota > Metazoa > Chordata > Mammalia > Chiroptera > Pteropodidae > Cynopterus > Cynopterus sphinx. The sequence goes on along the minus strand of CM057382.1, from coordinate 116,718,119 downwards.
TGGATTTCTGATGTATGTGGCTCAAACATAATAAACAGAAAAGTGACAAATATTGCAAACATACTGACATAGTGAATGAATGGAGAGACCCATTCAAAGGTAGAGAAAAATGTGAGATAAAAATAAAGATGCATATTTCTGGTTTGTTCAAAGAAAAAAAAAGTTCACCTTGAACTCAGAAGGGCAGTTTGATATGGGATACTGTGGTAATATTTTTATTACTAAAAGAATTAACAATGTATTTTTTCTACCTCATTTCAACAAGGAAATTGTCACAAAGGGAGTAAATACTGAAAGCAGAACTGGAGCTCAGCTTTCTCAAATTCCTAAGATATGCTTAGCTCTCTGGATCATGAACCTTAGCTGTTCCTCAAAGGAAGGATAAGAAACACCTTGATTTTATGTATTGTTACTGCACACTCTTCCAGATTACTGATGTGTCAGATTCATTGCCTGAGTTATTTGTATGACAATTTGCATAACATTAACCATCATGACCTGAATAACAATTTTAGTTCTTATTTCAGGTTCTTCAGAAATACCCACAGCTGAGCTACTGTGACTGTATGAATTCAGAGAATTTATCAGTTACTCAGCCCATGTTTTAGGACAATTACATAGACTTTTTTTGTTTTTTAAATGAAAACTAAATAACATGAGCCATTAAAACAGACACAGGATGAAAGGGCCCACTATTCTGTTTTATCAGGCATAATTGCACTTGGTGGCTTGCCAAGTTGTGGACTTCTCTCTAGCCTAATATGAAAAGGAAGTTATCAATAAACCTTTAAAGTTGTATATAAATTTCATAAGAAAATAAAGGACAGGTTGTTGATCAGATTATAGCATAAAAGTAATAGTAGTAGTAAAACTAGAAATAAGCATGAGAATTAACATTGAAACTTACAAAGTACCAGGCACTAGTCTAAGTATAACAATGCATTATCTCACATATTTTAAAAACACCCGTATGAGGTAAGTATTATTAATATCTACTTTTTATTTACTCAAGATCATACATCTAGTTTGATGTGATGACCCTACCCCGACCCTAATAAACATATGTGTCTGGGTTGATTAACTTCACATATTCCAAGCCATACGTGATTATGGTATAAGAAGTGTCTATTTTCAAGAACCATTACATACCTCTGAGGACAGAATCCACTGTTCCAGCCACAGGGACCTCTCCTACTTGGAACATGAGTGACTTGGTTGTCCAGTATCACTGTGGGAGATAATCTGGTATGTACATAAGCACACCAATTCCTGAGGAAGAAATCATTTTTGTTAGAAAAAAGTCATAGTCAAAGAATTTGTTTTTATCAAAATTATTTTCACAAACCTATACCTATTACTGCCAGTACTACAGATTGGATACCTTGAAAAAGTGATATCTAGCTTTAAAATATTTAAAGATCAGAGAAGATATACTGTTATTTATTGCTCTACTCACGGAAAGTAAAGAAACACTGCAAGAATGAAATAAATTAAGAATAAATCAGACCTAAAACCAGAACCTGTATTGTTTAGCTAGCTACACGCTAAGTCAAAATCCAAGTTTGCCCTTAGAGCAAATATTAATATTAATACTGAGATTGGAGATTCAGACCTAAGTTCATTACTTGTATAGAATAATGTACAGTAAGACAGAAGTAAATAAATAAATGGTGTAAGGACAAAAAAGAGGAAAAATAGCTATAATTAGCAGTAGATTATATCACTGTGAATAAAGACAGGAAAGAGTATAGATGCAAATGATTACAATTAGAAAGCTCAGCAATGTAGTTAATATCAATATGAAAATATTGATATTTAATAAAATGTTTAGTCACATGGTTAAGATCAGGTACAACAATATTTTTGTTAAATTCAACAAAAAGTGTAAGATTTAACATATAAAATGTTTAAGCTTTATTGAAAAGCCTGAAAGAAAATCTAATACATTATGTTGTTGATGGGAAGAGCCAATGTAAATATATAAATTCTCAATTTAATCTATAGATTCAATGAGTTTTTAATCAAACCTTAGTTTGAAACAAGCTTAAGCTTATTAATGTAATAAACTGAAAATATAAATTTCAGAAATTTCTGGCTCTTGTTATAACAGCACGAGATTTACCTTTCTTTGGTAAAACTATAAAGCTGGACAGGAGATAAAGCAATACTTTTCAGATCCTGGACAACAGACAATGCAATTACATGGTTCTTGAAAGAAGAGAAACTCATGTATGATGTGAATTCTACATTCAATCTAGATTTCTACTTTGGATCAATTTTCAAATTGTATCAGAGGGTTAGACCCCAAAGACCAGGAACAATGGGTTAAGAAAACAGAGATCCAAGTTTGGGGCTGTAGAGGCTGTTAAAACATGTAAGAAAAGTTAATGAAACAAGGGGCCTGGACGGAGATGTTTTAAAAGTTATTATTGAGTATCCTTAAATCTTGGACTGAATACTATGCTGTGCTTGTAAAGAGTAGTTCTCTGCAAGGCTGGAAGAGAACAAGTTTTGGGGAGCTGTGTGAGCTGAAATGAGGTCCCAGATATCACCCAGTAGTAGAGAATTCTAACCAGCCAAAGAGGAGTGTTCTTACTAAACACTCCTTAGCATTCACCTCAAGAAGTGAAAAAACTACAAAATGTCATTGAAAGAAATTAAAGGTGACCTAAATAAATAAAAAATGTTCATCGATTGAAGACTTAATAATATTAAGATGACATTAACCCGCACCAAGTTGATCTATGGCTTCAACACAATCCAAATCAAAATCCCAGCTCTCTATCTTTTTTTTTTCTTTTTTTTTTTTTTTTTGCTAAATTTAAAGTTGTTAAAATTTTAATGAAAATGCGAGGAACTCAGAATAGTCAAAACAATATTTTAAAAGGGGACACTTGGTACTCACACTGTCCAATTTCAAATATTACTGCAATTACAACCATTAAGACTGTAACTGACTTGCATAAGGACAGAGAATAGAATTTAGAGTCCAGAAATAAACCTTTACATTTACAATTTACTTTTGACAAGGGTGCCAAGTGTTCAATGGGGGAAAGAATATTATTTTTAACAAATTATGGTATAACAAATGGGCAGCCAAATGCAAACAAGTGAAGTTGGACCTCTATCTCATACCAAATATAAAAAATAACTCAACAATGAATCAAAGCATTAAAAGTAAGAGCTAAAACTATAGAACTCTTAGGGCCTAGGATTATCATGTCAATGTAATGAGGCAAGAGGGAAATAAAGTCCTGCTGATTGGAAATTAAGAAGTAAAATTATGTTTATGTGCAGAAAACATGAGCTTTATGTGGAAAATAATAATGAATTTACAAAAAAATATATTGGGGGTAGTAAGTGAATTTAGCAAGGTTGTAAGATATAAGGCCCATACACAAAAACATCAACAGTTTTCTTATGTAGGAACTAAAATACTTGAATATATAAAGTTTAAGAAATTTAGTTCATATGAAGACAGGGGCAATTTGAAAAGAGAGGCTACAGAGCATAAAAAGATATTTAGCACACATGAAAAGTATTAGCATCCATAATATACATACATATCAAATTTATACTAATTAAGATAAAGGTACAAAAAATAGAATAGAAAAATGGACAAACTATTTGAACAGGCATTTTATATGAGGAAATACCGATGGCCATGAAACACATAAAAAGAAAGTCAATTTTGTTAGTATCAAGAAAATGCAAATTAAGATCACAACGGAATATTTTGAACCTCGACATTAGCAAGCATTGAGATTTTGACAATCTCACTTGGTCAGAGGATACAGAGAATTAGAATCTCTTATATACTGTTGATAGAAATATACAATGGTACAACCACTTTGAAAAACAATTTGTTAATATAATGTAAAAATAAACATTCATATACTCTCCACCCAGTGGTTACACTTCTAGATACATACTTTTGAGAAACTATTATACTTGTATACCAGGAATCATAACTGAATATTCATAGCAGCAAACATTATTCATAATTACCAAAACCTGAAAGTAACTCAAATGTCCACAAATGGGGAAATATATTCTGACATACTTACACAATAGATATTATTCACCAGAAAAAAAGAATGAACTGTAATATTCTCCAATAGCCCAAATTTATCTTATAACAAACTTGTGATACAAGAAAGTTACAGAAGAAACACAATATGATGCTTTTTTTCTCATGTAAAGCTAAAAATAAAAGTTGATGATATATTGCTTTATAATAAATATATATGATAAAATTATATTTAATAATGCATCTATTTTCTATGTATCAAATATAGCACAATTTAAAAAATGATAAGGATAACAAATAAATCCTGTCTCATAGAAAGGTTCAGTTGACTTGCTGTTTTGATTCCCACATCTTATCAATTAAACTATATTGTATCTATAACTTTTTTCAAGACAGTTTCTAAAAAATTTTTGTTTATATCTATCCATGTGTGCTTATTCTCTTTAACACATATAATAGTATTGAAATATGATTCGACAACACTACTACAGTGAAGCTGAGAAACTTTGAGAGCATCAAAGTTATTTGCCACAAAAATTGCTTTTATTAGAGTACCTATTTTTAGATAATATTTTGGTGGAAGCTAACCAAAATGATATTTAAAGACATTTAAAGATATTCCTTACCTCAAGAAAGTTTAAATTGAAAATACACATTAATGCTTCAAATAGAGTTGTAGGGAGTGGAGTTAAATATTAATTGTTAAAATAAGTGCCAACACAGAAAATGATAATTTTAAATGCATAAAAAATAAATTATTAAATTATATGAGAAAATTAATTACACAAATGGGTGAAACCTAGTAGCAGTAGTAGAAGTTTAGAAACTTCTGCTTATAATATGTGATGTCAATTATTGCTCTAATTCTTTCAAGGTAGACAATAGAATATACAGATACAATTTAGTAAAAGAAGGAGCAGCCTCATTCCTGGTTGCTACACCTGTTACTTTATCATAAAATATCCTATACCAAACTATAGAAAGTCCTCCATACCATAGGTTGAATTAATGACTGGATTATATCTGGCTTTTTTTCCCTCCTACTTTGTTATTTCTATGATTTTTATTTTACTATTGTGGATATGCATCTTGTTACATTTAATTTATATTCTTTTCTCTCATCTGTGACTGTGTTTTTTTTCCTCCTTGGGGGTCAGAGATGATTTGCAAAACAGTATTAAAGGAAACATTACATAACTGTGAAATCAAACCACTACAAATTCATATTAATGTATGAGATGTATGCCTCTAAATCAATAGAATGTAAGAAAACTATTCTGCTTTAAAAAAATAATAAAATAATGCAAAAATCAACTTTAATGTTAAAAACAAAGAGGAATTACACTTTCCTGCAGAGCCACTGAAATAAGCAATCATCTGCTTTGTAATATTTAGGCTTCTTGGGACCAAAGGTTCTTCTATAAGTCAAGCTGACTCAGTCACACACTATTTTAAGGCAGAAGAATTGAGCACCATATAATTTATAGTGTGAGGTTTGTTTGAGATGTTTAAAAATTCAGTTTTATAAGGATATGAAAAGACACTTTGGCATTTTGTTAAAGTATGCTGGTACTTGCAAAACTTAGTGGGAAACAAAGAACAGGCAAAAACAAGAAATAAAAATAGAAAACATTTGAAGTTAAGAGGACTATATAAAGGGAGATTTTAAAAAATTTATTAGATTCCTCATGCAAATCCACTGATTATCCTAATTATGGAGATAACTAACTTCAAAAGAAGCCCAGTTAAACTGTCACATGAACATTTACTGAATGACTATGGAGGGTGGAATGAGAGGCAGGAAAATGATAAATTCTACTATCCCTACATATTCTTGGTTTTGGGAAAAACATGATAGAAAATAGATAATGGATAGACGATAGATATAGATAATAGGAATCTTTTAAAATTCTAAATAGTCAAACAATCTTATGACTAAAATAGTCAAATAGGCAAAAAGCAGATAATCAGATTGCTCATAGCCTAGCAATCTTTGATCCAGTATAAATTGGTAGAACTATCCACAGCCAAAGAGCCCCTGGTGTGACTTATAATTAGGTTTATGCTATGATGAAATAAGCTCATTAAGGGCTGTTAAAAATATAAATATAATTTTAAAACCAAATAACCCACAAATATGCTTAAAAATAGAAAATTAAGCATGGTAAAATGGTGACAGGCAGTATAAAGGCAGATGTAATGATCTCAGACAAGCATTTTGCTTAAATCTAAAAATCCTTTGTACCTTTCCAGTCTGATTATGGTGGATGGAAAGCAGTCACTTTGAAGTGTTTAGCTTTCCATGAGGTCATAACCCTCCAAACAGCAGACTGCATTTGGGATTCTCTTTAAGGATAATAACACTGTTGCTTTTGTGCAGCAACATGTATAGAATAAACCTTGTATTGATTCTTTGGATTTTCCAAGTTAATAGGTAAAATGTTTGTCCTAGGAAAAAATAGACATATTTGGATATTTATGAACGTGAGCCTAGCTTGCAGAACATATAAAATAGTAGGTAGAAAAAGAATTCTATTTTGACTTATACAACTTGAAGTTTTGTGGATAATGAACTAAGAAAAGCATTATACATACACAATCTATTGTACTTTTAATTAAAACATTAGAAATAAAAAATACAATAGATTTTGTTTGTATAATGCTTTAGAAACTTAGAAATTCAGTCTTCTAGGTAACTAATGAAAAGTCTAAATTTAAAAAGAAAATTTTAACAATTGGTCATTTGCCATTTGAAGTGTACCCTGACCCAACCATGGCCCAATCATATCCATTCTTATTTTGAACAGATAATAGACCTAAGCAATAAATAATTCATTTAAATAATGACCACAACAAATATTTTTCTTAAGAAATAAAAGATAACAATCTAATTTGCATTTTTCATTAATATTAGTTCTTAGAACTCAGATTAATTGCTTGTCATCCTGTTAAAAAGCTAAATGTTTAAACTTTTATAATGATAATCTGTGACTTGAATTGACACAATAGCATGAAAATACCAAGTCCTGAGTATATTCACCAGAAATCAAGGTAAACCAGCAAAATTTTCCACCATAAGTTAGCCAATGGTATGTAATTTTCTCTTGGAAGTTGGAGAAGATTTTGTGTTTAGGGAAACTTCATAGACAAAAGATTTCTATGACTTTGTTTCTTGTTATCCCCTTATTGAGATGAACTAGAAATTCAAAAAGGAACATGAGGAAAATGAAATAAAATGAGGCAAACAGGGCTACTTCTGAAAATTAACACACATTTTAAGAGAGGATTTCTTAGTAACTTTCCTATCAGACTCCCACACTTCACCTAACGACCTCCCGTGTTTCTCTGTCTTGGAAAGTGTAAGATTTGAAATAACCATTTCTTTACTTTGTATCTAAAGGTGACTACAAATGACAAATTTCAAATCTAACAAAACATATATGTGTTAATAAAGTTATAGGTGGTAAGGGAAAGGACTAAGTTTCCCGTAAAGTTTAATTTAGAGAGAAAAGTATTAATTCTTCATAAGAGAATAATCCTTTCATGTTGTCACTAATTTATCTTATAAGAAACACTGTTGTCTTAATTATAAGACTATGATTGCATGGAAATATACCCCAACAAAAACCTACGTGAGCTAAATGTAACCATTACTAATAGCAAAATTATAAATTACAGTGTAGTGCATCATTGAATGATAAACCCCGCAAATGCATAGCAATTAAATCCCCACTAACTTCAATGATGAGTGAGATAAACATATTCTAAATACATCAAAAATAATCTTGTATTTTTAATGACAAGACTTTATTTCTGTAAATCTAACCTGCTTATTTCATTCTCACCTCTTTTAATAGTCTGACATATGCACTCAATTCTTTTTCTCTTTTTTTGTATATATTAGTTAAAAGTAATTTTTTTTCAAGGAAAATACATTTTTAAAAGCAAGAGCATATCCTATCAAAACCTGGTGTTGTTGATGTCAATAATTAGGGAGAAAAGCATTCAAATAAAGTCTCCTTTGGTTCAATATATCAATTACTGTTCCTGGGGATAAATATGCTTTCTAAATTTGTAAAAAAGAGAACAGATTTCAGATAACACCACTAGTCAGGGTAAATGTTCTCCCTAGCACAACACTACCCTATTAAGAGCATCATTAAAATATCATGGATAACGATAGTCAAAGGTTGGAACAGCTCAAATATACACTGACAGATGAATGGATTTAAAAAAATGTGATGTACAGATCTCTATCTATCTATCTATCTATCTATCTATCTACCTATCCATAATTGATCTATCATCATCTACCTTCTACCTATCTATCTATTCATCCATCCATCTATCATCATCTATCATCTATCTCTACAATGGAATATTATTCAGCCTTAAATAGAAAAGGAAATATGTCATATGCTACAATATGAATGGATGAACTTTAAGGACATTATGTTAAGTGAAATAAATCAGTCACAAAAAGGCAAATATTGTATGATTTTATCTACAAGAGGTATCTAGAGCAGTCAAATTCATAGAGTCAGAAAGTAGAATGGTGGTTGCCAGACCCTAGGGGGAGGGAGGAATAGGAAGTTATTATTAAATAAGTATAAAGTTTCAGTTTGGGAAGATGAAAAAGTTTTGGAAATAAATGATGGTGATGGCTGCATAACAATATAAATGTATTTAATGCCACAGAACTGCACACTCAAAAATGGTTAAAATGGTTAATGTTATGAATGTATATTTTACCACAAAAATACATACACACTAAAAAATTGTCATGAAAAGCAATAATTTTTGCATGCCTCTTGCTAAAATCAGAGGTAATTGAAGAAAAAAGAAATATAAAGATGGAACAAAATAGAGCAGATAAGGAAAATGAAAGAAATGGAGGACAAAAGAAATGAGTTTTTCTCAATGTACTTTTCCTGTCTGAGAGTCAGATTTAGAAAATCATTTCTAATGATGAAGTGCTGCCTACTGAACAAGATTTTGTAATGCTTTTCTTTTATTCCAGACATGGGGGCAAATGAAGAGTACAGTCCTGTGTCTGGAGTTTTTCATTTGATTATATTTTTCTATTGTCAAATTAAGCAGCAGGGAGGAGTAGGGGTGGGATAACTGCATTGGCAAAACAAATTAATAAAGAAAAATTTCTTGAATAGAGAAGCATGTACTGTAGTTGTTGACTTGATGCTGGAGCTAGAATGCTTGCTTTTAATTAGATCGTGACTCTACAACTTATTAGCCATTAGTTTATTTATTAAATGTGGCTTTTTCATCCACATAATATAAAAATATTATGTACCTCACAGGATGGTTGTGAGACTAAATGAGTTTATAAATGTAAAACATTGCTGCTGTTGATAATGATTAAATGATTCAGAGAGTTCAGTAAGATTCTTTTGTGGACTAGACATCTATATATCTCTTTATATATTTATATCTCCCAATGATTTTTGCCTCCTATGCAAGTAGCAACATAGCTCTTTTTTTGCTTCTTTAATGACCTGATAAATTCATCTGAATGGTAATTACTTACATATTCAGGTCAGTAATAATTTCCAGAAAACCATTACTGAAGACTCATCATTAATGTTTAATTCATATAATGAATGTTAGCTCTTAGAAGAAATATATTCAAAATGCCTCTATAGTGTTAAGATGTTATGAACATAAATATTTCCCAAGTGTTGTGAAATCTTTATTTTATAAGAATTTATATATTTTTAATTAAACTCAAAAGGGAAGACCTTTCTCAAATTATTAATTTGAGAGACTAGAAGTTATATATAGCTCACCAGTCATAAATGAGAAAATAGTCCAAAGGGAATATACACAATATGAAAGAAGAAATAGTAGAAATTGGAAGTATGCAGATTTTGTTTAAAATTTTTTTGATATGTAAATCAGACAAGAATAAAACCCTGTTTTTTATATTTAGTTTTGGTTAATAGTCCCAAAATAAGTTCAACTTCATACTAATCTCCTTAAGAAAATGACGATTCTCAAACAAAAATAATTGTAGTTCATTTTTAATTTATCTTGATATAATTCATTCAAAATTGTACATAATATTTAAACAGAGAAAGTATTAGTCTTACGAAAATATCACGTAGGTAAATATTTGAAACAAATTTTGAAAAGCAATCATGCAAATATTTATCATAGGAAATTTTTTATATTTTAATTTTCTGGTTAATTTAAGTTTTAAGACGAAATACTTTTTGCATATCAACTTTTACAATTAAAAGTCTCTTGTTAGGCACCATTAATTTGCTTTCTATAGTGGGCACAGTATGGTGAATGTAATTGAATGTTGGTGATAAATGGCTGTACAGTGACTTAGAGTCACAAATTATTGTATACATACAATATTTTCAGTGTAAAATTTTAGGGAAATGAGCTGAAGGTGCCCATATCCAATCTGTTTTCTAAGCTTTAAAGAGGTACATTAAATTACATATGTATAACATACTTTTTAAAAGTAACAATTCTTAAAGTTACTTTAATATAATATTTTTCATAAATTTGTTTTATTTTACCTAATTTTATTTGTTTATTGTTTCTTTTCCCCAAACTGTGACTTCAGCATATTCAGGGACAATGTAAACTGTCTCTATTCCAGTAGGTGTCAGGCTTTCCCAGTGTGCAGACCACGAAGCCTCCAGAAAGAAAAGCTAACAGAGGCTGTGATACTTAATACAGTGGTTCCTGAAAATTGGTACTTAGCATTTCCCCAAAATAATAAATTTTTAAATAATATTTTCATATAAAAAAACAGAAAGTATAGAAAAACAAAATTTTATTATTTAATAACCTATATAAGCACTCATTAAATTCTAGCATGTATAATACTATGTATATTAAATATTTAGCAGTAATTTACTGAGTAGAAATATTGAAGAACTATAATAAAAGGAACAGGTAAGAAAAAAAATTGAGATACTGAATACACTTTATTTTGTATTAGTTTTCACTGGCAGTAATGCAATTGGTGTATTTATTTCCCAAGGAAATAATAATAATAATAATAATAATAATAATAATAATAATAATAATAATAAAAGATACTCTTTAATGTACTGGTATGTTTCTCTTTAGAATTTTACAGCATGTGAGAATAATTGCCTTTAGGTGCAATTAAGCCTGACAATAACTTTGCAAACTATACATGCTATAGCTTAAATATTTGTGTTCCCACAAAATTCATATGTTGAAATCCAAATGCCGAATATGACAGTATTGACAATTGAAGGCTTTGGGGATGATTAGGTCATAAGGGCAGTGCCTTCATGATGAGATTAATGCCATTATAAAAGAAGCACTAGAGATATTCCTCACTTCTTTCACCACGTGAGAATACAATTTAAAGTCTAGAACCCAAAAAAGAGCCCTTACCCAACCATTGTGGCAACCTGATCTCAGACTTTCAGCTTCCAGAACTGTGAGAAATACATTTCTGTTGTTTGTAAGCCACCCAGTCTGTTTTATTTTGTTACAACAATCCGAACAGACTAAGACAAGGGATGAATTTTATTGATAAGATTTTTCATATCTAAAATGTACTTATAATTTGCAAAAGCAGAGGAAAAAATGAATATTATAATAGACAGCAGAATTAATATCATGGTTAGCTTTTGTAATTTTAAAACATTAATTTTTAAAATATGATATTTAAATTCTCTATTTACTAGTCATCTGATAAAAGACTTATAGCACTTATAATTTTAGACATTATATTGGAAGTTATAATTCATTTAATTTAAGCCACTCATTTGTACATAAAGCAAGTTGTATGGCTTATAGAAAAACAAGTAAAAATCTAAAAGCAATTAAGTTATTAAAGTCAGCAAATAAAATATTTATATTCATCTTTTATTTCCTTTCTGGCCCTTTTTATTAATATTTTACCATATTTATGACCATTCTGTAAACAAAATTAAATAAAACAAAAAACAAAAAGTCTGAAAACTCTCTGGGCTAACCCTGATTTCTGCCCTCCCCTCTCCTCCCTTTCATGAGCAAAATAAGGAAACAGCTTTTCTCAATAGTGTGTCTATGTTTCTATATTTATTATATTTTTAAAATTTAAATCTCTAGTCGATCACTGCTCTGAACTCCAAATTCATCCAGTAATCAGGCATTCTATACAATTTTGTTGTCTTCTATGTGCTCGGCACTGTCATAGGCAGTGAATAGAATAGTAAATAAGACAGATGAGGTTTATATTTTCTTGGATTGTGTATTATATTGTTGAAAGAAATAAAATACAAAACTATCTACTTAAATAGACCTGATAATATCAATAAGTGCTAAGAAGAAAAAAATAAGGATGATAAGGATGGCAACTTTAGAGTGAGTGGTCAGAGAAGGTCTCTGAGCTGGGACATGAAAGCTGAAGTTTCATGAGGAAAAGTCCCTCATCTAAATACTAAAGGAAGAGCATTCTGGCAAGAGCAAACAGAAGTTTCCTTGAGATGCATGTTAACCTGAGAGTTCAGTAACCAGAAAGACCAGTGTGGCTGGAGAAAATGAAGTGCAGTGAACTTGGAGCAAGATGGAAGATGAGATCTTAAAGACAGCCAAGGGTCATGTTAAGCAAGATCCGTGGCCTCTGGTAAGGATTTAGGATTTTATTTCAAATGTAATGGAAAGCTACTGAGTAATTTTGAGCATGTGAGCAGAATATCAAATTCCACAGGTTTTAAGACACACATCTCAGAAATCAAGAATATATTTTGAAACCTATGGTATCTTTCAGTCAGTGTTGGTCAGACAGGAGTTATTGCCATTACCTTAAAAATACCTTAACCAATGTCATTTATATTTTATTTTAAGTATACAAAAAAGTGATATTTAATTTTTAAAATCTCTAAGTCTAAGAGATAAATAAATCTAAGAAGTAATGATGTCATACTTTTCTTTCTTTTTGGTATGTTGTATAATGTGTCAGCACAGATGAATTCTTATAACCAATAAAATATATTAATTTAATTTAAAGTTTAAACACCTTAAATTTACACAATGTTATATGTCAAATGTATTCACAAAAAAGTTTAAAAGCTCTCTTAAAAGAGAATATGGAGCATGAATTACAGGAGGCAAGAGTAGAAGAGTGGACAAGTTAGGAGGTTAGTGGCAGATAATGGTGTCTAGGAATAAGATGGTGTGGTGAATATGGAGAGAAGTGGATGGGTGTGGAATACATTGGAGAGGTCACCAAGAGGACTTCTTGAGAAATCAGATAAAGGCTGCAAGGGGAAAAAAAGTACCAAGGATACATGTAAGGTTTCAATTAGCCGTTCACTGAAATGCTGAAGAATCAAGGATGTGTGTGCAGGTGTTGGGGTTGTGGGAAAAGATTAGTCAGCAATGTGTACCAATGCTTATTTCACCCATTACCTGGCTCAGAAAAGGCTTACTAGCTGCCCTTTAGCGTAGGCCATTTACCCTGTTATATACTCTCATAAGCTTCAGTCAGAATGTTTATCACCATTTTAATTCAATTTCAGCATTTGTGATTCACTGTTTTTCCACCCCATGCCCTTCTCACTGGTCTGTAGATTCCATGAGGGCAGGACAGGTGTTCATTTTTGCTCACTGTTTCACCCTCAACACAGGTAGTGCTGGGGAGACATTATGATCTCAGCAAATACTTGTTCATGCATAAATGTGTTAATCCTCATTTCTTCTTTTTATCCTGCCTAGTTCAAAGTGCTTGGTCACTGACCAACACCCACTCTGCCAGACAGGAAACCACAGCCCCGATGTAACCAGGAGTTTCTGAATGCTAAGATGAGAAAGGACAAGATGGGACAAAAATATGCCAGAAAAAAAAAAACCTATAGACATAAGTATTCCTTTTATTTAGAATCACTATAAAATTCCAAGAGCACTAGGAAAAGAAAAATTTTTTTTTATTTCAAATGATCTCAAATTAGTTTATCTTAATCAGCCAGGTTTTATCAAAGAGGAATAAGAATATTTCTTTGGAGTCTACGGCCATGCCACCCCTGAACGTGCCCAATCTTATCTAATCTCGGAAGCTAAGCAGGGTCAGGCCTGGTTTGTACTTGAATGGGAGACCACCTAGGAAGACCAGGTGCTGTAGGTGTAAAAAAAAAAGAATATTTCTTTGGGAAGGATTCTTTTTTATATTTATATATTGATCCACAAACTTTACATTCAGTTTGTTAAATTTATTGTGTACCTACTATCAGCCAGAGACTTTGCTAGCACTGAAAGTAGACCCTGCACATGAGGACATCATAAATTTATTAAAATACTCTATTGTGGTTCTGTGATAGAAGAATTCAGAGAACTGTATGAACAATTTGAAGGGCCACCTAACTTAGACTGAGAAGGCTCTTGGAGATATTATTTTTAGGTGTAAAGAAAGTAGATGATGTGAAAAGAAGACCATGCTAGATAGAAGAACCAACGGAATAAAGTAGGTTTAATAAACATCACATTGTGGACCAAAGAACTGCAAGTTTTAATGGTCAAGAAGTCACAGAAATGAGGTTCAGGAGGTAGACTTGTATGACTAACTGGGGTCTGTATCTTAGGCTTCTGCATCTTAGAGGGAAAGTAGCCTCCAAAGGCTCATAAGACGGGAAATAAACTTGTCACTTTTATTTTTCCTCTTGAGATAACAGACTGTGCTTGCTGAAGGAATATAATGTAGGGCAAGAGTCCCCAACGCTAGGTTGTGGACTGGTAGTGGTCCGTGGCCTGTTAGGAACCAGGCCACACAATAGGTGAGTGGCCGGTGAGCAAGAGAAGTTACAGCTTCTCCCCAGCACTAGTATCACTGCCTCAGCTCCACCTCAGATCATCAGGCATTGGATTCTCATAGGAACACCTGTCCCTGGTGCCAAAAAAATTGAGGACTGCTAATAAAAGTTGAAAACTAGTCTCTGAAACCAGCCAGCCTGGGTTTGAATCTTTGCCCTGAGAAACGCTAATTAAACCTTAGTTAAGTTTCTTAACTGCTCTGCAAAGAAATAACAGAATCTTCTTCATGGAGTTATAATAATTTATACATATCTATATATTCACTCATACAGTAAGTTTAAGTTCCAGGAATAAATGTCATAAAGTGTTTGCTATTATTGAGTCTTCTTTGTATCAGCACTGTGCCCGTAAAAGATAGACCTAAGTTTTCTATAATACCATTATTAATTGCATGAACTAAAAAGTAAGAAATTTTGTACTTCATGGAAAAGATTACCAAAAAATGATCAAATAAATAGGGTTAATTTCACAAGTTTTAAAAGTGAGTCCATGGATTAAACAACTGGAACTTGTTTAAAAACTAATATTATTCTAATTATCAATTACTAGTTCTAATTTTAAAATAACTATATGCAACTTTTTATATGCCATATACAATTTGTGAAATTTTAATTCGAACTCTTTCTTTTGATTATATGTCTTATTCTATTGAAAAATCTCTTGATGACAGCAGCTCTAGGTTCCAATCATTTCCCAATAGTGACTAAGACTTCTACATAATCGATTTAAAAAATTAAATTATAGATTCTAATGAAATGATTAATAGAAATGATCATATAAGTGACTTAGAAAAGGCTCTCAATAAATGGCATTTGTTATTATTATTTAATAAGTGACATTCTGTTGTCCCTAAACACAAGAAAGATTAATTTATATCTGTTAAAATGTCTATTATGGACAAAATCTACCCATCTCAAGTTGAACATTTTCTAACCTATAGCTTTTGCTTTACAGTTAGTTAGGATTGTTCCAAATTCCAAGTTAAAAAGTTTTAATTAAAAATCAAATTTTCTTATATGTTTTTAAAAGTTCTATAAGCTTGGAAATACAATAAAAAGTAGATTTGAATAATAGCAAATGCATAAATACAAATCTATTGACCTGTATTTTTCCCTGTGTCTTCTCAATTTTATATCAACAAGGGCTTTAACACAGTGCCTTTTACACAGCAGGTGTAAGCTACTATTATTAGCTTCAATTATCTTACATACAGTTAGCAAGGTTTTTAACTCAACTAGGCATTCTTTGGTGCCTTGAAATTGTTTTATCATAGGTAAAAGATATTTGAAAGTTTAGTTTCCTAACACCAAACTTCTAGTATTCCACACACAGAGATAACTCTAAATATTAAATAAATAAAATATTGAACTGTATTTTCCATGGTTTTTTTTTTTTTGGTTCTTTTAAAAGTCACATTTACTGATACTCTCTTTTAAGCTTTGCTTTTTTATTTTACTCCAACAATTCAAATTGAATTTTCTCTAATTATACATCAAAATCAATTTGAAAAATTGGCTTTTCTATTTATCACATTCATTATGATGGCATAATTCAACATAACAGTACAAGTAAAATAGGATTTGCTGAGTACCTATTCTGTAAGAAGCACGCATCTAAGCACATTTCATTAATTTGAATCTTACATGATAACCTTGCAAACTGGTATTTTTATTTGTATTCCTTGTACAACATCTCTACTGTCCATATGAAGAAACTGAGGTTCAGGAAAATGAACTGACCTGCTCACAGTCATGGATCTAGACAGCACTGGAGCCAGATTCCAGCTAGTTATGCCTGGTTTGTCTCAATAACTGTATACTTTCCACAGCTCCAGGCTGTTTCAGTTTTTAAATTTGTTCATGTCTCAGCTATATTGACATTTTTTCTTTCATGTTGTGAGGATAGTTTTGAGCACAACCAACATACTCTTGTATTGAAATAACTAAACTAACACTGCGGTGTTACATTCTTTGTTAGTAACTATCCCAAGTAAAAGCATCTCTGTAAGTGACTTTGACAACTTCAATTTAAAAAAAAAAAAAATGCTACATTTTATTTATCTTTTCTCTATTAGACAGGTAACACTCAATTACCTTATCTAACTGAAATATGGTCCAATATTATCTTGAACATGAAATCGTCTTCTGTGAGTGAGATAGTTTAATTGTTAGCTTGTAATCTTATAAACCTTATAGTTGGAGAGAGGTGGGGGGGAGGCGGGATAAAGAAAAGAAGTTTCCTTACTTTCCTCTAGCTGTTTCAAAGCTTGATTTTTGATAGTTGGTTCTTTGGCTTCCACTGCTGTCACCTCTGCTGAGATACGTTTCCCGTGGGGATCGATTTCCCACAACGCCAGATGAGTTTAGAGAAATCACTTGGTGGTTTGACTTTCTGACAAAGCTCTGAAGGAATTTCAGCGTGGAGTTGGAAAGGACCACGGACTCTGCTCCAGGACTGAACTTGATGCTAGATTCAGTCGGGAGGGCAAGACTTTGAAACTTTAGCTCCCCTTCTGTCTTCTCTGTGGACGTTAGGGCTGGATTTCTCACACCTGCAGGAGATGCGCTCTTGTCTGAGGGAAGCTGAGCTGATTTCAGGAGGCTATCTTCAGAGGTTCCTGTCTCAGGAGTGGTGGCTGTCTCAGCTGACATGATCTGAGTGGTTGGCAGCATTTGGAGACTTTGTATTTCATTTAGAGGACCCAAAGTAGAGGTCATATTCTTCTGGGAGTTTTCATCCTCAGATATAGTCCAAGTCTGTGTAGTGTCATTAAGCCCAAAGCTCCCACTCCATAAACTAGACAGCAGGACAAATAGCTTTGCTCCCTTCATCTCAGTAGTTCGAAACAACAAAGCTCATATAAAGTTGAGAATTAAGTCCTCCTAGCCTTTTCAACAGCTGCCTCCACACTGTATCTGCTAAAAGAGAGCTTTGCTGATATAAGATGTGTAGAGGAAACAGGTTTCCATGTTTTGTGGTGGACTCAGGAAGTCTGATTTCCTGTTTCTTTAGGTTGTATGTGATCTACGACCTCTGGTAGGATGGAACTATGTAAGTGGTGAAGGATCTCTGACGAAGCTAAGAGTAAATGGAAAAACAAAGGCAATCATTATCAGAAAAACCCATTAGAAAAACATGAAGCAACTTCGCTTCCCTAAGTACGCTCATGTTTTTCGTAAGCTGCTGAATTGAAGAGAAACTTCACGTAGATGATGGGAAGTATGGGATTTGTTTGAATGGGCTAAATAAAAGAGTTTAACTTTTTGTTCGACTACACAAGGAAATTGAGAAAAAATTTGTGACACTTCTTTCCCACTGTGCCCCATCCAAAGAGCCACATTTTATTCAGGTCCATATACATGTACACATACATAAACAAACACTCATTTACAGCATCTCTGTTCTTTCATACATCACAAGCTGAATTAGGAACAAAAACTTATTAAACTCTATTTTTATAAATACACTTAAGCTGTAGCATTACTTGAAGTTAATCTCAGTCATAACTAATAAAAAGAAAAGCATAAATAATTGAATTACACAGGTATACAGGAATTCACTTTAAATTTTCTTCTAGAACTTTTATCAGAGCTTGGAATGAATAATCAGAATTTTACTTCTGCTGTTTTCTAATTCTGATCTTCTAGTCCTTGGGAGTAATTAGTATTTTGCCACTAACAAATATGAGAAAAAAGTAAAGTCACATGAAATTATGTTAAAATGAGATCAGATATAATGCTTATGTACTTTTACTATAGTACAAAAGTATACTAGAGCCAAGACATGGAAACAACTAAAATCCCTTAGATAGATGACTGGGTAAAGATGGAGTACATATATACAATGGAACATTACTCAGCCATAAAAAATATGAAATTCTGAGATTTGTGACAATGTGAATGGATCTTAAGATTATCAGGCTAAGGAAAATAAGTAAGATATAAAGAGTTGAGATCCATATGATTTCATTCATATGTGGGATATAAAACGGAAAGCAACAAGCAAACAAGACAAAAACTCATAGACACAGACAATAGTTTAGTGGTCACCAGAGGGAAAACCATGAGAGGGGGAGGTAGATAAGGGTAAAGGAGGTCAAACTTCTGTGCAAGGTGTTAGATTCCTGCTAAATATTCAGTCACAGAACGGTTCCTTTCAAAATTAGAAAGTGTAAAGCCTAATACCTGTTCTGTTACATATTATTGTAGACATGTACTTTGAAATGAGACCTTATTTTTCTATTATTATGAGCTACTTGCTCTTAGTATTTTTTCTCTCCTTAGTTTTTGCCATTCATTTCTATGAGAACATTGCTGACCTATTAGAAAGTATATAATATAAGGTTATTTAAACTAAAAAACTTTAATCAGTAGCAACACAATTGAATTTGCTGTGGAGTACAAACTATCTGCTTCTCAGATGTACCACAGAACAATTCCACAACCTTAAATTAGTGAAAGAGCAAAATGGTCCAGCACAGACAGTCAATTAGTTACTAAAAAGAGTAATGAAACTGCATAGTTTTTATAACACAAACATGGTTTTCAATGCTGAGGAAAAGATATTACAGCTTTTTTATCCGGAAAAGACACAGGCAACTAACTTTGGCTTACAGCAGGGTAGTAATTTAGAAAAACCCAAGTAAAATTTTTCTATGTAGTGTACAATTTTTCTATGTAGTGTAAATTATTTCCTTAGACTGAGTAAAAGTAGGTGAGTTTTGGTTTGAAAAACAAAATAATCTTAATCCTGTTCAAGACAAGCAAACTTTAGAAGTAAATGTCACTCATTAGATCTACAATCCGTAACAGATAGCTCTCAATGGTAATAAAAACTGAACCGAACTAAGCAATTTGTTTCATCTCTTGTGAGGTATTGACCAATAATGACTTTGGTTACCCTCATCCTAGCTTACAAGGACCTTGTGATCAAAAGGGTAAAGGTTCTGTATCTCATGATCAATCCACACAGCCATCTTGCACTGTAACTCCCTGGAGAATCCCCAGCTCATTTGATGGATTTAGATGTATGGATTATCCTTTAATTGAAGATATAAACTATCTGTACTCCAGAAACTGTCAGAGGCATAATCTCTAATTCTGCTTTCTGAAATTCATTAAACTTATTAAGTAACAATTAAGAAAAATGATATTCTTGGGATTACAGCCTGAAGAATACTTGATCTATTCTTCTGGCTACTCCAAATACTATCCCTGAATTAAACTATACCATCAGAATTTTCTATACCTACACTCAATCATTCTACTATTCCCCCAATGCCCACTAGACTGTTTGCATTGAAATTTTTTACCCTATTGTCATTTATTCTCCTTTAGTAATTTTAAAAGAAACTATAAAATTTTTTATTTTATGTATTATCTAGAGGATTTTATGTCAATTTTCTTTGTATTATAAATGTAGGACTGAATATATATTGTAAAATATGTTCTATGTGATAACAGGTTTATTTCCTTTATCTTTTTTCCTTATAATACATATGCATTAATTTTCTAATCACAAGGGAAAAAGTTTATTAAGTTCAAACAAAATATAAATGCAAGTTAAAAGATTCTTTGAGGAGTTCATTCTCTGTATATTGTTTTATGTATGATTTAAAGCCATTTTTATGCTGCAAGAGTTACTTATTCTTTGTAAAATGTTGGTGATAATGAATAACTTCCACTTGATTCAGAGAATTTTTTAACAGGTTTCTTTCTTCTTCACAATGAATTCTTATTTTCTTCAAATAATTTAAGCATTTAAAATAAGATTTTATTATGGCCCTTTTCTATAAATTGGCACTCTCAAAAGATAATTGTAAAAGACAAAATTCTAAGCCTTTTCAATTTCATGTTGGTTGAAGAGTATTAAAAACCTCTTAAAGTTATATGTGAACAAAAGGAGTTATATGCATACAGGAGAAGGAAACAGATTTACATGTGATTTTGATGAGCCAATGAGCTAGTTTAGTTAAATCTGGTATAGTATTTAATTCTTCCCATCATGCTAGATAAGTATTCCACTCTCATTTTACTGTTAGAAAATTAAACTTAAATAAGTTAAATAACCTCTCAGGGTAACACACTGGTAATTGATACCATAGACATTTATGTTTCATTCTGATTCTTTCCACCATCTAATGTCCCCTAAAAGGCAAATAGTAAACATCTAAGTTTATAGAAATTTATAGAAAATAACTTTGAAATTGTTTGAAATTCATTTTCTTAATTGTTTTTAACTTAATCTACTTATTGCTATTAGTTAGAATTTATGAGATTTAGAGGGAAATTTCTGTGTTTTTATGAGTTTGTTTTTAATGTAACCTCTGCAGTTTTTTTTCTCTTCAGTTGGGTGCCTTTTCAATTCCTGTGCAATATTGTGAGAAATTGCGTTATTCATGACAGCACAGATTACATACTGCTTTCATTTGCTAAAATGAAGAACAGAAGACTGCTATATTCCCAGCATCTAGAATAGTGTTTAGTAGCACTCAATATAAATATTTACTGAATGAATGAATGAATGAATGAAAGAAACTGAATGTACTTCTGCAGACAATAACAGCACCTGTCAGAGGGTTATGGAGGAGGCGCTATTTCTCTAACTCATAGCCACACAAAAGAAAAAAAACTAAGTAATTAAAATGTACTCATTCTATGAATATAGCTTAAAAAGTCTCCTAAAATGCCCTTTCAATCAGACTGCCTCTTCTAAGTCCTTTCTAAATAAAATTCAGAAAGCCTATTGTTCTATCTCATAAATTTGAGATGGTTTATTTTGACTCCATCACAGACACATGAGATCATAAAGCAGACTCATATCTGTATAACAAATTAAGCAGTAGCTATGCCAGAAACATCTAAAATATGTAAATTAATTGAAATTAAACACAAAATTTAGATCTGAGTGGGCTGATAAGAAAGGGAATATGGAAGTAAAATAAGTTACATAATTATTTATATTAAGCTAGATAAGTATGTTAGTTTGTCAGAAAAACATTTCAACATATTTTGTCCTAACATTAAAATTTTGACTTTATAATTAAGAATATAAAGAACATATTATAAAACATTTCCTAAAGAAATGTCTGTGTAGTAGGTTGCAAAACTATTTTATTGCTTATTTTATATTTTTTCTCCATGTAGAAAAGTATGCTTAAAATAAAAGTTAATTTTAAGTCTTTAAGACTAATTTTGAACATTTTAGAAATAACATTATTTTAATTTCTTTAATGAAAATTTAAATCTTGCCATCAAGTGGTTATTATGAATGACTTCAACTTCTGGAACTAGGAAATAAACGTACTTCTTGTTCCTCTTAATAAGTACATCTAAAAATCTTGGACATTGTACGTAAAACACAAACATAAGACTCTGAAAAGTAAAAAAAAGAAAGCAGACTGCTAGCTGACCCGGGGAGCAACACAGCATAGAGTCTTCTAGATTTTCTTTTTGCCTTTTGTCTTCTAGACTGGGTCCTGGAGAATTTGTCACACTAGAAACATCAATGGTACAAACAATAAAAGCCTCCAGAAAAGCCAAAGAACCAGCAAATGGTCAGCTTAGACAGAAAACTCTTTAGACAATAACTGCTCTACTCCCACCTGACGCCACAGAAAAAAAAATCTGTGGTCCTAGCCCCTCCTCTGCCAACAAAGGTTGAAATGGAGGGCTTAGACTTTTCCACCTTAGGAGGTTATAGCAAAGTGTCTCAGCCTCCATCACTCCCCAGGGCAGTGTCAGAGAAGGCCAAGAGGGGAGCCATACATTTTATCATCAAGAAGGCTTCACTTAGTTACTGCCATATCCCTCTAAAGACTAGGTTAAAACAAAACAAAACAAAACAAAAAACAGAGTAAATAGCAAAAAATAACTTCGAGGCATGCCAGGTCTTCTCTGAGTAGAATTCAATGACCCTCCCTCCCCACCCCTCATCCCTCCACCTCCCAGCCCCCCCCCCAAGAAACTGGAGATAAGACAAGAGGTTAGAAAGATATCTTCCATTGTGTAGAGATTCAAAGGGGTGTCTGAGGAAAAAAGAGAATTCACAGAGATTTAAGAAAAAAATATTTCTTACTCTAAAGTAGGAGATCTTCCACAGTGTTTTAATCACCGCCTATTCACTGGTGAGAGAGAAATTCCCACCCTAGAGTTATGGGGATGACTGAACACATTCATTCACCCAACACTGAATGAATGAGATTGCCAGCAGTTTATACATATACCCACAGCTCTGGAGGTGAGGGAGGGGGAGGACACCACACACCACACAGGGGCCCACAGGGGTTGTACGCAGAAACTAGGGCTGTAGGAGGCAGACTTTGTAACATCAGAAGTGTGGGTTGTCCCCAGCTCCCAATGGAGGATGTGATTAGCTTGTTTAAATAATTCTACAGGCTGTCAGAGAACTGAAAACCACTATTCATGGATAAGTAGAAAGTGTGCCTGGTCCCCTTGATAAGAAAGATTCTTTGGCTAGGAGGCCTTATCCACTGGAGCAAAGTGGGTAAGGGAATTGTGGTCAGGCCATGAGAAGCTCTCCAAGTTTCACATGTCAAGGCAGCACATACTGTTGCATCTTAATTTTAGGCCTTACAATACACAAAGATCAGAGAGCTTTTTTTGTTGTTGTTTTTCTTCATTGTAAAGAATAAAGAGGTCTCTGGGGCTTTTCTCATGTTCAGACCTCAAGCTTAGAAAAAAACAGATCTTGATCATGCTCTCACAATATTTAAAGACTGTCATGAGTTAAAACTAATTAAAACTATAATAACTTTAATTTAGTTTAGACCTAGCTCAACTACAAATTGTTGTGACTCAGCCTCCACACTAGAGGCCTGACAGGAGAAGAGGTATTCCCTTCTCTGAGGTAAATATTTACTATAGTTCTTTTAAACATACTGCCTGCCTCTCATATAATCTAAATTATGAAACAAATGAAGAAATTAAAAAACATGACCCATGGTCAAGAAAGAATACATCAATAAAAAAGATCCAGAAAAGGCCTTAATATTAAAAGTATCAGGCAGACAATTTAAAATAAACATGACAGAATGTAGTAGAGAATGTGGGTAACATATCTTGAAGGCAGCACAAAGGGAACTTCATCAGAGATGAAAACTATAAAAACAACTAAATGGATATGCTACAAATAAAAAGTATACAGAACTAAAAAGTACATTTGATAAAGTTAATAGAACACAAGAAACATCAAAAAAATTACCAGTTAATTTGAAGACAAGTCAAAAAAAATTATTCGGAGTGAAACACACAAAACAGATAAATATGTAGACAAAAGGAAAAGTGAGATCTGTGGGACACTTTCATATGGTTTAACAGACATATAATTGGAATAAATAAAGGTGAAAAGTATAAGAAAAAAGAAAGTTTACAATAAAAGATAAAATTTTAAAGATAATAAATAAGAATTTTCTAAAATTAATAAAACATATTAACTGAAGCAGTCAAGTTCAGAAAACCCCAAGAAAGAAATTATGCATGGGTATATTGTAGCTAAAATACTGAAACACCAAAGATAAAAAGAAAATATTGAAAGCACTCACTTAAAAAAAATCCACATTACATAAAAGGTACAGCAATTATGGCTGACTTTTCATTATATACAATGAACTAGAGAATACAATGAAATGACATCTTTGAAGTATTCAAAGGAAAAAGTAACCTGTTAATTTAGAATTCTATATTTAGTAAAATATAATTCAAAGTAAAGGGGAAATAAAGACATCTTAATAAGAAAAACTTGAAAGAATTGGTCTCTCGAAGGCACATGTCAATACATTTGACAGTTTAAGTGAAATGGATATATTCTTTAAAAAAACTTACTTAAATTGATAAAAAAGAGACATAAGAAAATTAAAAAGTCCCCTTTATAGTAGAAAATTTTTCACAAAGAAAACTCCAAGCCCAGGTGGCTTCACTAAAAATGCTATTAAACATTTAAGGAAGAAATACCTTGTCTTCACAAACTCTTCAAAAATAGAACAGGTAATACATCCCAACTCAATATATGAGACCAGAAAATATTAATATCAAATATCCCAAAATCAAGTACTTCAAGAAAAACAAAACCACAGGCTAATATCCTTTGTGGATGTGAAAACAAAAATACTGTAAATAATAGCACTATGCAAAGGCTAATTTATCATGACCAGATAGAGGTTATTCCAAGAATTCAAGGTTGGTTTCCATTCAGAAATCAAGTAACATAATTCATTATATTAGCAAAAGAAAATAAAGAAAAAAATGTAGATATATAGCTAAATAGCTACAGTAAAAGCATTGATACCAGTTCATATTAAAATCTCTCTGCATACTAGGAATAGAAAGGCAGCAACAAAAAAAACTACAGATAACACTTTTATTAATAATGAAACATTGAATGCCTTTCCCCTAACATAAAGAACAAACAAAAATGTTTGCTCTTCCAACTTCTGTTCACTATTGGATTGGCAATCCTAGCAAGTGCACCGAGGCAAACAAAAGAAATAAGAAATAAGCAATAAGAAAAAAGTAAAACATTGTTATATAAAGATGACATACATGTGTACATAGAAACTATGCAATCTTCAAAAGAAAAACCTACTAATCAGTGAATTTAAGCAAGTTTACAGTACAATGGACCTAAAATAGTCAAGCAATTTTCAAAAGAACTAAATTGCATGATTCATGCTACCTGATTTCAAGACTTACTCTATAGTACTCAGAACAGTATGATGTTGATATTTCTTAATAATGTAAAGCTAAGAGAGTTTTCTTTAAAAATAGAACTCCAGGAAAAAAATAGTGACTCCAGTTATTAATATACACTGATTTTGGACAAAAGCATCAAGTTAATCCAATCATTAAAAGATCTTATTAACAAAAGATATTGAAGCAAATAAAGATGTAAAAAAAAACCACCTCTAAAGCATTCCAAACCCAAAACTGATTTAAGATGGATCATAAACTAAATGTAAAAACTAAACCATGACTTTAAAGGAGAAAACATAATATCTTCATGATTTTTGTGTAGAGAAAGATTTCTTTGGTGCATTTTAGTGCATTTTTAATTATTAGAGAAAAGCAAAGCATTTAAAACTATATAGACAGTCCCTGATTTACCATGGTTAGACTAACATTTTTTTATTTTAGGATGGTGCTGAAGCAATACGCATTCAGTAGAAACCGTATTTCAAATTTCTAATTTTGATCTTTTCCTGGGTGAGTGACATGCGGTAGATATTCTCTTGTGTTGCTGGTCAGTGGCAGTGAGCTCAGGTCCTAGCCATGTGATTACAAAGGTATATGATTAACATTCTACAATGTATTGACTGTGTTAGAGGATTTTTCCCAACTGTAGGCTAGCATGTGTTCTGAGCACATTTAAGGTAGGCTAGTTTAAGCTGTAATATTTGGTAGGTTAGGTACATTAAGTGCATTTTCAACTTAGGATATTCCCAAAGTACAATGAATTTATCAGGAGGTATAATTAGATAACATTTCACAACCATTTGAAGAACTAAAATCAAAACAGACGAGCAACACCATATGTCAGAAGTGAGTGAAATAATCAGAACATAGGTATTTCCAGTAGAATTATAAAATGGTACTACCACTTTGGAGAACTGTGTGGCAATTATAAAGCTAAACAGGCAATAATACCCTTGATAAAGGAATTTTACATCGAGGCATTTACCCAAGAGAAATAAAAACATGCCTGCAAAAAGACGTGTATAAGAATATCCATAACAACCTTATTTCTAATAGTAGCTCCAAACTAGGAACAACCCAAATGCCCAAGAGAAGATATAAATGAAGAGTGGAATGTTTATTTAATGAAATACTATTGTTCAATAGAAAGGAATAAAATACTCTTTATGCAATGACATGAAAAAACCTCAAAATAAAGATGTTGAGTGAAAGCTCTGAGACAGAAAGGAATATTATAGTTCTATTTACATTAAGTTCAAAAACAGAAAATACTAATTTATGGTGGTAGAAATCAGAAAGTCATTTCTTCTGGGGGCAAGTGTGGAAGGACTTATTGGAAAAAGGGATGAAAGATCTTTCTGGGATGATGAAAATATTTAATATTTTACTTTGGGTTGTGGGTAATGAGTACATACAATTGTCAAAATTATTGAACTAAGCACCTAAGAGCTGTGCATTTTATTTTATCCAATTTACACATTAATTTTTTAAGTGAAAAAAAGAATTTAATGAGCTTAAAATCATGAATGTTTGCCCCTTCCTAGCAGTGTGTTGTTCTTTCTTTTTTTAATAAACACATTTTATTTTTAAATTACAGTTGACATATAATATTAATTTCAGGTGTACAACATACTGATTAGACATTTATATAACTTATGAAGTGATCACCCCAATAAATCTGACACCATACATAGTTATGATAATATTAAATATATTCTCTATGCCATACTTAAATCAAATGTACAATCTTTCCTTTACCAGATACAACATTTCTAATATTTACAGTCATCTGTAGAATAGAGATGATCTACAGGGCAAGATACCAACCTAAACTAAATTAATATTTACCCAAATTTGGTAAGTCTAGAACACGAAATGGAGGGAAAAAATACAGTAGGACACTAAAACAAAATTAAAAACAGGACTAAAATCCAGGTTTTCTAAAACCAGGTCAGTAGTCTTTCTACACCTAACTCTGTCTTCACACATATTTTCTTAGAACCTATAAATTTGTTAAATTAAGAGCTTAGAAGATTTCCTCTAATTTTATTAAAGAAGGAAAAATGTTAAGTACTGTTTCTAACAACATGTATATTTATTTACACATTTACTGTTAAGCCAAAATAATATTGATAAAAATTATTCAATATAAGGAATATGGATTTATAATAAGACAGAAACAACAAAACCTAAAAATAAATCATTGAATAGCAATCCAATAATGTTTTCTTTACCATAACAAAAGCCACTGAAGGTGGTAAAATGAAGAGCCCATAATACCTCTGATGTTATAAGAATTAAAGAAATATGATCAATCTTTTGAAATATGATTGTAACATATAGACATCACCAAAATATGAAAGTTACTTTCTTTTAGCAGAAGGAAAGAGGTTAATATAAGACCCTACTTTAAATAAATAGCTTAAATTTAGAGTTATTGTGCCTGTTGACAAACTGTATTTGATAATAAATTTAGGAAATGACCAGATGTTATAAACAAGTATTATAATTGGAACAAAAAACAGCTCACGAAGCACTTTGTATTCATTCGAAATGTTCTCAGTAACTATGATGCATAGCTTATACTCAGCTCCTTCATTAGTGTACCATTGCTGTTCAGTTCTCAAAAACTAAATTTTCCATTGAAAAGTAGGCCTGAAGAAACAACTTAAGTATACAACTTGCAAACAGTACATCAGTGAATTGAGGAAGGTGTACAGTACTTAACTGAGTAAAAATATGAATCATTGCTAGATAGGCCACTACTAGAATTGTAGTAACAGTGCTGATTTGAATAAGACGGCTTACATTCATCATTGGCAACTTGTCAAACACAAAACATTAAAATTTCTGTCTCATTCTTTTATTTAAAGAAAGGCATATAATTCATTCATATATATGTTACCATTCATGCAAAATAACATTTGCTTTTACAGTTAGAAGGAATCATGTTAACAGAAAAAGTACATCCAACATTAGTTCTCACATTTTGGAGGTTTCATATTGTCATGGCTAGAAAACAGCCAAATTGCCTTAGAGTCCTTTTAACACCTTAGAATAAGCAGTTCCTAAATGTAAGAAATGTGTTACAAATGTATTCGCTTCAAATTTACAAATGAAATTTTAGTTGTGAAGTATGTATATGGCAGATTGGAATTTAAACTTAACTAGACACTAGCATACACTCTAATAAAAGTTAAGAAGTTGCCTCCAATCCCGCCACCCAGACTAGAGAACGGGGTGTACAGTGTTGGTGGGCCTGAGCACTGTGTCTGCAGCTTCTTGGCGACTATAAAGCCAGCTGGAGCTACAGCCAAACCAGCTGGGGCACACCTCCTTTTGGAAGCCCCTGGTTCATCCTACATCTAGCTGCACAGTGGTTGAGTATTTGCTAATCTCTAAACTTGGTTCTTTATTTAAATCGGCAATACATAGGAAAAACATTTCAAAAAGAACAAAAAAAGGTATCCTGTGGAAAAAGCCTTCCTCCCTTAGAGGCAACGAGTGCCACCTGTTTCTTTTGCATCTTTCCAGAGATTTTATGCCTACATGCCTACACACACACACACACACACACACACACACACACACACACACACACATATACACACACATACACATATATATATATAATCAAGTACTCTATACACTGTCTTCTTACCATCTTATGGCTCTTACTTTTTTACTCTTAATTTTGTATTATGGAAATTATCTTGTATCAATACATTGAGATTTGCCTTGAAAAAAAAATTGCCTCCATTGGCAGTTACAGTTTGTTGCTTATTTTATTGTGTGCAAATCTATGTTTCGCTGGTTAAAGAAAGTAAAGAAAATTATCCATCAAAAATATGAATAAAGCAAAGGAATTCTTCAGATTTGCATTGAAGCAGCTACATATACCTTTCTCTTAGTTTATCAGTGCTTTTACTTCTAAATCCCAAACGACAATGCTCTCTCCTGAATACATCTACCCTTCTCTAATAAATAACTTAATTTTTCTCATTGCTTCTAATCCTTTAATTATTTCTTTTAAAATCATATTCAGCACAGTGTACAAAGAAGGCAGCATGGCAAATAGTACAAGTTTGAACCTGAGATCTTCTTTTCGTGTTCTGTCACATACTACTGCTATGTACTTGGAAACATCCCTTAATTTTGCTAAGCTTCAGTTTTCTCTCTGTATTCTCCTTTCTGTGATTAGACTGGTTAGTGCACATGAGACTGTTTCATACAATGCTAATCAATATATTACCAAAAGCTGGGATATTACTATATATAAAAACCAGAGTTATAGTTTGTCAGTTCTATACTCCATTTCCGTTATATTTTCTCTCCATTTGCCATGGCAAAAGCCTGGACCCAACTATTCTTGAATTTCTTTGACCTTGAAGGCAGTTATTCTTACTCAGCATGTTATAAAGCCTTCTGTGTGGTTCACCTGTTCTATAAACTCTCATTGGACAGATCATAAATTATCTGAGTTTCTTCTACTTGTGACAATAGGATAGATTAAAACTGTTTTTCCTTCTGCTTATTGTTAGCTCTTTGTGCACTAATTGTGTGCTAAGTGTTGTATTAAGTGGCATGCAAACTGTTTTATTTTATTTAATATCTCTAACAACTCGCGACATGGTGACTCATAATCCCCATTTTACCAAGAAGTCAAGCAACTGCCCTAGGGATGACAGCTGAAAAGTGAGAGAATCTCCATTTAAACTCAGGTCCTTTAGCTCTGGGGCTTAAAATAAACCCTCTCTCCCCAAGGTGAACCTGATCTTATTCGATCTTTTAGATTCTTAGATTTTACTGACACCTAGAAGACAATTTCTGTTACACTAAAAAATTAACAGAAACAGCAGACACAGAGCTTAATATCAAATGAAAAGAAAACAGTTGTATTTGTAAATGAACGAGTTGCCCTCCTTCATGGTTCTTACTCCCAAAGCAATGAGAATTTCTGTAAAATTAAACCAGCAGTATACTATGTCCAAAAGATTAACAGTTTCACTGTGTAAAATTCATTGATTTAGGAGCTAATTTAGTCTATTAAGTGAAGGAACAGCTGAATAATTGACTGACTATAAGTCATAATAACATAACAGTTTTCAATATAAATGTTTTTTAGGCTATTTTCATATGCATTGTTAAATTCTGCTAGAAAATTTTCTGTACACACTGTCCTAATGGAATAGAATAAGTTTCACACATCACATATTTTTAAAAAAAATTAGTTTTTTTTTAATTATTGTATGTTCCACAATATAAGACTATTAGGGTGCTCAAAATAGGCCTGTAATCTCATTAGAAGCAACAATAGCAAATTACTTTAAAAAAAAATCTTTCAAGCAGAATATTAATTTAAAAAAAATCACAAG
Organism: Cynopterus sphinx; assembly: GCA_030015415.1. NCBI lineage: Eukaryota > Metazoa > Chordata > Mammalia > Chiroptera > Pteropodidae > Cynopterus > Cynopterus sphinx. The sequence continues at coordinate 116,687,202 of CM057382.1, read as the reverse complement.
TAGCTCTTCTCTTACCTTAATATACTTTGCCCTTGAATACAAACTAGATGACAATACGTGAAAACCTCCCTTAGTCTCTCTTTAGTTGGCCTCCAAATATTCACTTATTTTCAGAACCAGAGAAACAGGAGCTTAAGAGGGGAGGGGGTTTAGGGGTGGGGGAAGGGAAGCACCCTTTCAATGGCCCTGCCTTTATTCTCTGCGAATGCCTAGCAACAGAAGCCCAAAGACCAAGAAACTAAGATGCCCTAGGGCACTGACCCTCCGCCTCCTTGTGTCCTTTTAGTGTTGCACAGGAGCCTGGGGTTTTTACTAAAAAGTGTTATTCAACCTGAAGCCTTAGTTGTCTCTGTGATTAGTGTTCTGTAAGGTTCAGTTTTTGTAAAAAATGCTGATGGCATTATATTTTATCAATTAACAATATTTAAGCCAGCATTGAAAATAAGCATTATATATACATTTTATGTCTTAAGAATCAGCCTTAATTTTATCCAGTTTAGAAACAAGAAAAAAAAAAGCAAATAACCTGCTTTTAGATTAACAGCATTCTTGCAGCCTTGGTTGGATTTCGGTCTTGAGAGAGTTTCATAGTCAGCCACACCTCACTGATAAAATCTACTCTAATTCTTTGCTAAAGCATTCTACAGTTTCTTATACAGCTCCTGTAAATGGGTGAAAAATGAGTTCTTGGAAGTCTACATTTCATGCATAATTTTTCTGGCGTATACAGAAATTTTATTCAGCTGAATCCCTTTACAATTTGCTTCTGCCTCTGTTTCAGCACTTGTCACATTCCTTATGTTCAGAAAAGAGATCTGCCTCTACTAGCGGGTGGAAGGTCCTGTGCTGTTGTCTGTAATACCTCAGACCCAATCTTGCACGTGATGGGTGATCAATAAATATGTGATGTTTGCTTCAGTAGCTAAGTAGTGGAAGTTTTGACATAAATTTGAGTCCTTTCCCACATATATTTTGCTCCCTGAGAGATTTTTTTCTCTCCGATCAGATGAGACACCCCAACTTACTGTTAATTGTTATAAAACAGTCTCCAGATATTAACACATTTAGATCTCTGTCTATAAAACCCTTTTGAAAATTTAAAGGCATGCAGGCAGAAGAGTCACTGTACCTAAATTTCAATAAGCTTTCAATGTTCTGCTTTTGAGAGACAAAAAAGAAACATTATTTAGGGGGAAAAAAAACAACTAGAACACAGGTTATTTATTTTTAATAAAACAAGCATTCCATTAGTTACTCTGCTTTTATGAAGTGAATAGAACCATAATATAGTATAAATCTCTCACATGAAATAATCCAAAATTCTATCAGAGTTCTATGGAAATACAATGTATAAAAGTCATGAAGCACACTGCATTCAGCTCTGCTCTAGGCTCCAGTAGCCTCTCCTATTTAGTCAGAGTAGAAAACTTCTAAATTTATAAGTATATCATCACATCACAAATATAATGCATTAAATAATAGTCATATGTCCATAAAAAATATTTTTGTTTTGACACTAAAGTTACACTTGAACATTATTCTTTAAAATAAGAAATTATGTTTGGGTGGACATATTTTTCCATATTCTTTTTAATAAACACAAATACATTTAGAACAATAATTGTTCATTAAAATAAAAACATAAAATTATGTTCACAGACCGACATAAACACAAGTCTGTGAGTTCAATAGAGAATATTGTGTGGACATGATGCACAGTACTGAGCATGACAAAACTGAGATTACACTGCACAATTATTCTAGCAAAGTTAATATCTTTACTCAAAAGTTGTAAAAATGCATAAAAACTCTTACTATTAATACATAATGCAGTATAAAACATATTTTATATTATAATATCTATTTAGTATTATATATATACTATATCATGTATATAAATAACATATACATACATGTATACATGCATAATATACACCCATATACATAATATAACATGTATAGCATATAGAATATATACACAATTTACTGTATCTCTATCTCTATCTGTCTATATATAGTTTTTATGTGTGTATCCCCAGTAACTCTAATACAAGATAAAAAATAAGCATTTTAAAGAACAAAAATAAATAGTTATGAGTTATTAAAGATTACTTTTCATCTATTCATTTTCGTAAATTTGTATGTGTGCACGTTTATGTGTGTGTATATGCATAGAGAGATGGAGATAAAAATTAAATATATAGGATTTATAGGAAAGTAAGCTTCATGAGGCAAAATATAGTGTCTTTTTATCTTATCACTGTATCCCTAGAATGTGACACATTTATGTATTTATTAAATAATTTTTGAAAGCAGCACTCAAAAGCAATGTCAAATTTTCTGAAGCCTTTTCAATCCCCAAATTATTTTCTCTACAGCAACCAGAGGTGATTTATATAAAGTGTTAATTAGATTATATACATTCTTGTGTGTGTTAAATCCCTGTTTTTTCCATTTGTGCCCAAAACACAACCCACATTCTCAGAAGCTGAATGATTTTACTACTCCAATCTCATGCCACACAATTTTCTTCTTTGCTTACTATGTCACTCAGTCACACCAGTCATTCAGGTGTTTTTTCAGTTCTCAAATATGGCACTTTGTCATTGTACCCTTTGGTCCTCTTGCCTAGAACTTTGTCTTTCTATTCTTCCATTCTCATCATTCTGCTATCTTCTCATCATTATTTCTCAGCTTGTATAGTTCCTTCTTTATAAATATCTCCTTCAAATATATATTTCACAATTAGTCACTCATTTCTCCTTTATTTCCTTCCTACCACAATTCTCTGTTATTTCATTTATTTACTTATTATCACTTAGTTTCCCAAATATGTCACTAAATTTCATGATGCTAAAGGAAAATGTCCATCATAGATTCGTTTTATCATATTGCTTGGCACACTATCTAACATATAGTAGGTGCTTAAGGTGCTTAATAAAAATTGCAAATGAGTAGATGAAAAATAACTTCTGAACACCCATAGCTCATCATTTATATTTCTCCTTAAACACTTAATCCTTTCTACCTTGAATTAGAGCAATTTGGAATGTAACTGGAACATAAGTTCCTCATGTGTCCAGGACAAGATGTGCTTTTATTTCTTTTTTTATCTTCCAGAGCACAGAGAATGCTAACAACCTGATGTGGTAGATGCTGTGATATACTACCCAGGTCCCTCATCGGAAATAAAGAATTATTCTTGCAACTGCTAGAAGACAGCCCTCAACTGTCAGCCTTCTTTGGGGATTATATCAGCTGAAGAGAACTGTCTTGCCCAGAGCCACACCTCCTTCCAACAGCAGCCTGCAACAAGTGATGGAAGTTGAAATATGAAGATTGCTTCCTCACTCTGACCAGGAACAATTGTAAATGGCATTGTTTCTGTCTTCGTTGGGACTACAAACACATTTATCATCTATCTATCTATCTATCATCTATCATCTATCTATCTATCTATCTATCTATCTATCTATCTACCTATCTATCTATCATCTATCTATCTATTTATTTTCTGCAAATATTTATTTTCCATTGTATTAAAACCCCTTATTTTTTTATTATTATTACTTTTTTATCTATAATACCCAGAACAAAGGTTCCATGCCCTAGTTTTTCCTGTAGTTTGTTATGGGCATGTGATCAAGTTCAATGGGTTGTAAGCAAAAATTATCTAACTGCCAAAAAGTGTCCTCACAGGAAACAAATGCATTTGCATCTTTCATTGCCCTTTCCTCCTTCCTACAGAATAGAACATCTGGAGCTCTGATGATCACATTGAATCATGAAAATAACTTGGAATCAAAATCTGTGCAGGACAAAGCATTAGGATGGATGAACCTGGTGTCCTGGACATTGTGATATATCACTCCAATGCTGACCAGACCAAGTCTAGATTTCTTCAATAGGAGAAAGAAGTAAACTTCTATCCAGTTTAAGCCACAATTAGTGGGGATTTTCAGTAATTGCATTCAAAAGCTGCCTAACACAGTAACTGACACAGAGATTCAAACAATGTAGACAGTCTTTGAAAATAATTTTGAGAGTTGAATCAATCAATCAATAATTATAGAAAAGTTATAAATTGTTGGCAACTTTTCACTGTGAGTATGACTAAGAGATAATAGAATAACAGAAGAAGGCAAAGATACTTTAATGATGGACTATTTCTTGAATGGCTCTTTAACAATTTATATATGAAGGCAGGAACAAAAAGCAATATAAAATGTTATGATTTGCTTAAATGACCTTGGATAGGACTATAAAAACATATTTCCTTCCTCCAGTGTCTCAGTTTCCCTCAGTTTTATCCCTACAATAAACATAATTTTTACCTTTTAAGATATATTTGGAATGGTCTAAGAAAAATAGAGCGTTCAATACAATCCTTTAAGATCAAATACTATTAAAATAATTCAACTTTAAATAGAATAAATTGTGTTAAAGAAGTTGACATTCCTCTCTGCACTTGGTTAAAATAAACTGGTTCTACTGTGCTAGTAAAACATAACTCAAATTTAACTTTTCAGCGGACAAAAGAAGAAAAATAAAAAATTTTGGAACTATAAAAATGATTTTATTTATACTGTAAACTTCATAGTTATAAGACATGTCATTATTCAAGAAAAGAAAAAATAGTCCTGGGTGTTTGTTGACTCTGGAGTGAGTCAAATCTGGGTTCAGGTCCTGAGTCTATCTTTTATTTTCTATATTATCTTAACATAAGCTTCTTCAGGAACCTATATCTGTTTCGTTAACTCTTAAGTGGGGATGTATTTAGTAATGCTTTCTTTACATATCACATCCTGTAATAAATTGATTTCAGCCTTTCAGTTTTTCCTAATTCTTGATATCATGCTACTTATTTTTACAATAATATGTTGGTATAATCAATCTTTAAAACTTTATTTATGTCTCAAGGAGATGGAGTTCTCCTCTCCAGTTAGTCTAGTCTACCTAGTATCTTTTGCTTCTACTTTTGCTTCTGCATGTCTCCAAAACAGACAAAGACAGTTCAGTGGTTTTTAGTATATTCACAAAATTTTATAACTATCAGCACTAATTCCAGGATATTTTCATCATCCCACAAAGAAACCCCATATCCATTAGCAATAAGTTCCATTTCTCCTCTCCCCTTAACCCATAGTAACCACTAACCTACTTTCTGTCACTATGTATTTGCCATTTTTTGTACATTTCTTATAAATGGAATCATGTAATATGCGATGTTTGGTGTCTGAATTTTCACTTAGCGTAATGTTTTCCAGGTTCATTTCTATCATAACATGTACCAGCACTTCATTCTCTTTTTATGACTAATATTTGACTGTATGTATTTGACTGTATACCACACTTTGTTTATTCATTCATCAGTTGATGGACATTTAGGTTCTTTCTTTCTTTTGGGGGCAATAATTAATAATGCTGCTAAGGGCATTTGTACATAAAGTTTTTGTGTAGACATATGTTTCAATTAACTAGGAGTGAAATTTTTGGGTCATAAAGTAATTCCACATTTTGTTTTCTGAGGAACTCTCACACATTTTCAAAGTAATTGCACCATTTTGCATAGCCACCAGCAATGCACAAGGGTTCCATTTTTTCCAACATTCTCACCAACACCAGTTACTATATGTCTTTATGACTATAGTCCTTCTGGTGTGTGAGGAGCTTCATTGTTTTTGTATACCTGCTCTTAAACATGCAACACAACAGGAGTCAAGGAAAATATTGTTAAATTGTTAAATAGTGAATTGTTATTGTATTACTCCCAAAATTTTCCTCTCTTCTGGGAATTTTCTTTCTCATTTTGCTTGCCTTTCCAGTTTCTATGCATGCCCCTTATTCTTGCCTTTATAAAGAACAACTTTATGGTTCAAGACCTAAACTTTTTTTTCTGCCCTAAACTTTATGGCACATATTGTATACACTACCCATTTATTTACTGTTTGGCTTTATTATCTTCTTACTGTATATTTCTTATGTTCCCAATTCTATCTGTATGCTGTTTGATTTATAGAACTGTGCCTCATCCTCATGAACATTTCCTATAACACTTAGCATATTCCTGAATACACATAGTGGAGCCAAAGTAAAAGCCTTTGGACTTTGTTTTATTATTAATTTAGGAATATCACACTTCCTTGATCTTTTCTTGACTTTTGTCTTCTACATACTTTATTTTCTAAATACTGTAAGCATTATTTTAGTATCAAAATTTAGATCTTCTTAACCTAAAGTATTTATTGTTATATTTTTCATTCTATAGCTGTCTAGCATGTAAAAACAAAATGTTTTTGAGATGATAAAGTGAAGTATATTTTTTGAAGCAAATTGTTCAACACTTTAAAGTTGTCAGTTGGTCCTCTAAAATTACTTTTTAATAACCTGAGTAGTTTTCATAAAATATGGTACATTACCATCAAGATATCTGCCATTTGATTTGTGTTTCAGAGAGCCATTGGGTAATGGTAGCTAAAACAAATAATGTAAAGATTTTAAAAGCTGACAAAATCGTTGATCAATATTTTAATAGCTTTCTGTGTCAATGTGAATATGGTAAAAAGAAAAAACAGACAAAATTTTCCCTAAAGTTTATACTTGCAGATATAACCCCATTTTCTATCCTTCTTTGTAGAAAACCAGTGGACCATATACTCCATGTGTCTACTTTCTCATCCCCTAGTATCTCCATATGCCCCACCTATAAGATTTTCATTTCTTCTTATTCCACTTGAATCAGTTACTCAAGATCTCATTGACCTCGTTCCATAGTAATCTCTTTCTTGCCAAATAGTAATGGTTAAATTCTCAGTCCTCATCTTATTTCCGTTAGCAGCATTTGACCTGGTTGGTCACCCCCTTCTTTTTAGAAATACTTTCTTCACTTGGAATTAGGGAAACAAGACTGTCCTGAATTTTTATATCATCTCAATTTCTCTTTTTCTTTTACTCCTCATACTCTTCTCAACCTCTAAAGTTAGAATGTCCCATAGCTTAATACATGGCCTTTTTGCATGCCCTATCTCCTATCAGTACCTCTGGGTATTTATAGGGTAACTGAAGATTTTAAATACCATCTATGTGCAGACAACTCAAAATTTATATTTCTAACCCAATATTTGCTCTTGAATTCTGAGAGTAATAGAAAATTGCTTACTTGGAATCTCTATTCAGGTATTTAATTGCTAAGTTTAAAACTGAGCTTTTTATTCCCAATCCTCATATTAAAACAAACAACAACAAACAAACAACAACAAATATACAAACAGAAAAACGCTTTTCTCTAGCTGTTGCATTCATAGAAAATGAACATAATTCGATCAATTGCTTTCCCTCACAATGCACATCCACTACACAAGCAAAAGTGACACCTCAACTTTCAAAATATATCTGGAATTTTAACCTATTCTTATGATCTCCGCTATTTTCAATTTAGTGTAATCCACTAAAAGTCTTTCCTGCCTTTTGTGATTCTCAATTCTGCTCTGGATTCCCTATAATCAGCACTGCATGGCAGTCAGAGTACATTTTTGGAATGTAAGTGATATTATAAAACTGATTCTTAAAATTATCCAAGGACTTTCTATTACACTCACCATAAAATCCAATTCTTTGTCATAGTCTATAAGGATCCTCATGACTCTCTTCATGACCTCATTGCCTGTAACTATCCACTTAGCTTAATCCTCTTAGCCATACCAATCTTCTTCTTGCTTCCAAAATACATCAAAACAATTCTTATTTCAGGACTTTTCATTTATGTTTTCATTGCTTTGATTTCTTTTTGGTTCCTTACATTCATTTTTTTTTTCTGAGATATCACCTTTTCCAATTGTCGTTTAATGACCAACCTGTCAGCTCCATCCTTGTGTATCAGTCATAGTTCTTAATTGCAAACAATAAAACTCACAGTGAATATTTTAAGCAAAAACAAATATATTAAAAGATATTAAGTATCACACATCATACCAATCATTCTAGAGCTCCTTTCACATCAATACTTTAGGGGATTGAATACCAGAATCGGCCAGTAATGTTTCTGAAGACCTGGACTCCTCTACCACCACATAAATCAGGAAACTCAATGTCCTGAAAGAAACAAAGGTCTTCATGATCTTTGATTTCATACTGAAATCTCTTTTAAAAAATTTATTTATTTAAATTAGTTTCAAGTATACAGTACATGGGTTAGACATCTGTATAATTAGTAAAATCATCCCTCCATTGCTCTCTTCCTTCCCTGAACCTCCACCCAGTATTAATGCTAACTGTATTTCCTGTGTCATGCTCCCTATCCTCATACCTGTGACCAACTGTCAACTACTTATTTGCACTTCTTTAACCCTTCACTCTTTCTCCCAGCTTCCCACACTTTCCTCTGTCTATCACCAAATTGTCCACTATATTTGTGAATCTGTTTTTGATTAGTTTGTTCTTTTTGTTCCTTAGATTCCACATATAAGTGAAATCATATGGTATTTATCTTTCTCCATCTGACTTATTTCACTCAGCATAATAACCCTCTAGGTCCATCCATGTCATTGCAAATAGTAGGATTTCATTTTTTTTAATGCCTGAATAATATTCTATTGTATATATGAACCACAATTTCCTTATCCAATCATTTGTTGGTGGGTATTTAGGCTGCTTCCACATCTTGGCTATTGTAAATTGTGCTTCTATGACTATTGGAGTGCATAGATCTTTATGAATTATTGTTTTTGTTTTCTTTAGGAAAATACCCAGAAGTGCAATTGATAGGTCAAAAGATATATCCATTTTTAATTTTTTGAATAATCTCCATGCTGTTTTCCATAGTGGCTGTATGAATTTTCAATTCTACCAACAATGTATGAGGGTTCTCTTTTCTTCACATCCTTGCCAACACTTGTTTTTTTTTATTTATTAATGATAGTCATTCTGACAGGTGTAAGATGATATCTCATTGTGGTATTAATTTGCACTTTTCTGATAGTTAGCGACCATGAGTGTCTTTTCAGATGTCTATTAGCCACCTGTATTTCCTCTTTGGAAGTATTTGTTTAAGACTTCTGCCCATTTTTTAATTGGACTGTTTGTTTTTTGTTGTAGAGTTGTGTAGGTTCTTTATATATTTTGGATATTAACCCCTTATCAGATGTATCATTAGCAAATATCTTCTCACAGTCAGTTGTCTCTGTTTTGTTGATGATTTCCTTTGCTGTACAAAAACTTTTTAGTTTGATGTGGTCACATTGTTTATTTTTCCTTTATTTCCCTTGCCCAAGGAGATATAACTGAAAAGAATTTTCAGTCAATAATATCAGAGTTTGCTACCAACGTTTTCTTCTAGAAATTTTACGGTTTCAGGTCTTGCATTTAATTCTTTATTTATTTTGAGTCTATTCTTGTACACCATGTAAGAAGGTGGTCCAGCTGCTGCTGCTGCTGCTGCTGCTTCTTCTTCTTCTTCTTCTTCTTCTTCTTCTTCTTCTTCTTCTTCTTCTTCTTCTTCTTCTTCTTCTTCCTCCTCCTCCTCCTCCTCCTCCTTTCTTCTTCTTCTTCTTCTTCTTCTTCTTCTTCTTCTTCTTCTTCTTCTTCTTCTTCTTCTTCTTCTTCTTCTTCTTCTTCTTCCTCCTCCTCCTCTTCCTCCTCCTCCTCCTCCTCTTTCTTTCTTTCTTTCTTTCTTTCTTTCTTTCTTTCTTTCTTTCTTTCTTTCTTTCTTTCTTTCTTTCTTGGCATTTTTCTGTCCAATTTTTCCAACACCATTTATTGAAGAGACTGTCTTTACCCCACTGCATATTCTTACCTCCTTTGTCAAATATTGAGCGTATAGGCATGGATTTATTTCTGGGCTCTTTATTTTGTTTCATTGATCAATGTATCTGTTTTTTTATGCCAGCACCATGCTGTTTTGATTACTGCAGTCTTACAGTTTAGTTTGATATCAGATAGTGTAATAACTCCAACTTTGTTCTTCTTTCTCAAGATTGCCCTGGCTATTGGTTCTTTTATGGCTCCATATAAATTTTAGGATTATTTGTTTTAGCTATCTGAAAAATGCCTTTGGTATTTTGATAAGGATTGCATTGAATCTATAGATTATTTTGGGTAGTCATACTAAAATCTTATGCTAGTTTATGTATCTGACAGAATCCAAGATATTGCCTTCATCCTAGATTAAAAGTAGCTGAGAAAGTAAGTTTTTTATTTTCCATTTTGGGAAAGGTCAAACTCATAATGTAGAAAATTATTAAAATGCAATATGTAGGAGCTGGGAGGATGGGTGGAAAACGAAAGGGTTTAGGATGTGCAAACTGCCAGTTATAAAAGGTAACAAGGATGTAAAGTACAGTATAGGGAATATAGTTAATAATTTTAATAACTATGTATGATGTCAGATGGATACTAGATTTATTGGGGTGATCACTTCATAAGTTATATAATTGTCTAATCATTGTTATTCATCAGAACTAATATAATATTGTATGTCAATTATAATTAAAAAATTTTAAATATATTAAAAAATTTTTAAATATATGCCTGTGAAAATTTTCAAATAAATACTTTGATTCTCAAAAAATTCTTAAAAAATAATTTTTAAAAATGTAATGGAAATTCTTAAAAATATTGGTCATCCTTAATGACATGTTAATTATACACTGCTTTTATTTTTTATTGTGCTATCACTCTCTGATATTGTAGGATATACTTATTTATTTCACTGCTGTGACTCCAATAAATATAAACTCTCTGAGATAAAAAATTTTGTCTATTGTTTACTATACATTTAAGTCCCAATATGACACTCTATGACATTCTTTGATTCTGTTAGCACGTAGATGGACATAAGAATATATTTCAACTTTAGGTTGACCATCATGAAGACTGTCCTTTATTTAAGATACCAAGTTTCTTGAAAAATAGAGGTGTCTGTGTCTTTAGGAGCAATATGAGCAAAGCACCTGGCATCCAAGTTAATCTAACCTTCTAATCCCCAGTTGTCTCATCTGTAAAAGGGAAATCACAATAGAATCTGCTTATAAAATTGTTGTAAAGTACAAATAAAATAACTTAGGATTAGCAAAAAGCCATCCATCTAGAAAACATTGATTAAATATTAAAGTTAGTATCAATTATAATATCTATTATATCTCTTTGTGTATAACTAAGCAAAATCTCCATTATGGAAGAAAGAATTAAAGTAAACTATCCTTTTGAAAGATATATCCTTGATAGAATATAATAGCTCATTTTTGTATTTAAGACACACAAATTAGTTTAAAACAAAGTTGTTGTTTTTTTTTATTAATCTATAGAACACCTTTACAGAGAATAATTCAAAGACCACACTTAACTACTGAAAAGAAAAAAAAAACTGTGAAACTATCAAAAAGTAATTAAGATACAAAAACATACTTATAATTAAATTTTATCTGAAAGTGGAAAACTATCCAATATTTCATATTTAAAGCATACCTGTGAAGGTGAAAAAAGCAATTCTAGCTGTGGGAAATTGATGTTGTAATGTCCAATGTCAATCAGAGATCAATCTACATGAGAAAATTTTACATGGTGACCTGAATATTTTAGAATTTCCAAATCCCCTCTCCCTCAAACTTGAAGGACATGAGTAAATTTTTCATCAGTTAGCATATGATTGTTGGAAAAGGAAGAGAAGATGATTAATTAAGGTTGAGTCTCTTTTGTTCAGTTCTGGTTCAATGATGTGCACTGGAAAATGACATAAAATCATATTTTTCTGATATTTCATAAATGAGGTCATCAGCATCTAATTATTTTCTTTATTCTCTATACTAAGTGATTTGCTATTAAAGAATATTCAATAATAAAGGAAGGCCAAACTCAACACAAATATGAAGAGAAAGAGAAATGCTATCATTGATTTTGAGGTAAAAAAGAGAAATTTTTTATTTTTATAAAAATACATATATTCTTTAGAGAAATGTTGAAGGTTTTATGAAACTCCTGACAGATTTTATTGCTAAGCCTTCATATGACTTAAATCAAATACTGCTTTGTAAATATGTTACAATAATGTTAGAACTAAGACTTAACATTTCTAATAATATATTTGAAAGCATACTGGGCCTCCACTGATCCCTGTTGGGACCATTTTCATTTTCTATGTTGTTATCGTCTGGGCTGTTTTCTCTTTTTTTTTCCTAGCTATTTCATGTAAAACATAAACATATATAAACTATGTGTGTGTAAGCTAAGCCCTTTCTGATTAAAAAATAATAATAAAACAACAGACCTATGATTTAGGTGATAGTATAACAAATTAGTTATATTAATGATAACAATAGTAAAAAGAATGCCAATGTTTTATTTTTAACATCTTTATTTAAAGTCACAAATAGTGTAGAATTTAGGATGCCTATAATTATCTTACCTAATCAATTCTCTCTAATTTAGTGTTCAAGAAGATTAAAACATTTTAAAATAAGATAGATTCAAGGCAAGACCACACAAACCATAAAATTGTCCTCACTCTAAGAAGTGCCACTGAGTCTGAATATTTGTGCAAACAAACCAACTGCAAAAACACATTTTGAAAAATCAGAGAAATTTGCTAATGGACTGGGTGTTATATAGACAGGAAAATCTGTTATAGTTTTGTGTGATAAAGGTTTTGTAGTTACATAAGAATATGGCTTTATTTTTAGAGTTACATACTAAAGTATCTTTAAAGAATGACTGAGTGCAAAATAATGAAAAATTTATTGCTTAGAAATGCATAAAAGATAAATATGTTGATAGTTTTAAAAACATCATCCACTGTGCTTATTACATCACTTCTCTTACAGAAGGTGGTTTAGACAGAAGAAACCTGCTGTAGAAATTTGTGATGTGTGTCATTGTCTCTAGACCACTTGATTGCCTTTATAAAATGGCATATGATGGTATAGAGCTATGCCCGGACAATAGCTGACCATCTCTCTCCCCCTTGATCACTGTGGAGTGTTAAACTGCCTCTGTGAACAACCGCATAAAGTGATTTGAAATGTAGCCCAGACTAATGATCCTTTTGTAGCATTAAAAACTGAATTTGTTCCAAACATTCCTGGATTTCCTTTTATCTGTTAGTATGTCAACAAATTCATTATATCAACAAATCTTTCTGACAAACTGGAGAGGAGAAGGTGACAAAGATAAAGCAATAAATAATTTATATATATATATATGTGTATATATATATATACATATATATATAAATATATATATACACATATATACATACATATATATATTAGCTGATTAAAAGAAGTTAATGACATAGAGGGCTTAACATATTTCTTTAGAATTTTGCTTTTATTTAACTAAGATACAGAGTCAATTCTAAAATTGTTTTATCTTCTAACATACTGAAATAAACTCAGGATTTATAGTAATCAATAGTCATAGAAAGCAACCATGTTTTATTTAAATTTTTTTCTTTTTGAACAGCAACATTTTATTAAAGTTGATTTTCCTATTATCAATACTTAAGATCATCTGACAAAGCAAAAACAAAAATGATAACAATTAAATACAAAATCAAATAAAAACGTTTGTGTCATCTAGTTAATATATTTATATACTTTATATAAAAATTATTTTAATAAAAAGCTTCAAATAAATATTTTTAGTAATCCAGTAAGGGTATAGTTTTAGTTTTGTCCACATCTACAAGATTAATTACATAGAGCATTTGAAAGTTTCTAAGATATTTTATTTAAACAAAGAGAAAATGACATAATTCACATTATTAAACAAGTTAAATATTTTAAAATATTATTTTATCCTTCAAGTCTAAAGTATATATTTATATTTTGCCATAGTTACATGTTCATTCATAATTGATTATCTCCTCTGTTTAGAAGGAAAAGCCATTCTCATCTTTAATATTTGTATATAATTTAAGGTCCATTATCTTTTAAAACAAGAAGTATCCTTATTAATACCCATATCTGCTATTTTACTTTTTATTTTTAAACATTATCCAAGCTAAGAATTTTCATAGTTGCTAATTTTTAATAGGTACTTATGTAATATTTATTTGATAACAATTTCAAAGCTATACACATTATACAATATAAAAGAAATGACAATATGTGCTTGTATCTGACTTCAGAAATATAACGTGAATAAAGCACCATATATTTATCCTTTTATAATGTGCTGATAACATGGGCTAAATTGGTCCTACACAACTTTTTCTTGAAAATTAGGGAATAAAATTATAGCTTTAAAGCACATGCAATTTTGTTTCTAAACAACAGATGGCAGTATTAAATTCTAGATTACTTTTTCTTTTTTTTTCTTTTTTTTCTTTTTAACTCATGACTGTGCCTCAGAAACATAATTAGTTTTAATTCAGGAAATACAATTTTACTGATATTCAGTATTTTAAAAAATTTTGGCAGTGTCTTGTACAAAATACTGTTTGGTTTTTTTTAGACAATATCTGACAGTATTTGGAAAGCCAATTGATCAAATTTTAAAGGCATGAACATCAAAACAAATTAAATGAAGCTCATAGTCTAACTGATTACACTAATAGTACTGGACCCTCAACCAGGATAATCTCTTCGGAGCATCAGGGGAGATTTGAATAGCCTGGGAGGGAAAAGGCTAAACTAATGTACACTAGAACTTAGTGGCCATGGATAAACCTATACCAATGGTCACGTAAAAAGTAAAATAAAACAAAACTTGCCAATTGCCCTTTTCTTTTCCTCAAGAACTATTATCTAGGTTAGAACATGTTGAAAAAGCTGAGGAGAAGGAAGACGACAAAAATAGTTTTGTTCTCATAGAGGAGAGATACTACAGTCTGGTATAGGAAAAGGAGATTCATTTATTGTGAAATTTTGCCATGCGCATGAGTTTTTGGTAGGAGAGTTTAGAGTCAGCTACTTTATCCTGATGACTCCTTTATTCTGTTTCATCTGTGGGCTACTACGTAGGGCTGAAAGTAGAGTTGTCTTTAGGTGCTTATCTGTTTATGTGTCTGTTACACCCACTTTCAGCAACCCCAGTGACATCATCCTGCTGCACCAGTGCTTTTCTTAGAACAACATTTTGGAAAGTGAGCCTAAAATATTCTCTTGACCTTTCACTATCCAACTTCTCTTTACATCCTTTTTTTAAAAAGCAAAACAAAACAAAAATATACTTTTTCTTTCTGTTTTCTTTACGATTCAAAGTTGATATCATATATCTGTCCTTATCACTTAACAAAATATTAATGTTATCCTTTCTATTTCTTATCTCATTCTTTTCAAATTTGTATTGTGCTCCACAAAATAGATTTTGAATAAGACTAAAATGGTTTAATGTCATTTAATGTATATTTTTCTATTTCAGAATATTTCTGCATATGAAGCTTAGAAAAAATCCCCACTACAATTTATACATTCACTCTTTTCACTTCTCTACTAAATTTATGTAAATAGTTTCTTTAATTATTTTGACTATACTATATCAGTATATATGTGCTGTGCTGATTTAGTAACGTCAAGAATAAGATTTAACTGTTGTTATCTATTTTTTTCAGAATTAAAAAAATAAAATGTCTTAAGTAAATCATTCTCTATCCCTGGTTGTGCAAAATTCCAGGGTGTTACTATTTTAAAATGTTATGATGTTTTCCATAACAAACCAACCAACCAAGACAATACTCAGTAGTGGATTGAGAACCATGAGTTGGGCTCAGGTAAGGGCAGGGTTGACGGAACTGACACAGCTGCTGGCATTCTGCTAACCATCTAGAGTCCATGAAGAGAATAATTGCAGCAGCAGAGGTAGCAAACTCAAGTGTTCACAGGTGACACATAAGTATGTACATGAATGAAGATCAATTTTTCTTGAAAAATAGAGATACGTAATTCCATCTTTTCTATTTCCACTTTTCATAGAGATCTGACACACTAGGATTTTAACTGTAAACAACAGAAAAAGGCAAAATAGCAATGGCTTAAGTAAAATAAAAATAATTTCTCTCTTGAGGAGAAATTTAGAGACAGTCGGTTGCTGGGATGGCAACTCGGTTCCAGAAAGTTCTCAAAGACCAAAGCTATATCTAATCCACTGCTCTGCTATCTCTATTATATGTCCCATGTCCTCAGGTTTCAAAATGGCAGTAAGAATTTTCTCCATGTATTTATATTTCAGGAGGTAGAATTAAGAAATACATGAAGAAGAAAAGGAGGCAAAATGGTATGCATCTGCTTTTTTTTCTGGCTTTATTGAAGTATAATAGACAATTAGTTGCTTATATGTACATTGTACAATTCAATGAGTTTTATTTTTCAGGTATAGTTGGCATACAATAATATTCCAATTTCAGTTGTATACCATAGTGATTAGAGATCTATATAACTCACAAAGTGATCACTCTACTAACTCTGGTACTCCTCTTCCCCCTTACATATTTGATACAACATTATTAGCTATTTTCCTTATGCTACACTTTATATCTCCATGTCTATTTGGTAACTATCCATTTGTACTAAACCAGCTATCTTTGAAGAAGCTATGGTATGACACTTATGCTACCACTGAATTGGCCAGAACTTAATCTCATGTCATATCAAACTGCAAAAGACTACAGAAAATGTACCTTTCTCCACTCTACCTGGATGTTATCCCAGAGTATTTATTAACACAGAGACCTATGGAACCAATATCAAAATGTCAGAGTAGACACAAACCTAGTTCTTTATAACTTTGAGTGGCAGTACAAATGATGTATTAAATCTTTCTCTCTCTCTCTCTCTCTCTCTCTCTCTCTCTCTCTCTCTCTCATTTTTTGTTTTGGCAATCAAATCCAATTAAATTTATTGAAACTAAACTAAAGGAAAATGCATTGCAATCTGTTGTTATGGTAACTATAATGGTTGAAATGTATGTACTATTTTCACAGAGTAAATGATACATTTCAAACCATGTATTTTTAAAAATTGCTGTATGGTTTGCTTAATAGCTCAAGTATAAAAAAATATTTGTTGCTCTGTTGGCAAAAAAACCCATAGTTTTGACTAATTTGATAAGTTTTTAGCAGTTCTGTAATCCATTTGATTTAATTAAATTTTCATCTTGTTTTAACAATGAATAATTGGAAATAAAATTTAAAGGTCTAAAAAGAAAAAATCTAAATTTGAATTTATTAGTTCAACTAATAATTTTCATTTGCAATTTACTATCAGAATAAATTTATTTCACTGGATATAATCCATCTCAAAGAGAACATGGTCAATTCTAATGTCATTAGTGATTTAAAGTAATTTATAGATTGGAATTATATTTTAGTAGCCCATAAAATGTTATAGTCCATATATTTGAAAAACCAATAGTTTGTTTATGACATATGCATATGTAGAAATGGATATAAAGTTGTAAAAGGTAGCACAAGTTTTAAACTTTTGACCACAGCTGAAACTTTTGTATATTAAAACCCAAATTTAAATATTCAGTTTTTTGATAAATGTACATGGTTGGTTATATGTTAACATTAGGGAAAACTGAATGAAAGATATACAGAAACTCTCTGTACTTTTTATCTATTTTGTAAATCTCATATTATTTTAAATGAATAAGTTTTGCAAAATGTTCAGAATTAAACTAGATTACAAATGTTTATTCAAAGTTTTATTGGTGTATGGCTGATATATTAATACTATTACATACAGAGAGTGAAAATGGTTTGAATATGACTGTTGTTTTAAGTCATTCACATTCAGCCTTATCAACTTTACCTCAAGTTGGTTCATATCACCTCCCAGCTGAGACACATGGTTACACTCAGCACTTAAAAAGCAAGAGCATTAGATATCAAGGGTTCACCATGTGTTCAGAAATTATAAACTTTCATGACCTCTTAGCTCCTGAGACAGGCTGTCTCAGAGAAAGCATATTTTTTATTCATAAACAGTAATCTCTGGTTTTGAAAGACAAGTATGGAAGGAAATATCTCAGCAATTCTTTAAATTTTTTTTTAAAGAAAAACTAATTCAGCTTTCCTCCTAACCTGAGTATTTCCCCACCTTTTTTATCACAATTAAAGCTTCCACTATTTTTCCAGATACACAAGAGAAAAAATTAACTAACTCAAAAATGTATTTTTGTTGTTGAGGTACAGATTGGTTGTTACATTCAAACCCATCCTTTCACTCGTATCTTCCAGTTCAGCTTGCTCTGGATCTGGACTATTTGACATCTGTTCCCATATAGTCTCTAGCCTTTATTGTTACTTGCACAATTCATTCCATGAAGTACCATCAGCTTTTTCTGTACACTCTGTACATGTATGGGCCCTCTCTGATGCACTCCCCACCAGCACCCACACACAGACACATCCACAAACATGTTCCAAGATTTTAAACTCAATACCCATCAAAAGCATACTGTACTGCAAACTGTGGACTGAATTTGAACACTTTTATTCATAAAGAATTAAGACAAAATTCCTGCAT
This sequence comes from Cynopterus sphinx, assembly GCA_030015415.1. Taxonomy (NCBI): domain Eukaryota; kingdom Metazoa; phylum Chordata; class Mammalia; order Chiroptera; family Pteropodidae; genus Cynopterus; species Cynopterus sphinx. The sequence continues at coordinate 116,668,741 of CM057382.1, read as the reverse complement.
TTGTGAAAATGCAGCGGAGTAATTGGCCATCTAATAGTATACTCTTTCTTATTGACCAAATTTAGTCTATTTTAATAAAAAAGAAAAGACTATGAGTTCTCTAGATCTGCTCTTCACACCTCCTTTTTTTCACTTAAAATACCTACCCTTTCTCCATTATTCTCTTTTTAATTATCCATAAAAATCTAGGTGAAAGACCTCTACTGTGAATTTTTTTTAAGATCAGTAAATAATCTTATTTCCTTTGAAAGAAAACTTAATAACACAATACACTCCTATTAAGTTCCAGGACCCAAGATTTCTAAAAATAAAGAGATTTGCATATAAAATAACTTAAACTTCTAAAAATCAAAGACTACATATAAACAATGTTTAATAACAGTAAGTTTTGTAATTGTTTAGATACAGAGGAAAACTTCCTGGTACATGCTGAATTAACATCATCCCTGTATGTGCTTTTCATCCTCTACTACTTTGTAAGCTTCTTGAGGAAGCAAGGGTAGCCATTAATGTTTAAAAAAATACTCCCCTTGTATACCTCATATAGCCTCATGGTGATTCTTGTTTATTGAATAATCTACATATTGCAAGCAATGTGTTGAGAGGCATTTGTGGAAAAGTGTCCATTCCCACCTCCAGATCAACACATGAAAACATGACTTCACCACTTTGAGGAGAAGCAAGAGAGGACGTTGATCAGAAAGACCCACGGGTAAGGTAAAGCAACTGTCTGCAAAGTGCTCAGAGGAGACAGGTGCGGCTGCCTCTGGAGGTCTGTTTGATTGGTGGCGCACTGACTGTGGGGCATGCAGGGCAAAGAATGCCTCCTAGTTCAAACACTTCTACTATTACCTGTGAACACATTGATCACTACTGTTCAAAGTGGATCTCAGAGCACTATATATATGATGAAGAGTGTTTTTTCATCCTCCTTCTTTTCAGTCCTTCTCCCTTTCTGATCATCTTATAAATAATGCCTGAGAAACCAATTTCTTTTAGCTCCCTCACTACCTATCTGAAGGTACAAAGACCTCATTTGTGCATGTTCACCTCCCATGTCAACAGAGAGTGCAAGGCATATGAAAAGGTGCCTAATAAAAAAACACCTAGAAAGGCTAAATCCTACTTTTTCCCTGTTTTGAGACCTCTGTTTAATGACTGGTGTCAGCCACAACACTTCCCTGATTTGTGAGAAGAAGGTAGCCTTCAAATTGAAGTTTGGAGCATTGTCATACATTTGTGAGATATGGCTCCTTCATCCCCATTTGGGATTTGTACTACAGAACCCATAAACAGGAGTTTACACTGTCTCTCTTATTGCCCAGGGAACAAATTGTGGACTGTGAAAGTAAAATACCTAGTGCCTTTAAATTTACAGCAGCTCAATATTTTGTCATTGGATTAACTGCATGCTGTTACACTGATACTGCCGGAAGGACTTGACATTTCAGAGCAGGTAACATTAGTAGTAGAAAAAGAGGAGCTGTAAGTCTAGGTTATGTCCATGATCCTCAGCCTAGCTCTTTCCTTTGTGATTTTACTTCTTTATCTGTGACTTATATTGTTAATACCCAATACAATACAGAGGATTGAATAATGTTAATTGATTTAAAGCACTTAGGTCACAGCCTGAGCTATAATAGGATATCAATAAACACTTATTACTGGTGTTAGCAATCTTCACTTTCATTTGGGGGCTGTAATGATAGTATTTATAACTTACTTATTCACAGGAATAATATAAGAATAATTTTCATAAAATTGTCTAAGGTGCTAGAAGAAATTGAAATTACAGTAGTAAAACTGTCATTTATTTTAATTTGTGTTTATTTGACATTGACACTTGGACATTTCAGTCAGTTTAGTGCAGTGATTCTCCAAGTGTGATTCCTGGGCCAACAGCAGCAGCATCACCTGGGGAATGAGTTAGAAACACATGTTCTTTGGCCCTACCCCACACCCACTGAGAACCACTAATTTAGTGTATTTAGAGAAAAAAAACCAACCAAAACAATTTACTTTTCAGGTAGGGGAAAAACAGAAATCTGATATCAATAAATACTTTCTTTACCTATAAATGTTTCTTGTAGGAACCAGATGAAACTATATTATTAAAAATAAAGCCATAATTTTTTTTCACAACGCATTTTCTACATTTTATTCTATTTTTAGGTAAATGCTCATCCCCAGACCCTAATGTAAATCTGGAATTAGCCTGTTTTCTACCAATAAGTTTCTCCTTTTACCCTCCAATCTTTTTTTCCTAGATCCTTAGTCTCCTCCCCCACCCTCCCAGATCCTTTTCTCTGGAGCCCTTCGCCTGCACTGCCTTACCTTCCATCAGATGTGCCCGTCAAACAGTCCTCTTTTCTTTTCCAATCCAAAAATTAGAGCCTTCATTTCTACTGGGGAACCCAGAGAAGCTCCGAGTACCTTCACTCCAAAAACAAGCCTCTGTAGGAAATGGAAGATTCTCTGTTTTAGCAGTGGTGGCCCTACGTTCACACTGTTTCTTCTACTAGAAGAGTATTTCTTCATATTTTCACATCTTCACTCCATTTCTTCAGTAGAGTCTTTTTAGATATCACCTTCTCAGAAGTCCTTCTTTGACCATCTCATCAAATATATCCACTCCCTTCCCTCCAAGAACTCTTCAATCTATTCCTCTGCTTTATTTATTGTTAAATTAATTACCACTTTATTATTTATATAGTTTTTTTTTACTGACTTCCTCTGTCAGTAGATTGTAGGCAGGTCTTTGCTCTGATTCAGTACATAGCACATAACAAGTAAACACCTTTGAAATAAATTCCTTTTACAGCAAATATAGTGTATGCATGGTGCTTTCTTCAATTCACAAATATTTATTGAGTACCTAATCGGTGCTAGGCAAATGACAAAGCGCTGGTGGAAAAAAATGATAAAGTATATTTCCTAAATTAAAAGACTATGCACTTAAATAGTCATAGATATAATAACAGAATAGTACGCACAGTGGTTTTTGAATATGAAGGCCAACTTTACTGGTCGACAGATCAGAAAAGGTTTTTAATTGGAGATAATAAAATTGAAATCTATTTTAAAACTGCTAAATATGTTTTCAAAAGGCAATAAACATTCATATGTCTTATAAATATTGTAAGTATTTATTCAAATTAGCTCAGATCACTTTTTCACATATTTAATAGCAAAATAGATTTGTCTCATTTATTCTTTTTTAGATAAAAAATTAATTCTAAAAGTATTAACAAATATGTCTTGAAGCCTTCTTCTTGTTGTAGTCCCTTAACATCTTCACAGACTTCGAACACAGAAATCAGAAATCCATTCTGACTTCTCCTTCAGTTTTCACATCCACACTATCTCTAAATAGTACCCATTGCATCTCTTCTGTTGCTCAAATTTATTTTCTCCCTTTACATTCTCACTACCAGTGTCTTCACTTTAGCTCTCATAATTTCTTTCTAGCCAATTATAATACCTTCCTAATAGGTGTTCCTGAATGTAGTTTTCATTCCCTTCAAACACATATAAGATAACATCAGTGTGTTCTTTAAACACTATGAATCCTATTACATTTCTCTCTTGTTTGAACCATTTCTCATTCTCCCCGTCACTAGAGTAGACATACATCCCAGTTTGTCCAAATGTAGATAGTCCAGTTTCACATCTGCTTTCTTAATGTGATTATTTGCAATTCCCCATGTCACTTTTAGAAGTGACTGACTTGAATAATAAATTATATGATTACCTTTTTCATTGCCTTCAAATATGTTTTAAACATATTTGTACTTCTAATAATCAACACTGTGTCTGGTGTTGAATAGATACTTGATAGTTATTAAATTTTTAATAGTTTTAATTAAAATTAAAGTTTTTGTTATTAGTGATATTCTATCTGTATCACCTTTAAATTTTGGGATATAGCCAGTTTATGGTATTCTTTTTAACATGTTCATTTACTCCTTTAACAAACTATTATGGACCACCTAATTTGTACTATTTGAGTAAGCCCTGGCAATGCTTGGAGCCAGAGACACTGAAAAAACAAACATGTAACGAAATAAAGGCACAAGTGTTACAAGATGCTGGAATTAGATTTAGGTTACTGTGAAGGCACAAAAGAGGAAGTGACCAAGTTTGAGGGGATGGAGAGAGAAAACGGCTTTATGAAAGAAATGACTCTTGAACTGAGTCCTGAAAGATAAGCCATTGTTTCTCTGACAATTTAGGGGAAACTATACCAGGCCTGGGCATGAAGGTGTAAAATAACTATGCACATTCAAGAAGGTGTAACTATTCGATAGAACATAAGAAGAGACATGGATGAGTCTAGACAAAATACACACAAAGCAAAGCCCCAAAAGGATTATTGGCATGTCTCTATAAACAATGGTGAGTCTCTGATAAGTGTCAGGTCACAGGAACTGAGAAAGATCAGCCTGGTTGAATTGTGTTGGACATTAAAAGAAGGGAGGTACTTGCCCTTGGGCCACAAAAATTATTTCAGAGATACAGAAAAGTGAATGAAACAGGCACAAATTTAGACTTTGAAATGGAAAATGGAAGGTAATCAGTGATGGGCTAAATGTTAAGGAGGAAGATTTTAAGAACTTACTGACTAACTGCATTTGAAGAGTGAAGAAAGAGATAACCATAGGAAAAATTAGACGTGTTTATTTTGGGGAGTTTAGTGTTGGTGTTGCCATTCACAAAAATGAAAACTTTGAGATAAGCGACTTTTAAAGCAGTAATGAATAGAGATAGAGGGGTCTATAAAGATGACTATTAAAAAATAGAGAGGTAGGGAAGAGCCATGTTACAAAAACTTAAGGTTGGAGGATTCCAAACTATATAGGATTATCAACAAAAAAAGAGGCTACAGACCAGTCTAAGATTGTAGGACTGAAAAGAATAGGAAATATATTCAGATATAGGTATCTTAGTTAAACAATGCCTTTGATAAAACCATAGCATACTGTGTAAAAGTTAATTAAGGTACCTCTTCCTCCTGTTTTTTTTTGGAGACAGGTTTTCTACATTTCAGGTTGGGGCTAGGAACTGTGAATGAGGACATGAATAGGACCAAGCTCTGCCTCAGGGACTCATGGCTCCAGCAGGGTGAGGCAAACATCAGCTAAGGGCATCACTTGATCAAGCTGTCTCACCTTGATTGATAAATGTGAAGCTTTTAAAATTCTCTTTATTGCCTTTGATTATACTATGTTCATTTTCCCTTTCTCATCTCTTAAAGGAATCTAGGTAGAAATGATAATTTTCTGACAGTTATTAAATTTAGTCCAGGAGACTAGCCAGATGTTCTGTCTTTATAATTCCATGAAGAGAGATGGTGAGTAACTGAATTTATGTCATGAATCCACTCCCAATCCAATTACATAAGGCCAGGGTGTGACCAGAAAGGGCACAGAGGTGTTCATGGGAGGAGGCTGTGGACAAAGATAAGTCTGCTATGGGGTATAAATGGAAAAGAAATGGTGAGGCCCCTTTCAGATAAAAAAAAAAGAAACTTCAAACAGATGAAGAAATGGATTTAAGTGCAGGTTTAAGGAAATTCATTGTATGTTGTTCTGGGAAATCCAAGTTATTGTTTGCTTGTTTGTTGGTTTGTTTGTTTGTTTTAATTGTTGGAGTATATATTGCAAGGATGATGAATGTGGTGGTAAGTGTGGTTAAAAAAGGCATAAAGTTATGCTTTACGACTCTGTTTCTCATTTTGACATTATACTTGGTTTTATTTATGAGGAGTTATTTATTTATTTATAATGAGGACTTAATCTATTAATAGGCAGAATAAGTAGCTATCTACAGTATAATTAGAGAGTGTGCTCAAATGGTGGTAAGTGCATTGGGTTTAATTGCCAAAGAAAACCTATGAGACTCAAAATGATAATATTTACACATTTAGGTTTTATTGCAAGAAAATGATACAATATAGCAACAACAGTAAAGTAAGAAAAGCATCACAACCAAAGACTGTCTCCCACCAAAGATCCAGATAGATCAGGTGTGAACTCCTATTGTCATTACTCTGAACCAGGGAGCAAAAACAAGTAGGGAACATGAGAGTCACTAAACCTCACAAAAAAATTATTTTTTACAGATGCTCTGCCCAATATTGGCTAATTTCAGTAAATCTTGGATTTAGACTTAGTTGTTGTGCTAGAGTAAGAGATCTACCTGCATGTCTCTGACACCTGGTCAAGGAATGAAACATACTGATGAATACTGTTGCTCTAGAGCCATGAGTCTGAGGTAAGTTTCAGAGGTGTTTGCATCAGCTTGTCATCCTTGTTTGTAGGTAACTGTGAGATCAATGATTTTCACTTTGTCTGAGGTGAGACAGACGCCTCAGATATATACCACCGGGATGATTACATAACAAGAATAGCCTATTTGACCATCAGAGTATAAGAAACCTGACCTAGACTCCATTTTATGCTCCTTGATTCTGTTCATACGTAGATTTCTCCTAATCTGAGAAAGAAAGGAGACAGCCCCTACAGAAGGGAAGACAATAGGACCCCACACCTGGAGACTTCGTGTTCTTTGTTAAGGAGTCTTTGGCTCTGATGCCTATACTTACTTTAATGTCATTGTTATATTGTATTACTTTTTTGCAAGAAAATATAAATTTGTAAATATTATCATTGTGTGTCCTGTTAGAATTTTCTGACAGCTACAGTTGTTGATAATATGGAATTTAACTGTAGTAGCAACAGTTTCGCTCTTTTAAACATGTGCATGTTTATGTTACCTAATGCACTTTAAACTTTTCCAGTCATGTATAAATTTTTAAGATTGGTTGATCAACTTGCTTGGACTGGTTGTAACCATGAAAGCATAATATAGTGGTGGGCCAGTGTCCGTTGGATATGGGGTTGGGGGAAGATGTTTAGAGACAGGGAAAAAGATACATTCTGATCCTAGATAATGACACCAATCATGGAGGTACGAGTCAGGAGTCTCACACAGAGTAATTACTTTTGGAAAATCAAAATTCTACTTTAACCACTTGGTGTTATTTTTCTTTTTTGTGAACATTCTGTATTTACTGAGGAAGTTGCTGGAAGTGGCTATTTGTCTTTTTGATAATTTAAAATCTAGCTTTAAATCTAGCATTATGAATTCAATACTTTTCTTGCTAATTCCTCTGAATTCAGCACACTTCCTTGATAGAAACTGTCTGGCACTTTGCCCTGTGGGTATTCCTTTTTTTTTTTAAAGTGAACAGTTAGTGTTAATGCATGTCAAATCTTTTTTTGCCATGTTGAGATTTTTAAAACCTGCTAGCTCTAAAAGTTAACATGTTAAATCAGGTGAAAAACACTGCAGTACTTTTAAAATTTAAATGTCAAAGAATTGAAGACATGGGTCAAGAACTTTCAAAGTTTAAGTGTTTTGTCAATAAATAATAAGTAATTAAAAAAATAACAACAAAGGATGTAAAAAACAACTGAAGCATTCAAATAATGGCTCTATTAAATTACTAAAATTAGTTAAAAAACATGAGATCTAAATATTAGTAGACTTGACAGTTTATGAAAAGGGTTTAAGTTAAAACTTTTCTGAACAATTGATACTAAACAAAATGTTTATTCTGACACGAATGAGTATTTAATGTGATATTCTTAATTAAAATCATGTACTTTAAATTAGAATATATGCCAATTAAAAATCAAATAAATCTACTGTGAGATTGGCCATTTTAGAAACTAACATAGGTAATGAAAATTATAGCTGTTGTTATGAATTCCTACTAACCACTGAGTTGACCATAAATAAATGTACATATATCAAAAATTAATGTATATAAATATGCAGTATGTTGTACATATACATGTACTTATATGTATGAGTAAATGTGTACATAAATATATACATATATAATATACATATTTAATAAATGCTATGTACTACATAAACTTAAAAAACAAAACTACACATTAGTAGGAAAGCAATTCTTAAACTTTTTCAATGATTTTAAATACAAACATTTGAGAAATCAATGATGAATAAGACAAGTTAGAGGTAGAAAAGGAACTGGAGCTGGGAAAGAGGAATAGAGGAGGGAGATGAGAAATACTCCTAGGATCAACAGTTTAATGAATTAGCGCATTCCACAAAGTTGCACAATAGAGAAAATAACACACGTTGGCAACTAAAGACTTGACTTCTTTTGTGTAATGACTGTATAGAGTACCTAAGAATGCATTTATAGAAAAAGCACAGGGATTAGAGGCAGGAGATCTGGTTCAAATCTGGGACCAACACTTAAAAGCTCTCCAAAGACTCAGTTTCTTCATGTACCAAGACAAAAAGGAGAAAGTGACTAATGATTCATACCTTAAATGTTAATGTGAGGATTGAATGCTGCAAGAATCAATAAGCATATTGCTTGTTTCAAATTAGTGTTCAAGAAATATTATCCCTTTTCTTTTTCCCTATGGGAGGTGGTAGGTTCTAATCTTTGTATTTTCTTGTTTTACATACTGGTAGGGAAAGACAAGGCATTATCTTGAGTTTTTGAAAATCTGTAATTTAGAGAAAACGTGTTTTCAATCAAATTATCTTTGTACATTGACTTTGTTATACTACCTAGTAACAGTATTCATTGGCAGACTTTTGTCAGTCATAAACAGTAAAATAGAATTCTATGCATCTGTAAGTTTAAGCAGAATTTCCACAGTGAAATACTAAAAGAATTTTAGAATTCTTATTCATATCCTCCTATTTCAAATTTCTAAATCAGTTACTGAGGTAAAGACTAAAGTAAAAAGTTTACTATTTCTTTCCTCATTGAAGGAACTAAAAAATAACACTGGAGAATAATAGGAATATTATTTTTCGTTATTTTAGGTGTTAAGTAAGACTAATGTCCTAAAAGCTTTGTTTTTTTCAACATGTTTTTATTTTCTTAAGAAAAAATTTTTGTAAACTATAATTTTTTTCATTAGTTCAGAATAATCTTAACTATCCATTTGCTGAGTAAATCAATAAAATTTCAGCCAGAAAAACAGGAGCAATAGTAAGTTTTTTAATGGAGAGAATTTAAATAAGAAATGGTCTAATTGTACTGAAGGACTGAAAAAGTGATGCAGGATAGGAAGAAAACCCCCGAGGGGTCTCAAATCCTATGCCCACTGGGTCATTGGCTTCTTACAGGAAAGAACTCAAGAGTGAGTCAGAGTCGGAGACAAAGAAAAGTTTATTAAAGAAATAATGCTCCATAAACAGAGCGCGGTCTCCACTCAGACTCAGAGAATGAGGCCCGAGTGTTTGAGAAACTGGCTTTATGTTTGTTTCTTAGTTTCTATAAAAAATTACTGATTATGGAGAGTCAAGAATGGGGTGAATGGTTCGGTTTATCTTTAACTTGTGCAAGGTACAGCTTAAAGTCATCGTTTTCCTGTTTCCCTTTCATGGTATGGGTAAGCTTTAAAGGTAAGGGTAAGCAGTTGTTAGTAATTTCAGCAAGAATCTTCTTTTGTTCTGTAGGTTCCCTGTGGTCTGGCCGTATGGCTCATTAACCAGGTTCTGAGTCTCATGATGCATAACAGGCTTGGAAGTCCTCTTGGTTCAATATTTAGTCAATCTGTGTAGTTGTCATGCCTCTTTCCTATATTAAAATAGTATAATGGAAATATGCAAAGATTAAAAAGTACAGGAAGCAGATATTATCCCTAAGACAGGAGCAAATAAAGCCAAAGGTTTAGGTTATCAGAACCTAATATTTTAATACAAGACTCCTTTAGTGTTGGCATTCACACTTCTAAAGAGAGGGTGCCATCAGGCTCATAGTGGCATCTCAGGAGCTCAGAGCTGCAATTAGACCCATGAGAAAGGGGCACTGCCTGGATGGTCAGTGCTGATAACTCTGAAGCCTAGAGGAAGAGTCCCACATCATTGGGCCTCAGATATCTGATGAGAAGGTTCCTACCCTCCTGGTCTGGAAACCCTGAGGGTAGAACTAGATTGTTTTCTGGAAACATAGAAAGTAGCTACAGGCTGGAATCAATTGCTGCTGCTGGTTTAAAGGAAGATGGCTGGAGTCCCACAACAATGAAAATAACAACCATCAAGTAAAAAGATCAAATCCCTCTCCCCTGTCCTCCCCTGTGCCTGGAAAGTCTTCAATGGGCAGAATCCAACAAAAAGTCAGCTGAGAAAGTAACCATAGTTTTTGGATCCCAGCCCAGAGAGGTCCTAGTATCAGAGAGAAAATAAAGAAAGATAGACTTGAGCTTTGGAGCACGAGCTTTGTAGCTTGTACAGTGACATTTGGTAAGTTCAGAAAAATCTTTCTCATTGTTGGTTTTGTTCAGCAAATTTACTTGTTCAGATATTGTTGTATGCATATTTTGTGATAATCCATCAGCAAACAATTGAGTATCTGATGTTTAGGGACAGCAAATTAATATCTTAGTATAATTTTCAATTCAATTTTAAAAGTCTTGATTTACATACAATAAAAACTGTCATATTTTCATCATCTGTTCTATTGATTATCCAAATATGAGTATCTAGTTGTAAAACTGGCATTAATTCTGGTAAATTATCTTTTATCAAAACTTTAAATATTCATTAATAAGTTATATCCCTATTTTAGGGCTATAAAATAAATAAATAAATTACTATTATAAATTGGTATTAATAAATTATTATTATTTACTGCATGGATGCTTTGTTACAGTATATATTTATACAGCGTATCCTGTGTTTTGAATCTGCCCATTGTTGAAATCAAACTTCACTATTTACTGTGTCCTGTGGTAGAAAATATGACAGTGATTTGATTATAAATCTTTGTAACTAGCTCTTCACGTTGTCAAAATTTTTCCCGCTTCTGTAATCAACTCTATTCCTGATGCTACTTCTGAGCACTTATAAGGCTGCATTTATTTTTAAGTTTCACTTGAATCACCATTTTGTCACTGAATATAAACAGCAGGACACAAAGTACTTTCTACTGCAGTTGAAAGAACAGGAACTTTGAGGAATATAATATAAAACTAATGTGGTCACCAGAGTAGTCTAATTTTCCCCAAGTGGTCCACAAATCTACACCCTACTGAATGAAAGCTCTCAAGTTATCATTTTCTTTGCAGAATCTCCAACAGTTCTGTCCTTAAAAAGTATTTCTACTATGATTTATGGTTTCAGAACTGAGTCTGGGAAATAAACAATTCAAAATCCAGGTTTAAAACATAGAGAAAGATAAGTGAGTTCTTCAAAGTTGCTCTTTTTTATGCTAACTTTCTTCATCCTACAAAAAAAATCATTAATTCTACTGTCTGAATCAGTTTATTTCATTAATAAGAGAGTAAGAATAATAAAATTAGTAAAAGTGAAAACTATGGGTGAGAAAACAGAAAAAATGTTTAATGCTTGAACAAATCTATTCTAATGAAAATACCAAATAGCCAAAATAGAATGATACGATAATAGCTAAAATAAGATTTTTGAATCAGAATCAAAATAAAATTTTAATATTTTCTTAAATGCAGAAGTCTGTATTTAGGAAGCTTTTAGAACAAATTTTGAGATTCTAAAAAAATTACTGTCCATACCAAAGCAAGACCCTGCTACTCACAGGGGTCCCTTAGATGAGTAAAAAATTTCCCACAATAGAAAACAGTGGAACGAAAGGATAGGCTGAGTACTATAAACTGGATATCAGTGGGTGAAGAAGAGCTTGGGAACCTCCTGGGTGCACATTCCAGGCACTGGAGTTGTAAAAGAAACATGTGGTCCTCAAAGTTCAATAAATAGCAATTGATTTGAACTGAGTATTTAGCATAGGTCCACAATAAGAATGTCAAAGCCCAAAAAAATACATTTAAAAGGTTAGTCCTTTAGAATATAAGCAATGTTCTCTACTGTCTATACCTTGTTTAGCAGTCAACATACACACTTTTTACTGAATTGTCTGGATGGTTTAGAATGGAGAGGCCTACAGGGTAGGAAGTTCGGGAATTCATAGTAGATGCTTTTGATCTTCCAGCTGGTTATAATAAAATTGGCAAAATCAGAAAATATGTTCTTTATAACCTGATTATAAATCGTTTCTTTAAGCTCTCAGTCCTAAAATTTGTTTATTACATCAATGATTTTTTTAGGTTAAACTTCCCACCCCTACCCTTTTCAAAGAATGAGAGCTAATGTGGTAACAATCATATGATATTGGTAAAGCTTAAATTGAAGCTTTAGAACTTTATTTTTAGTTGTGCATATTTATCTTAAAATACTCATAGTGCCAGCTTTAGTTCTATACCCCCAGATTTTGTTTTCCATCCTCTGAAGCCTGCAGAATACAAAACAAGCACTTAGAAAGAAGAGGATGAAATGGTACTAATTCTATGTATTTGATTCCCAGGCATATCTGATTATAAAAGAGTGGACAAAGAAATAAGTATACATATAGTAAAAATACAGACCCCATGTCATCTATGTATGTGATACCATACATAGTTAATCTTGGACTAGTCATGTATCTTCCACAAATTTCAGATTCCCTGGACAAGGTAAGTCATTTTGCTACACAGGTTTTGTTTGCAAATGTAACTATTACCTTGATGCATTAGTTTGCTAGGACTATCATAACAAAGTACCACAGACTGGGTGACTTAAACAACAGGAATTTGTTTCTCATTATTTTGGAATAAGAAGTTTAAGATCAAGGGGTTAGCAGGGTTGGTTCCTTCTCACATCTCTCTGGCTTGTAGACAGCCATCTTCCTCCAGTGTCTTTATGTTGAGGTGTCTGTGTGTATCTGTGTCTTAAAGTCCTCTTCTAACATAGTCACCAGTCTTATTGGATTAAGCCCACCCCAATGACCTCATTTAAACTTAATTACCTCTTTGAAGATGCTGGCTCCAACTACATATTCTGTAATGTTGGATATTAGGACTTCAATATATGAATTTGAAAAGGACACCATTCAGCCTGTAATATTTGGGATGTTAACTCTATTGGCTATTATTGTCTTGGTAAATGAATTTCTACTACTTATTAACAAGACCAATATTTTAGAAAGAAAAAGTCATGAAGAATAAAAGGAAAAGAAAGAATGAAAGAGAAAAAGGATAAGATGGAAGGGGGGAGGAAAAATCTTGGCTAAATAAGAGGCCCTTAATTATATGAAGCTTCTAAATTCTCTCATCTGTGTATTCAGAGATTTCTGTATTGCTCTTTACCTTCATTAGAGGTTCTTATATATGAATCTACAATTCACATATGGGAAAGAGTCTCATAATGCTCTCTCTCAATCCATAGAAAAAATTAATTTGCATATTTGGCAAGTATGCAAAAGCCTAACACCATTTCAACACTGACAGAATAATTTGAAAGGATTTTAGATGAGACTTGTCATATTATTACTGGTTCTAATTAACACTCTAAAAGGTATAACATTTTTTCTATGCAATTAAGCTCTATTTGGAAAGTGTTAAATTCATTTTTCCCCCCTTGGGGTAAAAAAAGATGTGGAAGAAATCTTGAGAAGTAGGACTATAGAGATCATAAGAGTATAAGTCATCTAGGCCAAATAATCAAAGCTTTAATAAAAAAATATTATATATAAAATAATTTCATGGATGTTGCTAGCTAATTATTATAAGCAAGAATCAATAGAATACATGTTCAGTAAAGTTCTCTTGTTTGGGTAGGAATTCAAAGAACTCTCCTTTCTATGATAGGGACAAGTGATTCCATATAGATGTTTTTCCACAGAGAGCAGTCTCTGAGATGCTAACCCGCTCCACGACAGAAACATGAGCCTTGTTTCACTGCTTCTCTTTCTGTGCCTTGCTGCTAGGTCGTTTTTAGGCCATGATAATACCAGATGCCTGTGAGCCTCTACTGTTCAAATAAGTTTCCCTGTACCATTGCAAGAACCATGCTAGAGCTTTGTAGTAAAAAATAAGAGAACCTTACCACTTGCAATATTCTCAGTCAGGGTTTTAAACTTCCTGAAGAAAGACTGTATTTTAAACACACTTCTGCTAAATTACTCTTGTATGTATGTGTGTGTGTGTGTGTGTGTATGCATATGTACATATGATTATTAAATAAATAAATAAATAAATATAAAATAAAGTTGAAACCTCATCAACTATTTCAGCTGATGACAGCCAAGATGCACCTGGCAGTACTGATAAAATCTGATAGATTATTTTGAAGTTATTCTAGTAGAGCCAGCTTTAATGACAGCGAAGGAAAGAGAACTATTTTAGACAAAGGAATTTTTGATGCTTTCAAAGATTTTCATCTCTGATTTAACTTCTGGCTCTTCTAATTTGTTTAAAATTTTCACGTGTTTAGATTTCTAGTTGAAAATATGAAGGCCTATACTACATGCTGTAAATATTTGAACTCTACCTCTTTCATCCTCATGTCCTGATGCCATTCACTTCTTTGGTAGTTGTAATTTTAAAGACAATAAAATTGAATGTTTTTAAACAAATTATTTTGAGAAATTAGTAATAAATAAAAGCTACACTTTGATCAATTTTTCTTTTAGGTAGAATCTTTTTTGATGTTTGACCTTTGCTTTTGTGTTTTTCTGCCTAACTGAAAAAAGGTTTTACAAACTCATTTTCTTTTCATCCAATTAGTAGTAGCTTTTCTATGTCTAGAACTAAATCCATTCTTTACTTCTGCAAACATTATTTCATCACAGGCAGCATTTGTCTTAGAAAAGAATAGCAAAATGATTATTCTTTTTGTTTTTCCCCCTCAATTATGCTTTATAAGTAGAATCAGCTCTTTTAGATACAATCATAATAGCTGTTTACATTAGCCCAATCTATTACCATAAATTTATAAAGTAGATACAGCTAACCTCTATCTCTTAAAGAGCTGAGAGCAAGTAGAGAAAAATGTCACCTGCAAGTATTTCCAACTGTACTGTATGCTGCTTAAGGAGAAAGAATACAGAGAAAACATGCTTTGTCATTTACTAGTTGTGTTGCATAAGAAGTGAATGGCCATAGATAAGTACTTAATAGAAATTTCACTTGGACAATTGCATTGGTAAAAACACTTCATCGAAAATTCAGATCTTGCTTAAAATTGTATAAAACAGCATATAATACCTCCCTGTGAGTATATAACATTATTATCTTAGGATATATTTCTAGAAGTGGAATTACTCACTCAAAAAGTATGAACATAGTGAATGATTTGGATACGTATTTCTAAATTATCTTTTAGAAAAAGTAATTTTTAATAAGAGAGTCAACAGGTTATCTCATGTTGCTGGACACACTGATATTTCATAGCATACCTTGTTTTATTATGCACTACTTTATTGTGCTTCACAGGTATTGCATTTTTTACAAATTACAGGAAGACCTTCCAGCAACAATTAGATTATAACTCATTTTATTGTGATATTCACTTTATTATAGTGATTTGGAATTAAAACTGTAATATCTCTAAGGCATGTCTGCACTCGCATTATTTCATGGCCCTGAAACTGAACCTGCAGTTTGTCCAAGGTATGCCTGTATTTGTTTTTTCCCCTTTTCTTTCATGAGTGTGTACTTCTGTGTAACAAAAAATAAAAAAGAATAATATATACTGAATGTCATTTCAGTCTGTCCTGTCATTGAACTCCAATTTGATTTTTAACTTACCTTGAGAATGTTATCTTAATGATGTAAAATGTTTCCCACAGGTTAAGACCATAATCCAAGATAATTAAAGAGACTGAATTCTTATTTAATTGATTGCTGCTATAGACACTGAGATAAACTAAGTCATTAAGCATAGGTCCTTCTTACATTTGAAAAAACTTGGCAAATCCTTTCATGACTGTTTTCTCATCTGCATTATATGTAGATGTGTGTCTATTGTATTATTTTGGCTACATCATAATAATCTTGTAGGTATATGGTCATTTTTCACTTGAAATCAGCTGTACAATTTGTGTAATATCAGTGAGATTTTTGTATAAATTAGTTTTTCTTTTTGATGATTACATTATGGAAGATGTTCGCTATTTTTTCTTTATTATGCATATAAAGAAACAAGTTAGATTTTCTGCAGGAATAAGGGATTTACATATTTAATCAGATCTATTTCTGCACTTTGAATATTGATAATATAAAATAAAAAATTATAACTTTATTTTTTAACCATTTTTAAATGTCAAATAACCACTTCTATAAAAAAATCCTTTTTGGTTAATATGATTACTTGTAATTTCTCTTAATCCTGACCAAAACAAAACAAAACAGCTTTAGGTCCAAAATTTTAATGAGAAAAGTTAACAGGAATTTAAATAGGAATGGACTCAGAAAAGAAATAGAGACTTAGAGAAAAATCATGGTTTATCACAGAGAAGTTGATTTAAAAGGAACTCATTAATAATATTTAAATGTGTATGAAGGATTACTAGACTGACTATATAGACACGCTCTTGTTCCAGTCTTGTGAAGACAATCAAAGAGAAATTGAATTCAAGTGATGCTTATAGAAAATAAAAATAAAAATAATCAGTTAAATACATGATACAGTGTAATGTTTTATAGTAAAAATTACATTACAAATCAGTACTTACTGACATGGATATGTTTTGATAAAAGATTTATCAAGTAACCCCTAAAAAATAATTTCTTCTCTGAATAATTTCCTTTTCTTAATCTCTTAATAAGGTGGAATAACAAACTCAAAATGTTGATGATATACTTTTTAAATAGCATTGAAGAAAATTCCTTAAATGCCACTTCATATTCAAATTATCTACAGAGGAAAATATATTAGATGCTTAGATAATTTTGATATATGAAATATACTCATTTTATTAATTTGTTATTTCTCTGTTTGCTAAAGCATTATCATTTCAGTTTAAAACATTGTGCAAAATATTATAAAGTCCCCTGAAATGTTTTTTCATCCATTTATTTTCTGCCTTTCTGAACATCAAATGCAATTGAAAAGTGGAAGTAGATCTGTCACTGTCTTTTCACTCTGTCCATTCTTCACTCACCTGGAACATTAGAGGCTGAATTTACCTCTGAACTGTATATTCATTCTGAAGCCTTTCTGAGCTGCTGTCAAAACGAGTCTGGCAAACTTGGAACACCATGTGTTACATTATTTAATTTTTCTCCCGTGGCAAATCAACAGAATTCAAAAAGAGCTCTGCCACCGCCCCTTTAAGAAAACCGGGTTCCAAGAATGTAAAACTGTCAACAAAGATAGAGAATGTTTCCTCAGGCTACCGATGCAAGTTGCTGTGAGTGATGTTGTATTGCAATCCACACATTAGAGAGATAAAAGAGAGATTTGGCAGATTTTAAATTATTGACCCCTATCAACATTCCTTGAATCACCACTCTCCATTTCCTCACAGCTTCCATCCCTGGTTGGAAATTTTTTGCCTACTGCAGTAAGCCAAAGTTATTGATGGGAAGATAGATACCTCAGCTGTGTTTCAGGTAGGGTGGGAAGTTGGGGAGAGCTGGGCATACTTTTGAAAACTACTGCAATGAAAAAAAGTATTTTCTAGGGCACCCTAAAACAGGGAGGCTAGGTAATAGCAAACTATTTCTATATTTGTTCTTTGCTTTAACTGTATTATTTATTCCTCAAAACAACCACCCAAGTAGAATATCATTTCCATTTTACAAATGAGAAAATTAGAGATTAGAGAGTTTAGATACTTATTCTGAGTCACTGCTACCAAGTTTAGTGTGTATGCAGTTTCTCAACTCTCAGAAGTCTACCAGGCTCATCAGAGTTCAGTGCATTTCTTGAGCTCATAAATATTTTTTTACCTTCTAACACTAACATCATTTGAACTTTGAAGATCCTAAAATATTAGATTATTTCTTCTATTTGGATTTAAAGTCTTTATCTTAGAATCTTGCATGTCTTCATATTCTTAGTGCCACAAATATCACAAGGAAATTTAAAATGACATACAATTAAATTTTACATATTTGCATGACACCTTGTTGTCACAATTTCTACATTGTTGAGAATATACTACAGTATTAATAAATATGATAAATTACATTGTGCTGAAATAAATGTCCAATATTTTATGCTGCTAATGATATAGAAACAACATGAAGTGCCCCTGTGGTCAAACAAGAGAATCTTCTTTGGACTCCATACTCCTTTTTCATTGCTCTTTATATCTCTTTGGAGTAATCATACTGTCCTGTTTCGAGCTCAAACCTTTCCAAAATCATGCACAATACTATCTCAATTGTGTACATTAGGCTTTCCCTCTATGCCCACTATGAAATTACAAAGGAAGCCTACCCAGATCTCACTACCTCATATTTTTTATATATTTGCATTAGATGAGAGGAAGATGCAAGTAGAAGAAACCAATGGAAGTCTCCTTAACCACTAGGTCATGAGTAGCTTCCTTATTTTTCATGTCATTCCACTCTGCAGCACAAGCTTACCACATGGCACACCTAAAAATCAATTATTTTATGGGGAAGACAAAGTTTAGGTTAACCATGCATTTTATATAATATTAACCTATAGCTAACTTACTGTCTTAAACTTAAATAAAACAATCCCATATAAGAGAAGCAGAATATTTAGAATTCATTTATCAAAGAGAAAACCAAACATGCATGAGGTACACTAACAAAATGTGCACATTAGCAGTTTCTCAGTAGATTATTCTTCTATATTCCTTATGAGGTACTGGCCATTCAATGAGATTACATTTTAAAGTTATATTTAAAAAGTTAAAAATTTACTCAAGGTCATGATTTCAACCAATGGCAAAAAAAGACTCTTTATTAACACCTAGTTCCCTTTGTTTTTGAGTAGTTTTTCCTCCTCAAGAATACAGAGCTAAGAGACTATGGGTAGAACATAAGCAATGTCACTATTAATATTATTAGTAATTAAAAGTTTATCAAATGCCTAATGTGTACTTTAAGGAGTGAAAAAAAGAGAGTAAAACATGAAATTCTAATTATAATTCAAAATGACAAAAATTTTATAATTTTATAATTTTTATAATTTTTTTTGGTGTGAGTGGGGAGAAATCATCTCTGTACCGAAAATTGCCAAACAAGAAAAGATAAATTTTTAAATAGGAATTTTTATAATAACACAATTCTTGTGGGTTTCCATTGTCACATCTGAATTCAAAAGCTATTTCTAACACAGTTGAGACACATTTTTCCTCCCAGCCACTACCACAGCCAATCTGTAAGGTTCCAGAGAGTAACTGCCAATTCTGGAGACAAATGTGTCTTCTGAAACAGTTCTTGCTAGATTACCTCAGTTCTGCCATTTAAGATCTGGAAAATTGAGATCTGATACTGAAATTCTTTGAGCCTCAGATTCCCCATTTATAAGAGATACATAATAAAGCTTAAATTGCTCAGTTTTTATGATTAAATGGTACAGTACATTGGTCTTTTGCCAAGCATAAATTACCATTTAAAGGTATGGAATCATGCTATCTTGTAACAAGCATGAAAAAGTAATAATTGCTCAAAATAATTCTCTCCTTGGTCTGCAGTAGGGCCTGAAATATCTGTTATTTTTCTCCCTTCTTGATTTAAAGCACTAGGTCTCAAGAAGTTCCCTGTTTAACTATAAATGTCTTATGAAATAATATATATTAAATAATTGTCATAATAGTTTAACAAGGGACTTAATTTGTAGGGTCATAGTGAAAAACATTTATTATTGGCAGTAATAAAAAGAATCAACTGTAATAAAAAGAAACTACTAATATATGCAACAACATGAATGAACTTCACAAACACGATGCTGAGTGAAAGAAGCCAGAAAGATAGAGAAAAAGTTCAGTTTTGAAATTCTTGAATAGGTACAACTAAGAAGGGCACAAAGGAACCAACTGAAATGATGAAAATATTCTGTCTTCAAAACGGTGTGGATTACACTAATGCATGCATTTTTCAAAACTGATTTAAAGAAACATTTAAAATCTGAGCATTTCACTATGTATAAATTACACTTCAGTTATAAAAAAAGGCCATCTAAATATTATTGTCATTGTTTTTATCCATTCTTGTATTTTATGGCTGCATGCTGAAATAAAAATTGAGGCATATGTTGGCATACAAATGAAGTAGGATTAGCTATGCATTGAAAAATGGTAGAAACTGGGTGATATTCACAGGGCAGTTCTTTATTCTGCCTACTTTTGTATATGTTTGAACATTTTCCTAATAACAAAGTTGAAAAGAGGGGTGTCATCTGGGGTATCTCATTTACAAAAGAAAACTGAACAGGAGGACATAACTTGTTCAAGATCTCAGAGCCAGACTGCAAAACAACTTCCGAGTTTCACCTTCTTTCTCTGACCCCAAGGAAACAAAATGTGAGCGATTTGGAAGGGCTGTTTTTATAAGGGGCAGACCAGTAATGCAAAGAATTGTTTAATCAGTATATGTACTTGTTTCCTGTCCCTTTTGGTACCAAACCGTTGTTTTGTAGATTTAAATTGCATTTCACACAGATTTTAGACTTAAGTGAGTGCAAGGGTCAGAGAGAATATCTCCCCAACCCAAAAAAGAGGAGGAAGAAGAAAGGAAATACAAAACTCCAAACAAAATAAAAACACACAGTAACTACTTTTTTTTCCCCTTTCCTAAAATCACCCTCCCAATCCAGGCAAAGAAAGCAAAGGCATCCTGTTGGAGGGAGGAGCTTGGTTCTCGATTCTGGTGTGATCCGGAAACAGCTGTTCTCCCTCCAGCTCTGAAAGAGGTGAAAACGTGTTAAGCAATGCAATAATTGTCTTGAAGCCTGCGCGTGTCTGTGTGTCTGTGTTGGGGTGGGGAGGGGTGTCAGCTTAGAGGGAAACGTGAGCCAGAAGTCAGAAAAGGTGAGTGATGTGTGTAGAACCGCGGTTTCAGAAGGGGCCGAAGAAGAAATTGGATTTGATGGCTCAGGAGAATAAACCACGCTGGATTTGTCTCCTGCATACAGGCACTTGAGTCTGGAAAGTAAATTCCATTTGATA
Organism: Cynopterus sphinx; assembly: GCA_030015415.1. Taxonomy (NCBI): domain Eukaryota; kingdom Metazoa; phylum Chordata; class Mammalia; order Chiroptera; family Pteropodidae; genus Cynopterus; species Cynopterus sphinx. The sequence goes on along the minus strand of CM057382.1, from coordinate 116,647,743 downwards.
ACTAAAAGCTTTACGACTGCTTGGTTTCGACGGCTGGGGAATATTTATTCCTTGCTCAGCTGATGGGCACCCTGAGTCTGGCAGCCTCTGATTGGTGGAAAAGAAAATGGTGATAGTGGGGTGGGTGGGAAGAGGATTTGACGAGCCTCCTCCTGCCTTCTCCACCTGTATGTAACTCTTCCTTACTAATCTCTTCTCCACCCGCGGGGCCTTTTCGGGATCGGGCAAGGTTAAGAACAAACGAAAATTCAGTATATTTAAGCAAAAGCGCCCTTAACGTTGTGTCCTACGACCATTAATCAAATTTAGCGATCCAAGAGGAATGTGCTCTTGGCACGCTGATGTGAGCACCTTCCTGCCCCCTTCAGCAGCTCCCCCAAGAGACTGGCTCTATCTTCGGTGGTTGATCCCTCAGTCTCCCACGCTCCCAGATTGGCTCTGACATGGGGTGGGGGTGTCCCAGCGAGGAAGCAGAGGGAAAGGCAGAGACAGGGGAGGAAGGGGGGTGAGAAAGAGGGAGAGATGTCAGCCCAAGCCTCACCTCTCCGGATCGCCACAAGAATCCCCGTGACCCTGAACTTGAGGTGAAGCGCACAACACCCACACCTTCCCGCCTCCCAGGAGGAGGCAGGCGGCTGGAGTAGGATACAGCCTCCCCTCCACCCCCATCCTGGTCGAAGAAGGGTACAGTGCACGCGGCGCGGAAAGCAGCTAGCGGCGGGAGAGGGGCGGGGAGAGGCGCTGACAAATCAGCTGCGGGGGCGGCGAGCGGAGGAGAAGGAGGAAAAAGAGGAGGAAGACCGCGACGACCAGCAGGGGACCCAAAAAAGGGGGCGAGCGACCGAGCGCGGCGACGTGAGGTGAGGTGTGTTCTGGCTTTAGAGCAGACCCGGGGGGCCAGCCTCACCTTTAGCATCCTTCGCGCTTTCTCCCCGCCTTCCCTTCCGGCGCTCTTTTTCTCTGGGATCCTCTAGCGCTGGGGGCACGGGGAGTGGCAATCCGACGACAGTTCGTGGGTTCACCTCCCACACCCTTTGCCTCTCATCGCCGGGTTGTGTTGACAGCAGCCTCTTCTGGGGACCATCCCTCCCTGGTGGCGTTTCCGCCCTTTCTGTGCGCTCCTTTTCCTCCCTTTCATTTAAAACATCTTTGGGAATTGTTTAAATATCTTTAAAGCGGGGGTGGGAGGAATCGGAGTTCTGAGGAGCAGGGGGACTCAGGTAAGTACCTGTGTGTCTAAATGGGCAGCTTTGGAAGTCCCGAACACCTGGTGGGAGAGGAGTCATTGCGGACGCCTGGCAGGGGGATTGGTGCCGCAGTGAGGACCTGCTGTGTCGAGTCTCGGAGGTGGGTACGTATCCCTTTGGTGAGCTTGGGGAAACTACCTTGACCTGGCTTTCCTCCAGCTTTAGATATTTCCCTCATTTCGTCCTCTAAAGCTGAGGGGTCGGGCTATTCCGGGAAACGCTTTTCCTTTGGGAAACGAGAGAGCATGCTGGGTGGAGCATAAGCATCCAACTTTCTCTTTTACCTTAAATCCCCCAGTCAGCCCTCCTGGTTCTCTCTGGTCAAGTAAATTAGCTGTGGTTGGCAAATAATTAAATGGAAGTACAGAAGGGGCAAGTCAACAGGTGGTAAAGGGTTAACAGGTGCGGGCGCCGGGTCGGGAGCAGGTTGGCGCGCGCGCGCGCAGAGACCGCCCCCTCGAGTGGCTGGCGCGCGTCTCGGGATGGCTGGGTGGTGTGAACAGGCCTGCCGGGGTAGATAGCCGAGGGCCTGCCCAGGGTAGATAGCCTGGGGCGGGGGTGGTGGATTAGCGCGAGTGCTGGTGGGCTTGCTCTCAGTGGGCCCGAGGTTCAGCTACACCCAGAGTGAGTAGCTCTGTTCTCTTCTCTTCTTAGACCTATTAGCCCTCTGCTGGGATTCATTTTAAGAGTGCCCCTGACCCCTTTCCTCCAGCTTCCATTCTTTTTCTGTGATCTGTCTTCTAAAGGTGCTTCTAAGTTTTACTGTCACAGTCTGGACCCTGGGAAGTTGAAAGAGGGGTCCATCTTTTCATGCGACTTCGGAGATGCAGTATGAACAGCTGAGATGATTCATCCTAGTCCATGGTTAGGCGGCTCGATTTTTACTAGCCAAGATGGATGGGGGAGCTAAATTTTTAATGCAAAAGCAAAAAAAAGAGCTTCCTTGTCCAATGGTTGAAATAAGGGAACACTTAAAAGAGTCTCACACTTTGAGGAATTCTGCTGATCTTTCAGGGGTTTTTACGTTGGATGGTTCTAGTATTGTTTTGTTTTACCGAAAAGTTCTCAAAGTGTATTTTGTGTTCTCCAGTGTGCTGTAAAGGAATTTATTAGCCATGGATGTATTCATGAAAGGACTTTCAAAGGCCAAGGAGGGAGTCGTGGCTGCTGCTGAAAAAACCAAACAGGGTGTGGCTGAAGCAGCAGGGAAGACAAAAGAGGGTGTTCTTTATGTAGGTAGGTAAGCCCCAAATGCCATTTTGATATTTATTTATGACTGTTGAGTTAGGATAATTGATGCTCTAAATAATGGTATTTCTCACTTGATTCATTTTTGCATCATCACTTGTCAAAAGGATGCACTGAGTCAGAAGTATGTGTGGGTAGGTGAATGTGTATTTGAGTTAACAGTAAAAAGTGAGCCTAATCTTTTGTTTTTCCAGATTATTTGCAATAATACTTAGGACATTTTGATTCTTTTAAAAAATATTTCTATTCATAAATGATATATTTCAGAGGGTGTTTTTAAAAACTCAGTCCTCAGCCAGAGTGATACATTTATTATAATTGATTAACCTGCATTGACACCTCATTATCGCCTAGAGTCCATAGTTTTCCTTAGGGTTCATCCTTGGTGATGTACTTTATATAGATAGGATCGGACAAATGTATAATGACATGCATCTATCATTATAGTATCATACAGAGTAGTTCCAATATCCTAAAAATCCTCTCTGCTCTGTCTCTTCATCCCCTTCCCCTAGCCTTAGCAACCACTAATCTTTTTACTGTCTCTGTAACGTTGCCTTTTCCAGAGTATAATATAGTTGGAATAATATTGTATGTGGCTTATTCAAACGGGTTTCTTTCATTTAATAATATGAATTTAAGGGTCTTCCATGTCTTCACATGTTTTATCAGCTCATTTTTTTTTTTCTAGTACTGAATTATATTCTACTGTCTGGATGTACCACAGTTTATCTATTCACCTACTGCAGGACATCTTGGTTACTTCCAAGATTTGGCAATTATGAATAGGCTGCTATAAACACCCATGTGCAGATTTTTGTGTGGACACGTTTTCAGCTCCTTTGGGTGAATACCAAAGAGCATGATTGCTGACTCTCAGGTTAAAAATTTGCTTAGTTTTGTAAGAAACTGCTAATCTTTCTTCCAAAGGCTCTTCCAAAGGGTTTGTACCATTTTCAATTTCCATTAGCAATAAATGAGAGTCCCTATTGCTTCACATCCTCACTAGATTTTAGTGTTTGAATTGTGGCCATTTTAATAAATATGTACTGCTATCTTGCTGCTCTTTTAATTTGCATTTCCCTGATAAAATATGATACAGAGAATCTTTTCACATGCTTTTTTGCCATCGGTAAGTCTACTTTGGTGAAGTGTCTGTTCAGGTCTTTTGCCCACTTTTTGAGTTATTTTCTTATTGTTGAATTTTAAGAATTCTTTGTATATTTTGGATAACAATTCTTTTTCAGATCTTTTCAACATTTTTTATAGCCTGTAACTTCTTTCCGCATTCTCTTGATGTTGTCCCAGAACAAAAGTTTTTAATTTTAATGAAGTCCAATTAATTGATTTTTTTTCCATGGGTCATGTCTTTGCTGTTGTATCTAAAAAGTCATTGCCATGACCCATGGTCATGGAGATTTTCTTCTCTTCTCTTCTAGGAGTTTTATAGTTTTGCATCTTGCATTTAGGGCTGTGATTCCTTTAGAGAGAGAGAGAGAGAGAGAGAGAGAGAGAGAGAGAGAGAGAGAGAGAGTGTGTGTGTGTGTGTGTGAGAGAGAAAGTATAAAGTTGGTGTCTAGATCCCTTATTTTTTTTTTTTGCATGTGAATGTTCAGTTATTCCAGCACATTTATTGGACTATATTTGCTCCATTGTATTGCCTTTGCTCCTTTGTCAAAAATCAGTTGACTATATTTATGTGGTTCTATTTCAGCATTCTCTGTTCCGTTGACTCATTTGTCTGTTCTTTTGCCATTCTCACACTCTGGCTTTATAGTAAAATTTGAAGTAAGATAGTGTCAGTTCTCTAACTTTGTTCTTCTCTATTAATGTTGTATTGGCTATTCTGCGCTTTTTGCCTCTCCACATAGACTTTGGAATCTGTTTTTCAATATCCACAAAATAACTTACAGGGATTTTGATTGAGACTACATTGAACTATAAATCAAGTTGGGAAGAACTGACATCTGGACAATATTAAGTCTTTCTATTCATGAACACAGAATATATCTTTATCTAGTTCTTTGATTTTCTTCATCAGAGCTTTATAGTTTTTCTATAGATCTTATATATATTCTGTTAAATTTATAACTAAGAATTTTGGGGTTTTTTTGTACTAATATAAATGGCATTGTATTTTTTATTTCAGATCCCTCTTTTTCATTGCTACTGTAAAGGAAAGTAATTAACTTTTGTTTATTAATTGTGTACCCTGCAACCTTGCTATAATCGCTTATTAGTTATTAGTTCTAGGTGTTCTTTTCCAGTTCTTTTGGATTTTCTACATAGACTATCATGTTATCTGAGAACAAAGACAGTTTTATTTCTTTTTTCCCAATTTATATACTTTTTTTTATCCCTTTTTTTCCGGTCTCATTGCATTAGCTTGGATTTAGAGTATGTTGCTGAAAAGACACAGTGAGCAGGGCATCCTAGCCTTGTTCTTGGTCTTAGTAGGAAAGCTTCTAGTTTCTCACCATGATATGTGATATTAGCTGTAGATTTTTTATAAATACTCTTTATCAAGTTGAAGAAGTTAGCCTTTATTTCTCGTTTGCTGTGAGTTTTTATCTTGAATTTTGTCAAATTTATTATGACTTTTGGATAAATAAGGTGAAGATGTCCCAGAGGAAGTGGTGCCACAAAAATACCTCACTTTAATAGAACAGTCAGAGATATAATATGTCATTAAAGTTCAAAGGGTAACAATTTGGAAACTGACACAAATTTACAAATTTTCTAAGGCTTAGAAAAGATTCTTGCTCTATACAGAAAGTTATACAATGAGAACAGGAAGATAAGCAGTATTTAAAGTACTCGATAAGTTTTTTTACCAAGAAATAAAACACTTTAATTTTCAGTGTTTTAAATTATAGTATACTAGTAAATATTGGTTTTAATAATTTTTCACTTTCCTATTTATTTATAAATGACTAAGAGAATTTTAATGTTTTGAGAAAAAGTTTTAAGGCCATGGAACAATTGTAATTTTTACCGCTGATTAATCATAATTTTCATCTTTAATTATTAAGATCTCTTACACAACTTCAACTCAGCTTATAAGTATCATTTTCTGATCCAATGGGACTATGCAAAATAAGCATTGCCTGCAAAGTACACATGTACACACCACATCGTATATATCTACATAATACTATCCTGTGTTCTTTATAACATCTTTAACAACTATACAATTTCACTTATACCAATTTATGTTTTGGTGATTTTTTCAGTGTTTTAAACTGCAAAAACCTTTACAAATATTATATGTAAAGAATAATAACAGTTTCACTTACTAAGTATTTAGTATGTACTAAACACTGCTTTAAGTTCGTGTGTTATTTCCTTTGATCTTTACTTTGACCGAATGATGTGTATTTGATTATTACAATTATTACATAGTGAAGATTTAAATCCAGAATATCAGAATCCAGAGCTCACTTTCTTAAGTATAAAACTTAAGTATACATAAAAATTATAGTTCATGTTTTATTTTAATTGTAGGTCCTTAAATATACTCAAATTGGAAGTTCTTAAATATATTTCAATTATTTTATTAAATGTAGAAACTTTCCTTGGCTGTTTTGTAGAACGTAAATTTAAATATGTGTGGAAGTTTCACTTAATGCCATATTTTTATATATTTTTATATTATGTACTCAATGAACATTTTCATTATAATTCTGTATGTTTATTTAGATCATTTATTAACCATCATATTTTTTAAATCATAGATATGCACTACTAAATTTTAAGTAAATTTGGAACTAGAAACTGCTTCAGACTAGTGTTTCTCAAATTTGATCTATGAGTTACCTGCATTAGATCATGAAAGTTATTAAAAGTACAATTATCTTTACCTGATATTTAATTGAATATCTGAGGTTCTGACTCAATAGTCAGAATTTTTAACATCACTCCCAATTAAGTCTGCTGCACTCTCCAGTTTAAGAACTAGCTTCTTAGAGATTATTTAATTAATCTAATGTGTTAATTTACTGATAAGGAAACTGAGGCTCACTTACACTTTTTTCCTTTGTTTTTAAAATGTGTTTCTAGTTGTTTCTAGCATACTTAGGGTTTGCAAAACAGTGCATTTTAAAATTAAGATTGATAACTATCTTAATATCCAAATATAGGTTTTAATAATTTCCCAGTTTTTATGTCCTCACTTTTTTATATTTTTCCATGTCTGATAAAACTCATTATTTGACTTATAAGGTAGATCTCAGTTGAATCTCCAGTCTATTATTTTCTCTAAAAATATTTTGTTAAAAAACTGGTATAAATTACACTGAAAAATTTAATGTTAGCTTATGAATAAAAATTCTAACACACTTAGTTTTAATGACAAATATTAATAAATTATTTGTATAAAAGTTGGTCAAGATTTGGAGAAAATTCCTGTCTTGTCCCTTTTTGAAATTAGCAATAGTAATACCTGAATGATAAAATACTGCATTCCTTCTAAAGGTTTGCCCGGCTTAGTGGAAAGAGTATGAATTTAGTCATAAGAGCTTAAATTCGAATATGCTTGTAGTGAGTTATTACCTGTGCAACTTTAAAAAATCATTTAGCTTTGATTTGTAATTTCTTCATATATAAAATAAGCATAATATACCTATGTGAAATGGATGTTGCAAAGATCAAATAAAATGAGATGTAAAATGCTTTTTACTAAGAGGTATTCAAACAAATATTGATTCCTTCTTTCATTCCTCCTTCTATTTGTGATTCCTGAGTTAACCAATCTCTCTGCTGTGCTGAACTTTAGTAAAGCTTTTACCATTCTGAAGCCCAATTCATTTTCTCACCCAGCCCCTGTTATCTCACTATTTTTTCCCCTTTGTATGTTGATATTTGAAGTGGGACAATGAGATAAAAAGTCATCATGTATGCTGGTCTTAATTGGAGAAAATCTCCTGCTAGCCTTGCTTCCTTCTACTTGTTATACAGATTACTGGGTTTCATTGGTTTAGTTTTTTCGGTCCTGAGGATATCTTTGTATACGGGCTTCTTAAGATTGAAATTTTGTTTTTGATTAGTTGCATTTGATTAGCTTTTAGCAATATAGTCCAGCTTAAGATTTATGTTTTGAATTTTTTTGTTTATATAGGCTCCAAAACCAAGGAAGGTGTGGTTCATGGTGTGACAACAGGTAAGCTTCAAGGGATTATATCACTGAAAATATCTAGTAATCTGTATAGCCCCAGCATTGATCATGTGGAGTGCAACTACAAATAATCACTGTGTCCACAGAGGAGCATTCTAAATGAACATCAGCTTTGTTTAACCTTAACTCTTTATTAAATATTTTTAATTAGTATTTATTGTAAATAAATAAAATGCAAAGTAGTTAACTGTGAAGAATGATGACTCTGAGTTGACCAGCTGTTTAATTTATAAAATAGTATAGAATTTGAATATTCTGACCAACTTAATGTTCTGGCAGACTGCTAGAACATAAACAACATGAAAGGATTGCCATTTTTTGAAGCAATAAAGTAAAATTTTCTGTAGAGTACAGTGAAATATTCAGACATAAACTAGAAATTTTAGGAAACACCTTTGGGATGATCAGTAAATTATTTATTGTATTTATCTCTATATGACCTAATTTCACCAAGAATTTACATAAATCAATGAGAAGACTCAATAAAGAAATAGCAAAAATGATGAAAATCATGGTAGTTTTGGTATGATAAGGAGTATGATAGTAATAGAAATAGAAAAATCAAAGGAGAACCAAAATTTAACAATGTTAGAAACCCATACCTGGTATAATCAGTTTCAAGTTGTATGCATTCCAACCTTCCAGACAGATGTGGTAAGAGATATAATCAAAAATATAATTTATATGATCAGAAAGCAGTAAAAGTGCCTCAGAAAAATAACATATTCTATTACTGAATTATAAAATAGAAATGGGGAAAATTAGATGTGGGTATTAATGATACTATATTGTACTAGTATTGTGATCGAAACCATAAACACTGGAACCAGAACTCTTCAGTTCAGATTTTTGCTTGCATCTTCTAGCAGTGTGATTTTTCCAAAGTAAGTGAATTGATGTATACAAAGCATCTTGAGTACTGAAAGCAAATAACATGTATTGTGTAGGGATTACTTATTAGCACTTTATAGTGAATCTCTATCTTGAGCAACAGTTGTATAGCTAGTGGAAAAGTATTTCATGTGACTATTTTATACATATTTTTTTGATAAAATGAGTGTAAAATTATAACAGAACCCTTTGAAACTGATTTTGCTGGAAGCTAAGTTAAAGTGTACAGCTTATATTTGCTCTGTTGCAATACAATATTAATGCTGAGAGTAAGGCAAGTAAAATGCCTTCTAGGGACTTTCTATAAACGTGATGTTATTAAGCACTATTTTAATAAGTGCTAAGCATAGACAGTTGGAGACTACTTTTTGAAGAGGGCCTTCTTAGATTAAGTGTTCCATTTTGATAGTTGAAGGAGAATCCATTTTGAGAAAGCAGATGAGCACGTTGCAAGTTTCAGAGTCTATGGTAAAAATTAAAGGACATAACTAATATCATCATCTAATGGAGGCTCTGGATATGAACTTCAAGGATACCTGTTGACAAAGTCAAAATTTATGAGGCTTCTCCAGAACACTGTAAACACGGGTTTGGATATGTGTGTGTGTGTGCACACATTCACTTGTACTATTAAAGCTTGTATAATAAGGCAATATTTTCTGGAGAATAGTAGCCCACCAGCTTATGTTTCCATGTTTTTGTAATGTGAGAAACTTTGCATATTATATTTTCCTTTAGCATAATGAAAAATTTGAGATGTCATACAGTAAAAGAATTTGCATGATTTAGTTTAACCTGGGGTTCTTCAAACTTATTTGAACTTCTTTCAATAGTTACTAGGGTTCAATTAAGCTAATGTTGCCTATAACACTACAAAAAATGCCGCAATGCAGCAAGACCGTGATGATTTTGGTGTGGGAGTATTCATAGCCATTGCACCAATCAACCACCCTAGAACTAGTAAAATATCAAAAATGTTGCCATAGTCTGGCTCTGAGAAATGTTTTAATAAAGCTGCAATAAGTACCATCTCTCTTACATATCGGGTAAATGAATTACTTAATATGTTAAGTAGAGTTATTTAATATAAAATTTCAAATTCTAATTAGGAGGAAAAGTAAGTTTAAGATAATTACCTCAGTGGTTAAGGAGAGAGGAAATTGATTGCTCGTTATATATGATCTAAAGTGTTTGTTATAGGTACATAGTAAGTGCTAAATAAATGTTATTTTTATTGTTATTAATCTTAAAGTAGGGAAATGAGAACTTATTTTATATTATATAACATTATCAGCTAATCTTAAAAGAAAAACTTTCCCAAGAATTATCCCATTAGCTATTTTTGCAGAAATATAGACTTTAGTAAACCTAGATGAGGTGTTTTCTACCTACAAAATCCAAGGGGAATAAATTCTCCCAGTTAGAAAATTGCAAGGTAAAATCCAGAAAACTCTACCTTAAACCTTGTCTTTTTGATCTCAGGATATTATTTCAGTTGTCTACTTAATGCATCTGTTATAGGAAAATATAAGGGCATAATTAATCTGGAGTTATTGAATGACATGTCTTTCAAGGTGCTTTAAAAATATATATAAACTTTCTCATTTTTTCCTTATAAATACATGATGTAAAGAAATTTCTTTATTGCAGATTTTTCTGAAGCCTTTTAATTTTATAAAAAGAAAGTTATTACATTATAATGGACACGGTTAATTTTCAACATGTAATAATTTAAATTTTTCTGTTAAATTGTTTTATAATGTAAATTTTATTATTTTCCTCAAATCTATAATTTGTATACCAATTCAAAGTGGATCTTTTTAATGTTATAGTTTTACTCACTGTCAAAGGTTAGATTTGTTATATCTATTCTAAAGATTGGTGGCACATTTTCTTTCTTAAATTTCATTGTTGAGTTAAAGTCAAATATAAATCTAATTACTGAAGTTAACGTGTAAATTACAGATATATATAAAGCTTCTTTTAATGCATTCAAAATTATTTATTGATTATATACTATGAAATAATATAAAGAAAAATAAAACAGAATCTCTGATTTTAATTAACTCTAAATACACGGGTGGAGGCAAACAGACATATTAGGAAATGAATAATTATGGTACAATGCTAAAAAGTTAAATAGTAGAGATATAAATAGTAGAGAAAAGTTAAATAGTAGAGATATAGTAGAGATAAATAGTAGAGATATATACCTAAAATTTTTTGGGACCACAGAAGGAGGAATAAGGTCACTTATTGAATGGATAGGGTTTAAAAATGGAATTTGGCTTTCGTGGTGAGTTTTAATATCAGAATGAATTTGCTGAGTAAACAGATAGAGGAATATCTGAAGAGATGAAGGCTTCTGGCCAAATGGAGCTGTATGAACCAAAATGGGAAAGACTGGCACATTTGGAAGAAAACATAGAGAGTTAAAATATTATACTATCAATTGGTTGGGAGGAAAGTACTCTTTTTGACACAAGTTATAATTTATTTTCCCTTTAAAAAAGTTTTATTAGATGCGAAATGTACTAATTTGAGTGTCTATTTTCCTTTTTCACCCTGTGTTTGGAATGTAAATAAACAGAGAAACAGTGTAAAAGGCCTTACCAGGGGAAAAGAGTCAAGGTTAACAGAAATACACTAGATAAATTAAGTCCTAGAGAAATTTTTTAAAAACGTATCTATTATTGCTACATGTACACTGTTATTTTGTAATGTAACTAATTTTCTTATTTTTATAATGATAAAACCTAATGAATTATAGTAAAGTACAAAGTACTGTTTACTGTGCAGTTTATGTACATTAAAATATATAAAGGTTTAAACATATATAAAAATTACTAGATATCATAAAAATAAATTTTTATGGCAGGAAAATATGAGTATAAAAAGATCAAAATTTATTTTTGTTTGCGATTTTATAACAAAAAATATTATCATGTAACATTTTCTGTTCATGTTCTTGGGAGTAAAACGACAACTAGAAGCAGATAATTCACTATTTTTAAAGGAAAAACATTCTAAATGTTTTTAAAAGAAAAAACATTCTAGATGTGTTTTAAAATATGAAATTTACTGTGCAGCATTTCACCGGCATTTAAATTGAACTTTATGTTGTGAATAGCTATTACTCACTAGGAGGCAACAGATAAATCCCAGAGGTGATAAAAGGCAAATATCAAGCAACACCTGTGTGCACTTTCCTGTTTAAGGACTCTAGGGCCACCTCAGCTTCCCCGCCACTGCCTAAATCAAGCCTTCTTGTCCTTAGAGACCATCCTAACTTCCACAAACTACATAGTCTATTGGAAACTCGGTTGTGTTGTCTACACTGTTTAATTACTGGCTTCTCCCAACTGATAGCATGAAATCTGTACAATAATCACGTGACTAGCACATAATACTTAACAGCTGACGTAGTGTAACTCCTTAGGTTCCTCAGACTGGAACATATCTGAAGAGGATGTATATACGTGTAAAGCATAATAGGAAAACGTGTCTCTATTTGCTTAGGAGAGAGCCTAAGGAAGAATATCACTGAAATCCACAAATTCCTGAAGAATGGGGGAAAAGCAGGCAAAAAATAAGTCTCTGGGGGCAAAAAGAAGGCATTCATTGCATAGAGATGTGATGCAAGACCTAGGTTTTTTAAGCATAAATGTTATAAGGTTTAGATGAAGAGGGGTTGTTTTATTTCTGTATTGACCTTGAAATTATTAAAGAGCAGATTCTTCTGTCTTTTGCTGCTCTTTCATAGAACTCTTCATTTAATCAAAACAATCTTTCGTATTGGCACTTCTTTTATTTGGTAATTGCATGGAAGTAATACAGAAAGATTAATTCAGCAATTATATCAGTGTCTTGGAGAATTTTTGAAATAAGGTTAAATCTCTGCTTCTAAATCCAATCCCAAATTATTTATACTGTCTTTCTCAATATTTAACTTACTTTTAGAAACTTTCTAAAGAATAGCATTGTATTTTGTTTTAGGGGAAAAAATTATTTGTTTAATAAACCTCTTTATTTTTATACTTTATTTAATGCCTGGCTCCTTTGTTCTCATTAAAATTATTGAAAATCAATCTTATTCTTAAAAAAACTTTCTGTTTCAACTACCTGAAGTTTTAAGAATCAAAGGTCCCTTATAATTATTCCTTACTCTGTTGTTTATTTCTGATAGTGACATGTATGAGCATGAATGTAATGTGACTCAGAAAGTAAGGTGAAAATGAACCTCTTGAGTGAGGTAAAGAATTGGCACTGAAATTGAATTAATGAAATAAATTTCATGCTGAGTCTGATACAACTAAAATTGTACCTATAAGCATAGCTTTCTGCAAACTTTCCTAAAAAAAATGTAAACCAAACCCAAATCACTCATGAGTCTAAATTTGTGATCGTTAAACTTGAAGCACCTTTTAATAATTAAAAAAAAAAGTATTTTAACAAAGATTCAGATTTCTACGTTCATATAGAAATCTCTGTAGCTTTTATTTCTTCTGATTTTTCAACTGTCTATGATATGTGTAAATATAGGTCTTTAGAACTTGAAAGCTAGTGGAAGTAAAATTATTTTAAGTTACTGTCATTTCATCATCTCTTGATCTATTCTTGCTCTTAATTTATCCTAGTGGCTGAGAAGACCAAAGAGCAAGTGACAAATGTTGGAGAGGCGGTGGTGACAGGGGTGACAGCAGTTGCACAGAAGACAGTGGAGGGAGCAGGGAGCATTGCAGCTGCTACTGGCTTTGGCAGGAAGGACCAGCTGGGCAAGGTATGGTTGCCTACATTTCATGTTATACTTTTAAGCTTGTGAGATCACAGTGCATTTTCATGCAAGGCACTAGACAAGAATAAGATGCTTACTTGGTGAGGGCCGACCCCTCATTAAATTGTGCTACCTTTATATATATGGCTATTCCTTTTTGAGGGATTAACCCAGATAAATGCTGTGAACATTGTACAATAATCATGATTGTTTTATAGTTTTGGAAGGAAGGTAATGAAATGAACAATGTAATAAATACCAAAGGAATAGCGACATTTCGGAAAGAATGGCTGCTTTCATTGTTAGCTATGAATCTTAGAATTTCTCTTTGTTGGAATATAACAGTTCATTTTGTGCCCACTCTCCAAGTTTTCAAAATTAAGATTTTTTACTTTATTTTTTAATAATGACATCATCTTTTAAATTGCATATTTGCTGGTCATATGAGTTTATTGACAAATACAAGTTTGTGGGAACTGAGAGACTTAAAATGCATAACAACCTGAAATCATGGTTTTAGGGTGATTTTAAAATGCTCAGAAGAAATTTGACTTTGCATTTCTTGATGCAAATGTGACTCTAGTAAGATTATATAAAAGATACTGTGGCTTTCATTTTAAACAGATAAGTAATAGAAAATGAGGTGTCAACTGGAAGATGCTATTTTATAAACTTCATGACCAGAGCAGCAGAATGATTTTTGCTTTTTCACTGCCAAAAGGGCTTCCTTGCTATACCTTGGGGAAAAAAAAAAGAAAAAAAAAAGTCAAGCATATTCTTGCTCTGTCTCTTCCCTCTGGAAAGCTCTTCTTCAAGATCATCTTATCTCCTCAGGTCTCTGTTAAATGACACCTTCTCAATCAGGCCTACCCAGACCTATTTTAAACTGGAACCATTCTCCTCACCTCTGATATTCTTAATCTCCCTATTCTTTATTTTTTTCTTTTTGCCAAAGTGTTTATCACTTTTAAAAATAATAAATAAGTTACTTATTTTTATGTATGTTATTTATTTCTCCCCTTTTCAGATATAAGCAGCAAGAGGATAGTATATATTTTACTTAGTTCACTGATATTTCACATGTTTAGAACAGTGCCTGACACAGTAGACAATCAAAGAATATGTATTAAATTAAGTAGGAAAGGAAGGAAGGAGATAAGTAAATAATCAGAGTGACTTTTACTTCTGTGTCTTTAAAAGTTATACAGATAGTATAACAACAGTGGCTATTAAACCATCCAAAAGTTATAATCAAAATGGTTTTAGACAAAATATTGTGAACACTGTAAGAAAGTAGCTTTGTTTGATGGCAAACTGCTCAGGGTTGTTGTTTCTACTTAATTCTATGTAGCAGGCCTACTTTGATTAAAAAAAAAAAGAAAAAGAAAAGACTAAAACCTGTGGCATATTTAGATTTTTCTCACACGGAGTTGCATTGTCTGCACAATTGATATGAATTACTGAAAATCTAGCTGGGCTTCTAGTGAAGTTCCCCAGCTAACACTTGAGTGCAGACTATGAATTTCAAATAGTCTTAATACTTGTGCTAATAATTATACTAATACCTATTTTTTATCTGAAATTATAATTACATATGTAGCTTTATTACATTTCAAACGATAGGAGACACTTCAGAAATTAGTGCAGAGATAATTAACCTGTTTGTGTTCCAGACCCTTTTACCAATCTAGCAGAAGCTCTGGACCCTCTTCCCAGAAAATGTGCATTCACATATACACACCAAAAGTCTGCATGGGATCTTGGAAACCCATTGGTAGACAGAGCCTATGATTTAGACTAACTCCTGGATTGTGCAGATGAAAGTGAAATCAATAGAAGAGAAGCCAGCAGTCCAAGGTTACAGCCAATTGAAATAGACTGGTTACTAGTAGTGCTTTTCCATCCATTATGTCACTTCCCCAACCACTTCCTCAAAACCTAGTTTCCCTTTGGGTTTTTATAAACTGAATTATGGACAACCAAATTTAACTGGACAAATTCTTTGCTTCAAATATGAAACCAAGGAAACATGTACCATACCCCATCCCATCTAAAGTATATGATGTAAGTTGCAAATAAGTCATGAAAGTCTTTATTTATTACAAAATTCCACTTGTTTTTTATCTTTCTAAAATATTTGCTATTTTAATATTTTAAAGCAGAAATCTAAATGATGTGACGAAATTAACCATTTGGAGATATTTCTCTTATGTGTACTTATAGGTTTCTATAAATTTCTAATGTGAAAATGAAGCTGTTAAACCTAGAAATTACAGCATAGTTGTAGGGAAAAAAACATTGAACTGGGAGTTTAAATGGCTGATTTCTATCTCTGCTCTGTCAATAATTGGCTGGATGAAATTTTACAGATCTCTTAAGACTCTTTTTTATATAATGAGTAAACTAAACTAGAAAGTTAGGTTAAAGCCCAATTTAGCAATAATGTTCTGAATTTCTATAACTTAAGGAAGACATCAATAACTACAAACTGGTTTCATTTTGAGATGCCAAAAATTTTATGGAATTTAAATAAAATCATTGAATTTGTTCATTAGAAATTTTGAAATAATTTAACTATTCATATTCTGATCAGAGTTATCCTGATGAATGGAAATAAGCAATTTATTGACCCCATTGAGAAGCTCCTTCTTCATTCAAGAAATATTGCTTACTCACTATGCACCAGAAACTTTGCTAGATATTGAAGTTAAAATAATCAGAAAACCATACACTGGTTTTCTCTTCATTTAGGTTATAGTCTAGTGATAAAGATCAATAATAATTATCATACAATGAGTGTCTAATTATTATCTGTGATAAATGCCATGGGGTACATAATGTTGAGAATTATCCAAAATTCTTAACCCAGCTGGCATGAGATAGAGGTAAGGGGGGCATTACAATTCCTTACTGAGGAAGTAATATTTGAGCTAAGATCTAAAAACAAAAACAACAAAAAAAATGACTGGCAATTTATAGACAAGCAAGATTTGAAGGGAAAGCATTTCAGGCAAAAGCAGAAACATGAGGAAATCCCTTGTTGTATGAGGAAACCCTGTCTAATCAAAGAGGAATGCAGCTGGGGCTAGAGGAAATAAGGATGGAGAGGCTGGCGGTGTGTTGGGACCACATCGTGGCTAGCCACATTAAGAATCAGTCTTTATTCTGAGACTAAAGGAACCTATTAAAGCTTTTTAAGCATGGATGTCAGGTTATAGGTTTGCATGTTGAAAAGATATCTCTGCCTAAATGGAGAAGAAAATAGATAAAAGGGAGGTCAGAGTGGTAACTAGAGAACAGTTAGTGGTTGTAATGAAAAGCGGAGATTGCATATACTAAGGTTTTTCGGGCAAGAGGAAAGAAAGGGTTTAACTCAAAGACTATGTAGGAGGTGATATCAACAAAATTTGGTGATACATTTCATGATGTTTAGGAGAAGAGGATGTGACCAAGAGGGATACTAGCTGTTAACTTGTAGAGCGGATAAATGCCTCTTCTAGTCTCTTGGTAGTTGGTGCCTCTCTTGATGATCAGGGCCACTGTGAGAGGAGTGACTGTCTTAGTGTCTGGACTTCATTCCTTTTAAGGGTATTTGGCCCATCACTTCTTGACTGAGGGGCAAAGCTTTCCTTTCTTTCTTTCTTCCTTCTTTCCTTCCTTCCTTCCTTCCTTCCTTCCTTCCTTCCTTCCTTCCTCCCTTCCTTCCTTCCTCCCTTCCTTCCTTCTATTCTTCTTTTCCTTTCTATTTTATGTTTTCTTGTTCTGTTTGTTTTTTTAAACAAAAGCCATAATAGCTCATCTTTATTTTATTTTATTTTATTTTTATTTTGCTAAATTTATCTCTTTGGAACATTAGGTTCGGTGTACTCTGTCTCCTTATGATATTAACGGAGAGATATGACAACAGTTACCTAAGTGCTTTTGTGAATTTTATCATATGGATGAAGCCACTTTAATAATAATTTCTAATTATTAGAGACAAAGGACAAATAAGATATCTTGAATTTTAAGAATTTGTTGTATTATATATTAGCTGCTGTATTTAATATATCAGAATAATGAATCATCCAATCTATATTTTTACCTGTATACACACAAGTGGTTATCAGCCACACAATTTATTTTATGAAGCTTATTCATTTGATTGGGATAGTAGTAACAGACTACAAATGCACTGGCAGAAGGTTTCAAGTTTTAAGTTAAAATAAACAGTGATATTATATAGATAAAATATTTGTTTCCCACTTCTATTGAGAACAATTTATTTGCTTATACCAAGAATATTATGCAAAGCAAGTAACTTGAGTAAGATTTATTCTGCAGTGCTACTATGTTTACAAAATATAGCTAGTCGCTAGAACATTTGCTTCATCTCAGCTCCTTAACAGTGCTTTGCATGTAGTTCTGCTCTAATCCTTGCTGAACAAATGAGTTATGCTATCTGGAATGCCCTAGTAGAGTTGTATCCTCACTGTCCCTAAAGTTTATATTTTTTGTAATTTTCTGGGTTAAAAGAAAGTGAAAATCTTGTTAAACTATAGAGCAACTACCTGAAAGATAGTATGGTGGTCAGCTTCATTATCACATCCAATTTGGGCACTGACCAATTTACACTGAGAATTTATAGCCTTATATACTTGAAATATTCAAGTTTATGTATTTTCTTCATTATTTTTTTCTTTCAAAATCAGATTAAAGTTTCTAAATAGTGTATTTTGGAAAAATTAGATGAGAGTATAAACAAGTTTTTCTATCCCCAGCACAAAAATTATTGATTTCAAATGGATAGATGCATGCATACTTTGTAGTTCCACCATAATTCACAAGAGGATAGCTAAACAAGTATGTGCTAGATGAATAAAACAAAGCAGGAAAAAAAAATGTCAGATTTGACATTATGATCTATAACATTTAAGCATCTTTCTGCTTATTTGCTTTGACTTACCAGAGCTATCATGTTTAGCTTGATGCAAATTTATTTTTAAACACTTGAGTGTTATGGAGCTTCTGATTAAATGATTAATCAGATGATGGATGTTGCCATCAGCTAACTCATTTTATATTGATTTCACAAATAAGCCAACAGTCACAGACAATCTTTCGGATTTCTTTGAAGAAGCATACACAGATCATAGGTGTAATCTTAATATAATTTATAAGAAGGTAATAATAACAGTTGTCAAGATTAGTGAAACATTTTGATTTACAGTAAAGTTTCTCTTTAAATGTTTAAAAATGATTGATATACTTGTCCCAAATAATTAGAAGTTGGATTCTTGCTTTTGTGCTTGACCTCAGAATTTAACTTACATGACCATTAGTTATATTTTTACCTAAACTAAAAGTTTTATGTCACAATGAATTGCTTGATTTGCATTCATAGCAGGAGCAGCATAGACTATCAATAGCATTGTAATCTTAGATCAAAGCACAATGTGGTAATCAAAGAAAAAACCTTTTTGACCTAATTGACTTATTTCAATATATATATAATCAGTAACATTTTGCCAAGTGATATGTAAAAATCAATATTTTATGCTTGTATGAGAGTGTACTAATGTTATATACACTAGCTTCACTTAGAACCATATTCATTATGATGGGCTTTCTTTGTGTCTAATAATATTTTATTGTGCTTGGGATGGATGAATCACTATTCCTAATGACCGTTAATCTTGGAAGGTTGAAAATGGAAAATACACTATAATTAAATATAAAGAGATAAGGAACATAGGCTTATGGTTATGTTTTTTTTTATTAAAATTCGATAGTATTCAATTTTTAATGGGTTCTTTGTATCTACCAGACTCTCAGCTGGGCAATGTGAGGAATATACAAAAGTGAATAACATGTGGATGGCTGCTCAAGAAATGTGCAGTCCAGGGAAGATGACTGACATACTTATTCTTAGGTAAAAAGAACATCTCTAGTCTTGGAGACTGTAACAAGTATATATCCATCATAGGAAAAAAATGATTTTTGTTTTAAATGAGATAGACCTATTTTAAAATATATATTATACTTTAAATTTTGTTTAGTCTGTATATTGTGAAATTACCTCATACACTTAGTAATAAGAGCCACAATATTTTAACTGTTTAGACATAGAAAAATAAAAAATTCTGGAGTCCTAAGACCAGTGGTTAGTAATCAGTAGCATTACAACCACACAATATATGCATGACTGCAAATCCAATTTCAGTCTTCAAAGAACTGATTTTGGTGATAGTTTTGTTTGTTAGAGTAATGTATTACAGTAAGAGTGGGATAGAACTGCTTCAAGGCACACCAACAAACAGCTCTAAATCATATTTGTGCAGTTTGTTTATTATTTCATATATGCTTAACATGGATTAAAATTCTGAATGCAATGTGAGAGCAATGATCATATTTTTATAAACTCGTCTTCCTTGTGCACGCACTAACATCTATTGTTAACATCCTTTCACATGTAAAGATGACATGATATTTTTAATAGTGACATTAATCAGATGTTTACAATATGTAGGGTAATCAAACTTAGGAGATTCTTTTGTAAACCATCTATAATGATCTGAGGCATGTTTTCATTTTGTAATTCAATGGAAAATCTGGACAAATAACAATGTGTTTAGGTGACAGCATAAGGGGAATGAGGTGTGTTTGTATGTTATGACATACAACAGTCTTATCCAAAATTTCAATAATAATCAACTTGTTTGTCCCTAAAAAGAAATAAATAAATCTCCTCCCTGCCCTCTTTAAATCTAGGCTTTTAGTTTTCTAATTTTCAGAGGGACATTTGATGATATATTTGCTTTATCAAGAGAAAATAGAAAAAGGTATCATGTTTCTCAAATATTCAAAATATTAAAAGATCTAGGACAAAATATGTTTACTTTATTTAAAAAAATAGAAATAAGGTAAATGAGATGCCAAATGTGTTTTGCATACTAATGCATAATTTGGGGAACTAGAGCTGGATGACACATCTCATTAACCTAATTGTCCTAGGAAAGGATAATAAGTAGTTTGTCAGCTCAAATATGAGGTAATATTTTTATAAGAAACTTTATTAAAAGTTTAGCAAACATTGGAATGTTTGTCACAATTTAAATACCTCTCTACCAGGTAATTGTGGAATCACTAACAGATATTAATGAACATTCCAAAAGTAGTATTTAATTCTTATTAAGTCTACAGTGTATATTAATGCAAAGACCACTGAGTCAGAAATTATGTTTATTGAATAAATAATTAAACGAATAAATGAAAAAATGAGAAGAAAGAATATATATTTAATCTTACCGATTAGAGGTAGAAACTGTCTCATCTTTCTTTTGTGTTCATACTAACATAGTATAATAACTCTATTGGAAATTCAATTGATAAGGTTGAATTTAGTTGTGACTTTATGGATTGTGAAGTATTATAAGAACTTTTAACTTAAGAGAAATAAAATAGATTTTAACTATGCTTACAAGGTAATAAGTTTGAAAATCCATAATAGCAAATAACCTCCAATTCATAAATATGTACACTTTATCCTATTTGACTATGGGAATCCTCAAAAAAAAAATGGAAAATGATTTTTTTAGTTTATTCTTAGTATTTCATGCCATGCAGGTTTTCTGGGCCTGTTCAAATAGCTTTACCTGAGACTTTAGTTTTTGCATAGTGGATTGTGTATTATTTACTATTTCTAGGAGAACTGAAGAAGGTATGTTCTTCCTATTATGTTGCTGAACTTTGGAATTACTATAATTGCCATGCAAAGCATATAATGGCATTTAAAAAATACTTTATAATTTCTAATACTTTGACATACTAAAATAGGTACCTTAAAAAATAGTCTCTGTCAAGTACTAATAACTATTTATAGTAACTATCCTTTGACAGTATTCTTCCTGCAAAGGAAAACTAACTTTTATGAGTTTGAAATAAAGGTAGCTCCTAAGTGTTCTGACTGCTCCATATCTGCAGTTTGATCCATCATGCTAGCCAGCTGGCCTTTATCTTCATACAGGTTTCCGGTTTGTTCTACTATTTGATTTGGTCATATGTAGGGAAATCATGGCTTAGTGTAGAGGCATGCGTTTCAAGTCAGGAACATGGACTTGGTCTTGTCTCTTTTTCTGTACTGCATGATGTCATCTCACCTCTCTGGGCATGGACTTACTGATCTGTGAAATAATAATGTTGGATTAACTGAGTTCAAAATGTTTCAGGTCCGTGTTTAATAGCTTAAATTTTAGGTCAGTTTGTTCAATTACACATTGCCAGACCTCTGGCAACTCGTTTAACCTTTCTAAACCAAAGCTACTTGACTGTCTGTAACTGGCTAGCCACTGTGCAGAGTCAGAGTGTGAATGAAATGAAATAATAAAGACAAAAGATAAACAATCAAATGCAATACATTATACAGTTACACAATTTTCCTAAGGAGAGTCTGCATCTTCTCTGAGTTGTGGAAGATAAATGATCGTAGAAGGTTTTTTTTCATATTTGTTAATATTTTAATAATATTTAGTAAGTAAATTGTATCACACAAAGAAGGAAAAGCTATTCCCTGTACATTCCACTTTATTTAGCTAAATAAAATGAAGTCACACTGTTAGTCGTCAGCATTTACTGAACATAATGTGGTTCCATTGAATATTACACATATGTTGTAATTAGAAAGAAATGATTTTGAGAAACACTGGAATTAGCAAAGTTAAAAAGTTCCTATTTTAAACTTAAGAAAATCTCAGAGCCCTAATATTTTATGTTTATAGGTGCTCTCTTTCCTAATGCCTTTTTGATGACAAACCCAGGGAAAATAGTTCTGGCTGTTCAGTGACACACAGGTTTGAGATGCCCTGAGCTAACTGAAACTGTCTCATTTTTTACCTTCTTTTCTAAATGGATGGTTTTTATATCCTAGATTTAAGATATTTAGAGAGATTATTAGGATTTATCATATGTGAATCCTATTCTTTTTAGCTATTTTCTATAAGATCCCTTGGAACAAGGCCAACAAAATGACCTTCTTCACTCATGTGAGGCTTTTGTGCCAAGTCCTGATGAAACTGTCTTCTGACCTAGATGGGGCAGATCTAAGTACTTTGAAAAATGAAAATTTGTTGAGGCATCTTCTTGTCTCCTTTACCTTTTACCTACAAACAGAGATGCCCATTAATGTGGAGGTCAGAACATTTCTCCTCAAGCTAAGTTTCTATGCCAGAACTTTCTAGAATATGAACAGTTCCAGAGAAGAAACAGCCCCAAGCTCATCTGAATTTGGCACCTCTATGATAAGCACCAAGGCCTAGTTATAATCTTTTAGATTTTTTATTTAATATTATTTTAGTTATTTTCAGTATAACAAACTCATTATTTAAATATTTAATCAAATTCAAGATTATCTGTTGCCAGAGCATAATAAGGACTCAAATTTCCCTCTCCCCAAATTCACTTGAAAGTGAGGTTGGTATGTCTGCAAAAGGTAAAGGAGGAGGGATAAAAACAGGAATATCTGTGTTCTTGATGGGGTCTGGTTTTCATGCTAATGTCCTAGGGTGACTCTCTGATGTAAATTACATGGTTTAAAAGTGCTTGGCTGGTTCCCTCCTAACTTCAGAAGTTTAGGACAACCACACCTCCTTTCAGTCACTGCCTCTGTCCTCCACATTTCTGTTGGCCAGACCCTGCCTACTCTTCTTTCCAAGGCCTGATCTGGGTCCATAGGAAACCTAGGAATCCCTACCACACCAGCCTCAACTCTGAGAATCAAGGTGTATGGAGGGTGAAAGGAAGTGAGCTTAAATTCTCTACCTTGTATGTCAGCTCCCCATGCCAGTGTGGTTGTCTGCCCACACTTTGTTGGCACTGGGAAAGATCAACAGATCCTGCTCTTGAAGCAACATTCCACCAGGGAATGAGACAAGTCTGTCCTGCTCACAGACGTCACCAAACCTTATGAGTCATCAGTTGCCTTCACAGAGGCAATGCTCCGCTAATACTTTGCTTTAAACCCCTTTCTCTGAAAATTTTTTCTACTTCTTTTTACACTTTACTGATGGAAAAGTAACGAAAGGGTCTGGCACTTAGACTTTAAAATTTAGTTTTGTTGTTTTGACTGTGAGCCTATTTCCCTGCAATTCTTGCACCTTCTTCTTAGATGTGGGATAGGGAAGGGACCAGCATCACTCAAGGTCATAGTGCCTTCAGTTGGTGTTTCACATTTGCAGCAACTTTATGTTAGAGATGTCCATTCAATCACCAATTATATGGTTGGATAATAAGTTGATGCACATCATTTTTGAGGACATAGTGAAAGTCTATTTTAAGAGCATTGAAAATAGGCATACTCTTTGGTGCAACAATTTTACTAAAAATTTAAATGATCATAAATTTAGATATAAAGATGTTCATCTCAGCAATGATAATAATAGAAAGCCAAAAAAATTTTCTAGGGATCCAATAGGGTTTAGTTAAATGCACTGTGGTTGATCCATACAGTGGTGAGCAGCCATTAAAATGCTGAGCACTCATTAAAATGTTGGTGTAGAAGAATTAACAGAGTGGAAGGATGCTCTTGCTGCACTAAGTTAAAGCAGCAGATTATAAAACAATATGAACAGTTTATATAGTATAATCTATTTTTATTTTTTAAAAATATGCTATATATACATATATATACATATGTGTATATATATATATATATGTATATATACACATATGTATATATATGGAATTGAAGTAAATAAATCAGGCTGTCTTTTTTTTTTTTTCTTTTTTCTTTAATACAGCTCAATTTACATTTCCCGCTGGGTAATTCGTTGCTTTGGGAAACTGTTTCATTCACTGTAAGGTGTTTCCCAGCCCCAGGCCTTACTTGTTAGATGCCAGTAGTGCTTCCTAGGCATTTAACCACCACAAAAATACTCCCACCTTTTCCTCAAGAAAATACTGCAACCAAGTGCCTTTTTATGGGTTATAGATTAGGTCATTTTATGGTCTCCCTTTACTTATATTTTCTTCAATTTCTTTAATAAGTATGAGTTATATTCATAACAAAACCATAATAAATGGTATTTATATTTCACGTTATTCAACATGTATGTATGACTAAGCAAGCTGCAGCTTTAGCCACAATTAGAACTTAGAGTTGCTAATTTTCCTTTCTAGTATCCCAGTTCCTGCTTACATTTATTCAATTGATTCAAAAAATAAGTGTCTTAGCTTAATAGGTACTTAAAACTACAGGTATATTAATCACATTTGCTATTCATCCATTCACCTATCTATTGATTCATTCATGTGGTCGATACATATGAAAGTCATGCTATATGTAAAATACTATGCCAGGCACCAAGAGAGATATAGTGATATATAAGACTAATTTCTTATGCTCTAGGCACTGACATCTGGTTGTTAATTATGATGACTATATATAGGAGTCAGTTAATCTATGAATAATGTAGACAGTGCTTGAAGAATTCTCCAGTTTCCTTCTCTTCCCTCCAAGTCTGAAGTAAGGCTGCCTCTGAGAAATGTATCACAGAACTCAGTCTCTTATTATTTCTCAAAAAAATGTGATAATACACATCTTTCATTTACTCCTCATAATCCCAGTTATCAAACCAAATTAAAATACGATTTAAGCAGCTCTCTGTTTTGCTATCTAATAATGCTGTGTACCACATCCAAAGTTTAAGATAAATTTTAACAGGATTATTTTAGTAGTAATGAGTTGTACTGCCCATATGAATTGAATAATTTATTTGCTCTCTTATTTTTGGCAAGTCTTTCTGATTTTTCAGGAACTCACATTTTGACTTTGCAAAAATCTGATTTATAAGTCTTTTGGACTCTGAAAAATCTGTCATTCTCTTATAATCATTTTATATACTAAAACTTTGCCTTTCTCATTGTAGTATGAGTTGTCCATACCATGCCAAAACCCCTAAGCTTACAAATAACCTTTTGATATTTTTGTTAACATATTTGATAATATATAAGAAGTTGTAAAAGTACACTTTTTTGGTAGACTTTTTACTGTAGTCATTTTAATTCTACTGGAGTTAGATAACTCCATCTACAATGTATGGTTTATTTGGCATATAAATATTTGGCATATAAATAATGACCTTGTACTAGGACTGGGCTGGCCTTTATGCACTTTAGGTTTATCTATAACCTCTGTTTATCTATAACCTCTTGTTAATTGGTACTCATTTTTGTTAAAAGTAACTAGGAAGTCTGATCATCCCAAACGTCTATGGTCATGTTTTAAAATAAGTTATATTTTTGGACCTAAGATCTAGGTTTATTGAAACATAACAAAGATTTAACTGTTGGTGTATGTATTTGGAAATAGAATGCATAAATAGACAGTATTTTTTCAGATTTAAAGAATATAGTTCACTATGTACAATAGAATGAAGGCTTTAGGAGAAAAAGTTCCTCAAAGTAACTATTATCTATTGACATACATTCTGCAATTATATGAAAAAAAAAAGTATTTCTTCCACCTAACAAATATTTGTGCTTTCATTCTTTATCAGGAGAATGAAATTTCTTCCCTCCTTTACTAACTCCTCTTTCAAATTAGAAACGAATTGGTAACTTTATAAAAAGTAACTGCAAAAGACTGACTTTTGGGTGAAGAGAGATACTGGCTTATTATGGGTGGTTTAATGTTGCACGTGTATATATATATGTAAAATGGAATTTGTGATAGAATTTTTATAGAAATATGCTTGACCTTTTCAGATTATGACCATTTTATAAATGCATCTACATCTATATCTTGGAATCCAATGGCTTTTGCTAGAAATTTGGATGTTACTAGCCAGATTAGTTCTAGAAAATTTGCCAGTGGCTGGCTGTACACAATCTATGGAATGAAGCCACAAGTCCTTATCCTGTTACTTAAGTCCATATTTATCCAGCCTTCCTTCCTTTTCAATCATATATCAGAATTACTCAACAAGACTCTTTAGTCGAGGCAGACAAGTGTCTTCAAAATACTTCCCAGTTACATAATACTTCTAACTCTACCTTACTGTAGAGAAGGTTTTTATGCCTCCCATCTGAATTTTATTCTGGCTAAAAAGTTCTGTTCAAGCCTCCATAACTGCAAGAAGCCTTTCCTAACTATTCAAACGCATAGCAGTTTCACCTTACTCATAGCATTCGCAGACACACCACCCATATTTGGTCGCTTAGGCCAAAGCGTTGAAAGTGTCCTTGATCCTTTTCCTTTCACATTTTTCATCCAATCTTTTAGATAATTAATTTACTGGTATTTAAAAATATAGCCCTGATGTTACTGTGCCTCTCTTCTCTATTGCTACCACCCTAAGCCAGGCCTTCATCATTTCTCAACAAGACCTTTTTCCCCGGCCTCTAAACTGGTCTCCTCACTTCCACTCATCCATTCTAGTTAGTCTGTTCTCAACCAATGAGACTTATTCTTTTAAGACATTTACCAAATCATTCTGCCCCTGCTCTCAACCATCCAGAGGTGTCCTATCACACAAAGAATGAAATACAAGTCCTTCTCTGGTTTAAAGGCCCTTCATTATCTTGCCTTCATTAAGTTCTTATTCCCTACCCCTTTTTTCCTTGTACAGTGCCCTCTAGCTATGCTGGCGTCTTTGCTTTTCTTCAGAGCTGCCAAGCACATGTCCAATAAGTACATGTAAAGTAAATTTTACTCTTTTAACTGTAGACTGTTTCCTTCTTCTGAAAGCAAAGATAAACCATGTAGTCTTCTTCAAAAAAACTGACTGCCCAGAATTTATGACTTAATTTAGAAAGACAAACTGCATAGAATATACTATAAAATGGCAAAAATATTGTTCTGCACTTCAGATTTCCACGTTTTTGGTGTATATTAGTAATTTAGTATATTATATAATCTGAGCCTATTTTAATGAAATTACTTATACCTTTTATCCTTATCACAAAAGTTCTTTTCCACAATTTTATAGCTATCTAGTGAATTGTACATAATTACATGAAATTAATTTTTCTTGAAGAACAAAACAACCATTTCACTCATGAGATAAAGGTTGGAGATTTAAGAATGGCTTATCACTATACATTATTCATATTCCATTAAATATTTTCTTAGTAAACTATAAAATTAGATTGACTGTTGCACAGATGGGCAGAACCACATGCATCCAATATTAGGCAGTTGGTGAGCATAAAATGCCAGAAAAAAGATTAAGAATATCGAGGCAAGAAGCTTCTGATTGCTCTCAAAAAGGATGAT
This sequence comes from Cynopterus sphinx, assembly GCA_030015415.1. Classification (NCBI taxonomy): domain Eukaryota; kingdom Metazoa; phylum Chordata; class Mammalia; order Chiroptera; family Pteropodidae; genus Cynopterus; species Cynopterus sphinx. The sequence continues at coordinate 116,620,162 of CM057382.1, read as the reverse complement.
CCTTTTTTCCTGACTCTCCATTGTGTGTTTTCCTTTGAAAGTAATGCCTTCTCAAACTTTCCAGGTTTTATATCCAAACACATATTCAATGTTAATTTACACATAATGAAATGAAAAGTTTAGGCAGATTGAAAAAGGAATTTTCCCCTCCCTCTGCCTTTTATACAAGGATGACAGCTATGAAATGTATGTTTCCTCTGCAAGGAACATGACAGTGTTCAGTTGTGAGAATATGAGAGGGAAAGAAAGGCTGCAGACTGAGGAATAGTGTGTCATTCATCACTGCCAGGACTCATCAGCCATGTGGACCTCTGAGAGGCATGGGCTGACACGCTAGGCTCCTTTATTTCTACTAATACTTCAGCAATAAAGATTTTATTAGAAGCAGAGAAAAACATTAAAAACTAGTTAGCTTTTGTGATGTGCAGCAGTCATCTCTAAATATTGATCAAGATTCAAAAGGAAGGCTTTGTAATTTATTTTATCCATAGGCTTACTCATGTATCTAGAAAATTCTAATCCCAGGAGCTATCTTTGGGTGTGACAGATCTTTTTAACAGTAAATAAAACTTCCATCAAAACAACAGATAAATTCTGCTTACTATAATGTTTGATCTGGCCAAAACCATTTTAATTGAACAATTTCTCCTCTATAGGAGGGAGTCAATTGATAACCTACAGTGAAATTATGTATAAAGGTCACTAGTTTCACATCCAATGCAAATTGTACATAGATTTGCTCTTTTAAATCCAGAATATATCTCTCAGATCTATATGTCAATGGAAACCATGTGAGTAAAATGGCTTAAGGGCTACAGCTCTTTTCACTTCCTCTTCTAATTAAAAAAGTAAAATCTGAAGAGCCCTAAGCAGTCTAGTGTGGTCCTATTTATTCTGCCTCAAAAAGGAAGAAGCAATGGCAACTAGTGTGATGGTGATCATTTTTACTTTTTCATGCCCAAATTTGGATATTTGCTTAGAATTAATTCTTTCTATTATATTAAAAATCTTGGAAAATTGGTTATATGAATTGACATGCCAACTTTTGTTTGATTTATTTATTTTATTTCATGTGGAATTATTTCAGCCTCAAATTTTCACTTATCTGTTCTTTACTCAAATATTTAACTGAACCCAAATCAGCTAAACACACACAAAAAAGATGGCTTTTACTAACATGCAGGTTCTTATTTTAAAGTTAATTTTAAAACTTTGGTAAAATATGCTTTTTTGAAAATTTTTACTCATGTAGTTTTTTTCATAAACTTGTCCTACTGATTTTTAATCTGCTTTTAATGTTAGTTCTTATAAACTCTCTCATTTCTAAACATTTCTTTCTGAATTTATTTTCTGTTTATTTCTTTTCACATTATTGAAGAACATTTATTAGTTATTTTAGAAAATATTTTAAATGCAGTCACCAGTTAACACAGCATTAGAGTTTTTCCTGTTAGAGATATACTGTTTTCTGTATATCTCACTGGGAGAGAAGTTGGTCTGATAATGTTATAATGTTACTTGGAAGATATTAACTTTTCTATGATGCATTGTTTCTAAGAATACCTTTGTTTTGTTTCATTCAGGCATGATTCACAAAAGTTGATAGAGTCAGTATCTATTATTGCACGTACTTATTTCAGGACCTATTTTTTCATAGATATTAAAACATATTTTATCTGCCCGATTCTGATCCTTAATGTGATCTAGCTTAGATACACATTTACATTTTAAGCTGTCATTCTTTTTAAACATTGTATGTTGATTGAAGGTTGAAGGTGATTCATTAGATAGCAACCAGTAACGATTCCAACAGCAACGCTGTTTAAAAATCAACCTTACAGGCAAATACAGAACATTAGTGAGCCCACAAAAATTATGTGCGGTCTTATTTACATCACTACCTCCTTTCACATCTAACATTCAACTAATATTTAATAAATTTTTGTGCAGTGTCATACATTGTGATAAATTTTAAGAAGTTTTCTTAGATCATAGAAAAAGGAACATAGCATCTCTGTGAAACAGGTATTCTAATAAATCTTGGTAAAGCTAAAGGACTAGTTTTCTAAGATCTGTTTTAGACTCTAGACACTTAGTTCAATGTCTTTTTCTCCTTATCGGACTGGAATCATTCCAAGCCTCTTAACAACCATGAAAATCAGAAGGAGAGGATTCTAAATATGTTGTTCTATTCAGTCTTGCTTAGTACTGAAGGTCATGAATACAATGAGGTTGTTGTGTGTCTGTTTTTTTTTTTTTTCTGTTTTCTTTTTTGGTTAATAGAAAAAGGAGAAAAACAACCAGGAATATGAGCCCTGAGCCAAAGTATAACACTGATTTCTTGAGTAAATAGGAATCCTGCCCTTAAGTATCTCCATGTATCTGAAGAGATTTTCCAACATCAGTGAGCTATGGAGTAATCTATTGTATGTGGTTTGAATTATAGAAATCTGAGTTCTAGAAATTGCCTCTGCAATTAAGGCTACTCCAACTTTCCATGACAAATGGAACTGTACTAAATTCCATTTAGTATGTGTTCACATGTGACCATGAATGAATTGCTTCGTTATTCAGTTACATCATCTGTATGTAAAGAAAATAATAAAATTCGTATCTTGGAGGTGTAGTGGAGCTTACATGGCATAAGTGTGAGCCTAGAGCTTGGCACAAAGAGCTTATTGTTTCTAGTCCTCTCCTGTACTTTCTTAGTATTCCAAATGACATTAATCACATCACATTTACAGCACTAATCAAATTGTGCTATGATTAGTGTGTACCAAATTCTGAGCTCTTCGGAGGGAGGCCATTACTGATATGGCCCTATATTTTACATAGTGATTTATGATTTTCAAGTTGTTAGCATAGCGTCAAATACACAGCATAGTTAAATGTTTATTGTCATTACAACAGCTTCACTGTAAAATGGGCAGACATAAAGAATATATTTTCCATTTTACAAATATATTTTTAAAGATCAAATAATCATGTGACTGAGGTCACATAAGTATTGAGTGGCACAGATAGACCAAACTAAAATCTACTGATTCTAAGCTTGGTGCTTGCCTTACTACATCACAGAGACTATTATGTATTCCAGAAAAGTTTCATATGCTGTGTCATATGATTCTCACATGTATATTTGTATGGATCAGAAAAAGCATCTTGCTACTCAAAATTATTAAAAACTTTAAAATTATTAAATCTTACCAAATGAAACATTGATATCAATGCAAGAATGGACAGGAAAATATTGCTATCCCATGGATGTCACAAATCAACTTTTCAACTACTCATTAAACAGTTTAACTTAGAAAATTCTTTACATTTAGCTAAAACCTTTTTAGAAATTTTAGCACATTTCCTTATCACTTCAACAGAAAAGCAGAATCTCTGGTCCTCAGCTCTTCCCTTGCTCATTAGCCTGTCCTTATAATAGCTATTAAACTATAATAGCTATTAAGCCCACCACACTGTTAGAATGACTAAAATCTAAGACACAGCTGGCGAGGATGTGAAGCAATAGGAACTCTCATTCATTGCCAGTGGGAATGCAAAATGATACAGACACTTTGGAAGGCTGTTTGGCAGTTTCTTATAAAACTAAACGTACTTTACCACATGATCCAGCAGTCTCATTTCTCTCTATTTACCCATGGGGAGCTGCAAGCTTACGTTTACACAAAAACTAGAACACGAGTGTTTATAGAAAACATAGATAATTGCCCGAACTTGGGAGAAACCAACCTACTCTTAGATAAATAAATAGATAAACAAATGATAGTGTTTTCACTATCATTTGTAATATCATTTGTTTGGTAATAAAAAGAAATTAGCTATCACACCACAAAATACATGGAGGAAACGTAAATGCATATTTCTAAGTGAAATAAGCTGATCTGAAAAGGCTACATACTGTACGATTCCAACTATATGACATCCTGGAAAAGATAAAACTATGGAAACCGTAAAAAGACCAGTGGTTGCTAGGGGTTCCAGGAAAGGACAGAGGCATAAAAGGAGGAACACAGAGCATTTTTAGGGCAGTGAAACTAAAGTGTTCTTTATGATACTGTAATGATAGATACATAACATTATGCATTTGTTGGGACTCATAGAACTACACACAAACAGTACTCTGAGGTAAACTATAGTAGATCAATATTCGTTCATTGATTTTAAAAGTATGCACTTACAAAAGATGTTAATAATAGGGGAAATTGTGGTGAGATTATATGGGAATTCTCTGTATTTTCTGTACTATTCTGTAAACCTAAAAATTCTCTTAAAAAAAAAGTCGATTTAAAACATTATAAATTCCACATTAGATACAGTATAGTAGAAACCTTATTTCACATCACTTCATATGTCCTACATATATAGTTGTGCTTCGTATCAGTAAGAATATGCAAATATCTGAATTTAAGATTTATGGAGAAATTATTTGAATTTTAAAATACTCTTTCTAATGTAAGCAAGACTAGAGTAATTAATGTTCATTTAATCACAGAAGATTGATGTACATAAGATATGCCAGGCATGCAACTGGAAACTGGGTGAAGCATGTTTTACTGATAGCTCTCACACAGCACTGTGAGGCATCGTGTTTGTTTTTTTCCTTCCTCCTTCAAATTTCATTTAACCACACATTCAACTAATACTTATTGGGGGCCTATGATGTGGCCCTCCCTAGGCACTGAGGATACTCTCTTTGTCATCATGGTGATTTAATGAACAAATATCAATTTCACCTACAGTCTTTTTTTGTTTTTGTTTTTACCCCAGGAGATTATAAATTATTCTGAGGATACAGACTACATCTTATACACCTTTGAATCCTCCACAGAATCTAGCATATTGTCTTCAAAAACAGTAGGCCTCAAGAATTTGTCGACTCAGTGAATGATCGATCACATGACTAAATTAATGAACAAACATCTATTTATATTTCCTTGGTTATTTATAGAGTCAACTATAAAATAGTGAAAGTCTCATTTCTTTATAATCCCAATTCTTCTCCCTTGGGATAGTGCTGTTTTACAGTTCTACTGACTTGCCACACTTAGATACATATTCATTTTGCTATTTTACGTGAGAGTAATAAGGACAAAAAAATGTTTTTAATAATCTTTTTATCCATAGCTAGTTTTTATCTATAAAATCACAGTATAAAAGGTAATAATAGGTGTCAGTCATTGATTCTCATAAGGCTGTATGTGTAAAACATTGTAATGATTGGAGCTGATATGGAGAAAACACCTCAAAGACTATTTGATATTTTGCTTTTTTGTAAATATTTTGGTATGCACTTACCCTGTATCAATTGTAATTCCTACAGGAAACAGATGGTGTACACAAATTAGGTAATTTGCAGAGACTTTCATAAAGTAACTAATTATGAAGCTTTGGCTAGAATTAGAAAGAACAGAAGAGATAGTATAGTACTTTAGGATAGTAACAGTGGGCACCATTATAACTACTAGGCCTAAATGAGCAGGGGCAGATTCTTGGGACAGGATGTTGGGGTTGGTGAAGAGAAAAAATGAGACTATACATGAAGAAGCAAGAGCCATGTGAAGACAGCTGCCTGACTGGAACTGTGATCTTTACAGTAACATTCTGCCTGCACTGACCTGGCAGGGAGTGAAAATTAGGGGAAAAAATGACCTTATTTTTACTTTCTTGCCTCCCTATTTTATCCTTCTGGTGCTCACATGGGCCAAATACCCAAGGTAACTGAAAGGCAATGGAGTACATTGATGTAGCCCAGTAGTTCTCAAACAGGTACAATTTTGATCCCAGGGGACATTTTGGACTGTCACAACTGTTGAGGAGAAGGAGAGGGAGGGCTACTGGCATCCAGTGGTTAGAGGCCAGGGATTCTGCTAAATATCCTATAATGCACAAGACATCCTCCTGTGGCAAAGAAACATCTGGTTCAAAATATCACTAGTGCCAAGGTTGAGAAACCGTGATATAGTCCATATAAGTCATCTTACCAGAGTGTAGAGTAAGAGAGTAGGGTAGAAAGACTCTTGAAAGGAGAAAAAAAGATGAAGCCAGCATACTCCACAAATAAACCAATGAAATAGCAGACATGAGAAAAAATAGCACTAAGAAAACAGAAATCTCAAAAATATGTCTGATAGCGTTTTGTGGAATTTATTAAAATTCAACCTGCAGTGCCTAATATTTATCAGGCCAGGTTTGTTTTTAGAGAAATCTTTGTGATATTTATATAAGGATTTATTAATAAAGGATATACACTATACACAATGACAGTCATGTTATGTAAAACATGGACAAGAATATAATAGAAAAAGGATTTCATGACTACACAGGCAATCCTCTATTGCTTTCATTTATGTACTGTTACTGTACATAGTAACATAGCTGTATAAGATAGTAAACTTGACATTTACCCAGCTGTATATGTCTTCACACACCAATTTGCATGGCCTTTCTATCTTGTTGGTATTTGATTCTTTTATTCATCTCTAGTCTATTCTCAAGAGCATTTGCTACAAAAACTGTTTCTAATATTTTTACGATTTAAAATTTTAATCTACTGTATAGATTCCCGACTCATTCTCTAAGGTTTGCTTTTTTCCTCAGCATTATCACATATTCTCACGATTATTTGTTCCTTTGTACATTTCTAGTGGATCTCTTTTCTAATATACACTCTAATATTTCTTTGTCCACTGCACATTTTTGCTTATATATCTCAATGTCACTTTGATTTTACTAGGTCTAAAGTTGAACTTAATCTTTCTCCCAAACATTTCAGTTATCAGGAGCCTCCCATGTCAATTATCACTATCAACACCAGTATTTTTTCTGTGACCCATAATATAAACCTTTGCTGATTCATACTTCCTTCCCTCTTTCCTACATTTAGCCATAAAATAATTCTAGGATCATTGTTTTTTTCCATTGTCTTCCAATCTCTTTTCCATCTTTTCTATTATATTTTGAAAGAACTCTCAACTCATATCTGCGTGAGTTGTTTATTGTTTTCCTAACTTCTGTAAGAATGTTAATTCCTTGAGGGCAGAAATTCTTATTTGTTCTGTTCACAGCTATATCCTAGTGTCTCTGCACAATGCCTGTACCACCTACCACATAATTCCCTATTAACTGGCTCCACATTTATTAGAAGCCAAAATTTATGTAATTAAATTAATATTTTAGTGTTTTTATATTTCTAATATTTTATATTTGTCATTTGTTTATTCATTGTTTAAGAATTAAATGTATGAATTAAGAGTTGGCTGACCTTTGAATACCTAGTAAATTCAATATTTATTATATGAAGTCTCTAAGGCTGGCTCCTCCATTGTCATCAGAAGAAACCAAAGCTGCTTTCTGTCACTGTAGCTTATTCCTGCTGCAACAACACACTGTATTGTATTTACACACTGTAACCTCTAGGAAAGAGCCTGTCCTAAGGTTTTAATTGGAGACTTGTGAACATCTGTTAGACCAATAGATGGTCTTCAAATCCTCGGTGGGCCCTTGGACATTTATGCAAAATGCTGTGAATAGGTAAGGGTGTGCCATTTCATGGGAAATGTTCCGTCTTACATCAGGTTCTAATAGGGTTAGCTAAGACATAAAACATTGAGAACTTTTACAATATAGAGAGTTCAAAACTTTTTCCATCCCAATCACCAACTTAAGCACAATTCTACATCCCACATTGAGTTCTGAAACCGAATTCTTAAAAGCATACAGCAGAGCCATCAAAATAGTGGGCACAGCTTAAGTGCTAGAATAAACTCCTACTAAACTTTTTTTCCTACACATGAATTAGTTCAACAAACATTTCTTTAGCTCCTGTTATGAACCAGTCACTATTCTAGGTACTAGAGATACAGAGGTAAAGCATAAAGATTCTGCTTTTATGGAATAAGTAATAAATGAGTAAAGAAATGAACAAATTAATTTTAATTGCCATGGGTGCTATCAAAAAATAAAACAAAGTACTTTTTAAATTAATAATAACAATCATAACATAATTTGTTTATACTATTTGCCAAGCACTGATACTAGGTATTCATAAATACAATTCAATTAATCCTCAAACAACCTCTTGGTATGAACACCCTCTCAGTTTATGTATATGAAATTGAAGCTTAAAACATCTATATTTCCCCAGATAACATAGTTAATAATGGCAGAGCAAAAAAATATGGCTCATTAATTCATTAATCCATGAATGGATTGGAGCCTATTGACTGGAGCCTATAATGTGTCAGGCATTGTTCTAAGACACTGGAATGTAGCTATGAACAGAACAAATAAGAATTTCTGCCCTCAAGGAATTAACGTTCTCACAGAAGTTAGGTAAACAATAAACAGAAAAGTATGCATAAGGGTTTCTGGGTCAGGATAAGAGCTATGAATAGCCTTAAGAAGCTAGAAAAGGCAAAAGAACAGATTCTCTGCTAGAGCCTCTAGAAACATAGTCTTTCTGACACCTTGATTTAAACCCAGTGAAAACCCTTTTGAAGTTGTGACCTACAGAACTTTAATGAACTTGTATGGATCGAAGCCACTAAATTTGTGGAAATTCATTATAGCAGCAATGGGATAATGCTATTTCAAAATATTTATATCATAAAACAATAAAATGTAAATGTGACAAATGATACCTATGTAATTATAAATGCTAAAGAAGATAATGGATTTAAAGTATTAAGGACATTATTTGACATAAAGTAAAGCATGCTACAATATTATCATCAAAATTTAGAGGCTAGAATAAATGACAAGAGATATGTAAAGAGATATAAGATTTCTTCGCTGAGGTAGAGGTTAAATAGAGTATACACTGGTAGATAAAAGCTATCAAATAAGGGGAAAAAATGAACGTTTATTGGGTTAAACCTAATTTAAAAGGCAATGAGATCCACGGTAGGCTTTTAAAAGGAAAATGCAGGCTAAAGATGGATTAGACTCTGACTACTGTGTGTGTAAAAATAAAGGGATGGAAACATCGAGAAAGCCAATATTTAAAGACACCCTTTATATACTTGTGACAGAGTCAAACAAGGAAATTAACTGCAGGAATCATGAACCACACCAAAAGTATACCACAGAGATTGTGTTAATATAGGGAAGTGTCTCCAGAGTGATCATAGTTGGGTAGTTGTGAAGGAATTTGGTACCTATGACATCACTAGGTTTCCCCAGGGAGAAAATGAACAGCGTGGACCTAATAACCCGGTTCTTCCCCTAGCTTAGGTTTAGTCAGGTCCCTCAGGCTCATATACCCTGTTTTCATTTGTAAATGTGAGGATCTCTAAGTTTCTTTCTAGCTATAAAATTGTATAAATCTCTCTTGTCTCCAAAGTGGACATTTACATTAAATATTACATTATTTACATTAAAATATTAAAATATTTACATTAAAATATTAAAATATTTACATTAAATATTACAAATATTTAAATTTATGGGATATCAGGAATACTCATTTTAAAAAACAAAATATAAAAAATAAGCATTCTAGAAATAAATATCTTTAATGTTTAGATTCCGATCTCTATTTCTTTTCAAAGGTGTCCATAATGCCAGTCATCCAGAGGAGAGAAAAGTGTAGTGATAGTAGTCCAGGTTGGAAAGATTTGATTTCCTGAACTTGGAAAGCTTCTTTCATTTCTAAGCACTCTTCATTTTTCCAAATGAAAGGAATTTTTAAGGGTCAATATCCACATTTGAGGTAACCAGGTCAAAATTACTTATTTGTGAGACACTTTTACCTGTAGGAACCATTGCCATATAACACAGAAGCAATCAATTCAGTAATAGCTACATTTACAAAAAGCTGAAAAATTTTAATCAGCATGATTTTGAGGCAACAAAGAATCATTAACTTTGAAAGCTGTTGGGGTTAAAAACACTTCACCAGGCTAAATGGTAATGATGGGGGAGGGTGGTAAGGGGCTGGGATTTGTATTGTGTTTTCTCTGTGGACAGAGGAACATATTCTTCATTTTTGTCACACTACTAAATCGCAGCTGTGCAGAAATTATTAATGTATTCTTCTGAGACAAGCAAAAAGCCACCAAAGGAAATCAATGACTTGTTCTCCTAACACCCACAAAACAGGCTGAGAAACATATCTGTCAGTGACATTAGTTTTGACCTGTGGAGTAACTCCTCTTAAGAAAAGCAAATTCAATGGCTATCCTACTTAATCTTTGACCTTTATTTTATGAGAGTTTTCTATATGATATGCTGAGCTGTCTCAATTATGTCGGTGTATCCCCCAAGATAGGTGAAATGAGACCACAAATATTACAAAGCACAAAATCTTTAATAGCAGTCATATCAGTATTACAAGTATACATAATTCTCACTGATGTCAGAATGCATGCTATAAAACACTACATTATGCTATCAGAGCAATTAAAATATTTAATGGTAATTTATTTTGAACTAGCTTGCAGTGTTTTAATTAGTATATTAAATTAATACCTGATGAATATGTGTGTGTGTGTGTATAAATTAATACCTGACGTGTGTGTGTGTGTATGTGTGTGTGCACGTATGCAGAGGTGACTTTTCTTGTCTCTGAGGCCTAGAATCAGTTAGTCACATAAGCTGCTGCTGGAATTGTCCTTAGCTATTGCTTATATCTCTTCCTACTCTTTCACCATCAATTGTCACCAAAGACATGGTCCCCTCTCTGCCAATTTCTGCTAGAGACCTAGGACACAGAGATTTAGTCAGCATTCACCTACCAAGAACTGAACCGTAGGTACTGCCCAAAGTTGCTCAGTTCCTTTCTGTAGCACGCCCTAGTGTTATCCAGGATCCCCTTTCCTGCCTGGAACCTCAGGACCTCTCATCGTACTGTAGAGAATTGGGAAAACTCACTGCTGAGAAGTGGAATAACCAATATAACGAGAACTAGTAGAGAAACTTGGGTCTTGAGAGTGGACTTTTAGTATTTCTTGGTAAGTACTGATAATACCATGTTATAGTTTCATGACATAATGAATAAGAGACTGTTTTGGATTTGCCTTGGGAACTAAAATCATTGTTAATGTAATTTCTGTGGTAGAAATAAGGTCTTTGTTTCAGCAAATGACTTACATATTTTTGGAGGAAACACATTTATAATTGAAGAGACAGTGTCCTAGATAACAATGTTCTTTTCCTATTCTAATTGTAAATCATAATTCATTTTCTTATATATCCTCACAGCTATTTATTCTTTTTAGCCTGATTTAATAGAAGTAGTATTTTAGATATTAAAGGAAACATTTTTTTTAATTCATCAAAGTACATTAATCAACAGATTTTTATAAAATTAAACATAATGAATAGATGTTAAAATTATTGTATAAAATCTAAACTATTACTGAATTAAATAAGATATTGCTAATCAGCCCTACCTTTCTTCATTTCTGAGACTTTCGGCATTTATTGTGGATATTCAAGGAAAGGAATGTATTTTTAGCATGAATCTTAGGCCTCCTACAAAAAAAAGAAGCATTTGCCAAAACATTTATGAGATAAATGTTTCTGAATGTGTCTATAAACCTATTTTCTTCGGTAGCTATATTTCAGAGAAAAACTTTGCTTTGACAAAAAAGAAGTCTTGTTGGCTTACACATATATTTTATAAGTTTATCAATGTTTTGGTTTGTGATACAGGAAATAAAAAGATGAAAACATAAGCACACATAAATAAGGTCTTGTTGGTAATCTGAGTTATGCTACTAGACAATTGAAAAGAACATTCAATGTCCAGACAACCTTTAGACGATCTCAAGCCTAAGAAGATTTTTTTTACAACCTAGGAAACGAGAAAAGATTTAGATTTCAGTCTGAATGAAGAATTTGGCTTTGTGTGCTTGATCCAAGATGCTGTTCATTAAAGAGAGTTATAAGTCTAGGCAGCCAACTCTGAAATCTCAGTCATCTTAGCCATTCTTTAAGTTCAGACAGAATTTTAAGTGAAATATAGATGCATGTTAGGCAGTCTCTTGGCAATGTTTTTACTACTGACTTTCCAAAATGTTACTTGCTGATGTTTCTTTTTATGTAGCATTATATTAAAAATGAATTCATTTATCTATCTCTCCTCGCTCTTCCCATTTTCTCTTTCTTTTCTGATTTCTTTCTTCTCTTGATATGGAGACATGCTAACATGGGCGCCTGATTTCTGAATGAGCCTGAGGTAAGGGGCTGCCAAGCAGAGATCAGATGTAGTGTGCTCAGCAGCCATAAAACAGAGGGGAAAAGGAGGGGCGCAGAGGCAGCGAGTGAAAGAGGCAGAGTGGTTATGATGTTTGTCACGCTGAACAAATAATAAGCATGTAATAATTAAAGAATAAATATATAATAATTTCAACATTTTCCGGCTTGGGTGGTAGTGTTATATCAGAGTTGACTTCCTAGTGTGGGAGTTGTACAGTGTCAGTGTAAAATAATCTTTTGGGGGGGTACGGGCCAGAAAAAATCTCTCTATATGTGGTGCATATACATATATACACACACATACACATATATACACAAGTACTTCTATACACACAGGCACATGGTGGGCAGGGAGAGCAAATGAGGGTAAAATGCTAATAACTAGGGATTCTGGATGAAGGTGATATTCAGATTCTTTGATTTATTATTGACCTTTTTCTGTACATTTGAATGCATTTTGAAGTTTTTAAAAATCAACCCACAAAAAAATAATTAATTATTATGGCTGAGTCATATTCCATTGTATATACGTACTAATACTACCATTTGAGACACTATGCAAGGATCTTGAGATAATCATGCCATGAGAGATGTCAGACAGAAAAAATTGAGAACCATATGCTTTAACTTATATGCAGGATATAAAACTGAAAGCAACAAACAAACAAGACAAACAAACAAACAAAAACTCATAAACACAGAAAACAGTATGGTGGTTACCAGAGGGATGGGGGAGAGGAGGAGGTAAAGGAAAAGGGGGTCAAATAAATGGTGATGGAAGGAGATTTGACTTTGGGTGGTGAACATGCAATGCAGTACACACATGTTTGATTATTGAATGGTATACTTGAAACCTATATAATTTTATTAACCAATGTTATCCCAACAAATTTAATAAAAAAAAATTTGTCCAGTGAATATCTACTGAATATCTGTATGTTAGATACCATAGGGTAAATATCTATAAAAATACCCACAATAAAAGTTTATTTCTCATTCACATAAGTCCATGGTAGGTATTCTGGGCTGGTGGGTGAGTTTTCTCTGTAGGGTGATTGAAGGACCCAAATGCTTTCCATTATTCTCTAGAAGAGTGAATACATCTCCAGTTCAAAATATATACATTATTTCCTCTCTGCCTCCACTAGATACAGGGCACAATTAATTCAAGGTAGGCTGAAAAATGTAATAATATATAGCCACATACCCACTCAAAAAAAAGGAAAACAGATTTTGGTAAAAAAATAGTATACTCTGATATATCCAGTTATTAAGCATTGTTTGTGGGTAAGTGCTAACTAAGAGGAGATTCTCTTCCCTTCAGCAAACATATTGAACCCCTTTTCTGTGGTTAGAACTGAGCTAAGTGATGGGGATATTGAAATTTTATAAGCAGACATAGTCACTTTCATCTATGATCTCATGAAAAATGAATATATGTAATATAATCACATCTACATAGGGCTTGTGCCACTTAAGTAAAATGAATATTCATGAGTACAATTTTAGCAGTAGATTTCTGTGGGATGGTTAAAAGTCATCTTTGAATGTTATGTCAGGGAGATGAAGAAAGATGTTTTGGGTTTAGGAATTAGTAATTATAGTTAAAAACAGTTCATTTTTTTTTCAAATTTCACTTTTCCATCTTTAAACATTATATCTACTAACAGAGGGTAGAGACTGTTTTTATAACCAAGATAAGAATAGAACCTGTGAGTAACATAAGTGCTACATTTTTTTACAACCAGTTAATCATGTTGACTGCTTTGGACTGAATTGACCATTAAGATTGATCTGGCTAAGTTTGCAGACGTTGCCAAATTTGGGGAACCCATCTGTGTTGTAGGTTTCTTTACCCACTCTTAACCAAATGCTCCTGAGATTTTTATGAGTGGATTTATTTTGGAGGTCAGACACCATCTTGGCTAGATCATCATCTTTATAACAAATCTACATGCTATTCTCATTGCTATATATATATATATATATATAGATAGATAGATAGATAGATAGATAGATAGATAGATAGATAGATAGATAGATAGATGTTGCCCTACTGGGATTTTTTTCAAGTTATTCATGTACAGCTTTTGTACCAGCTTGAACCTGGCTTCTTGGAAGTAATTCACTCTTAGCAGCATCTAATGCCAGACCAGGATTGGAACTTTCTGTGAATGCTACCTCAGAACTTTATTTTATGTATTATTTCTAGGTTATCTTTTCTTTGTCATTCCTCTTTGATTTTCCTAAAAGAATCCAAAGTATTATTTTGGTAAGTAAAGTGTATCTATGAAGAAAAATCAGGTGAAATATTGACTTTGGCTTATTTCTAACCTTTTAATAAATTTAATTTTAAGACTGTTCTAACTCAGTTATTTAGTTGGATACAAATACGAAGTTCTACATTCAGTTTTCAGTTCCTACTAGAACATCATACTATATTTTGACTGCTGATGGAGGTAAAGATTGAAAATATACTTTCTTTACAGTTTTATTGAGATACAATTGAAAAATCAAAATGGTATATATTTAGATATGATGTGATGATTTTATATATAGTGAAATGATTACTACAAATTATCATGTCCATCACCTCACATAGTTAACATTGTTTCTCATATACTTGCAGTGAGAATGCAAGTATAAAATACAATGTTAATATAACACTAATGATACAATATTATTAACCATAGTCATCATGTGATATCACATCTCAGAACTTATTCGTCTTATAACTAAAAGTTTGTACCCTTGATCAGTACCTCTTTATTTTTTTCATCCCCCTAAACCATGGTGACCACTATTCTAGTATCTAGTTCTAAGAGTTGAACTTTTTTACACATAAGTCTCATGTGTAAGTGAGATCATATAACATTTGTTCTTCTCTGCCTAGTTTATTTCACCTAGCATAATGTCCTCCAGAATCATTCATGTCACAAATGGCAGGATTTCCTTCTTCCCCATGACCGAATAACACCTCATAATATGTGTATATATGTATATGTGTATAAATATACTCATGTCATGTATATACACATATGCATATACATATATCTATACACCCAACATGCACACACACATTTTCTTTTTTTTATTTTATTAAGTTTATTGCAGTAACATTAGTTAATGTGATTATATAATTTCAAGTGTACATTATAATTTGACATCTATATATTCTATTGTGTGATTACCACCTAAAGTCCAGTTTCCTTCAGTTACCATATATTTGATTCCCTTTATGCACTTCACCCTTCCCCTATCTCCCTATATTTGACCCCCTTTATCCTATCTACCTCTCCCCTCCTCCCCCATTCCCTATCCTCTAGTAACCACACACATTTTCTTAATTCATTCATCCATCAACAGATACTTAGGTTTTATCTATACCTTGGCTAATGTGAATAAGACTGCAATGAACACAGGGATGCAGATATGTCTCTGAGATACTGATTTTATTTCCTTCAACTATCTCATGTAATTTATTATACATATTGCTTTCATGCCACCATAAAGTTGAAAAATTGTAAGTTGAGTCATCCTAAATTGGGAACATTCTGTATATTGTTTTACCAGTTGTAAAGTGCTTTCACATTTTTATTTGATTCTCACAGATAGATAATATTATAGTAATATTACACATAAGATTAGATACAGAAGCAAGATTGCTAGGTCATAGGTAGTTCTGTTTTTAGTTTTTTGAGACACCTCCATGCTCTTTTCCACAATGACTGTACCAATTTATATTCCCATCAACAGTGTATGAGGGCTCTCTTTTCTCCACATCCTTGCCAACACTTGTTACCTTTTTGATAATAGGCATTCTAACAGATGTGAGGTGATATCTTGTTTCGATCTGCATTTCTCTGAAGATTAATGATGTCAAGTACCTTTTTATATACCTGTTGGACATGTACATGTCTTCTTTGAAAAAAAAATCTGTTCAGGTTTTTTGATCATTTTTTGAGTTATTTAGGTTTGTTTTGTTGCTATTGAGTTGTATGAGTTCATATATATTTTGGATATTAATCCCTTATTGTTTATATGGTTTGCAAATATTTTCTCCCAGTCCACAGGTTGTTTTTTCAATTTGTTGATTATTTTCTTTGCTGTACAGAAGCTGTTTAGTTTGGTGTAGTCCCACTTGTTTATTTTTGTTTGTTTGTTTCCTGTATTTTGATATCATATCCAAAAACAAAAGTCATTGCCAAGAATATCCAAGAGACTTTTTCTATTTTTTCTTCTAGGGGTTTTATAGTTTCAGGTCTTAAATCCATTTTGAGTTAAGTCTTTAATATATTTTGAATTAATTTTTTCTAAGTTGTATAAGACCAGGATCCAGTTTCACCCTTTTGCATGTGGATAAAGCACCATTTATTGACAAGATTATCCTTTCCCCATTGTGTGTTCTTGGAGCCTTTATCAAAGATTATTTGATCATATATATGTGGGCTTATCTCTGGGCTCTTTGTACTGTTCCATCATCTTTTTTTTTTTTAATCAGTATCATACTGTTTTGATTATTATGGCTTCCTAACATAGTTTAAAAATTAGAAAGTGTGATGCTTCCAGCTTTGTTTTTTCCTCAATAATCATGTGGTTCATTGCTTTGGCTCTTCAGGATCTTTTGTGGCTACATAAAAATTTTGGGGTCATTTTTTCTATTTATTTGAAAAATGCCATTGGAAATTTGATATGGATTGCATTGAATCTGTAGATTGCTTTGGGTAGTATGGAAATTTTTATAATATTAATTCTTTAAATATATAAACATATGTATCTTTTATTTATTTGTGTCTTCAATTTCTTTTATCAAGGTCTTGTAGTTTTCAGCGTACATATCTTTTACCTCCTTGGTTAAATTTATTTTTAAGTATTCTTTTTTGATATTATTAATGTGATAGTTCTCTTAATTTTTTTTTTTGGATAGTTTGTTGTTAGTGTAGAGAAAGAACTAGGTTTTGTATATTCATCTGTATCCTTCAAATTTACTGACTTCATTTATTCTAACAGTTTTTTGGTAGAGTCTTTAGGATTTTCTATATGTAAGATCATATCATCTGCAGAGACAATTTATCTTCTTCCTCTTTTGGATGACATTTTTTCCTTTTTCTTGAGTAACTTCTCTGGATAAGCCTTCTAATACTATATTGAATAGAAATGGTGAAGGTTATTATACTTAGCTCTTTCCTGATCTTAGTGGAAAACCCTCATCAAGTGTGATATTATTTGTGGGCTTGTCATATGTGGCCTTTATTATATTGATGTACATTTCTTCTATACCTTGAAAATATATTTAATATGAAGTATATTATCTAGTATTTGGTATACATGGAAGCATAAAAACCTACTGTTTGTCTCTGCTATAACCTATTTATCCTTGCCTTTTAATTTAAAAGAGTAATAATTTTAATCACAATAATATCTAAACCCATACCCACATCCACAAACAATTTGGCAAACCTGGATTTAGAGTCCTGAATTTAGAGTGTGGTTGGTATAAAGAGTGTCCTAACAGAGAGAGTTTTGTAGTTAAAGATAGATATCATAGATTTGAGTCCCATATCTGTCTGTAACTATTGCTGTGTCTGTAATCAAATCATGAGACCTCTAAGGGTGTCAATTTACATGTTCAATTTACTCGATTACTTAATTTACATAAAACATCCTGGTTTCTTTGTAATTTTATGTATTATAAGTAATGTTTTGATGAACATTCTTTTATTTAAATCTTTATTTATATACCCTTGTCAATTCTTTTAGAAAGATTGGAGAGGTAATTATTGAAGATGAATATCATCTAAAAATATTAAAATTCCTGATGTACAATAAATGTAGTATAGTAAATATTTTGTATTTTTTAATTTATTTGCTTATTTGCTGTTGCAATAGTTTCCTGAACAAACACTTCCAAGGTCACTAAAAGAGAGCAGAATCTGACACTCTTACAATCGTATATATCTTTTGATGTCAATGGAGGTAGCTGATCCTATAAAAATACTTCAGTAATTATAATCAGTATAGCATAATTTAAGAACTCTGTGACTTTAGTTGTATTATTTACTTTTCCTGTATCTTATGCATGATAAGATAATATCTATCATAGCAGGGTTACAGTGGGAAATCAAATAGAAACATAAGTAAAAGTGCTTTACAAGTTTTAAAATACCAAACAGATGGCATCTGACTTATGAAGATATAAAAGCAATATGCATAATAAATGACATGAGATATTCAACACTTTATTATAAGGTTTGTATTAAGTGACTTTGCCCAACTGTAAACTAATGTGTTTTGAGCATGTTTAATGTAGATGAGGATAAGCTATATTTGCTAGGTTTAACTTATGATATTTTCAAATTATAACCAGTTTATTACAATGCAATTCATCATGAGTTGAGGAAAATCTGCATATTTTTATTACTATCATTAATTTTTGATAAATAAAATGATCAACTTCATTGAATGACCTTTGATTTTAATTTCACGTTATATTGGTTTTCCTCTAGTATTTCTTAAGATTAATGAATAAGACATTTCTCTTAAATATATTAACCACTGTCTTTCTATGAACATATTAGATATATTTTTACAGTAATATAAGAACATGGTGAAATTTTGAAGGAACAGATTTATAAACAAGATTAAACACAATAAAATGAATAAATGGGCTTATATGAAGTATCTCCAAAAGCATTTCATCTCTAAGAAGGTCCAATTTCAAGAAAAATCTGACTTGTTTTTCATAGACATTTCAAAATAAACCTAACTCATACTGTAAGTTTTAAAGAAAGGAAAGAAAAAAATCTAAGACTCTCTGGAATTCTGCCAAAAGTATAATTTGGCATCTTATCCCACCTTCTGGATGCAATTGATTGGCAGTGATTATATGATGCTGGGGGCATAGTGGAACTAGAAGGAGAAAACTGGAGAATTCAGTGTTCTTGCTCCTGAAAAACAGCTTGGCTCTTTAATGACAATCAAAATTTTCTACCCTATTTTCCAAATCTGTATGATTTATGGGATCAACCTTTTTAATGTTTTAGACTTTCACTTTCTCTTCCCACAATATCTTAGAAGAATAAAGGTTGCTTGATAAATATTGGTTGATAGTCCTATTCCACATTTCTGGAAAAGAAAATTTAAGGTAAATTTATGCATATAGATTAAAATGACTTCAGAAATTTCAAATGAAATATATTGTTACTGAAAAAGGAAAATGTTGGATTCTCAAGTTTTATTGTCAAGTAGAATGATCACTAGTTCTATATGAGTTTCTATGATTTGTTTCGCTTTCACTACCTTGGGAAGGAACAAAAGACATTTAAATAAAACTGTCTCTTCACACACATGGCAGTGTTGGGAAGCTTAAAAATTGCCAGGGAAATTTCCATATGTAACTGGCTGCAGAATCACCAGTCCTAGCATTGGATGGGACCAGACTTCATCTTCAGATTTCTTTAGACTCTAAGTAATTAACTGAGTGGCCCATGGTCACAAAACTAGAAGGTGGTAAGATGAGCACTAGTGTAGGTGTTTTCTCCCTAGTGCTACAGTCATCTTATTACTAAACCTTTTATATTTTGAAAATGTGGAAGTTGTTTTGCTGATGATATCCTTTCCTTGTTACATAGTTTTAAGCAATGGAAATATGACTTCTCTGCCTGCCTTCTCAATCCATCTTAGAAGGCATTTTTTTTTTAAATGGGTAGTCTTCTTCCCCTCTTATCTGCAAGACAATGGATAGTGATGACATCCAATAAATGTTTCTCTCTGAGGCAGTGTTTCTTGTTTATTAGTAGAAATATTACACATTATCAAATGTACAAAAATTTTCTTCAACGGGAAACTTTCAATCCTTTTTTCCTCACCTTAGTTTAACAATCTGAGTTTTGCAGTCCCATTTTGTCCTAGTGCCTGAGTTCAAGTCTTTTTATTTACAGGTGAAGAACATCACATGGCATTAGTCTAAGAAATACGGGCTGCTTATGCAAGATGTCAAAGGGCCCCCAGTCACAAGCACCCACACATTCATTCACTTATCTACATATCCATCCATTCGTTCAGCTGACAATTATTGACTACTATTGTGTTGCCCTTTGATTTAGTTTCTGTCATCTGTCATGGAGGAATATGGGGAGAAGTCACAGCATGCTCTTTTTTCTTCTTTTTC
Source organism: Cynopterus sphinx (assembly GCA_030015415.1). Classification (NCBI taxonomy): domain Eukaryota; kingdom Metazoa; phylum Chordata; class Mammalia; order Chiroptera; family Pteropodidae; genus Cynopterus; species Cynopterus sphinx. The sequence continues at coordinate 116,599,779 of CM057382.1, read as the reverse complement.
AATATATTTACTTCTGTCTTGTCTAGCCCTGACCCTGACCTCTTTGTTGTACTTCAAGTTTCTTATTGTTTAAAGTTATTTCTGCAACAATGATTATTCTCTTGTTTGTTTATTCATTTATAAAATGACCTCAGAAAAATGACCATAAATGTTAATACAATGTCAAATTATAGTTTAAAGTGCTTCAAATACAGACATTGAAAATAAAGTCTCATATAAATAATATAATTAGCTTTTATTACTTTTCTCTTCATTTTTTAATAAAAAAGCTGTCTTAACACATTTATTCTGAAAATAAACATCATTATAAATAGAGGCCTCACCATGTAGTTCATAAATTTACAGTTAGATATGGTTTCCTAAGTATACATTTGCATGTTAGATTTTAAGACAATGACAAATACTATCTTTTTCTTCACAAAAAAATTTCAAAATTTTGGTAAAGGCATATGTTGAAGCTAGAGGTAATTAAATATTTAAGTCTTATATTTGTTCTTTATGTGAAATAAAAATGATGAAAAGTTTTTTCCATAATGTAAACTTAGCTATACTTAAATTTGGACTAAAAAAAAAAATAGAAGATATTTTTTCTGCCATTTAAAACCCACATCTATAGATTGGTGCTAAAATTGGATATGAAAGCAAAATTTGTTTGGCATTGGTCCAATTTTACAGGTAATGATGTGAGATCACCTAGCTCAAGTAAGATTATATGCTCTATTAAAAATATACATAAATACCAGAAATAAATATATATTTTCTTAAGACACTACTGTAAAATACAAGTCTAAGTAGTAGAAGTTTGACCATGTAAATTTATTATAGACCCAGTCTATTTGTCTTTTCTGTTCCCTGGTGGAATGTATCAAATAACTGGAATCTGAAACTACTGTTCTCATTCTTAAAAATATCTCTTAGCTTTCTGTTGATAATTAGAATAAGCATAATTTTTAGTCTTACGTGATTCCTCTAACATTGTGGTGATTGCATCTTTAAAGCAGTCATTGGTTAGAAGATAAATAATAATTTAACCACTGATAGAAATCAGTATTAAAATTAGTCTTGGAATTCTGAGGCATAGAATACTTTTAGTAAAATTTGTATTTAATGTTTATAAGACACAACATGTCTACCCATGCATGCAGAAACAACCCATTCCACCTGAATGCGTATAGTCACAGAGGAGTAACTGCAGGGAATGCCCATGTTGGTCCAGAGAGATCAGTGGCAAGAGTACTGTCCTAAAGATATAAAGAACAATTTTTAAAGAGTTATAAATGTCGGTTCACCTAAAGCAGTCGGTTCATCAACCTTGGACATATTTTTTGCTGTTATAATTGTTAACCATCTGCTCTCAAATCTAAAGTTTTCTTTTTTCTAGATCATACTCATTCTCACATTACCAAAATGATTTCAGTATATTTAAAGATAAGAAAACTATAAAAGTAACATCTTTCACCTTATTATTTTCAATAAAAAATTTCTAATGAAATATTTCCCTTGAGATTGAGAAAGGAACCAAATGACATTTATGCTACTTAACTTGACTAAGTCTAAGTGGTATCTAGCTGTGTGTGTAAAAGACATGTATCTGGAAGAAAAATAGCAAAAATCAGTATTTGTATATGTGCTTTGAGAATTATGTTCATAAAATAAATATTGGAAATGGTTTTTCTTTTATGTTCTTATTTAGAAACAATGTATATAAAAGATTTTTTTAAATATGTAAGGCCAGTATAAAATCCTAAAGTAAAGTTGAATGTCACTACTATTAGGTAAAATACTGCAATATTGTCCTACTATAATCATTTAACTGAGAAGATGAGAAGAAGGCCTCTTGTTTAAGATGAAATGCAAGCTGTAGTCAGAATACTATGCTCAGTGGGACATGTAATTTGCTTTTTCCATGAATGGTATTGAATGGTGCTGAGACATCTACCTTTTTGTGACCACAGCTTGTGTTGTAGTGCAGCCAGTGGTGTTTAGGGGTGCTCTCCTCATGTGTGAAACAACGATGCCTTTGTGAAGCTATGAGTCTATAAAGGCTTTGACTTTGTCGCAGATTTCAAACTAGGAAACCAAAAGACTTTCAGTTTCAGATTAGTGAAACATATTTCACACTTTTCCTACAAGATATTGTTTACACAAACCTCGTTACAAACTACAGTCAGCTGATCAGTCAATCAACTGATTTGTTGTGGATTTTGAATTATATGTAAACGCATGTGTGACGCCCTATGTGTGAGGCTCTCTATATTAAAAAGTATAATTCAACTTAGCAATCATTTATCAGGCCTCTACTCAACTGCCTTTAAAGCTTTATAACCTAATTGATAAGAGATGAATTAATTTTTAAAAATTACTTAAAAATATAAGTAATATTTTAATTAATAAAATAATGAATTTAAATCAATACATTAATAAATAAAATAAATGTACAAGTGTTATAGATAATAATTTCAGAGAAGAATAAATCATAGTAAAGAGTTGACTGGTAACTAGTTATATAATAGTAAGTTTTGATCAGATCCTTGAAAACTTTTAATGAAATTACATGAGGAAATTGAACCTTTTGAATAAATCCAAAGGGAGTACACAGAATACTTTGAAGAGAGAAGTAGTTAGAGGTAGGAATGACAATTTAAAGATCATAATAGATTCATCTGAAATCACAAGATTTTGGAGTGTTTATATATTCTAACTGGCAGTAAAAAACTTAAAAGACAGTTTCTATAAGGTAAAAAATTCTGCTAAAAATGGCCCATGTGTAATAATTTCAAAGTAGTATTTTTCTATTTCACACAATGGATTTAGAAAGATTTTTGAAAAGTGATTTGCATATTGCTAATTAATGGACTTTTATATAATGATAGTATGGTGTTTCTTAAGGTCTCCAGTATAAATAATATGTGATTTATATGTTATTGGTTCTGAGATATTGACCACAAACTATTCTGTACATTTAGATGTTTCTTGAAGACTCTAGAATTTTCATCACGTTGAACATTTGTTATCTTTGTGTTTGGGTTTGAATTAGGAATGTAAATCTCATAACAGGCAGCAAAAAGAACCTGTGTCCAAAGTATATAGCATAGGTCAGAAAACTCAGTGGCACCAAATGTCTACACTGAGTATTTGTCAAATGGTGGCAAAGTATGTGGGTTGGGATCCTTGGAAGGTTTTTCTTAGGAATCCAGTGTAGGAATCCAGTGTAAGAATCCAGTGAACTCCACCCCTCCCCTTACCCCCGTCCATCCCACAGGCGTCTGTGAGTCAAGAAGGGAGGGAGGGCTGTGATGGTACAGACAAGCATCCTGCATGGCCATCGAGGAGTGAGTTTAAGTTTCCATTGGAACATGGCATGGACCCAAACTAAGTGAGTACAGGTACTTGGCTTTGGAAGCGGGATCTCAGTTGTACAAACTGAGGCACCTCAAGTAGGAGAACTAAGTATCTGGATTATAGACTTAAAAAACACCCCTTGCAGGACAGGGCCTTGTATGTCATGCAGGAGTTTGTATGTGTGTGTGGGACACAGATGGCAAGATGATTCTATGAGCCAGGTTGATACAATTAGCCTAGAAACAGAAAATATTATGGGAGATTTAGATAAACAGGTAGATAACCAAAGATCAGTTTCCAGGCTCTTCCATGATTAACCTAATAAGAAGATGACTTGATGTCTGTTGGGTCCCAGGTCTGACTCCCAAAGAGTAGTGAATTAAGGACATATTATGGAAAGAGATATAGGAAAGAGACCAATTACAGTGATATGATAGGCATTTTGAGCTGCTTATGTGAAGCCTGAAGTTAGGCTGGTTCTAGAATGTGAGAGGTAGCTAAGCCTCATGGGAAATCAGTGGGCTCAGCAATTCTAGTAAATTCAGAGAAATGATGTTTAGGTATTTTGCTGTTTTTGATTATAACTAATCTCACAATAGTTTGAGAATCCAAATGTTAAATTGTTGAGAATATGTCTCTTTTTTTGTCTTTTGGCCTCTACTTTTTAAACAATTTCTAAGGTTTAATATAGTTTACAAGAATAGTTTTTGAGTATAAGCTTCTTAACAACTGAGACTTTTTGTCTCCCAGTTTCTTTGTGATTTCGCAACAGAAAATCATAAAATTTCCAGACCCACTTAATTATGAAATCTTATTCAACCAAAATATTCGCGGAACATTTGTGCGAGTCACACAATGAATTGGAGATGCAAAGGTGTTATGTCATCTCAGTCAAAGAAGTATAATACAATGTGATAGGTACAGCAATGGAATAGACATAAAGTGGTATGAGAACCCAAAAAATTAAGAATTCAACTCTGGATGAGAGGACTCGGAAACCTCACAAAAGTGTCATTGATTATCAGCAGCTTTTAACCAGACTTTTTTTTTTTTTTTTACCTTGGTGTCCTAGTGCTGCTCTCTCTTTTGCCTTCTTTCTCTCAGTCAACTCTTTCCTATACTTCAGGACTCTGCTGGCATTGCATACATCCTCCAGGAAGTGTATTTTAACACCCTCTCCTTCCCAGCCTGGCTTATTATAGATCCATCCACTTTGCTCCCATGGCACCTGTGCATATCTGTCATTGCACTAGCCTTGTTGTTTTACAGTGATCTGCTTGTCTGTCTCCTCAGCTAGTTCACTGAGAGCAATGGCTGTTGCACTCATCTTTATGTCCTCAGCACCATGCGAGGCCACATGGTGAGTGACTCTTTATGCTTTGTGAATTTGAATTTTAGGCAGTAGCAAAATGAATACAGTCATTTTTTCGACAAGGAAGAGGTGAAATCACAGTTCGATTTTAGAAAACCCTAATGGGATACTTAGAATTACGGAAGAAATTAGAGATAGAAATTCCATTCAAGAAATTTGAGCACTAGAGATCACTGAAGGCCTGAACCAGATTGAGAATGTGAGAATGGAAAGAAAAGATTAACAATTTGGATGTGAGAGAGGTGACAGAGAGGTGTGAAGAATGACTAAGTGTGGAACTGTTTTTAAGGAGTGAGTAAAATATTGAGTATGTGAGCTAATCAGGCCTAATCTTTTGAACAAAGCAAAATACTTCTTTTTAGCTGTGGACTAAAAAGAATATAAATCTCATTTCACAACCTCTTTCATATACCTGATTAGTCAAAGGAGTTTGACCATCTGCATTGCCTCCAAACTCCATTGAATCCTAGGTCAGCAAAACAAGTGACTTCTACTTACCTCCAAAATCCTACGTGAAAAGTTTATTGCCTTTTTTCTCTAACCATGTGTCTAATTGTAGGTAGAAATTTTACCTATGTTTTAATAATTTTTTACTGTAACCATTGATCTTCATAATATTTCAAGTAAGAAAAATATTTTCTTAACCTGAAAATTTACAACTGGATAAAAGTATTTTCCCCATTTTTAAAAAAAAGAAATGTTATAATAAATATGATTTGTGAAATTATGATGTAAAATATTTCACATTTTAAAAGTGATGTGATTATATAAATACTTCAACTTTGATAGCTATTTCTAATGATGCTTTTTATATAATTTTACATTTTTATACTACACTATTAATCTTTTCTTCAAACTTTTGTAAGGCATACTTCTGTGCACACCTAACTACCATACTGGAATCTACATATACCTCTGAATAAACACTATTTGTTTAAGGCTATTGCTAATGTAGTTGTAAGAATATGCATGGATTTACCTTCAAGTAAAAGGTTTTGTTGTATTTCAAGTGCAATTACGCAAATATAAAATTCATTTCAAACTTATAGAACAGATATAAAGGAAATGGTCAGAAGACTCTGGGTTGATTATTGTAAATCTCAAACCTTTTATCTGGGGATTAGTGGCTATAGCTATCAGAGGGGCAAAGGGACATGGAATTGTGTATGATCCAGGAAAACAGCAACATCTGTGCTGACCTGTAATGTTTTCCTAAAACTTTATATGACAAAGAAAATTTGGGAAGCACTGAATATTTACAGCTCTGGGTCTTAAAATAAAAATGTAAGAGTGCTGACACCTTGTCCAAGCTGTCTCAGGGCTGTTATGAAGCAAGGCTGAGAGTGGCGAAAGAAGGTGACAACTGCTTTTAGTCTCTTTTTATTAGGTCACACTTTTTCCTGCTTCCCAGGTTAATGTCTCTAGGTGTGAAGCCTGAGAAAAGGTTTACATCTTGTCTTTCTTTCCTCCTCACATCTTGTTTTCTTTCTCAGAAGTTACATTGGGGAAATATTACGTTTTTTCCTCAGAGTTTGGCCATGAGTCAGTTTGGGTGAGTCAATTTTTTTTATTTTCTTTTATTTCACAAATATTTTTGAGCTGTCACTTAGTACTAGGTGCTGTAACACTTACAAGTGTGGTTTGAAGGTCTGTTTCCTAAAGCTCACAGTTTAAAAAAGACCATAAATGACAATTGTAAGTTCATATATTAACCCTCAAATATTTACTCAATATCTGTAGTTTGTCAAGGACTGTATTAACGTGCAATTCAATGATGAAAAAGAGAGACCTCCTGCATAAAGAAATTTCGGTGTTAAGTTCTGTAATAGAAGTAGGTTCCAAGACCTGGCTGCACAGAAGCAGGGTGTTTTTAAACAGGAGTGAGGCCTTGTCTTTCTTATCTTTAATAGAGTCTTCATGAAAGTAGAGTCTAAAATATAGTGGTGAAGCCAAGTAATTTATTTGGATAGTAATCCCGAGGAACAGGAATGAGTTCAGCATGGAAAGAGAAAAAGCCAATAGAAAGGTATGTTTATTGAGGGCAACCTCTAAAGAATTATATTGATAGCTTTCCTGAATCATCTGCCTGAAGGACAAGAGGAAGAAACATTTATCCATCAGTTCATGTGTCCTATTTATTGAGAGCTGCCACTAGAACATTGACTCCCAGCAACTCTGTAGGGATATCATCTTTGGCATTGGAGAAACCACCAGGCAGAAAGCAAAAAAGCAAGGTGCTGGCACAAAATGGATTAAGGCCCATAAGAAACTGTTCACCCAGCAGTGGCTGGAATCTGAAGAACTGGCAAAGGACTGTGAGAAGTGACACTTTTGATGTTCTTTCTGATGTGTAGTCATTTCTGTACACCTCAGCAAAGACATACTGGACAAATGGATTAACTTGTGTAAAAATGTGGAAAGAGCACAAATTAAATTCAGAAGGAAGCAAGATGTGTTGTGCCTTTTCTGACTCTAAGAGGGCATGCTTGTGAAAGAGAGGGAGGAGTTGAGATAAGCAATTTAAGTGGGGCTAGATCTCATGCCCGAGAGAGTCAAATTTATCCTATGGGATGAGAAGTTCTTGAACAATCTTAAATTTGTACTTTAAAGTGTCACCTTTTAACCAATAGTGAGATAATTTGAGAGCAGCAAAACTAAAGACAGGAAGACCATTTCAATGATCAATAATTTATATAAGAGAGAAATGCCATCTTGAACCAAAGTATGAAGCTATTTTTGTATAGTCAAGAGGGTTTAACAGATTGGATATGAAAGGAGAAGGAGAAAAAATATAGTCATTTGTTTTTGTTTGCCATGCCTTTTTTCATACTCATCCCCTCCTTCTGAGTGTAGGTGAACTCTATAAACACTTATACCAGAAGATTCTGGGCATTCATACTTTCTCTTTGATGAAACAAACAACCCTTATGTGTGTATAAATATGTAAACATATTTAAATATTAGAAAAAATGTTAAAGCATAAAATAAATTTGGGGGGATGGGGGCAAGAGACCTGGTTCTTTGCTGGCAATATGCTTTGTGATTTTTATATATGATATCTATATCTAGACTCATATTTTGCTAGCTGGAAAGTGTTCCTCTAATTAATGCTACCATTATTATATGCTTTACTATTTACTATAATCAATCTAAATAATCCACTCTGTCAATTTTTAAAAAACATTTTAAACACACAATCTCTATGGCCACTGTATAGTGGCACAAAGAAGATCCCATCAAATTTGATAAAAATCCATGATGTATTCACCTGAAAATACAGCCCTAGCTCAAGAGAAATGCAATTATTTATGTATTTCAGAATCAAACTTTTCTAAATCTATACAAAGGAAGACATAATTAACACATAGGCATACCTCAAAGATATTGTGGGTTAGGTTCCAGACCACTGCAATAAAGTATCCCAGTAAAGTAATGTTTTTGCTGGGAAAGGATCTTGCCTTCAATTTGTAAAAACACAGCCTCTATGAAGCACAAGAAAATGATGCACAATAAAACGAGGAAGATCAGGGTAGCTGAAGCAGCTGTCAGCAATCAAGCACAGAGTTCATTCCAGTAAAAGTTTCTCAGCTTCCATTGCCTCAATCTAAAAATTGGCCTTTTCTCTAATAGGTGAAAGTAAAATCATCAAAAAGGATCTGTTGCAATTTTGAAATATCTTATAGTTTATTGGAGAAAAGCCAGCTTCCCTCAAATAAGGGGCAGTTTGCTGTTTGTTTCTTTTCTAGGATGACAACAATGTTCTATTTCTCTTTTTAGTCTCAAGACCTCAACTCTTACTATGTATTAGGAAAGCAGGACATTATACATACTTATTGATGGAGGTGATCTTATAAGTAATAAAATAAGAAATTGGAGTGGGCAGAGGTGGTTTGGAGTGGGGGATTATTTGGAACCAAAGGAATAATTAACAGAACCTGGTGAGTGTGTGTTTGCCATAGCAAAATGCAAGAAAGAGAAAAACAGGCAAACTTTTAGTCTACAAATATTAGTCTTGGTGAAACTCTTTGGAACTCTTTTATAATTTTATAATTTGGGAGATAAATCCCTGACCATGTAAAATATTGGTCATTTGACAATGTCATATAAACATAAAATTATACTATGTACTAGATCAAAACAAAGAAAGGAATGCATAAAGAATTTCAAAAAATGGTGGCTCAGTGATTTTTAGAGCTAGTGTAGTATAATAGTTCAAAACATGAGCCTATTGAAGAGAAGTGTGGACAGATAAATAGTGAAATGACATTTTTGTTTTTATCATAATGAACTCTTTTCTATGATTGTGGAAAAGGCCTGAAATTAAGAAAAGATGGTCAGCTATAAATCAGCTACTGATGGTTAAGAACTACAGTAAGCCAGTGTTGGATGCAAGACAAATGTCTCCATTATTTGACATTATTGAAATGTTACAATTATTTGAATGTTTACTGCTAGCAATAGTACATTTTACTAAATTAATATTTTGCTAATTTTAATTTTTAAACTTCTGAGTGAAATGGAAGACAAAGTGAAAAAATATTACTTACAAAGTGGATTTTTTTTTAAGAATGCTGTATTAATGTGATTGGCTAAATAATGTTTCCCCTCTCCTTTCTTTCTCCTTGAAAGATGTCCATAACCTGTGAATAGTTATGTCATGAGAAAGAGAAGTACAGTTGCAAGTAGAACTAAGGTTACTAATCAGCTGACCTGGAAATGGGGAGATTACCCAGAATTATCCAGGTGGGCCCAATGTAATAGGGGTCCGTGTAAGAGAGGGAGGAAAGATAGGCAGCGCTAGAGTAATAATACTTGAGAAAGAGTCAACCAGTATATGCTGACTTCTCAAGAAAGGGTTATATACAAAGTAATGTGGGGCAGTCTCAGGAATCTAGAACAGACAAGGAAATGATTTCTTCTCTAGAATCTCCAGAAGGAAATGCAGCCCTCTCAACACCTTCATATTAGCCCAGTGAGACCCACTTCAAAGTTTTGACCTCCAGAACTGTAAGGTAATACATGTCTATTGTTTTAGCCACTACGTTTTGGGGAGAATTTGTTATAGAAGCAATAGAGAATGAATATAATTAACTTAAATTTATTCACTTGGCCTTAAAGGTGGAAGAAGCCAATTAAGTGGGCAAAAAAATCACACTTTCTTTCTTATGTCTTTTTACTTTTAACGCAGAAACAAATTGTATAGATTTAGTTTGTCTTGGAATTCCACAAGTGAGATCTTATTCTCCCCCTGTCTTGATAGGAACTTGAAATAGAATCTCAGTAGCTGAAGCAAAATTGCACTCTGAGATTTGATTTAAAATTATTTGACTGGGAGCCTGTTTTTGAGGGAAGAAGTAACTAATCCCAAACATATTCTTAGAACCAAACGCCAAATTTTCTGTGCTTAGTATTACACAGAATGATTCCAGGCCACATACCAGAAATATTCTAGTTCTGACTACAGAATTCTATTCACAAATCAGCAAGAGGCAGCATCACCATTATGTGTGACCCCTCATTGTTCAGAATAAGGGTTCTTTTGTAGTCATTTACCATTCCGTTTTTTTTTTCACATTTCATAATTTTTAAGATGATTACTTCAATATGAAATGCTCCCCTCATATATATTTTAAATACTCAAAAATTTCTGAAAGTCCTACAAATCTTTTAAATGGATGTGGGAAAATAGGTGAAGTAAAAAAGAACTTAAAATAATTCTTTTCCTGTACTGCCCTACTATGGTGTCTGCATTTTAAAATTTTTCTGTTGCTAATATTTGATTTGGGGATAGTAGCTATTACCATGGCCACTCTGTAAGTTCATTCAGATAAAAAATAAATCTTTAATCTTGAAGATGAGTTTCTATGCCTCTCTGAGCTTAGATTCAAGATGCTTACAATTGATTAAAGAAGAGCAGATTGGAAAATACAGATTGTATATATGTATGTATGTATATATATATATATGTATATATATATACATATATACATATATATATATGTGTGTGTGTGTGTATATATATATATACACATACACACACACACACACAGAGACACATATATATATGAATGAAGGGTTAAAGATAGCTAAACTCTTTTACCAGTTTATAAATATGTTTATTACTATACACTTTATTCTTTTAGATAAGTAACTTTGTAAAACATCTGCTTCTCCATGTAAATATCAAGTCTATTTACAGTATAGAGAGACATCATAAGGTCACTTTTGCAGCAAGTTATTTGTTTACCTTTTTTCTTAATCTCACTACTCAATATTTTGATTTGCATCTTTTAGCAAATATTAAGATGCTTATGACATTAATCTTATTCTGTGAAAATACTGGTAATGACAAAAAATACATATTTTGACTAAGATAGAATAGAATGCCAGTTCTTAGAAGAAAAGAATCTACTTCTGTACTTGAAAAATTTTATTTTGTTCTGTAGTTTCAAATTTGCTCTTGTTTAATCAATTGTAAGCATCTGGAATATAATTTTTATATCTAAGGATAACTAATACAGAAGTTATGGTAACTCAAAAGAGGATATCTATGAAGAATTAAATGAATTACAGTAAATTCTCATCACTTTAAAACAGCTCCACACTCATTTTTATTTTCCTCAGATTTCGTGAGAGGGATGTCTAGCAAGAAAGTTAGAGAACACTTCAAATGTCAAAATTTTTACCCTTATGGGCAAGAATTTAAGTAAAGGTTTTGCACCTTGACTCTGTGGTTGCCAGCAGAAGCAGTAGCATGGGTTCTGAGTGCACCACTGCCTTGGCCATCCACTTCTCTGACATTGGGGATATTCTTAGATATGCCCATATTCGCCTGTGGCTAATGAATATTCAAAAAGGCAGGGGATTCGTGATTGGGAGCAGTACCTCTTTCATGTAAGAAATTAACATTACCAAATCTGAGTGAGAAAGACCCTCAATATCTTTGAGACCAAAGGGATCACATGGCAAAATTACAAATTTGTTATCTACCAGTGGCAAGGTACTCAAGTAACACTCAAACATGCAACATGAGTTCCTCAAGCAAATTCCTCCCTCTTCCATGTCATTTTAAGTCCTTGGATCTCCATCTGTTGCTACAGATAATAATTATGTTGTAGGGATGCCTTCATGTATGTGTTAGCCCTAATAGACTTTGAGATCTTAGGTAGGTCAGAGATAGCATCTTGTTCTTGGAATCTCTAACACTTCACACTGTGCTGGTCACAGGGCAGAGGTTTGCTGAAGAGTTGAATGAAAATATGTACAGGGGACAGAATTAACATTATTGGGGAAGATTAACAAGACAAAGAGCAGCTTTGGAGGGTAAATCTCAGAGCAACCGATAATATTTCATCTCTTGATTAGTTGCTCTTAGATTTCTTGTTGAACCAAACATGCAGCTTAATACTATTTCCATGTGTTCTTGAATCTAACACCTAATAATAAGATATACTATGGATTTAATGATATTTTTGGAAGAGCTTGAGACAGGCAGAAAGGGGAATGTATATAATAATTTAAAAAATGCATCTCAATATCAAAAACCAAGAAAATATGGAAAATTGTGGGTCATTGAATCAAAGAATATTACACACAGTATATTAAACTATTGAGTTTACTATGACTTGGTAGCAGATCACTAGATTCACTGACATAGACTGAGGATTTGAAGTGGCACTGTGTTCTGGCCTTTACATACATTGCCTCATTTAATCTTCACAACAACCCAGAATGTATTTTGAGATGTTAGGTAACTTACCTTTCAAAGGTTAAGTAATTAGATCAAAGACCTAGTAATTAGAATTCAGACATGTCCAGCTCCAAAGCCCATGCTTTTAACCATTAAACTCCTTACCTTAGTTTTCAAATGTATTTGCAACCCAAATGTTAAAATACAAGTCAGAACCTTAGTATTACCAATATATCCACTTTCTAAGCTTTATCTTCAAATAGTTTTATCCTAGTTCATAGATTAATGAATGTGACATGTTTTCACATTATACAACAACAAATTATTTGTAGATGTGCTAGGTCATGGTTATAGTATGTCTATTTCCTGTGCTTCCTCATACTGGTGGACAATAACAACAAAAAAAGCAGCAACATGCAGATACCCGTAGGCCTATGGTGTCTGAATAGAAATAAATACACCTGCAACAGGGAGAAAGCATGTGAAATATTCCAGTGCACAAAGGTCGTTTAGTCATAGACTCGGGAAAATAATAACCAAGAGACTTAAAATTTCTTATGCACAGTTCATAAGAAAAAACAAAAATAAACAAACAAAAAAACCTTTGTTTAAACAAATTATATTCTATAACTGTTTAATGTTTTGTCAAATATTGGACTTTTTTCCTGAGGCTTCTTCAGCCTGTTTCAGATAAATAGGATATGGTGTACTATAAATTGCTCTGCTTTCTTAGGAGTCATATAGTAACATTAATAAGCTCTGGGCTGGATAGCTGGCATTAGAGTTCTACTTTCCATTTACCTTCCTGTGCCATTTTGAGCAATTAACTTTGTCTTTCTCTCAGATCTCTCAAATGGAGGACAATAGGAATACTCACCTCAAATAAACAAGCTATAATGTGTTTAGAAACATGCCTGGCACATAGCACTCAAAGAGCATTAGATTTTATCACCTCTCTGAAAAGAGAGAGTGGAATTATCAAAGTTATGCCCTTAAAAATCTCTCTAACTACAGAAATGGAAAGTTTACAGGTCTGTTTAAAGAGAGCTTTACTGGAGTCTTGGCATGTGATAATTTTAGGACAAGACAATTCAACTCCAGTTTCAAATGAAAGGTCATATCTGAGTTCCTATGTCTGGATATCAGCCTTCTTGCTACTGTCTTGAGATGAAGAAGCTTTGATGGGGAAAAGGTAGAGTCTTTCATTTGGCTACAGGAAGTTTCCTGAAAAGCATAGACATCCTCCAACCCCAGGTCCAGAGTCTGATCTAGCCCAGGTAGGTGCCTGGCCAAGTGCAAGCAATTTTCTCCTCTGAGCAGTCAAAATTCATGTAACTAGTACATATGTTTTTAAGTCCAGGAAATTCTTTGAATAGTGGGGTTTTATTACATTCATCTGTATTCAAAGTTGGGCACCAGAGTCAAAGCCATATCTGAGATCAGGACCTTGCAGAGTCCAGTTATGTCACTTGCATTCTTCATTTATCACTTATCAATGAAGCACCTACTGTGTGCTATTTTCTGTACTAGTCCCTGCTTGATCTGCTTTTTCTTGTATTGTCTTTTGCTCTCCCTACTCCTCAAATCATAAACATAGAAAGTAAACAAATGAAACTGTCTTATTAAAACTATTTTTTAAACTATATTTTCATCCAAAATACAATACTATATTTTCGTTGTAATAAAATTACTGTTAAAGGTTTGGGGTGTACCATTCCAGACATTTTTCTGAATTTGTACATAGATAATTATATTCATGTACATAATTTTGGTTTTTCGCACTCTGATTTAGTTCATTTTGCTTTTTACCTGGTCCCTTGATATTGTCATGACCTATTTGAGCATTAACCTAGATGAGCATTGTGTGACTTCAGAGTCCTCCTTACCTGGGCTAAATTGTCTCATGTGAAGCATGGCTTGTCACAGGTTTTATAAGTAAATCCAGGGAAGATGCATTCTAAAATTAGCTTCTCTGCTGAAATAGTAGAGGTAAAAAGTTATGACACCTATTTTATTTTTACAATTCACATGATTTTAATTATAGAGTTTTTATACAGTATTCATGAGTAAGTGTGTGTGAGTGGAGGGGGAGGGAGAGGAAGAGAGTTGTGAATCTCCTTAAGCTATAGAAGGATAACCATGATAGTCATCTAAATTTGGTAAGCATCCCTGGTGCTCTTAATTCTTAATGATGTTGCTTTGGAGCAAAGAGAGGCTTTACTTGGAAATATAAGGAACCATTTAAATCCTATTTTTTGATCACGTTTTTGTTGTAAAATAAAGAACATTATTTGAAACATGTTTGTCAGTGACTAAGAAATGCACCAATATACAAGCAAACACACAGCCCACCTGTTCAGTCACAGCCCAGCAGCCTCAGATTTCATTATTTTCTCTCCTCTATTTCTATGATCCAGATATGCTGGGTGACTAGGAAATAAGAGTTCTGTTGCTTGGGAAAGAAGCCACTGAGAGGGTTTAGTCCATGCTGAGAGTAGACCTGAAAGAAGGGTCAGAAGCAAATCACCTTCCTAGTGCAGTTACAGTGATATAGTCCTATGTTTCTTCTCGTGTGAGATGAGGACAAAAATGACCTCTACTTCAGAGAATTTAAATAAGGTCTTTAGCATAGTGCACTTGCTAAGAGCTAAGTAAGTGTTTAGCATAACAATTACAAACTCAGTTTTTATTTATTATAAGTGGAAGACTTCTGACTTTATATTCACATTTAATATATTCTGATATGTTTTAAAGTAGAGGTTATAGAATGACCCAGAAATATTGGCTATAGGATGATTAAAGACAGTAATGGAAAAATAAAAAAGGACTGCAAAGAATAAATCTATATTGACAAGAAGAATGAGGCCACTCACTGGTCCTGCAGGAGCTGGTATGGGGGAAAACAGATCAAAAGACTGTTCATGTTTTTATGACCTCTTTTGTCAAAATGGGAATGAGAAATTTGGGGCTTAATATTTAGGGAAATTGTAGTATCTGTTTCCATACAGTTCTTATTCCTAAAAAAAAAAAAAAAAATCTGTAAGAAACCCAAAGGTAAGAGACAGCCATGGGTAGCATTGTACTATAAATCATTGTTTAATACAATTGTAACTTAAGTTTCCAATATGAAAAAAAGGTTGCAATTAAAAAAAAATGGGTTTCGCATTTGTGACAGTTAGCATAAGAATAAAGCCTATTAAGAAATAAATTTCATCTCTTTAGAGACAAGTACATGATTTATCAATGTCCAGTCAAGACTTCAGTTAGTACATTTAAGCTCATCATTTCAAAATGTTACCGAATGATGCCAATTAGCAGTATAATATTTCTGGATACTACAAAGCCCAAAAACGATTTGTGTAATTTGTCAGTAAAACTGGGCTCTGAGAAATGTTCATATTCTGTGTAAATTTATAAAGAAATTGAATATCGATGAAAAAAATATCTGTTGAGATTAGAAATAAGTAAGAACTTTCATATCTTTTCATTTTCGTTTTCCTCAAGGGTATGATCTTGTTTAAGATAGCTCTGCATAGTAAGGTGTGTATAAAATAATCTTTAGCAAAGGTTAAAAAAGAACACATAGCGATTCAGGATAGCTTTAAAATAAATTAGTTTGTAGTTAGGCAGCAATATATTTCTAGCCATACCTTTGGTTCTTTGACCATTTTCTATTTGATTTTACAAAGTAGGATTTTTAGGGTCTTTTGGTACCTATAAACTTTATTAAAAGATGTATTCATTTGTTTGGGTCTGCTGATTTTTATATTCATAACTTCACTCATAAGTTTTTTGTAAGAGTAGTACATATGCTTTACATTGTATTAAATTTTGTTATGTTGTACATTAATAGGTTTTTCCAGATCGATAAAGCAATTATTGATCTGAAGTTTCTTAACAGACTAGTCAAAAGTGTTACAGCTGTAAAAATTGTGGAACTTTTAAAAGTTATACGTTACGATAAATCATGTTCTCTGTATATATTAGAAGCTATAGATTAAACATATATCAACTATATGACTCTCCACCACCACTTTTCCTTAATGAATAACAAATTTAGTAGTGAAAATATGTTAATATGCTCTACCATTCATAATTCAATTAATTTAGACATTGACTCTAAACTCATTTTTATTCAGCAATATAATTTTCCATTCAAACTTTACATATTTATTGAACAAATATTTGTTGAGTGCCTACAATAAATGAGGCATTGTACTTAGCCTAGAGTTTATAGTTATGTTGGCTTATTCTTGAAATATTATTGAAGATACTAAGAAAAGATCTGAAGACTAAAGGTTAATTCATTTAAAAAATGATATCTGAGGACTTTTTTTTTGCAAAGCGTAATTACTGCCTTTATTAAAAATAGACTTCAGATTTAACATGTGAACTGAACTGAACTGAAGATTCAATAAAGCTCATCGAACAGCTGCTAGCAACACTGATGACACTGCTATGTGAACTCTGAGCAATGTTGCATAGTAGCTGCATGCTTCAGCTGTCACGATGGCTAATTCCTTCTCATTAGTGGTTTTCTTAGCTTTGGGATTTCCTATAGTAACTAGAGTATAAAGGCCTATTTATTTAAATGAAAAACAAAGAATCAGATGTAACAAATGTGTATAAAATACAAATGGCTTTGTCACTTGTAGCAGAAAATGGATGTTTGAGAAATTAAAGCTGATGTTAGAATATACAACTTCTTTTTAGCTGGAAAATATGTTTTGCCAAGTTTCATGTACATTGGTGTTGAGAAAGAAATGGAATTTATTTTTTTCGGCCTTTGTCTGTTTTCTTGGAAGAGCTCTCTGGTGAATGAACACTATGTAAATATAGTAGAAATATAATTATAGGCTTATTTGACCCAATTCATAAATAGTAGATGTCATTTTAGAAGTGCCTCTAATACTTGTTCTTTTGCTTCAAATCATGTTTAGAAACATCTAGTCCACTTTCCACTCTCATCCCCAGCCACTGTGACCATATTCAGATAACACTTCTAGTCCTCTATTTACATAACTCATACCAACTAGACCTTAGGATAGTTACTGGCTGTGCCTACCCAGGTACATGGTGTTTGTCAATTATTGTGGCTTTATGAGGAAAGGCAAAAATTCTAGGTAAAGTGCCAGGAGGAATAATAACCTACCAGGCAACTGACTGACCCATACATTTGCCCTCTCTTCACTTCAAACAGCCCTCTCCTTAACCTTCTCCTGTAGCTGGCACAGATCAAAGTCACGTTTAAAGAGCTTGTAGTTCTTAGTAAACCATTATCTTTCTTTACATAAAATCTCTTAAATATTTTCTACCTAATGCTAGTAGATTTTACTTACATATCTTATTTAGGACAATATATGTAACTATCCCAAGATGTAAGAACAATTAGAGAAATGTGTAATATGTCTAAAAATTTTGTAACTGGGACTTTGTTCACATACTGTATTATAAAGAGAACAGGTGTCATAGCAGATTAGATGATGAAGTGAGAACCATAGACTGTGCACTGGAACATCACTGTTTTTAACTGCAAATCTGTTTCATGCATTGCCCACTTATGCTAGATCTACTAGGATTCTGGTGGTCAGATAGTATTCTTTTTTTTTTTTTGTCCTCTCTTATAGTGTTAGCAGTGGTGCAAAGAACAGCATTGAACACTGATTATTTTTCATGGCCTCCCAGCCATCCCTTTCATCATCTTCTTTATATGTTTTAAAGATCATTCTTAAAATGTAGCCAAACACCATCCATGGTGGGGCTCACATAGGTAAAATTTAAAAGGAGTTTTAATTGAAGGTGACTTTATAGTTCTCAGATAATGTAATCAGATTGAAAACAAACCTATCACTGGATAGAATTCAAAACACCACAGCCATTTGCCAAATGAGATATTTTTAAATGGGAATGCTGGCAGTGAAGATGAATGTTCTGTCACACTTGAAAGAATCTGGGTCCCTGAAGGTTTATACAATACTTAGCTATTATCGAACCATCTCCTCATAGATGACTTAGTAAATGTCTGATTTTGCATTAAATAATGGCTTACAAGTTAATCTCCTCTTACTCTCTGTTACATACACACACTCACACTTCCCCGCTACACCTTCTTCCCAAACAGCTTATGAAGTGAAAAAAGTCTTTGATTTCTGACTATGTAATTGATAATATCACACAGGCCACCTGCTCATCATCTGCTAGTCACTGGCAGAGTTCACAGTTTCAAAGACACTAAAAACAATGCATATATTAGGTAATTAGCAGTTTTATGAAATAAGTTTTATTGTAGTATTAAATTAACATATAGAATTTTAAAAAATAGAATATTTGATAATAGAATTGACAAATTCAATTTTAACTAAACTGTTTAGGGGTAGTATAGTTATTCTAATACCTAAATTTTAAATCTTCCTTTCTTTTCATAAACAGTTTTTACTATAATAGGTATGATGGTCAGCTCAAACAAATTTCATGTCAGGTTTTACTGCATTAAAATCAACATTTTTTTAAGGGATATTTTAAGCCAAACTGCCAGTTTGAGTCAAACACACCTTTAAAGTGACACAGAACAGTAAATTCTAACCTCTCAAAACTCGACACGTTTTTCCTTAAAGATAACATTGTTTTTCCCTGATACATGATGCTATATATGTATTTCTTATAGAATCTTATAGATGCTGAAACTAGTTCAGCATCTCTGAGCTACAATCTGTTTTAACCTTTTAATCTTTCTCATTACATCAAAATTGTTCTATGTAGAGATATTGCTTTAAGTGTATATACTTGTGTTTAAGATACCAGGGGTGAAGGGAAGTAATAAACCAAACCCCCAGTGTACATGTGTGAAGTATTTAAGGACTATAAACTAAAATCATTCCAACATGAAAGACAGTCATCCCTCAGTATCTGTGGGGAATTGGTTCCAGGATCCCACCAGATACTAAATTCATTCAAGTACCTTATATAAAATATTGTAGTATTTGCATATATAATCTACACACATCCTTCTAGATACTTTACATCATCTCTAGATTACTTATAATACTAATATAATGTAAATCCTATGCAAATTGTTGTTATGCTTTGTTATTTATGGTATAATGACAAAAAGAAAAATAACATGTCTGTATATGTTCAGGGCCGACAATTCATCTAGTCATAGACCTTACTACATAGTGCACATCAGCAACAACATAACTTCTTTCTTCCTGAATATGTTTTCAAAATATTTGCTATTTGTTATTAGTATTCTTGGTATTTTTTATTTAAGTATAGTTGGTATACAATTTTATACTGGTTATATTATTTTCAAGTATACAAAACAGTGGTCAACATTTTTACACCTTGCAATGTGATCACTTCTTTTATTCTAGTAATCATCTGTTACCATGCACTTATCACCATATTATTGACTATATTCTCCTTCTTTTTACCCTCCTCACACCCTCCCTTCTAGTAACCATCCCTTTGGTCTCTGTTTCTATGAGTCTTTTTTTGTTTTGTTTCATTTTGCTTTTAGATTTCACATATAAGTGAAATCATATGATATTTTTCTTTCTCTGCCTGACTTATTTCACTTAGCATAATACCTTCTATATATCCATATTTTCATGAATGGCATGATTTCATTCCTTTTTATTGCTGCATAATATTCTGTGTGTGTGTATGTGTATTTCACATCTTCTGTATCCATTCATCTATTGATGGACACCTAAGCTGCCTCCATATCTTGGCTATTGTAAATAATGCTTTACTGAAGAGAGGGGCGCATATATCCTTTCAAATTAGTGTTTTTGTTTTCTTCGGATAAATACCCACAAGTGGAATTCCTGGGTCATATGACAGATCTATTTTTATATCTCAAAATACTGTTTTCCACAGGAGCTGTACCAGTTTGCAATCCCACCAAGAGTGCTCAAGGGTCCCATTTTCTCCACATCCTTGCCAACACATGTTATTTGTTGACTTTCTAATAATAGCTATTATGACTAGTGTGAAGTGTTATCTCATTGTGATTTTGATTTGCATTTTCCTGCTGATTAGTCATGTTGAGCATCTTTTCATCGGTCTGTTGTCCATCTGTATGTCTTGTTACAGCAAGAAATTATCCACAAGGCTTTTTCCTATATTTAATTCTACTTTTTTAATATAGAGATTCTATTGGTCTTACCATAGATTTTGCTATACATTGTCAAATTACTTCGCAATGTATAAGAAATGCTATTTCACCAAATCTTTGCCTTGGCCATATTTTGAACAACTGATACAGCAAATAATAGAAGTTGGGATTAATTATCTGACATTACTAATGAATGAGATTTTTCACATATGTACATTTTTTAAAAAGATAACACATGCCAACGCCAAAGTTTAGAACGCACAACCGCTTTTTAATTGCAGTCTTTCTGAATATTATTGATCAATCAATTGGTTGATTCTATGGATGCAGACCCTCAGATACAGAGGGTCAACTATATGTCTAGTCCAGAGTGATATAGCTTTAAGATAAGATATTTTTTTGGTATTATACTCCTAATCTTATTTAATGACTGCCTGCCTTTCTTTATTATATACACAGAACTTATATTTCTGGCCATATTTGTTACTGGTGCCTAAAAGATATTCGGAGAATAAAAATTAGCAAAAAGAACAAATGTCTATACCAAAACATCGTTTATTTGTGTGTAATTCACTATTTTGAGTTGCTGATTGCCTTTAAGGATGACAGCAATAATTATTTGAATAAAACATTGTTTATTATTAGAACATTATAAGTTCAAATAATACATAAAATTTCTGTCTCAATTACTGTCATTTAGATTACCAGACACTGATTTATTTAATGATTTTTTCTAGTTAGTCCACTTATCCATTTGCTAAATATCAAGATAAAATAGGTAAAAGAAGGAGGGTATTGAAAATTCCAGACAATTACACTTGAAACAAAAACAAACACATGAATCCTAAATATGTTTTTATATTGTATGTCATCTAAGGCATTTAAAATGTATTCTTATACATCTAAATTTCCTATAATCATTTAGAATTGAGTACTTAAATATATATATGTGTGTGTATATATATATATATATATATATATGCTTTTAATTTACCTTTGAAAATAATAATAAGGTAGTAGACCCTGCATTTTACATTTGTATCCAATTATTTTAGCAATTGTGTAGACTCCCTGGAAATCTCTACTGTTTATTCTTTAAAAATAAGGAATATATAACAGGGCCATATTTCAATTTTCCCTGAACTCTATAAACATCTTTGCCTTTTTTTTTACCCTTTTGTCAAGAGCTCTGAAGGACTATATTTTATTTTAAGTCTCACAAAGCATTTAGGAGAATATTTAAGCTTAAATTCTTCCAAAGCTGATATTTTCTGGACAAATTCACATTGTATGTTTTGAGGTCATATATGCATTTAAGATTTCAAACTATTGGTAAAGTAATATTTCTGTTTCTGTTAAATGTATTTAATAATTTAAAATTATGAAAAATAAATATTCACACTTTTCACATACTAATAATTAAAAATAAAAATTTACCCTGTGGTATATAGATTATACTTTGTGGTGGTAAATTCATATATTTGCCTTATGGAGTAGAACTGATGAATGAAAGCATAATGTTAATAAATTTATGCTGCTTATTTTTCTATTTGCATTTCATGATAATTATATTGAAAATATGCATTCAGGATCTTCCAAATTAATTTCTTTGTCATTTGTGTGTCTGAATCTTTTTATTTTCAGAATAGGTTACTTTTTAGTTCCAGTGAATAACTTTTAATATGGATCTACCCATAGAGCATCATTTTTTTGAAATTTATCATTGTAACCATAAATTGCAGTTGCCTGAGCTCCAATTGGAGATGAAATGGATGACTGAACTTTATTACTGTAACCCCCCCTACTGCTATACAATATGGCCACAAAAGCGAGTTCATATACTGGTCTGATTCACTCTCAGTGCTATAAATGTTTTAATAGCTTTCTTGGAATCTGAAAATAAAGCTGTCCACAGATGATGCCTCTTCTTTGAATCTCATTATTATTACCTTTACAAGTGAATAAGACCCAAGATGTTAAATTAGTACTTGATAAAACCTTACAAAGCCACATATTTTAAATATGTGGGTGAATAAAAATCCTTGGAGAAATGAAAATCTTGATCATGTTAAGGAATACCCAAAATATCAAATACATTTTTAAAATTTAAAAACATTTACTATTTATTTTAAAACATGTTAAATGTGATTTAAATATAGAATATTATTTGTTTAATTCATTTCCAGATTAAAAAGTAAAAATTTACCAATCTGTTTTAAATGGTGATCCTAGCGATTAAAAAGTAATTTGACTTATATCCCAGGTAAAAAATAATCTTTATTATCAGTTAAGAACATATATAGTTTCTTCATTGACTGAGGTGATATTTCAAGTAGGTGGATTGATTTAAAAAAAATTGTTCCTATGTTCTGTTCAATTTCTATACAGCTAATTGTGTTTCATACTGAAGGAAAGTCTAATCACTGGCCATAAACTTCTATATTCGCTTGCCTCTAAAATGCATGCTAAAGCTTATAGAGTAGTAGGAGAGAGATAAGGTGGTTTGTGGTAAGATCAGTATCACAAGAGAAAAAAACAGATGCTGAAAGCACATGTGTAGTGACAGCATCATATGCATGCAAGTGAGAGCATATCAGTATTGTCAAATCAGTTGCAATTTTTCACGGTTGAGAATCAAATGAAATGCTTAAATGTATTGAATCATTGGAGTTAGAGACTAATTACAGCTAGATTTATGGCTGTGCTAAAATAAAGCTAGTTAGAAAAGAGATTAAGTTCCCTGACGATGCCAGATCTGACTGATGACTCACCTTAGATTAGGGGAGCAACATTTATCCTCACTTCCTTGTTTTTATATTTGACAGGTGGCCAGTATCCATTAAGTAGCTATGCGCAAAGGGAAAAGCACTACCTGAGCGCGTGATAAGACACTGAGATGGATTCATGGCTTTTGATAATCCCTGGATGTTGTTTTCTGGTTTCATATCACTGACTGTGACCATCCCCGAGGCCGTTACTTAAATATCTTAACAACTGCCACACTGAAGACAAACATGATTCTCTTGCATTGCAAAACTCTGTCTGCTGGGCCTAAGCCTCCCCTCAGTCTCTCCAGTAATCTGTTGCCGTCTCCACGGGTATCTTACATGTGCTTAAGAACAAGTCTTCTCATTTTCATCTACTTCCTTTTTGAAATCTGCCCTCATGTTACTAAGGGAGGAATCATGCCACTGCCACCCTTGTCAGTGACCCTTACTTCTTATGCCCTGAGTGACTCCAATTACCTTGATCAAAATAGTACCTTCAGCATTTGCTGCAGTTCTCTCTCCCTCCATTCGTCCATCTCCTCCTCTCCCCATCTCTCCTAATCCTGCTTAAGATGTCTTCAGCCAGGCTGAAGATCAGACACTATTTCCCCTCTCATAGCTCTATACCAGTACTTCATCCTTATGAGACAAACTCCCTCTCATTTTATTCCAAGCAATGCAGCATAAAATAGATGCATAGAAAACATATAATGAGAACAAAAACCCATTAGCCATTTAGATTCAGTCAGACAGTCCAATTTATGGAAAGTTTACACAGGAAGGTCACATTTAAATTTTGTTCAGAAGGGTGAGAAGGGGTTAACCATGTGAGGAATGGTGAAATTTTGGGGACAGGGTGATTAGATTTAATGCAGAAGTACCTAAAGCAGAACAAGCTCACATGTGAAGGCCCTGAGGCTGGGAGAACCTAGTGTTTTTAATAGCATGAAACAGGCCAAGAAGCTAAAATATAGTGAGTGTGAGATAAAAAGGAAGAGACAGAGGCTGTAGATGTAGACAAACTATTTCAGATTATATATTATAGTAAGAAATTTAGACTTTATATATAGGCTTGTGGGAAAGCATTGAAGTTTTATATGATGATGGTTAACATGGTCCTATTTGTGTTATTTATAATATGTAACCTAAATTATATAAGACAACAAAAAGAGCAACCATAGAACTGTGGTGATGATTTTGGTCACAAAATACATCTACATTCATTTTCACAATGTGACAACTTTACTTTAAAATTTAATATAAATGTAAGCTACATGAGTATTTGAGTATCAAGGTTTATGGGGAAGTATCTCTAAATATGGTTTTTATTGCATGAATGCAACTCACTAATGGGAAACATCTCAATAACTAGTGAAATAATGAGCACATATTTTTAATCTTGGAATGCAAGTGAGAAGAAATGCTAGAAAATGTCCACAAAACAGTTTCTTTGGGAAAGTGACTCTATAAATAGAAACTGCTAGGTCTTGAGAGCTCCCAGAGTCATCACTAAAGAGCGAATGTAGAATTTACTTATTGAAATGAGTTCAGATTCAACCAGAAGTATTTGCTTTCAGAAGTATTTTCTTTCACAGCTTTCTTAAAAACAAACAAACAAACAAAGAAGCAAACAAAAAACAAACCAAGGAAACTTAAATTTAAATTGTCAACCATCTATTCCAGAGTGAGATATTTGAAATCTGACTATATTTTGTTTTGAAAAACAAATATTTCTATGTTATATAAAGTGATTCATACTATGTATAAAAGAAATCCCTTTCTATCTGTACCTTTATGTGTCTGCCAGTGGCATCACAATCATTCATTTGCTGAAAGTCCTCAGATCCCCAGAGCATGCTATAATAGTAGATATTTTAGGTATGATTTTCATTTTATGTAAGTCTCTTAAAATAACAGACCATTCTCACCAATACAGTAGACACCGAGTACAAAATTTCATTCTTTTGTTTCTACTTTTTTTGTGTCTGTTTTGTTCATACTGTTATCATTTATATCAATTTCTTTTGGCTTCAAGCAATAAAGTCAAATGCTTTTCTTCCTTTCTCAGAATTTCTCCCTCCCCCTTCTTAAGTTTTATATTTATTCACAAAGGACTATTCTAATGTCAGATGCTATTGTCTGTGTTTTCTCCTGGAACAAGTGTTAATTAGTCTCTTGGGTTTGTATGTAGACTGAGGCATGGAGGGAGAAAGTGAGTTATCTGCGGAGTCAACCTCATCGGTATAGGACAGTGAACAGAATGCTCTATATGAAAACCTTTTGAAAAAGCAGCCACTTCCCCAGAGATTCCTCAATGGTTAGACTCCTTCATTGTTTTAGAGCCTCTGGCTTTTGTCCTTCTAATGACACTTAATTGGATGGGTAGCCATTGTTCTTGTTCATATTTTGGCATACGATCCTGTACTCTTCATAAAAGATGCTTAGGTTAAGATATGTGCTTTCTCTGAAACCACCAAAGTATGTAGTGCACCCAAATAATGATGGAAATAGAGACAATATAATGTATACAGATAGTTAACAGCAACATCCCATGGGATGTATATTTAAAAAAAAACCACCTAACCTGTTGAGTTTCCTATTTAGAAGTCATTTTATTAAGTATGTCTTAGAGATCTGGAAAATAGTTCTAACTTTTTATATATTTACATTTAAGTATGAAGGTTTTCAAAGAAGTTTATTTCCCTAGATAATAGATTATACTGTTTAAGAAGACTAGAAATATGAGCCTAAATATTTTCTGAGTTTTTAAACAATCTAAAATTGCATAGAATGTTAAACTAAAATTAGAAAACATGATTTCAACAATGCTTCAGCTCAACTTAGCAACTGGTCTTTCTACACTGTGTTAAAGTATATTTTTCAAAAAGTAAACACAATTTTCACATAATAAAAATGAACATATTTAAAAGATTTTATTCAACTAATTAATATGGAAAAAAGTAAGCTGATAAGACATTCAAAGAATTTAAGAAATAAAGATTAATAGAAGCAGTAAGTCAAAGGAATTCTGAAATGAATACAAAACTTAACATTTTACTGGTCAATGACTTTAACCTTTGTAAAGTTAACTGTAAACATAAAGTTAATTATGTGTAATTACATTTTCTGTTGGAGAAAATTCTACAATTTAATATACTACTTCAAGGTTTTTGGGCTCTACTCAAACAGTTAATAGCAAAGTCTAATTCAGATGTTTTTTATAAGATAATTTAATAATCATTGAATGAGCCCATTAAAAATAACATTTACAGGACAAGTAGTAATCTTTATTCCCAAGTTTTAAACATTTTTTTTCCTGAGTGTGTTATGAAATTTTAAAATAACAGACATCATTTAGGCCCCCAAAATCACCACCAAGGAAGCGTTCTAGTTCATGACATGTACATGTGTATTTATGTGTATTAAAATACATATATTTATGTATTTTAATCAGTCAAAACATACTGAGTTATTAACTGATTTTAAAGCAGGTGATATGCTCTAGAGAGAACAAAACAGTATTATAACTATTGCTTGCACTGTAGTCAATCTTTTTTTCCTAAACCCTTTAATAGAAGTTAGCAGATATTAATTTCTAAAGAATGTGGCCAGACTTAAAGTCGAATCCAGAAAAAACTAGAGGTTTATGAACAGTTGTTGAATGGAGAGAGTGTTTTTTTTCTTCAATATTTTTTGTGCTTGTATTCAAATTGTACAGTTATAAAAATTTCCACCTAATTGTCACACTTTAAATGTACTGTTGTAGTATACAGATGCAAATTGTTAATGAATTCCCCCCAAATTTTAATTGTTTAGGAGGTACAAATATTTTTTTCATTTGCTTGGAATTCCAACCATTAAGGTAAACATTGGCAGATATTTTTAACATAAACAATACCATTGTATGCATATATCCCTAAGAGGTGATGCACCATGAAAGTTCAGAGCATAACTTCCAGAGTCAAGCTTCCTGCTTCCTCTTCTCACTGTTGAGGGAATTGGGGTAGATATGCCTTTAGAGTGGATTTCATTCTACTATCTACATCCTATGGTCAGGGTAAAGGCTTCTAATGAGTATCTAAAAATTAAAAAATATACAAAAAAAAAATTAGCTACCATTATTATCTAACCTATACTTTTATTTTGTGTCAAGACACTTTAGATTTAAACATTGTTTATATTTATTCATTTTTTTTGTAATTCTTAAAGACCATGTTTATTAAGTATTTTAAGTTTTGTGCATTCCTTCTTTATCCAGATTTCTAAACTGCTGTGAAAGTCCCATAGATAACACCTATAATAGAAAATAGACCTTAATGGGATTTGGGAGCTTCTTTTGCAATGGAATAAGGGTTAGGGGTGGAGGTCACTCTCACTGCTTTGGATGATAGAGTCTTAAGCATCAGAAGTTTTCAAAAAGTGTGTGCTCTCAGGAAAGCTAATTACTTATCTTTCCTCCAGAGAAAAAAAATTCTTTTCTCAGAAAAAAGAGACTTACCAGTCATTGCATATGTAAAATTTTGTAACGACAGATAAAAAAGGTAACTTTTAATCTCTACAAATCACCCAAAGAGATTATTTTTAAAATTAGAATTCCTGTTGGTTCACCCCAAAGATTCTAATTAAGTAGTAAGGAATAAAGCCTGAGAATGTGCATTTATAATGAGTAATTCAGGTGATGCCCATGCATATTGGTCTTAATGCTCTATAATA
The DNA here is from genome assembly GCA_030015415.1 of Cynopterus sphinx. NCBI lineage: Eukaryota > Metazoa > Chordata > Mammalia > Chiroptera > Pteropodidae > Cynopterus > Cynopterus sphinx. Next base: position 116,571,775 of record CM057382.1, on the reverse strand, counting down.
AACTATACAGAAAAGGCAGATAATTTTAAAAAAGAAACTTAAAATGTGGTATAAAATATCAAACATTTTTACCTATTATACAACAAATTGTGTTATGGTATCTTCATGGAGCAATACTATCTTTTTTTACTTGGATCTGAATCCTAATTTCTGCTATAAATCACTGAGGGACTCCATTTAAAAACATTTCATTGAGTTAATTTTTTCAGTAATTTGATTTTCTGTTTTTTTGTCTGGTGTCTTGTATACATTTATTCATTTATTTTTGTTTCATTTTTACTTGGAATTATTTGCTAGGCACTAGGCAAAGAACTGTGACAGAGATGAATGTTAGCTCTCCTATGGGGAACACACAACCCAGTCTAGGATATTCACCTACACCAGTGATCTCAAAACACTGCAGTTTATGCTGAACTGAATCCATGGGGGTGAATATTTAGGGAAGCACATATGAGAAACATTAGCTCTGATGGAGATCATGGAAGAATCTATAAAAGAGTTGTAGTCATTCGATGAAAAGCATTGACTAGGTGCACACACTGTTCTGGGATCTAAGGATAGGGTAGAAACTTTTCAGTCATCCTTTGACTATGACTTCTTTTCTAGTGGGCATGTGAGTTGGCTTTATAAAAAGGTATTTACAGAAATTGAAGCTGTTCTCATCACTCGGTTTGCTTGCTTTTGTTTGTATTTTAATTTTTAACAGAACATGAAGTAATAAGACATCTCCCAAAGTCTAGATGTAGATATACCTTGGTTGGCATTCCTGTAGCCAGAAGCCTGGTTCTTCCAAAACCACATTAACCTAAGAAGGTGCCTCTTGGTGGATTTGTATCTCTCTCAGGCCAATCAATTATCAGTTTGCTTCTTGTCTTCCTAAGCTTTTACACCTTTGAGTGTGATATAGTGTAAATATAACTTTAGCATCTTTATCACAGCAAGCACCTGATTTATATTTCTTTACTAGCTCAATCGAAATCAGACAAACATATTACAGGTTATAATATATGTGCAAAATTTATAATTTTAAAAATGTGCAGAAATAAAATTAAGGCACATACCCGAGAAATTTTTGAGAATATCTGTATATTAGAAAATTTTTCTTAGGCACTTTTTCTGTTTTGTAGATGAAGAACTAAAACTACTTAAAGATGCGGAACAGCAACCGTCTCCAGTGATCCTCTCTTAATTAACGTGGTGATCTATGTAGAGAAGAGGGACAATTGCAAGAGTCCCTTAATAATTATCTAGTCTAGGGCTTCAGATAATTACAGCAGGAATATTTTCAAGATGCAAAACATCCTGCAAAATTTGACCTCTCATTTTCAGTCAAAATAATAATGTTATTTTAAAAATATTTTCTTTCATGTCAGTGGTTATGCTTCACAAAGTCAACCTAATATCAGATGGATCCCTAGAAAGGAAGATATTACTGATTCACACTTGGAGGATTTCAGTAGAGTAAACCAGGTTTTAAAAGAAATCCCATAGTGAGAATAAGAGGACTGAATGAAAAGAAAATTAAGAAATTTAGGGGTAAAGATATGTGAAGTAGAATAATAAAATATTCACAATACGAAGTATTAACTCCTGGCAAAGAATGATATGTTCTATTTGTGAAAATGATCCTTAATTAGTGGTCTTACTAGAAACATTAGAGAAAACGCTGAACCATCATATTCATGAATATTAAAACCACCCATTAGCAAAACTTCCCTTTTGCTTAATTTCACAATTGATAGTCCAAATAATATGCAATTTCTCCCACTGTTATTAAAAAAAAGTGTTCGGGTGAGTTTCTGGGATTTATAAATTTAGTCAGAAACTACATAAAACTGCATAAAGATTTTGTGTTGTTAAAAGCCAGCTTGCCCACATGATTTTTCAAAATCTTTTTAAAAATCTTCCATAAGCACTTTCTCTCCCTTGAATAATGGCAGAATTTTCTGAAAACGATAAACTTGATCTCCTTGGTATGCTTCAAGATAGAGAGTGTATAAACCATCCTTGGTCCTTAGAGATTGAGCTCTCAATTCTAAATTGTCCTTTGTGATACTGAGCAAGGACGCTGCTTAGTATTGTGGCCACGTTGTTAACGCTAGCAAAGACAACACTCTATTTTCTAAACAACTTAATATTTTTTAAATGCCTGACATATAAAATGGATCATAAGTATGCAAATGCATAGATGTTATATTTTCAGCTCCCTCTCCTTTTTTCCTGAGTTATTTCCCTATTTTGGCAGCCTTTTCTCTCAAGTGCTTTGGTGTATGTGTTCACACTAACCACAGCAGTTGTCTTACCTGCCAGAAATAGCTGTGACATTTAAAAAGAGGACCAAAGGAGAGAGCAGACCTTAACACCCAAGGCTGAATAGTTAATTGTGAAATTGGGACATCAGTGAGAGATTCAGGGTTAATGGATGTGCAGGTCCATCTTTAAATGGTTTATGGAAATGATTTCTGTTCTGAATATGATTAAAATTAACTCATGTCGATCTTGTTAATTAGTTTATTAACTCATTCAACACATTGTGCTAGGTTGTGAACAAAATAAAACTTAAGGTCTAAGCTTTTGGACTTAGGTACTCACTACTTGGTTCACAACACATGTAAATGGTGGGACTATGTATTTTGAAAGTCTCATACACATGTAGATGAAATACATCAACCTATTAAATTCTAACAACAGTAGATTGAAAGTGGCTTCCAGTTTTATAACTAGTGATTCTCTATCATATCATTTTGCCTTTTTCCTGAATTAACATGTTTATATTTAAAATATTTATTTAATTGGTCATTGTGGTTTTCGCACTTGCTCTTTTGATCTGACTAAGCCTCGTACCCCAGAGAGAAAGGGTGATGGGCAGGAACTGCTCTTATCTATACAGAAATATTTTAAGTTCTTATGAAGTAAAAGTTATTTTATAGTTGATAATAATTGTGCTATGGTAATGATGATCCATAGGTTTAAAAAGATTGGATTGTCAAATCTGGACAGGAATTTGTTATGCTGTAATAACAATCATAGAGAAGCCCCAACCTGCTATTTTCTGGACATACACCCATGAGAACACCAACACAGTGCTATCAGTTGGCTTTTGTTATGTTTGGAACATTCAGTGGCTTTCAAATATTCCATTTGACTAGGAAAATTCAACAGAGGCAGACATTCTTTCCCGGGTTAAATTTGCTGAATCTGCTAGGAAGGTAAATGTGTGTACTGGCTCTTCTGCTCTGGTGGACTTTCTAATATAATCATCTTTGTGCTGCCTATGTCTTGGTTTCCGTAGAGATGGGATGCATGGGTACTCCACACCAAATTATGGTTTGAGATATAAAAAACGGGATAGGGAAGCCACAGCTTCAAAAATAATGCTGGCAGCAGAAAAGTTATGGCTAGAGAAGATCGACTAGTTCCCTAGACTTAAATTTCAGAGATAAAAAAATTAAACAAAAGTAAGAGGAATCTAAAATGAGGGTAAGCAAAACAATAAAAGTTTGTATAGAAGGAGATTATAAAACAAACATTCATTCAGAATAATTAGGTTTGTATAAAATTGCTTTTAGTGTCTAAGATTAAATTTAAACTTTTTAATCTCATTTCAAAATGCGTTATTCACAGTATTCTTTACATGTGTCAATTTTGTGTCAAAGCGACTTTTTTCTTATTTCTAAATACTTGGAATTATTTTTTAAATTTTATTGTATGACAGGAATTTGATTGAATAGAAGGTGGTTTCCTATACAAATGTGATATTGTATATATGCTTTATAGTTGTCTTTTAGTTAATGTAACTTAACTGGGCCACCAAAATTATTTGTTTACAAACCAGCTGTGAGGCCTGGAAAAGTCACCCTAGAGGATAAACTCTGGTGGTAGAACTCTCTGAAGCAGTGTTTTGTTTTGTTTTTCTTTTTTTCTGGTGAACACTATTACACTGTTGCCGTAAAATAGTTCACAATGAACTATTCATGTGAAAGATTCAAAACAAGCTAAAACCTTTGTCTGCTAAGGAAAAATCAGGATTTTGGACTGGCTGGTTCAATTAAAAATCGGTGATGCCCAGATTCGTCTTGGCACTTATTGCTTCTCCACAGTTTTTTTCTTTGTAATATTTTTTCTTATTTTTCACAGAGTTCATTATAAAACTTTTCTACTTCCCTAAAGACCATAACCCTATAGCATCAATTAAAAACTTATCTTTAGCATAAGATTGATAGTGTTTGGAGCCTAGTTTGACTTAATCATCTTTACAACTTTAGGCAAAAATGCAGTTTCTGACATTCATGTTTCTCACCAATATAATGAGATGATAAACCACTTACAAGATTAGTCTATATACAGATATATTTGTTCTCCTGCCTCTCTCCTAAAACTTTCATCTTTATGATCTCATTACTTGTTTTACTGAGAAAATAGAGACTGTCTGTTGAAGGCTCCTTTCAGTTCTCTTGTCTCCATCTAGAGGTCTATGTGTATGTTAATGTGTCCTACCTCTCCTGGAGTAAACATCACCTTTGTTCTTAACTCCATCCCTTTCCCCCTCATTTGAGATTTGCTTTATTAACCAGCCCCTCTCTGCCTGGTATCATGAAACTCTACTTGTACTAAAGTCATTTACAAGTTTCTCCAGTTATTTAAAAAGAAAAAGTAAACAAAACACCAAAACAAAGTCTATTCACCACAAATCGTATTACTGTTGAAATTAATAGTCACGACAATAACTTTCTGCACTCACAACTTTTCAAAATTTTGTCACCATCACAGCTTTCAATGGTCTTGCTTTTATTTCTTTATCCACTGAAATCTGACTTCTTTTTCTATCTTTTTCTGGACTATTCAACAAACTTAAACATTTATTAAACATGTATGTATTCTCCATGCATAAAATTCTTAGTACTGAAAGTACACATGTGATTTTTTCTCATTTTCCTTTCTCAGTGCTTGCGGCACCAAACCATGAATAAAAGGCCTTCTCATTTAGCTTCTGAAACATTGTTGCTTTCTGTTTTTTCATCTTTCATTTCTTACTTTGCCTTTGCTTTTCCTCTTTCTAGCCTGTTCCCTGAGAATGTTCTTCTTGTGATGCCACATTGTTTTCCTTCGTTCTTCTCTTTTTTCTCTTTTGTGAACTCTGATAACATCCTCAAATTACCTCTATGGCATAAATATTCAAAACATGTTTCTGAAGTCTTGACTCTTGTCTCATATTTCTGACATATATTTATCGGGGGAACCCAGACTCAACATAGCAAAAAAGACTTTGTTCCTAAAATCTACTTTATCTTCTTTTTTCAATTGCTAATAATAGTCTTCATTTTCTTGGTCAAACTCAAAACCTGTTTTTGCCCCTTGTCCTGTGTTATCTGCCCACATTCAAGAAGTATTGGGAGACCCAAGGGTGTCACATTTCTGCACATTTTGCAAGCAAAACACTAACTGCCTTTTGTTCAAGGATTTTTTTTATAGTGAACAACCTTGGAAGATAGAAATAGTGTCTTTTTCTGAAGCAAAGGGCAGTTGTGCTTGAACTTCTGGTTAGAGATCATGTCTCCTTCCTGAGCAAAGGAAAGATATGTTTACTGCCTGCTATAAAAGATTCAGGTTCCCTAGCTCTGGATTCCTCTTCTATAATGAAACCCACTGGCTGTGTAGGTGTCACCTAAACTTCCCTGTGGGAATTGGAGTTTGGGGAATCAGCTCAAGAAAATGATGACACCCTGGTTACTACTTTTATTATGAATAATAAAGTATTTTGTCTCTGACCCCTGGCTCTGTGGCCTGCATCCATGAAACTGGCAGGCTAACTTGTTAGTTTGCAAGTAGTATAAAATCTAAGACTCATCACAGTTGTTGTATTCTGTCCATTCATCCTTTGTGATATCTCACAACACCAATCCCTGTGCTCCACTTCCACTCCCAGCCCTCCACTCACCTCAATACCTCTTCTTGGATTATTGCTGGGATTGATCACCCGCATGATTCATCTTCTTTCCTCCCAAACTGTTCTGCACATAACTGCCAAAACATGCTTCCTAAAACAAAATTTATACCACAAAACTCTTTCTTGTGATAACATAAAACAATTCTTGAATGTTCAAACTCCTTGTTGAAAAGCAATCAGGGCACTTGTCTATCTCTACGCCTTATTTTCTAGCCAGACAAAATCATTTTCCTGCCACTGTGTTTGTCGATAATGTGTCCTTTCCCTGAAGTTCTGTTATCATGAAAACATTCAGACCCAGTTCTAGTGATGTTTCCTTGAGCTAGAAGTCATTATACCCCATTCTAAACACTTCTACTTTTATTATGTCCTGTATCACATTTACTTCCTTGTGTTTTACCAACTTTATGTATCTCTTATTTATCTAGACTTGTTGCTTGAAGTGAAGGGACGATGCCTTGTACAGCACTGTACATTCCATAATTCTTGATATAATGTACAATATATAATCATCATGCCGATTAGATTTATGCTGCTAATAACTTTATTTTGATTAGTTGAGTATGTTGATATGGCACTAAGATTACATATTACAGGAAAAAATATATAGAACCTCTGAGATTACAGAGAAACAACATTTTCTATTTAATAGTTTATTATAATTTGGAGGCACTTACTGATAAATAATATCTCAAAAATTATCATTACTAGGTCAATTCTTAGTATAAAACAATGTTAATCCTATGGTTATCTCCTCAAATTTTTTAGATGCTTAAACACAAATGTAAAATATTTTTGGAAGCAAGTTATAGTGTTAACAGTTATTGTGACATTTTCACATATAGTGATGTTATACTATTAGTATTTGTTATTTCTAAGATCTCATTATTCTATATTTTCCCCCAATGTTGTATTTCTTCTATTATAATTGATTAATATAGCATTCTAGAGTTTCACAAGTACAGTACTGACCATTTCGTGAGGTTAACCTAAGACTCTACAAAGGAAAAGTCATGGCTTTTAACATACATCTTTTTTTTTTTTTTTTTGCTTCAAATATGAGAAGCTAGTTATTTCAAGAATAAGATGTACTTCTTTACCAGCATTATAAATATCAAGAAAAATATATGCATCCTCAAGTATTGGTGCTGTGACTATTTCTCACTCTTGGTATGGTCTAAATATAAAACTGCTTCTGCTCATAAGTCTTCAGTTAAAAACAATTAGAACATTGTACTTGTTGCATTTGTACTGATAGTTCTGTAGCATTTATTTCTTGTCTATGTCACTAGGTTGTATTCAGGATATAGCATGGCCCATCTCTCATCTAGTACTAAAAGTTCTCAACTGTATTCCCAGATGGCCAGGAGAAAGGGAACACAGAGGAGGACCTAAGCACCAATTAGAGAAAGGCAAAATACTGAAGTTCATTGAAGAGTCAAATGGCGCTAGTCAATGAAATAAATGCTTCCATTCTTAAAAGTTTTTTTGTTTCAATCCTTTTCAAAAAAAGCTTTATAAAAATAAAAACATAATGGTGATGGATAATATGTATAATATACATTTATTGGGATACTTAGATCACACAATGTTTAAGACAGTCTAACTAGCACCTGGTAGATGCTCAATAAGTATTTGACGTTATTGTGACTGTGCACTGATCACTATGTGCTATTTTATGTAAGCTCATTTAATACAACAATCTGAGACAGGTTTTATTATCATTTTCAGTCGAGACATCTAAATTGCTCAAAATCTCCCAGATACCATCTGCCAAAGTTAGCTGACCACAAAATCATATGTACTTACAAGCATATTTTCTCCTTGGCTTCCACACAACTAAAACAGTTGTTGGAGAAAGGGAACTATGATACAAAGTATGTAGAGTGATTGTGCAATCACAGTTTGAGTTCCTCACCAGTGACAGAGTTAGGACTCATCCTCAACATATAGTTTCACACATGCACACCCGCACCCTACCTTCTTTTTGCAATCATAGAGACAGCTGCATCATCTTAAATGCAGAACAACCTGTATTTTCTTTGTTTTTTTTTTTCTCCCTATGATACAGAAATCAGGAGTTTCCACTTAGTAAAAACCAAAGAGAGATATAAATGAACTAAATTAAAGAAGGAAGAATAATTGAAAAAATTAAATACAGAGTTCTTTATTGATTTATTGAGAGTTCAATAATACAATCCAGAACTAATGAATGCTTTAAAAGTAATGAAAAGAACACACACAATGCTTAAGTAAAGAAAGAAAAAGACAACATTAAACAAAGCAAAGGTATTCATTTGTTGTGATGAAGGAATCTTTTCAAATTCTTCTAGAATAAGACAAGGTAAATAAATAAACATTATGACTAAGTGTAACATTTGCCCTATGGACTTAATGGACCATTATGTTTTATTGTGATGATAAAAATGAACCTGGTGCATGGGCTTGGGAAAGATTACTGTTTTCTATGTGAAAATAAGGCCTTGACCCAGGCAAAAGCTTTATTGGTTGGTCAAAAGGAATGAAGAAAGAAACTCAAGTGATGATATTTTAAACCATTCTAAGAACTAGTTTGTCTACAACCATGCCACCCTGAACAAGCACAATCCCATCTGATCTGAGAAGCAGGGTTGGGCCTGGTTAGTATTTGGTTGGGAGACCACCTAGGAAGACCAGGTGCTGTAGGGTTAAAAGTTTTAAAAAATAAGGGATTGTAAGCTGACAAGGTCCTTGCAATCTGTGAGGTCAACCAAGGGTTGCCTCACCAAATAGATAGATGATTGATTGATTGATTGATTGATAGATAGATAGATAGATGATAGATAAAATAAAGGAAGACATTGAAAAACTAAAAACTAGTTTGTATTACATACTTAGAGAATAAAATGAACAATTTATTTTGGACAATTTTATCATCTTTATTCTGTTTGAACACACTCTAATGAAAAGGTCTAAACCAGAAAAAATGCTATACATTGAATTCATAATAAGCTATTTCCCCTGTAACAAAAAGTTAATCAGTTTAGTGTTTGTAGATTTAATAGCCATGTGGTAAGAAATATATTCTGCTTGTTTTTTGCCCTCGTGAATATATACAATTCTTTTAGCCTTTGTTTTTTTCTGATAAAAATTATAATAAACTTCTTAATAGTAAAAGAGCCAGCTCAGATATTTAATCATAAAATATTTTACATTGTGTTTTGAGATTTTTAAAAAATTTAATTTCAGCTTGTGTAAGCACTTTGACTTGATAATTTTAGTAAGTAGAATTTTTTTTTTTTTCCAAAAGCTTGACCAATAATATGCATTATAGCTGAGAGTGCTGATTCTGGAGCCATACTATCAGTTCGTTGATAAATATAGATAATAGTGTTGTTTTTTAAGATCAAATACTGCATGTGAGACTCTTGGAACAATACCTAATAGAGTTAAGTGTTAAATAAACTTTAGCTACTGTTGTCATTCCATGTCAGAGTAAGATAAAAAATTAAGCATTTTAGTAACATTTCATTTGAATGCCCTTCTAAGGATACATTCAGTCTATTATCTGTCTTGATAATCTTGTACACAGATTCTCTTTTACCTCAGGTCTGTTGAGACATGAATAGAAGGTTTTGAGGAAACTTTTCCTAAGTAACCAAAAGAAAGTAACCACAACTTGCTTGACAAAGCTTACTGATGAAAGATTTTATAGGGTAGAATAATTGTAACACCTACTGAAATAGTCTGTGAGGCATCTTTCTCTTAGTGCCTCTGGTCTAGCATAGATGCTAAACAAAGGTATTTCAACTGAAAGGCTGAGGTACACTTGAAGAGTTTTTCTTCAAGATCTTGAAAATCCTTTACACTTGACTGTCATCTCTTCCCAGTAGTAAGGAGACTCCTGAAACCTCAAGTTATCAAATGCACCTTACTGTACTATGTATAGCTTTTCTAGTCTTTTCTGAGATGAAGACAGGTCTTTATCTTGCTCTTTAAGATTTTTCTCCTGGGTTTCATATCTACTGATCTTAAAGCTATTTTCTTCCTTTCTGCTTCACATCCTTTTTCTGTATGAGTAGTTTGTTTTCCCTGAAGTGTTTTCTCCATGTCAGTTAAGAACAGTTTCTCAACTATTTTTGAAAGCAAACACCTGGGCCTTGACCTGCTAAGATCAAGACAGCAGATTTCCTCTTTCCAGGAGCCTTTCAGATTCCTTCATTTTCCTAAAATGTAGAAGCAGCTCCTTATGTCTGTCTTTGTCAAAGCCTGAACTTTCCACTGATTCCTTACCCAGTTGCTAGTTTTAAGGCTTGCTTCCATATAGCAATGCATTAGCAAAGATGAAACAACTGGCTGCTTCTGAGCTCAGTCCAAGAATAAATCTTTTTCAAGTTGATCCACTTACACTATGATGTCTTATTCAATCACTATCTAAGGGGCTGGTCTTTAATAATCCTATCTATGTAAACTTAAAACAATAAGCAAATATAAATACACATATAATAGTATTTTTTATTAACGGAGGAAGGGAATTAATCTTTTGATGTGAAACTGAAAATAGTTTATTCCCAGACTTCCCATTGTGTGTTAGTATTTGCAACTAGGTCTACATCCAAGTAACAGGGGGAAAAAAGCTGGTAATGTCTCCCTGCTATAAAGTATTATTAAGTGAGTCAGCTAATTACAAGGCATTGTCATAAATAAGGCAGTCACTGAGCTGCTGGTTATGCTTACCAAGGAGAAGGAAGATTTAAGACAATCCTAACTCTTTGCTCTATAATGAAATTTTCTTTTAAAAAATGATTTCACATTGATTTCCTGATTTATAGGTCAATTATTTTGAAACTTATGGTTCAATGTATTTAAAACTGGGTTCAGAAATAATACTGATAAATAGCATCCAAAAATAACCTTAAAATAGATTTACTGTATTAGCTTTACTCTCTCCTCCACTCCCAAACCTTTTAAAAACAGTCAAATAAACTAGTTTATATTTCATCTGTTCTCTCTTGCTGGCTCTCTCACACTCTTTCTCAGGGGATTACTACAACCAAAAAAATAGAAAGGTAGAAGGCAAGAAAATAATATGCTAGTTAGATTATACTAAGTAGAACATGAATAGCTATGTAAGACTTATTTCTCTATAAATATCATTTAATTAAAATAGATTTACATTTTTCTAAGACAACACATTTAAAAATAATGCACTTAAAATAATTAAAATATTTGAGATATTTTATATGTATAAGTATGATTCCAAATTTTGTGATATATTTCAGATATTAAAAATCAGTCCTTCTGGTAAATAAATGTGGTTTATAAATAAGACAGTTAAAGCCTCTCTTGATTCAACTTTTTACTAATTACTTGTGCCAGAATAATTATATGCAATTTTGATAGTTTCTTATCTTTTCTTAGTGAATTGTTAGAGAATTTATAAATGTGCTTTCATAGTTCATAAAAGATTATAAATTATAAAAAAGTGATGATTGAGGGATAACTGATAAGAATCTAAATGCTTTTTTTTTAAAAAAAAGTGATGATTAAGGGATAACTGATAAGAATCTAAATGCTTTTTTTTTTTAACTCTTGGCTTCTTTATTCTCTGTTATATCAAAATATAGAATTTTCTTATTTTTAGTTTCATCTTTTTCTGTAAATCATTTTTTAACAATAAAAAAATAAATTTATTGGGGTGATATTGGTTAGTAAAATTCAAGTGTACAGTTCTATAATACATCACAGGTATATTGCCTGTGTTCACCACCCAAAGTCAAATCTTTTATCACCATATATGTGATCCCTTTTACACTTATGTATCTCCCCCTCCACCTCTCCCCCTCTGATAACCACTGAACTATTGTCTGTGTCTGTGAGTTTTTGTCTGTCTTATTTGTTGCTTAGTTTTATATCAATTATGAGTGAAATTATATGGTTCTCAACTTTTTCTGTCTGACATTTCATTAGCAGATTTGAATTTTTAATCTGAGATTACCTTATAGTTATGTGTAGTATGTGATTACTGTATGACTCATGGTATTCATCAATTTGACTGTTCTCATGTGATCCAGATAAATGATCATATAATAATTTGTAAATTTGCTGAGACACTATCTGAGTAGGTATATAACACAGCTGATGAGTAGAGTAGGTCACTTCAGCAATCAAATAGCCTAGCAGATTATCAGAAGCCACATCTTTACTCAGCCTGGTTGCTAAATTTTGCTTGTTGTGGGTTATGCAATTTGTGATGAAAACCATATGTTATAGTTGAACAGTTTGATTAGGAGATTCAAAATGGTCTCAGGAGGTAGCCCCAGGCATAATCAGTGGCCTAGTGTAATGTGTATGTATGTGTTTTCTGTCATCCTAGAACATATCTTGTATAAGTGAATAATAAATGTTGATAGAAAAATTATGAACTAGAATGTGTAAAACAGAACAGGACACTATGTTATCAAAACTTGAAATGTTTTGTTGAAAGATAAACCAAAAGAACCTAAAATACTGCTACATTAAAATAGCAGTGTGAAAATATTCAAAATACCATAATTATACTCATCTCTATAACTATACCAGGCTTATCACTCTTTAATTCCTGTTAATGCTTGCCCTTCCACTTACCCATTCTCTTTTACATCTATCTCACTACATAAGTAAATGTTATACTCTTTGCCTCTTGTCTACAGAACTGCCTCAAAAGGCACAGATTAGTACAATGGGCTTTAACCATAAGGCCCCTAGTGGCAAATAGCTATTAATGCTGGTTCCCCATATTTGATGCATTCCTAAATGTGTAGAGCAATGATTGAATGGGTGAATTCCATTGGTCATTTTAACCATAACTGTATTTTAGCCAAAAAAAAAAAAAATTGAATTCTAATTAAGTAATACATAACTGGGAAAAGGTGGGGATTTATTAAATGTCTCTTTAGCATGATTATTATTCTTTGGGTATTGATTATACCAGAACATGCAAATTTTTATGGTTTGTCATGTTTTAGCATTTAATTACTAGAATGCAGTCAAACACTTTATAATCTGTTAATAAGTGTGACCATTATATTACTACTTTTACATTTTCTGTATATAATATTAAGACTTACAATAACAGTGGTATTTCTGGACTACATAAGTTGTCTTGCTTTTAAAGATTAAACAATTGCCCCAGTTTTTAAATTTCTTTTCTTTATAAAATTACCTAGTTTTTTTAAACAATTGAAATTGATTTGATTTTGAATTAGACGTTCTTTTCTTCCCACCTCAAATGATATTAGGACACTAAGAATAGACAATGAAAAATTGAATACATTTTAACCTTATGTTTAAATAGATTCTCTTAACTATTTCATTTTTTAGTTATTCAATAAAATAAATAGTATTGCTCTTAGTGAAGTAAACTATTTAAACACATCATATACTCTTCATCTTAAAAAAGGGATATGAACATTTTTTAAAAGTCTGCTATTTTCACTTGAACAGAATTCTGAGCTTGATTTCATATCAGAAATGCTGGATTCTTTAAGATAAATCCTAAATTGAACCTTTTTTCCCCTCTTAGAGTTCTTTGTTTAGTTTCTTTATTTTTAGGGTTACTATCTCTCTCTCCCATCCTCATTGTTTAAGCTGTTGAGTTATTTGGGGTTGATTATCACTGTTCCACAATGCAGCAAAATAATGGTTCTACCCAAAATATCTTGCAGTGTAAAAGCAGTAGAGAAAAGAGTACTTTTGCTGCTTTGACTGTTTAAGGCACAGAGGCCAGGTAGTGAGTGAAGTCCTATTATAAATATCACTGTGTTATCGTGTCTCAGAGTCTTTAGAAAAATCTGACCATTTGCCAACAGTCTTTCACAGACTTCAAAATGGGACTTCCTAAAAATTGTTTTTGATCTAGTCATACTTGCAGTAAGTACATTGCTATATTTTGTACAAAATGATCTCACAGAGCTTACAAACATATGGTAATTTTTTTGGAGTAGTGATTCCTAAGGAATATCACACATTCACAGTATTCCAGATGCATTTTGACAAAGACCACAGATAATTGTAGGTTTTGGATATGAGGGTGGTTTGGGGAAGCAATTTTTATCTCCATTTTGAGTTACATTAAATATATAATAAAATAAAATCATGCCGTTGAACAAAAATAGTTTTACACAAAGTGTTACTCTATATTGATTACAAGCTAAACTGGCATATTAAATTTAAGAGTGAACAAAAATCAATTAAAATCAGGTAGTATCCAAGGTAGGAGACAAAAAGGAGCTCCAAAGAGCTATACAAAATGAGAGAATTTTATAGGCAGAAAGTAGTAGAAACAAGAAAGTTATACTTAGGTTAAAAAGCATGTTGATTATGGCAAGGTTATTTTCTTGTAGGGAATGGCAGGGGTCTATCAGGTGGATTACCTCACTAGTGCTGATCAGGCAATTCCTGAGAGAGCCAAAGCTGCAATTAAGTCTTCATTTAGTGACATGGGCTTACCATAAGTGATTCCATTTTGAACATAGTGCTTTGTTTGTTTTTGTTTAATCAATTTCCTCCTTTACATCAAACTCTCAGCCTAAGTGAAAGACTTGATCAAAGATTTAAGGCATTAGCACTACTCCCAGTTACTGTTTTAGAATTCTTGTAGTTTTTGCTAAATCTCTGTGTGGTATTTACAGATCACAGCTTCGAGTTCACATTCTTTAAGCTGGTCATTCTCTTTGTACCCTATGTTCTAGTCCTAGGGAGAGCATTTGCTTGGTATTTAGTAGCTGCAAACATTTGAAGCCTTTGAGAATATATAGCACACCAGGAAGACTGCTATGGTTATTATAAGCAGGATCATTCTCAGTGTCTGGTGTATACTTTAGAGCTTTGATTTTCATCTCCAAGACCCAAAACTAGCCAGAATCAAAAAAGTCCAAGAAAGATCCTGTCAAAGGAATCACTTTCTTAAGCCAATGGGCTTGTTCTGTGACCTTATTGTCTCAACTTCCCTAGAAGTGTTAACATAAAGGCAACCAGTGGTGTTGGCCACAGCACAAATAGCTCTTTTTTTTCAGCTAAAGATAATCAGGGGTTATCCTATTATCAAGAACAACTTCTGCCAGAGAGTCTAGGGATTTCTGTCGGAAAGCTATTGCTTTAGCAGCAGATTCTGCAGTATTTTCAAGAGTTAAGGAGAGGTTTTTAATCTGAGCCTCGTTTGCATATACTCCAAGGCAGTGGATTAGGGTTCTGCCAAAGAAAACAAATTTTGAATAATGGATGTCTCCTGATAATTCCCTTTTGAGTCTGTGGTTTAGGACTAGAAAGGTGACAGCCATAGAAGCCAGGAAAATGTAAGAACCTGTAGATTCTGCAGGTGATTTCATTCTGATTACCCTTGACTTGTACAGAGCCTGGATGAAAAGTTTCTGGTTTTGCAGTTGTTAACCAGAGGCAGGGAAATGGACTCCTAGGGGTTCCTGATGCAGTAGTAGAGTTGGCTAAGATTGTTTCAGAGAACTTGGAGCATTGGAAATCAGGGAGAAGTTTATAGCAGACAGAACTATAGGATCATCAGCATTGTGGCAAATCTAACAGTCATTTAGAGGTTGGATTACCACCAACCACCTCCACCCACTGTGCTTTGAAATGGCCTGAGATATGTGAACAATGACATTATTTTTGGGCTAGAGCAAGACAAAGGGTGAACCAAAGAATCAAAAAGGACTTCCTGGTATAAGAATTGGAAAGAAGATGGTCAGAGAAGGCAGGAGGAATGGAAAGAAATGTTCTTTATCTGACGTCTGTAGTGGAACCAGTCTACCTCAATATTGGTTACTTCTCTTCCTAGTCAACTTGATTTTGAGATCTTTAGTGTTTGTACAGGACCAGATGTCAGGTGGAGTCTTCTTCAGTGGTGAAAAATGCACCCAAGTTTTGATGCTTTGTAATATATCAGCCGTGTCAGTTGTCAAAAGTATTGGTGGGGTCTTGCCCATGAATCTCTGATGCTTTTGCAAAAGCATCCAGGGTAAAACATAACTTTATAAATGACAAAAGACTGAAAAATGTTTGTGGTTAAAAATCTAATGACAGTTCATTATAATAGAATTGACAAGAAAATGTCGTTACTTCTGTGACAGACAACATTTGTATAACGGAAATAATGATCGATAACATTATACCAGGACATACCAGATTTTTAGGATTTTCATACAATTTTCAGACCACTTATATTAATAAACGTGTGTGTATGTATATCTATAGTCATATATCCACAAAAATAATTGAAGTTTTCATCTCTTAAAATGTTTGCCGTATAATTTAACATATCAAATACACCTAATTACTTTAACATTTGTTTTGCAAGGTGAGAACCATCCGTTGAGATTTTCCAAAGACCCTCTGAAAAATCAGTTTGAGATCAAGACTCCATTTTGATTTGATTTGAGAAAATATCATGATATTTAAACATTTAAGATCACTGATAATTGTAAAATAATACTTAATAATCTAACCAAAGTGACAGATGTTGAAAGCAAATACAGAAAGTTACATTGCTCTCAACAAAACTTAGCTCTCTTAATATGGAGAAGACTAGGTCTTCTTAATTAATCAAAGACCTGGAAAAGACAACATGAAACACAGGAAGTTATTTTGGTAATACACAATATCTTTTTCTATCCTGACAGATTAAAGAAAAACCTTTGTTTACATTTTTTTGTTGTTAAGAGCAGACCTATAGTCAATAAAAACTTTATCCTTTTAACAGAGAAAATGAAGTACTAATTTTGCACCAGTGTACTTTTGTTATTAAAAAAATCTAAAACTTCTTTTCTGCAAACCTTCTACAACTTTTTTATATACATTCAGATTTGTCATGTTTTTTCTATTTCTCTTTCTCATTCTGGAACAATCAGTCATTTTTCTTACCTGCACAGTTATTTCACTTTTGTTTTAATTACAGATATCGATTAGAATTAATCTTTAGAATTATAATTCTTAGTGAAAACTAAGACATAAGCAATCGTGGACTGTTACACTTGCATTCAGTGGATTGACAAATTTATAAATACATTTATTAATCTCTAGAAGCATATTATTCATAGTAAATTTTCCAATGCTGCACAAAATATGCTTACTAATAGACCCAAATATTTTTAGTACCTCTGTAAAAGGAAGCAAAATATGAATAAGCCTATGATTAGTAATTAATGTTTTACGATTTTATCTTATTTGGGAATGACCTAGATAGTCAATGAATATTCATCATTTAACTTCTCAGTATAACTTTAAGCTTTCAAGTTATGAAAAAATTTTTTCAAAACTTTAGGTAGACATTATGGAGCATAATTATTGAAAAGTTTATTTATAAACTTTTACCTACATCTATTTAATGTACTTATTAGCAGTTATATTCAGATTAGTCCTGAAAACTTTATGAGACATTAAACAGTTAACTATCATCTTCAATCGGCAAATTCTGTAACAAATACAACTTGACTTTTAACATACCTAAGTAGAATAAAAGCATTATATTTAATTCTGATAACTCTAAAGACATTCCTATATTAATTAAACCAACAAACTTAAATTAGCTTTTATTAAGATTATCTTAGATCACATAAACTTGAAAAACATTTGGGTTAACTTTTATATTTCTGAGAGTACACTTGATTTCTATAAATGCTTGTGTTTAAGCCAACTAAATAGAACTCTTTACAAGTGAATTTTTGCAATATCATCCAAAGATTGAATTAAATTACACATTTATAACATACATACATAGATGTGCATAAACATATAGATATTATACACAGATATCACAGCTTTCAATTTAACGTTTTAGCCATGAGAGATAGGATAATGTAAAACTCACTTGCTTTGAAAGAACAGTTGGATCTAAATAGTGTTTCTTATATCTAAACAAGCAAGAGAAAGAATGCAAGTTTCACCAAATCCAACTTTTGTTCCCCAAATCTAGATCTTTTACAATACCTGAAAACTTTTTTCAATAAAAAGGGAAAGTTTTGAGACAGATAAAAATAGGTGAGCTTGTTTCTGGAGCTGCACTTCTGTTCTCAATTTGTAAGACAAACGCAATTTTTAGTTCCTCAAAGAATTGGGTTGCAATCTGAAGGGTATCATAAGGCTGATACATCCATCCAGCCATGTTATCCTCAATTTGCTTCTTTATATCAGGGAGCTCTTCAGCTAAGATAAAAATAAAAATGTTTAGGTACTACATTTAGAGTTGTTTGTCTTGGAATGTTTAGTAAATACTTCTACAAAGTCTTTAGAATCCTTTCCTCCAGGTTATCTGGTTTCATTTTAGCTTAGAGGAGGAGGCCTAAAAAAATTTTTTTCTATAAGGCTGTGAATATCAGCTTTCAATTAGGCCAACTTCTAACAATATAGCTACTTTAAAAAAATCCTTTTGAATATCTTGTCAGGTTTCAACCCGGACAAACAGTAATTACTCTTGGCAGTATTGAACAACTCCATGGATACAAGAGGTGTCCCCAAAGAGGGTTCAAAAGACACTATTCTCCCAAGAACCAGAGTCATTCCTAAAGATAGCCAAAAGAAAAATTTAGACAATTCCCATAAGATTTGGCAATAGCCATTTGGGCCCTAACCACAAATGGAGTACAACCCACATTTCTGTCTGGCCATATTTTGGGGGCCTCCAAACTTAGTTGCCAAGCTAAGTTCTCAGTACACAAAATGAGACAAACAAGAAAGTAGTAGCCAGCCCTAGGTGAGGAAAAATTGGCAACCAGTAGTTACTCAAAGCAAATTCACAAGTCACAACCGAAGATATAATTCTTAAAAAAAAAAAAAATTGCCTGCCAGGCTGAATTTGGAAAGGGACGATGTGAAACTTTACCTTACTCTTTTGACCAGGCACCATAGCTATAAAGATCTAGAAAAGCTGATTATGCTAGAATTCTCACCTTTTTCTGACTTGTTACATTTTCCCTAGGATTCCATCTGCAGGCTCTGAAGTGAATAAGTGTCATGGCAGGTCTCACCCCAGTCACCAGAAACTGTAGAGGAGGAAAAATAATTTTTCTGTTACATTGTATAGTGAGTTCTTGGCTGAGACCCATTTTTCTCCAGTGTACCTCATTAGTGGATGTTCACCTAGGTTACTAGTTCTCCACTGTAGCCATTGTAAATGGTAAGATTAACCTGCTTGCTCAGCCTCAAAACACATTCTTAAAAATATTTATTTAAGTATAGTTGGTATATAATAGTAATTATATTAGTTTCAGGTATATAATAGTGATTTGACATTTTTATACCTTACAATGTGATGTGCTCACTTATTCCAATAATCATCTGTCACCATGCAAACTTATCACAATATTATTGACTATATTCTTTTTCACCTGCCCCGACCCGCGGGACCTAGTTATTCACGGGCTCGAAGAGGGTCCAGCCTGAAAGAGAAACGGGCCGAGAAAAAGGAGCGGAGGCAAGACAGTATTCTGATCAAGCCTCATATTTTTATTTCAGAGGGGGTATATTTATACAGAAGAACAAAGGGGGGCAGGACTGACTAGGCAGGGGGATACTTGTTACAATTTCATTGGTCCTTGGTTGATGGGGTGAGGGGGTACAAAGGTTAGAAGTGAAAAGAGGAACAAGGAGGAGAGGGGCTCCTTGGGCAGGTCCACAGCCATTCAGTAGGTCCTTCCTTATCCGGCGGGTATGTTAATACATTCTGTGGTTAACTATTCCCTGGGACATTGTCTGCTCCTGCATTCTTTAGATAGCATACAGGTTTGTTAACAGCCAGGTTCTATGCCGGGGGGCTGGGTGGTCAGAATGAAGGCCTTTTGGCTCCCAACATCTCCTCCCTTTCTGTTTTTAGATAGGGTGGGCCTTAACCGAGTGAGGGAGTAGTGGCCTGACTCCTCCCGTGAGCCATCGTGGCCCACTAGTTGTGGCTCTTGGTATCTTTTGGGGAGGAGAGGCAGAGCTGCAAAACGAAAAGTTTCCTTTTCGTTTTTGAAAAGTTATTCTTTTTAGATACCAAACCTCTATGCAAGCCAGGCATACTCTCAGGGAGACCTAGAGGAGGTCAGAAGGGTCTGCTTCCCTTACGGGGACCTTCCCTTGCGATGCTTAGCTCCGCACTCAACTCAGTGCCCATACCCTTCTCCTCTTATTAGAGGAGGTGGTAGGCATGCCTCTAGTTATCATGCTGTCCTCGTAGGGAGGGAGCTAGTCTCAGTATACATCCCCCTTAAAAACGTCGCCACAGCCGCTCTGTAAACACTTAATCAATTTTGTTCTTAGTCATTTTTCAGACCTAAATCTCAAACACAAATGCACATTCTCTGCATTGATTTAAAAGAAACCTACGATTACTACATATGATATCTCGCAGCTCAAAGGCTGTTTGCAGGTCGAGTGGCCCCTCTGATGGTTACTCTGTTCCAAACGTGGTCTAATTTAGCTGGCAGAACCTTTGAAGGTTGAAGGGATTGACGCTCTAGCTCCGTAGGCTTGGGCTTGTTTCCTGAAATCCTTAAAATGGTTAAAGAAGTATTGAAAGGGGGGAGGACATAGGATGATTTGAGAAGGAAGCCTGACCCATGTTAGTGAAAACAGGTAAGAAAAGAGAAAATCCCCACAAGAGCCAACTAAGCCAGGGCTAGGATCAGCCTTTCACCTAGCATCCAGTCAGGTGGGGCCACGGAGGCCAGACCTAAGGAAGGAATCAAAATAAGTATAGGAGGGTAGCAGTACATTCGGTCAGTCCAGACAAACAGAAGACAGACAAGACAAACTACAGATAACACAAAACGCTAGCACATCAGAAACCAGAACCAGAACATGTACAGGGTCAGAGTCTGACGTCTCAGACCGACCGAACTAGGGAAGTATTGCTGCATCCAGCCTTCCGCTAGTTAACCAAGGGCCCAATCAGACAGGGACAGAACTGAGCATCTAGACAGATGCTAACGCAGTCTTATTCACCGGTGAGGCTGCTTTAGGTGGCTCATGCCCAATTACAGTTAAAGTGAAACTTTTTCTCCTGCCCTCCTGAGAAAGGCTGCTTGGCGTCCGGGGCTGAGAAACATCTCTCAGCGGCCGCCCCCTGGACGAAGCAAGTCCTTACTCAAGGTGGCCGGGGGTTTCAGGTTTTGGGAGATCCGGAACAGAAGTTAAAAAGAGAACAGAAGTTAATCTTTTACAAAGCTAGCAGAAACTGGTCATTACAAAGATAAATGTAGCCAGGGAATTTGCTAGTTTTAAACATGGCCTTGCAGATGTCCTCCTTATCTGTGCCCTGGAATGTTGCGCTCTTAGCATATGAGAGAGCTCTTTGTCACAAGTTTCACAGCAGACACTAAGCAGTTAAAAGTTCTAGGAACTAGGCATTCTTGTCCCAATTAAAAATTGCTAAGGTAAAGATTTCTTTTGTCTAGTTTTGGGACATTTAATTAACTTTTACCTTTATTACATTTTAGTAGGCTGTCACATTCCCATTGGTTTTTAGGCACATATCAAATCTTTGATGTCCTATAAATTGGGGAAACTGAGATACCCCTGTTACTTGAGTAGAAAATACTATTAATTTAACAGCCTGGACTCTCTGTTAATGTACTTTATAAGGCAATTTACTATACATGGCCTAAATAGCAGTCCTAGAAAAGCTAATATTAAAGGTCTTTGTTTTATTAAGGCTAGACTATCTCGAATTATGTCAGAGTGGTTGGTATAAAAACAGCAGTCTTTACTTAAAGTTATACAATCAAAGTAAGATCTATGCTTTATAAACACATTAGTCTTATATGCATGAATTAATACTCAAGATTCTTAGTTCATTTTACAGATTTTGAAACTAAGCTGTTTAAAAGGTAAAACTTGAGACTATGGTTGATGCAGTAAATGAATATTGAAACAAACAAAAACTTTATCTAAATATTTACATTTGAAATAATGTTCTCAAATATTCAATATATTGTTTTTCTAAGTATAATAAGTACAATTACCTACTTATAATTGGCTTTTAACAATATGGTAAACAATATTTTGCAGCAATTATCTTATGTGAAATTACAAGTGAAAAACAAATTTCTCAATAACAATGAGTTATCAAATTTCTTTATCCAATAGTTGTTATAATTTTTTTTTTTTAAAGCCTAAACACACAAACCTGATTTCTTTGATAGTAGGCGGGTGCATTGTGCTCTTAAAATTTGTAGGGGGGGGTCTGTAGGTGCGACTGGCGGGGCCCTTGTAATGTCTATAACGACTGAGGGGGACTTAGAGGGAATTTTATCAGAGGAAAGAGAAACTACCGAGGCCGCTCGAGACAGGGGACGGAGACAATACTCCGCAACTGACAAAAGCTGTTGTTTATCCGGGTCATCAGATGCTGCCTCTACAATGTCACGGATAAGCCCCCAATAAGAGAAGACGGCTGCAGGGACACTATCCGGGCCTTCCCGATTTAGTTTATCATTTAAGTCTCTGCCAACCTTTTGCCATTTTTTCCTGTGTATTTCTGGCCCAATTACAATAAACCAAGGACAGACATTATCAACAAACATAAAGAATTTTATCAGGTCTTTCTTTTTGACTCTAACCCCTCTTTCCCTGAGGGATACCTTGAGGTCCTTAATAAAGAGCGCCTCCTTAGAGAGTCCACTGCCCATTTTTATTTTCTAATATTAGGATGTTAAGTAGCAGAATGAATTACAATTTTTTAGGGTCTTAATTGAAGAACTAACACAAAACAAAGACAAAACAAAAACAAGGATGGCCTTGGGCACCACCCGACTATCCGCGGCAATTCATGAGGTCTCTTTCAACGACCAATATCTTAGGAGGTCTCTTTCAACGACCGAATATCCGCGACAACTCACCGGTCTCTTTCAACGACCGATTTGCTCAGGTGTCTTTCAACAACCGAGACTTTCTTTTATATTACTCAACTCCTTTTACCCTGAACTTCCCCTACTGGGGGGCATAAAGCTTTGTGGAGTTCATCAAATTTTTGTTGTAATTTTATATGATGAAGGCTCCCAACATTCACCCATCACCCCATCTCCTGCCCTTCTGGAAACCATCCCTTTGGTCTGTTTCTATGAGTCTGTTTTTATTTTGTTTGTTTTTAGATTCCATATATAAGTGAAACCACATTGTATTTGTCTTTTCTGCCTGACTTATTTCACTTAGCATAATAACCTCTAGGTACATTTATGATGTCACAAATTTTAAAATTTTATTTTCTATTGCTGCATAATATTCCATTGTGTTTATACCACTTCTTTATCCATTCATCTATCGATGGACACATAGGTTGTTTTCCTATCTTGGTTATTGTAAATAATACTGCAATGAACATAGAGGTACATATATCTTTTTGAATTAGTGTTTGTTTTCTTTGGATAAATACCCAGAAGTAGAATTGCTGGGTCATATGATATTTCTATTTTTAGTTTTTTGAGGAATTTTCATAGTGCTTTCCACAGGGGTTGTACCAATTTGCAGTCCCACCAACCATACACAAGAATTTTCTCACATCCTCACCAACACATATTTGTTGACTTTTTGATAATAGCCATTCTGATTAGTGTGAGGTGTTAACTCATTGCGGTTTTGATTTACATTTTTCTGATTCTTAATGGTTGTGAGCATCTTTTCATATGCCTGTTAGCCATATGTATTTCTTCTTTGGAGAATGTCTCTTCATGTCTGACCATTTTTTGATCAAATTATTTTTTGTTATTGAGTTGCATAACTTCTTATGTATTTTTGGATATCACCCCTTATCAGATACATCGCTTGAAAATATAGTCTCCCATTCAGTATTTGTTGATGGTTTTCTTCACTTTGCAGATTTTTAGTTTGATAAAGTCCCATCTGTTTATTTGTGCTTGTGTTTTCCTTGCTCAAGAGGTCATATTCAAAAAGATATTACTCAGACTGCTGTCAAATAATTTACTACCTCTGTCTTTTTCTAGGAGTTTTATGGTTCCAGACCTCACATTTTATTCACCTGAAACTTCACACTGGATCCACTCTGGATTTTAAGTCAGACCCCAATCTAATTTGGACTGGCTCCAGAAACCAGACCCCCCAAAAAAAATGCTCAGATAAAGTGTGAAAGCTCATAATGCAAAAACTGGTGAGCTAGGCTCTGAAAGAGACTTACCCCACCACCTCTAGATATATCAAGAGAGCAGTGAACTCAAGGGACTCAACAGGTACCTGTGCCTGGTTACTCGTTGCTCCTAGCAGGGGTCCTTTCATGAGTCACCCTCAGTTTCCTCTTCTGGCATCAGAACTCTTAAACTGAGGCCTATTAAAAATCTTAAGAATTTATTTGAACCAAAAGTAATGTGAATCAGACAGTGTCCAATCTAGTGGGTAAAAGAGAGTTCTGAGGAGCTGTACAAAATGAAAGACTTTTTAGAGAGAAGGGAGAAGAAACAAGGATATTATGCTGGGAAAAATGTGCGTTAGTTAGTGTAAAGTTACTTTCCTTTAGGTAGTGGCAGGGTGTTATCAGGCAAATTACCTAACTATGCTAAATTGTGTCATTTTTCACAATCTCTTCATTCCATGTTAACAGCCATTAGTAATCATTGCATAGATTCTTTGTAAAAAGATATTCTATATTTCCTTTTTTAGTTAGATTAGACCTATAAAAAACTTGTACTCATCAAATATTTGCTTACCCCAAGGTAGTTTGTAGAAAAAAGGAAAGATACATACTTGATGGTTTTCTTGAGGTTACATTTCTCCTCATCAATTCTAGTTCAAATTTCTTCCATAAAATAATTCATCCATTAGCTATGGAGTGCCTTTCACATCATGCACCATCCTATTCTGACTACTCTATAGCAAACTTTAGTGAAGATTAAGAGACAACAGGCTACGCATACGGGGTAGGGTGGGACAGTAAATTATATTGCAGTACAGGCTAGATAGAAAATAGGAAATTGAATATCAGTTATTACTTTTCTTAAGGATTTTGGCTACTTATGTTACAGGAATCATCACCAGAGTAGGCCTGCCTTTTTAATCTGCCACTTCATCCCCACCAGTTCCTTGACTCTTAATTTCCTCAGGGTGGTTTTTTTAGGTGTTTCATCAGAGTGTTTTTTTTTATAAACAAAGATAATTCTCACCTGTGCTTTAATGTTTATTTGCCTGTTTCCTCCTTGGTAAACTTTATAATATAAAAGATGTAATGGCCCCATAAAACATATAATGTTTTTTAATAGACTTCTTTCAGCAATCAAATTGGGAGAATTTTGTTTACCAGGAATGGATTCTTAACTGGGTCTTAAAAAGAAATAGACCAAGCATAATCAGGACACAATAGGATGTCCTTTTTTCTCAGTTAATGAAATTTGTAGATAATTCAAATAAAGACAACATTGTGCATGCCAAAACTCTTTGGAGAAGCACAGTTTAGTGGTTAAGAGCACAATATCTGAAGTCACCTCTGCCCACTTAACTAAGTAAATCATTAAACCCCTCTAACACCCCAAGAAGATGTGCCTAATATGTGAGCTATCTCCACTATGTGCAATATAATACAGTTATTTAAGATCTTTGCAATTGTTAATAACTTATTAATTTAAAAAATGTATGTTTATTTAATAGAATTAATCTCATTTTCTAGAGTCAGACTTGTAAAAGCAGCATATATTGTATTCCTTTAGTGGGTAAAGGTTTCTGAAAGTGTGGGCCTGTTTTTGTGACATGTTGTTGTTGAACATCTTGAAATTTATCTTGGATTCTTCAACCTTATTTCATTTTTTCCCCCCTTCTTTCATTTATCTATGTATCTTTATTCTTGTAGCTTACCTTCTGCCTCATTACTTATTTGATCTCTTTTAATATTAGAATTTCCTCTGGTTTCTCAAAAACTGGCTCCACAGTTAAGCCAGTTTATAATTCTTTTATACTTTTGATTAAGATAATTTCTCAAACTCAAAGAGACTTAAAGAGAATTTTATGAACTTGACCTTAAAGGCATGGGAAATAAAAGCAAAAATAAATGAATGGGACTACATCAAACTAAAATGTTTCTGCTCAGCAAAAGAAATCATCAACAAGGTAAAGAGAAAACCATGTCAATGGGAAAATATATTTGCAAGTAATGCCTCTGATAAGGGCCTAATATCCAAAGCACACAAAGAACTCATACAACTTAGTAACAACAACAACAACAACAAAAAAAAAAAAAAACGATCCAATCAAAAAAATGGGCAGGGGACCTGAACAGACACTTCTCAGAGGACATACAAATGGCCTACAAACATGAAAAGATGCTCAACATCACTAGCCATTGGGGAAATGCAAATCAAAACCACAATGAGATACCATCTCACACCTGTTAGAATAGCTATACTCAATAGGACAAGTAATAACAAATGTTCGAAAGGATGTGGAGAAAATGAATCCTCAAACACTGCTGGTGGGACTACAAATTGGTACAACCACTATGGAAAACAGTATGGAGGGTCCTCAAAAAACTAAGAATTGATCTACCATATGACTCAGCAATCTCTCTACTGGGTATTTACCCTAAAGACTTGAAAACCCATATCCGAAAAGATATTTGCACACTGATGTTCATAGCAGCATTATTTACTGTGGCCAGGCCATGAAAGTAACCGAAGCGTCTTACAATAGATGACTGGCTAAAGAAGCTGTCGCACATATATACAATGGAATATTATTCAGCCATAGAAGAGATGAAATGCTGTCATTTGCTACAACATGAATGGACCTCGAGATAATCATGCTAAGTAAAATAAGCAGACAGAAAAAGTAGAAAATCACATATCACTTATATGTGAAATGTAAACCTAAAAGCAACAAATGAATAGGACAAACAGAGACTCAGGGACATGGACAATGGACTAGTGGTTACCTGAGGGTAGAAAGTGGAAGAGAAGGGGAGAGATAGATGGGGTAAAAGGGGTCAAACATAGGGAGGTTGGGGGAGGGTGAAGTGAGTAAAGGGGATTAAATATATGGTAGCTGAAGGAAACTGGACTTTGGGTGGTAAACAATAGGATATATAGATATCAAGTTATAATGTACACCTGAGAATTATATAATTGAATTAACCAATGTTACCCCCAATAAACTTAATATAAATAAACAAACAAATTAATTAATTAAATATAAGATAAAGTAATATAATAGTCAAACTCATAGAAGCAGAGAGTAAAATAGTGGTGTTTAGGCTCACATTGCTGCTCTGCTCTTTCAATTTTCAATGAATTTTATCTTTTTATTATTACTTTGCTGAAATAAATGCAAAGCAACAAAAGGTATTTAATGAATAATACTAATAAAACAATGATCATTTCAGCTTGAGTTTTGTGATATTCTATTTCTAAAGGGAGATACCTGGAAAATTGGTTGACCATGTATTTGATTTCCTTCCTCCAAATATATATATAGTTTAAATCTTGAAATTTCAGAAAAAAATACATTTAAAAAAGTATTATAAAATATGTATTTTTACATTAGAAATGGTTATAACAAAAGCTTAAAAAGTAAAAATAACATACCTAACAAAAGCATTTTTAACATTTTATTGTGTTTTCTTTAATCTTTTTACCTTTGCATTGGAATTGTACACAAGTTGTATCCATAATATATACAATACTGGATAGCCTGCTAAAAATTTTATTATAAATATGTTCTCATTTTTCTATGTAATTCTCACATCACATTAATACATGTCTTCATAATATTGAATATTTGAATGATAATTTTCTTAACTGTTCTTCATCTGTTAAATATTCAGGTTCATTTTTTACCGTTGTTCCTGATCCTGTGAAAAACATCTTTGAATTATAGCTTTGAACTATTTCCTGGATAATAAATTACTTGGGCAAAAAAGTTGTCCATGTTTAGGATAAATAACACATATTGCCACAATGTTTTTCCAAAGATATTGGATAGGTTAGACTGCCAACAGTAATATTGACTACTATTTATACAACATCCCTGCCAGTATTGTACATCAGATGTTTTCAAATGTTTGTGACTTTAAAAAGTGATAAGCAGTACCTCATCATATACTTTTTGTGCTTTCATTTAAATATTAGAGTGAAGAAGGAGCTCCACAGGAAGGAATTCTGGAAGATATGCCCATGGATCCTGACAATGAAACTTATGAAATGCCTTCTGAGGTAAAAGTTTATATACATAAGACTTCAAACAAAGTTTAGGAGTTTAAGTTGGGTCTCTCCAATAAGTAATACCAAAATCTGTCACTCTCAGATTTTTCTTATATTTCTCGTTAATGAGAATAACTTACTTTCTAGATGAACAAGTTGGCCAAATCCAGGATATATTTGACATGGACAACTTGCAAGCTAAAAATAGTTTTTACATTTGTGAAGGGTTTAAAAAAAAAAAAAAACCACATGTGTCCTCTACACCAAAATACCTACTAACTGGCCTTTTATAAAAAAAGTTTTCCAACTTACATTAGAGAACTATTTTTATTAGAAATCTTACATTTTCAAATCTAAAATGGAAAGTTAGAGAAATTAACTGAGTGCTAAAAGTAATTATTATTTGTTATACATTTCCAGGAGAATGTTTGCATAGTAAAAAAAGTTAACCACAAATATTATACAGTAGAAAGATGATGAATGGTATGCACAACTGATATGATTCAGTATAACATTTTAAACAGCATGATTTAATTAATTTTAATTTAAAAATAAGTTTTTAAAAGAAAATGTGTCACAAGGAAATTAGAATGTACTTTTAGATGGATGAAACTGATTCAAGAGAAAAGAAAATCTGAAAAGACCTGTTAAAGTATAGAGAGTGAATTTTTAAAAACCTATCCTAAAGAAAACTCCAGGACCAGATGGCTTTGCTGGTGAATTCAGCCAAACATTTAAAGAATAATTACAGTAATACCAATTAATTACAATTAATATTAATAAATCATCTTCTAAAAAATAGAAGAGGGAACACTCCCCAATTAATTCTATCAGGATAATATTACCATGATACCAAACACAGATGTCATAAGAAAATGTATTATGGCTTCACTAAAAATTGAGTCAAAGTATATTATAGTTATTATTCTTCATTGCATCATTAAAAGGCATATTGATGATAATCCCATTACTAGAAATTGAGATTCAGTTATTTCTTTGCCTAGATTTTACCAATATTTGGGGGTTGTTTTATCCATGGCACAGTGTTAGACACTACAGAAAATACAAATAAGAGTAAATGATTGTATCAGGACCCAGGTATATACGCCCCATTAGGTTTACTAAAAACATACAAATTCATTCTTTCATTTGTCTTAAACATTATTGTCTTCTATGCACCAGGTATCACAGAAGAAATGTACCAAAATTAAACCAAAAAGTAACATTTTATAGGATCTAACTGTTTAGATCAATTAGGAGAAGTTTTATGGAGGAGATGGTGTTGATTTGTGTGGGAGAAGGTGAGAGACATGATAGGCCAAAATGGAGAGGACATTTCACAAGGGAATATCAGAAGTAAAGGCATGCATGTCTGACAATGCATAAAGAAATGTCTGAGGAACAGTAATTAAATATGATGCAAGCTTAGGAAACAGAGAGAATAGTGGCAGATTATAGCTGCAGCAATGAGTCAAAGACAAACTGTAGAGTACTAGAACAAATTTTTCATTTAAATTTGTACTTTATTCAGAAAGCAACTTGAGTTATTCAAAGTATATTTGTTTGATTTTAAACAGGATCCTGATATTAGTTATTCTTTAGAACTAATCTGACCACTTTAGTTATGGCCATTAATATCTTTATTGTGGATGTTATCCATTTATTGTATGGCAAGTGGGGAGTGGATGGAAGTGATAAAGCCATGGATGAAGATAAAATTTTCATTGGGATAGTGAAAGGGGAAAAAAATATAAATTGCCTTTAACTGTCTTGCTTTTAAGAACTAGATCATCTTACTTTAGAAGAGGCATTATAGGCCATTTGGTTTAATTTTCACTTTTTACCGCTGAAGAAACTGAGAGCCAGATAGGCCAACTAATTTACCCTACAGAACTAGGGTAATCATAGGGTCCTATGATTGTTTAATGGCAATTAGATATCCTATTTCTGACCACCAGTATAATTCATTTTTATATTTGACAAGAGACAAAATTTAAAAATAAAATTGTGTGTAGTAGGATAGCACCAGAACTGTCACATGTATAACCTTTACTAAAAGTGGTGAGCCATGTTCTAGCTCATTTACCCTAAATCTTTAATTACTGATCATTTATACTAACTCTACATGTCATCTTCCTGATTTTTATACTATTAGGAAGGGTATCAAGACTATGAACCTGAAGCCTAAGTAATACCAGTGCGCTCAGTTTCTCAAGATCTGCTGACAGATGTTCCATCCTGTAGAAGTGCTCAGTTCCAACATGCCCAGTCATGACGTTTTCCCAAAGTTTCTACAGTGTATTTTGAAGTCTCCATCAGCAGTGATTGAAGCATCTATACCTGCCCCAACTCTACATTTCGGTGCTTCCCTCTCACTGAAGTGAATATATGGTAGCAGGTTCCTTGTGTGCTGTGTGGATATTGTGGCTTCAAATAGAAAATGTTAAAACAAATTTAAAACACCTAAGTGACTACCACTTGTTTGTAAATCTTCACTATTTTTTTGTTGTTGTTGCTCTTATTGAAAAGTTGTGATTTACTATCATATATAATAAGATTTTTAGGTGTCTTTTAATGATATATTGTGTAATTCATTAATATATACAATACTTAAAAATGTGAGCATGAAACTATGCACCTATACATATTAACTATGAAACTTTACAGTTTTGTGATGTGTTTTGTTAACTTGTGTTTGTATAGAAATGGTGAAAATTAAAATAAATTCTCATTACAAAAATCTTTTTAAATCCCATTTCATGTTAATAAAATCATGCTTATAAACAACATGGAAGGAGAAATGACACTATAACATAAATATAAAGTTGACAGACATTTGAAGGAGGAGAAACTTTAGAGGAGTTAAACAGATAAAACATTAACCCTTCACTCTTGAAATTACCTGAAACAACACTATGCAAAAGTATGTTTTGATATGCACTGGTTCCTAAGACACTATACTGAAAAAGCAAGTTTCATGGAATGATGAGTGTAACATATGGTTTTTACTACATTTTCTTTAGATATTCATAAGACATATTAAAGGTTCTAGGGGAAGAAACCTAACATCATTCAACCCAGCATTTTTTTTTTAATAATCATAAATTCTTCTTCCACCAGACCCCAAGCCAAAGAAATAACTTTAAACATCTCTGGAAAAATCACCTTAAGAAATATCAATTGTCCAGAGTATAAAAATTTCATGTACTCATTTAAATTCTGATACACTGATGAATTCCAGAATACTTCTTTAGGAAAGGTTTTTCTATTTGGGAAAGATCGTGGGTACACACTCCTCAGGGGTACTAACAGTAAACTTGACAGTGAAAACCCTATGTAAATTCAAATTTTATTTGGTTTATCATTTTAATTATTCTGAAGAAAAATGGCATAGTAACTTTTAAAAGTAGTTAAATTAATAGAATAGAGAACCCAGAAATAAATCCTAACTTATATGGTCAATTAATCTACATTAAAGGAGAAAATGATATACAATTGGGTAAAGTTAGTCTCTTCAATAAGTGGCGTTGACAAAACTTGTCCACTTTCTTATATTACATACAAAAATAAACTCAAAATGGATTAAAAATTTAAATGTTAGACCTGAAACTACAACCTTCCTAGAAAAAAAAAATAGGCGGTAAACTTTGATGTTGCTCTTAGCAATATCTTTTTGGATACATCTCAAGCAAGGAAAACAAAATAAATAAATGATACTACATCAAACTAAAAAGATTTTGCACAGCAAAGAAAATCATGAACAAATCAAAAAAACAACCTACTCAATGGAAGAAAGTATTTGCAAATGATACATCCAATAAAGGATTGATATCCAGAATATATAAAGAACTCATACAACTCAACACTAAAAAAATAAACATCCAATTAAAAAATGGGCAGAGAGCCTGACTAGACGTTTCTCCTAAGAGGACATACAGATGGCCAACAGTCAGGAAAAGATGCTCAATGTCAGTAATCATCAGAGAAATGCAAATTAAAACCACAATAAGATACCACTCCACACCTGTCAGAATGTCTATCAAACAACGAGTGCTGGTGAAGATGTGGAGAGGAGGAAACCCTCATACACTCTTGGTGACATTGTAAATTGGTATACCTACTATGGACAACAATATGGAGGTTCCTCAAAAAATTGAAAATAGAGCTGCCACGGGATCCAGTAATTTCCTGCCTTGTATTTAATCAAAGAAAACAAAAACACTAACTTGAAAAGATATGTGCACAGTTATGTTCATTGCAGCATTGTTAGTAATAACCAAGATATGGAAGCAACCTAAGTGTCCATTGATAAACAAATGGATAAAGAAACTATGGCGCATACATCAAATCAACTATTATTCAGACATGACAAAATAAAATCTTACCATAAAAAAGAATGAAATCCTGTTATTTGTGACAACACGGATGGAGGTAGAGGGTATCACGCTAAGTGAAGACAGACAGGAAAAGACAACCACCATGTGATCTCACTTACATGTAGAATCAAAAAAAAAAAAATAAGCAAAACAGAAACAGACCCATAAATATAGAGAACAACCTGTTTGCTATAAAAGACTTTTTCAAAGTCTTTTTTAACAAGGGTGAAATTTAAGTATGTTTTCTTATTCTTCTGGCTCATCCAGTAGGTAATTATTGAATTAAACACACACACACACACACACACACACACACACACACACACACACACACGTCCCTACCTAAAGAACATCCATTAATTCTACGATAAGATTGTCTACATCTATACTCAGGAAGGAAAAAACATTTTTCTAACTGCAAACTTGACAAATATCTCTGCCCAACTCGCTGAAGGACCTGGGATGAGTTCATTTTACTGTGCTCTTTCTGTCTTGGATAGGACAGTAACAGATGGCATTTCCAATTTGCTGTGACCTTGGAATTGGAGATAGTTTTTAAAAATGACTGTGTCAAATATAGATGTAAGTGATTTATCAATATTAACTCTTTTATTCTTAATCTTAAGAAGTTCCATTATTATTTTTATTTTGTACATGAGCAAACTGAGGTACCCATAAGCTAAATGGCTTTCTCAAAGCCACACAGCTGGTCAGAGGCAGAGCCAGGTGTTCTAATCCATGTAGGTCCAGAGTGTGTGCTCTCAGCTCATAGGCTACATTGTCTCTCAGAGTGAGGATACACAACTGTGTAAAAGAACACTCCAGAAGTCTAGGGAATGAAGTAGTAGCCTTGCTTTTCCACATGTAATTAATTTCTATTTTTCTTCAGATTATGTCTGGTATAAGTAATACTCATCTATACGGATATATACATTTCTAATTCTAGTAGAAATTAGCTAGCCCCTGATTTTATTGGTTGATATTTTCTTATAACTAAACTGTGTATATCCTGATGACAGATATAATTTATGTTCACAAGATTAAAATGCTAATAACTGCAATATATAGTAAGGCAAATTTTATCATTTTTTCTGTTCAATGATGGGCACTTGGCTTCTGTCAATTGGCATATATATATATATACATATATATATATATATATATATATATATATATATAATAAAGTTTAACTAAGATTTTCACTTATAGTTAGTAATTTAAAGACCAAATTTATAAATAAACCAGAAAGGTCATAAATAAATTAAAATTTTATATTTTAAAATAATAGTAATACTTTAACATTTTATAATAAGCTTTGATTTTCTGGGTGTGTTTTTTTGGATATAGTAATTCTATATTTAATCCTTTGAATAAGCCTAGATTTGAGGATCCAAATGCAATAGAATATATACAACACAAAATATTTCAAAATATAATTTTAGTTTTAATATCTGTTGTATAAGATTTTAATATCTGTTGTATAAGATTTTAATATTTGTTGTAAGATTTTCTTTAATGTTTTTTGCTGCTACAATAATATATTTAATTTTTTTAATCAAATAGCACAGATGGTATATTGGAAGCAGTGAAAAAAAATATTCCTTCAAAAAGCCTGAATTTGAGCCTCTAGTAAGCCTTTCTGATACAACATACTTTTAAAGTCAGGTAGGATTGCATAAGAGATTTCCAAAGTTTATCCTGCAACTGTAGGTTAATGTACCAGGATAATTTTCCTTATGAACCTTATTAAAAATATATCCTTAGATTCCCTGAAAGGTAAGTAACCAGAAATTCCCATTGTTTTTATGGCAACACAGCAAGATATGGTGCCTTGGAAATGTGTTGCATTTTAATGAGCTCCCTTTAGATCTTTCTAACTGCCTTTTGCAGGTGAACTAAGTTCCAGGTTGCCTTGTAACTTGCAGTGAGATGAAAGCTAACCTGGGTCTGTCAAAGTTGAGCTGGGCGCTAGTAACATCAAATCTAAACAATATAGTATCAACTCTATATGTTTATCTTAGAAAAGAATACATAATTCTTAGAATAGTCAGAGGTGCTTGCTTAATTAGGTTGACAGCTACAGTAGTGAGGATCCTAAATTCTAAAACTATACTATGTGGGTTTGACTCTCAAGTTATGGATATCAAGTTAATTTCATGATGCCTGTTTCCTTATCTGTAAAAATGCAAATGACAAAAGTATCCTATAGCATTTTTTGTATGGATTAAACGAGTTATTATAAGTAGAATACTTAGGATTATGCCTGGCCCATACATAATAAGGGGTCAGTGATGCTATTAGAAGTAGTATTACTAGTAGTGGTGGTAGTAGTTGTACTAGTAAATTATACTGTATTTGTAAATATAAGAAATAACAAAATATTTAGAAATACTCATTTATATCTTCTCTTAATATAAAATACTAATAATATTCAAAGCACCCTTGAGAGAGAAGAACGAAGCTGAAGGCATCATGCTCTCTGATTTCTAACTATATTATAAAGCTATAGTAATTAAAATAGTATGGTATTGGCATTAAAAGACACATAGATTATTGAAACAGAATAGAGTTCAGGATGAAACCCACACATATATGGTCAAATAATTTATGTCAAAGGAGACAAGAATATACAGTGAGGGAAAGAACAGTTTCTTCAATAATGGTGTCGGAAAAACTGGACAGCCAGATGTCAAAGAATGAAATTGAACCATTGTCTTACACCATGCACAAAAATTAACTCAAAATAGATTAAAGACTTGAATGTAAGACCTGAACCATAAAACTCCTAGAAAAAAAAAGTCATTAAGTGCCTTAACAATGGTATTGGTGATGATTTTTTTTTTTTATCTATCGAAAGCCAAGGCAACAACAGAAGAAAAAATAAACATGATTTGTAAAGTAAGAAGTAAAACCTTCCTTAGAGCAAAGAAAACCATAAACAAAATGAAAAGCAACCTACTAAATGGAAGAAAATTTTTCAAATTCTTTATCCAAATTCTTAATATCCAAAATAAATAAAGAATTTATACAACTCAATAGAAAAAAATCCAATTAAGAAATAGAGGATCTGAACAAACATTTTTCCAAAGCTATACAGATGGCCAGCAGGTACATGAAAGGTGCTCGAATCACTAATCATTAAGGAAATGGTACATCAAAACCACAATGAAATACCATCCCACACTTGTTAGAATGGTTTTTATCAAAAAGACAAAAAATAAATGTTGGCAAGGATGTGGAGAAAAGAAAACCCATGTGCATTGTTGATGGAAAAATAAATTGTTGTAGACACTATGGAAAACAGTATGGAGGTACCTGAAAAAAAATAAAATAAAAATATACCATGGGATCTAGCAATTCCACTTCTGGCTTTTTATCCAAAGAAAATGAAAACACTGACTCAAAAGTTATGTGTACTCCCATATTTGCTGCAACATTATTTACAATAGCCAGAACATGGAAACAAGTATCCATCAATGGATCAATTGAAAAAAAAAAGTGACACACACACAAATATTATTCAGCTGTAAAAAAGAAGGCAATTTTACCATTTGCTACGACATGGAAAGACCTTGAGGGCATTATGCTAAGTGAAATAAGTCAGACAGAAAGACAAATACTGTATGATGTCACTTATATGTGAAATTCCAAAAACAATGGTACTCATAGATGAATAAAACAGATATATGGTTGCCAGAAGTGGGATTGCAGATGGTTGAAATAGGTGAAGGGATCAAAAGGAACAAATTTTCATTTATAGAATAAATAAGTCATAGGGATGTAACAAACAGCAAGGTGACTACAGTTAATATTGTATTATATATTTGAAAGTGGCAAAAATAATCTTAAAAGTTCTCATCATAAGAAAAAAATGTTTAACTATGTGTGGTGATGTATGTTAACCAGATTTATTGTGGTGATTATTTTGCAGCATATACAAATATCAAATCATTATGTTGTATACTTTAAACTAACATTACATGTCAATTATATCTCAAAAAAACTACATATATGTATATACATATGTATATGCATATATAAACCTATAATCAAGATCAGGATGATGGTAGAGATGCTTTGGAGACTTGAGCAAAGGTTATTTACTAATAGCTATGGGAGCATTTTAATGGTTTAATAACCAGGATGAATATTAGTACAAGGCCACTTAACACAAAAAAAAAATTGTAAAAGCATAATTTACTACGAGGAGAATATTTAATGAATTTATAAACACTATTCTTATGGAACACATCTAACTTAGACTCAGCTATATTCATCAAGTCACATATCTTTACATCCAAGTGAGATATTGGCAATATTTTTATTTATGTAATAAAGTCATATACTCACTGAATTTGGTCACTAGAAAAAAAAAGACAAGCATATATATACACACACACACACACACACACACACACATATACATATATATATACATATATATATATGCACCTACATGTATATATGTGTGTATATATATGTATATATAATTCAGTGGCCTAAACAAATTATTATCAACTACAAGGGAAAATACAGCCACTTGAATCTCCATTCGTTTCCCAAATCTCATTCATTTCCCATTGTCTTCTCTCATACTCCCGCCATTTGGTAAATCTCACTGTGACCCCCCAAAAAGAAAATATTTTCCATGACAACTTTTACATTATACTAGAAGCAACAGAAACACCAGAAACTACAATGGTTCCAGGAAAAGTACCATTTCTTTTTCCTTTGTGTCTTTGATGAGGCCCTGGGAATCATTCCCAAAAAAGAGTTACTCAACTGGTAAAATGTTCACAGTGCTTCTGCTCTGTCAAATCATCCTGTGTGGTATGCATTGAAAGTCAGTCAGTAAGACAATGCACACTTGTCCTTGTACCTTCTAGATTGTTTGCAACAGCTTTGAGTAGCAGAAAATTATTATTCAATACTCTATTTTCTAACACAAATCATCTCTGTGGTAAAAATAACCAAAGATTAAATCTGGACAGATGAGCATCTAGAAGATATTATTTTCCATATAAGGCCTTGCCCAAATCTCTATAGAAATGGTCAGGGCAAGTCTTGAGAGGCTGCCAAGCATTTGTAATTCAGCAGTACTGACTCCTGCTGTTGAAGATGGAGTGCCACATTGATCTGGCAAGTCTTCTTGGCAAACTTCCCCAGCAATCAGTCATGGGCACATTTAGTAGCTTGTACTAAGATTTTAGCTATGACATTTGCTTGAGAATAATGAGCAAAAGGATGAAACTAAGATAAAGACCTTTCTTAATTTCATTTAAACCAAAAGACATAGGATTTAAAGCAATTACAAATTATATGTTTTTAATAACTGTCCTCAAGTTTGATAATTACAGCGATCTTTGGAGATGACATATTGGTGGATACATGATACCATTCTGCAAAGGAGTCTAGCACAGCTCAAAGTCATGTCTGGGAGCAGCTATGCAAATTAATATTAAGGAGTTTTGATCTGGCTGTTTAGTCACTGCCCATAGTGAGAATAGACATTCAAATTCTATACTTTGTTCATTTTTCTTATTAGATATAATTAGCTTTAGTCATAGCTTTCATGCCAACTATTTCTGGACGTTCTAGAAACGGTTTGCTAAAAGTAATTTTAGAATAATAATGATTTCCACATAACAGGTATCTGTTTTATAGATAACTCATATTGACAGCTTATAACTCATTTGAATTCCTCTAGTAATTTCTGTACTGACAATTTTCTCCATCTTCACTCCCCCACACACTCATCAAAAGCTTAAGACATATCTTGTAATTTTGAATGTTTAACTATGGAATTAATTCAATGAGGTGTTGATGTTTTTGATTTTTATTTATTTATTTTTTTTGCAGAGGGACAGAAGAGCAATTCTAACTTTTTCTATTTTTATATCTAATAGAAATTTATTATAAAACAGCTTTTTAAAAAAACAACACAGTCAAATGGAACCTTTCTAAATTATAACTCCCTACAGTAAAAGAATTTTCATAATCAGGATCTTTCTTGAAGAAAAAAATAGTGAAAATCCTAGGTCATCCTAATTATGGGTAACCAGGCAAACTGCACTATCTTCCACATTAATGCAAGCCTACATTATGTCCAGAATAGATAGGGATGATGTTTTAGTCTGATATTTTTTTTAGGTTTCTAGAAGCAGTGAACCAAAGTCCCAAGTGATATCTACCTATGACAGAGTTAAAAAAAAAAAAAAAAAAGCATTATTTATCCTTAAGAACAGATCCAGTGGAGTGATATGTACAAATTGAGAAAATATCTCACAACATTCAGGTATAGTAGGCTCAGATACCTGTAGTACAGGATTTGAGAGGAAATTCTGTAATTTTGAAATTTATCCATCTTGGAGAAGAAGGAAATACTGAGAAGTTAAGACCTACAGATAATAGAGAAAAAAAAATCTGATGAATACAGGTCTATCAAAAAGGAGCCAGAGTATGTGGGTGAAAGGCATTGGTAAGAGTATGGAAACAAGTAATATTTATCCAGGCAGCATCAGGAGTCTGACAGTGGGTAGCACTGCTACCCCCACCCAAGCCAGGTGTTCAGTAGCGGGATTTTGGAGCAAGATCAAAGTCAGGTCACAGACTAAAAGACCAGAGTTCTGAAGGGATTAACAATAAACTCTACTTAAAATGTTTTATCACCATTTCAACTAGGTAGTCCAAAACATCTGGCTTGACTCAAAGGCATTTGGCAAAATAATAAGCAAAGTTTTTACCATGCTCTTGATACTTTAAGAAATCTAAAATTTTTAAGAAGGATTGTGTTGAATATTTCAGAACCAAATGATTTCATATGTATCTTAGGCCGAGGTGAGCAGAAATATAAAAAATGGTATTTGCCACGTATTTGGGCCTCCCATTCTCTGAGGTACAGGTTTTCATTCATGGTTTTTTGTTTTTATTTTTGTTTTTTGTTTTTTTTTCAGGAAAAATCAAAGCCTAACATAGGAATTCCAGTAAGCAGATTGATTGACATTGTGTTTTCTGAAAATCCTCAAAGGAAAAATTCAGATTCATGGGTGGAATCTTGACTTAATTTATGTTGCCTACTGTTATCTAGTTAGTTTTTTTAGGGGATGGACGCCTTCAACATGCTAAGTTCAGGTAGGAGTTGTGAGTAGGATTGCTATAGTGAGATTCTAGAAGTGACAGTAAAGAGAGAACAGTGTAAAAAGAGTCTGAATTGTTAAAAGGTAGGAAAAATTTAGTGGTGAGACCAGGTCTAGATTTAGGATTTAAGCCAGATGTAGGAAAGAAAATCAGTTTCAGCAGTTCTGTACTCGGTCTAGCAAACATTAGTGCTAACAGCTCTCCCAAAAGATTGGCCTCAGCTTTCCTCACCTTCCTTCCCCTGTCAGCCCTTCACAGTTGACCACAAAGCTGTGGTCTGAAGATCAGAAAATGACTTATCTTTATAACTATCCAATGCCTTCAGTTTATGAACAGGCTAACACCCAAGATTACATCATCATGACATTTTGAATAGAATTTAACCTCAACCAATAATACTTCCGTACGGCAAAAATTATTACAGGTGAATTCTATGCTAGCTCCTGGCAGTATTCTAGTATGTCCCTAGAAGGACTTAAAAATATTAACTCTAAAATCCAACATATACTGGCAGCTTATAATGCTCCCAAACGTTCACAATTTTCCTATACAACAAATTCAGGATTCACCAACACTTGCTCCTCTAAGCCTCTGTATCACTCTTACTCTCAAACCTTTCTTATTGCTTGTGAGGAAAAAAAATTGTAATTTTTAAGTAACCTAAAAAAAGTACAATAAATTTACATAGAAGTATATAAGAAAATAGACATAAAATTTTCTCTCTAAATTTTAATCACAAAAACATGAATATTTAAGTTAAGAATGAATGACCCACATACCCACACAAATATAACTTCAGTAAGTTCCTTACTGAACACATTTTGGTCCTCATAGTACAGTTTCAGGTAGAATCTTGCTCAGAGTAAAGTATCTGAATGATTCAATCAAGTTATCAGATGTTACTCCTAAACATGAAATACCTTCTATCAATTATGTTAAATTTGATGTGGAAATAAAACCATTTGTACATTGACTAAATGTGAAAACATGATTAAAACTTATATCATCCAGATGTACAATATTTTATATATTATAGATAAGCTTTCAAGTGCCTGCCATCAGGTAAATGACACTTTTGAAATACTATTTCTCTGTTCTTAAACCATGACCAAGTCATCTTGATTCTTTAACTAAAGAGACTCTATCAAATTGAAAAAAAAGGGGGTGGTGAGTGCTAATTTTTAGGAAAAGCAAAAGCCTCAGTCATCTTAGGACACCATCAGGTTGAAAAAAGACAGCACTTCCTGGGAGTATGGTTGACATTTTCCACATATTTCAGGAAGGTTTTACTGATCTAAAATTGTAACAGATGGAGAAGCAGCAGGTGTGAACTCAGCAAATACACAAGAGACAAGATTCAAAACTAGGCCAGCCACTTAAGGCCTTTCACAGTTGAGGTTAGGGAATGGAAATACTTTATAAAAGATATAAAATTGTGTGTGTGTGTGTGTGTGTGTGCGTGTGCGGGCACGCATGTGCACCCACACTTGCATGAGCATGCATGTATGCATTAAAAAATTATGACTATTTTTATATATGACATACTGTGACTCTAAATCCTAGAACAGGGACCACAAGCTTGGGGAAAGAGCTAAGAGTTAGATACCACAGTAAAAAGAAGAAACACATCCCCATCAGTGTGCAAACTCAACAGTTTCTATACTACTAACCTCAGGAAAATGCTTTTCTAAAGGCAAATTTTTATTTATTTTGACAATCTCATTATTACAAATACTTGTTCTGCTAGTTATTTTTAAATTGTTTAAAAAATAAAAACATTATTTTAAAAATTAGAATCCCTGGGTTCAAGTCTTACCTCTACCAGATCCCAGCCATGTGACCCTAGTAAATATCTTCATTCCTCTGAAAAGTGTATATAAATTGGAAATGATAGTATTTACGTACTTTGTTGTACAGATTAAATGAATTCTACTATAATAAATTACTCTTAACATTGAGTAAGTCATTTCTATTTTCTCATCTTTGCTGCTACCAAAGGAGTAAAAAAATGAAGCATAGATGTAACAGAATTAAAATGATATAAATATTATTCAAATAAACATGTAATCACAATAAATAGATCTGTTTGGGCTGAAAATGTAGTAATTCCTTACATTACTATGGTGAATATTAGAAAAAAAAAAGGGGGATAAAGGGAATAAAGAAATCAGGAAAAATGTTTTTAAAAAAGATTTTGCCTTCCTCTACATTATGTTGGAGAGAATTTGATAATTTCAAAAAAGCCATTTGATTCAGTAAGAAGTACACAATCAAATTTCAAAGCAAAATCTATTTTTTTTTTATTTATACCATTCTAACTTACATGGAGGAAAAGGAAAATAGAAAGACTGTCATATTCCATCCTTAGACATACATTTGAAGTAAACTGTACTCCAAGCAAATATAGTATGTGTTCTGTGCTTTTGACTATAGCAGAGCACAGAAATGTTTAACAGACTATTGAACTGACAGTAATATCAATTATACAGAGTAAGGAAATTCTAATATACCTGAAATATATCTACTAGCAAAATGTGTTTAAAATTTTATGTTCTAAATTCTTTGTATAGAGGGAAAGATCAACTTTGGCTTTCTTCTTCTTGGTTCTCTAATAATGTCTATTATCTTTCCACTTGCAGGTGGTTTAAAAGGGTTACAATAAAGGCATAAGCCATATATTACATTGTCGGGAGCCAAAACACCCCTGCGGCATGACAGAGTCACCGGGAGACAGTCTCGGCTGCAGAGCAGCGAGATATGTGGGCTGGCTTTCCTCTCTCTCCTTGCATGTTTTGTAACTTTGCTATTAATAGCATTAATAGGGAATAGTGAAGGAAAGGAATTTTTATAACAATGAAATAGGGGACTGGGAAAGAAAAACATTAGTAGAAATTACTTAGAAATCTTACAGGAATTTACCACATTCTGTTAATCATGAAACTTGTAACAATGAGCTCAGTTGCCCCAATTTATAGGACATCAAAGATTTGATATGTGCCTAAAAACCAATGGGAATGTGACAGCCTACTAAAATGTGGAAAAGGTAAAAGTTAATTAAAAGTCCCAAAACTAGACAAAAGAAAATCTTTACCTTAGCAATTTTTAATTGGGACAAGAATGCCTCGTTCCTAGAACTTTTGACTGCTTAGTGTCTGCTGTGAAACTTGAGACAAAGAGCTCTCTCATATGCTAAGAGCGCAACATTCCAGGGCGCAGATAAGGAGAACATCTGCAAGGCCATGTTTAAAACTAGCAAATTCCCTGGCTACATTTATCTTTG
The DNA here is from genome assembly GCA_030015415.1 of Cynopterus sphinx. Classification (NCBI taxonomy): domain Eukaryota; kingdom Metazoa; phylum Chordata; class Mammalia; order Chiroptera; family Pteropodidae; genus Cynopterus; species Cynopterus sphinx. Next base: position 116,528,896 of record CM057382.1, on the reverse strand, counting down.
TAATGACCAGTTTCTGCTAGCTTTGTAAAAGATTAACTTCTGTTCTCTTTGCTTCTGTTCCGGATGTCCTTAACCCTGAAACCCCCAGCCACTTTGATTATGGACTTGCTTCGTCCTGGGGGCGGCCGCTGAGAGATGTTTCTCAGCCCCAGACGCCAAAACAGCCTTGCTCATGAGGACAGAAGGAAAAGAAGTTTCACTTTAACTATAATTGGGGCACGAGCCACCTAAAGCAGCTTCACTCGGTGAATAAGACTGCCTGTCTGATTGGGGCCCTTGGTTAACTAGCGGAAGGCTGGACGCAGCGATACTTCCTAGTTCGGTCGGTCTGAGACGTCAGACTCTGACCCTGTACATGTTCTATGGTTCTGGTTTCTGATGCGCTAGCGTTTTGTGTTATCTGTAGTTTGTCTTGTCTGTCTTGTGTCTGTTTGGGCTGGCCGAATGTACTGTCACCCTCCTATACTTATTTTGATTCTTTCCTTAGGGTCTGGCCTCTGTGGCCCCACCGACTGGATGCTAGAAGGCTGATCCTACATTGGCTCTTGTGGGGATTTTCTCTTTTCTTACCTGTTTTCACTAACATGGGTCAGGGCTTCCTTCTCAAATCGTCCTATGTCCTCCCCCCTTTCAATACTTCTTTAACCATTTTAAGGATTTCAGGAAACAAGCCCAAGCCTACGGAGCAGAGCGTCAATCCTTCAACCTTCAAAGGTTCTGCCAGCTAAATTAGCCCACGTTTGGAACAGAGTAACCATCAGAGGGGCCACTCGACCTACAAACAGCCTTTGTGCTGCGAGATATCATCTGTAATAATCATAGGTTTCTTTTAAAACAATGCAAAGAATATGCATTGTGTTAGAGATTTAGGTCTGAAGAATGACTGTATACAAAGTATGCAAGGGAAATAAAATGTGTTCTGAAATATCAAGGATGTATTTTTAAGAAAAGAGAAAAAGAATCTTGTTTTATATGGTCAAGTTAACTAAAATCAAATGTATGTATTATAAGGTTTCAAAATTTTAATATCAAGAGTGTATTGGCACAAGACTAGAGTTTGGATTATTAGTCTGTTCCTAATAAGAGATTATAAAAGATTTTCTTTACTTGTTGAGCAATACCACCTAAGAAACAAAGATTCTACATCTTATCAAAACAATGTATTGTGCTTTATAATCTTTATTATGTCTTTAATTACTTAAAAACTGAGTCTTCTTAGCATTAAGAGTGCTAAAGTTTTTTATAGTCATATTTACCTTTGAAATCTTTTATTATTACATTGGTTAAATAGATAATTGAGTATTGTTTTATAATAACCTGTAATCCTATTTAATCGGGTGATCAAACCTTATAACATTGTGACAAATTTTCCAACAAAATCTAACTAGGATTTTTGTTTTATCTCAAGATAACTTTGAGACTTCCCAGAGGGCCCCTGGAAATTCTCAAAGGCTTAGTTTTGTCACTTTGTACAAAAGAAATATTAAGTAATTCGGTCTATTTGAGATATTAAATTATATAAAAAACATCAAGTAATAAATAATGCTTGACCTTTTTTAGGTTATATTTTATAAGTATATGTTATTAATACAAGTGTTTAAGATATTGTATCAAGTTCTTAGAAATTTGTCAATATCTTTGCTATTCATATGTTCTTGTATAATATCAGTTATAATTTCAGTTATTGTAAAATATTATACATCATGAATATCAGAAATAGACCTGACTATTCAGAAAAAAGGGAGAGAATCCATTTTTGATGTTTAGATGTCCTGAGGGTATCAAGAAGGCCAATATAGTTGAATTACTACAGCAGGAGATAAAATATAGTATAAATAGAAGCCAGCTTGTGTACCCTTTTAAACAATTATTAGAAATCAGTTGCTAATTCAGAAACTAGTAAGACTTTAGGACAGCAGGATAATAGGTAGGATGTAGTGGGTCCTGTGACTACCAGAGAGAAAATAATATCCACAGTTATAACAAAGGGGAATATCCACTGAGCCTAGCTCCCTCCCTACGGGGACGGCATGATAACTAGAGGCATGCCTACCACCTCCTCTAAAAGGGGGAGAAGGGTATGGGTACCGAGCTGAGTGCGGAGCAGAGCATCGCAAGGGAAGGTCCTATATGACCTCCTCTAGATTTCCCTGTGAGTATGCCTGATTTGCATAGAGGTTGGTATCCAAAAATTACTACTTTAAAACGGCTCTGCCTCTCCTCCCCAAAAGATACCAAGAGCCATAACTAGTGGGCCACGACGGCTCACGGGAGGAATCAGGCCACTACTCCCTCACTCGGTTAAGGCCCACCTTTTCTAAAACAGAAAGGGGGAGATGTCGGGAGCCAAAACACCCCTGCGGCATGACAGAGTCACCGGGAGACAGTCTCGGCTGCAGAGCAGCGAGATATGTGGGCTGGCTTTCCTCTCTCTCCTTGCATGTTTTGTAACTTTGCTATTAATAGCATTAATAGGGAATAGTGAAGGAAAGGAATTTTTATAACAATGAAATAGGGGACTGGGAAAGAAAAACATTAGTAGAAATTACTTAGAAATCTTACAGGAATTTACCACATTCTGTTAATCATGAAACTTGTAACAATGAGCTCAGACGCTAACTGCCTGAGTGACTCTGCTTACCTACATAGCATAAGAAACAATCACTTGTGTATAAGCTGAAAATTATTGCTTGGCTACCGTCATGGGAATATAGACTAGTAATTATAAGCATTCCTCCACTTGCACCCCTGGCCAATGGGTTGACAGGTAGTGAATAGAAGAAAAATCGATCTTTGTGTTTAGACAGAATGAAAAAAGGGTAGAAGGTAATCTTTAACAAGAACGAGGAAAAGAACAGGAAAATAATACCCTAGTGATGTGGCTACCCGCACATGCTTAGGGACAGAAGTCATTGTCTATTCTTAAGAACAGCAAACGAAAGAGATATGATCAATTAAACCCATAAGTCAACCATTGTAATTATTATGTTTGACAACTTGCCCTGGGTGATAAATTGTTTTTGCACTATATAACGGCTTTGCAAAATAAAGATTGTAGCATTCCACCCACCATCTCGTCTGAATGCTCATCACTCTTTCGCCGCACCTGTACCTCCCTCCGGGACTCTGGTCTCGCCGGAGCTGGACTCCGGCATTACATTAAGTCAAAGACAGAAGTAAAACTCTATGAAACGTAAGTTATCAACAGACGAATATATTCCATGGTAGCAGCAACAAAAGGAAGCTTAATTCATGAGTGAACCAAAAGGTTTAAGTTTATTTAAGATGGTACCAATGGTGGATTTTAAGTATCACTCTGAAATAAAATGCAGTTTTTAACTTTATGTAAAATTTAATGTCCATATGTCTATACAACATTTTTGGGCTAAAAACATTTATAGTCTTCATCTACTTTTAGAATGGATGTCACTCAGAATAGGTTAAGAAATTAAAGAATAATGTATAATTTATAGCTGCATCTCAGAATTATGAATTAAAACCTTATTTTCACAAAATTTAATCCATAAAACAGTAGTCCCTAAGGAGATAAGTACATATAAAAGTATTTAATGAATAAATTACATGTGTATACTTCAGTATTTTTCAGAGCCATTAACATTTTAGTGAACATTGTTCATCTCCAAGAGTGTGATGCAACAAGCAGCACTTCAAAACCTCACCAATCCAAGGAAACTTCTTTAGGAGCACTGCCTCGCTCCAGATCCAATATTTTAAAGAAAACATTTAGGGAAATGATAATTTAAGATTGTACTTCCTGACCAGATAGTGTCATATTAGAAGTGAAAATTTTGTAATTCAAATCACTAGTTTTTAGGTACTGCGCCTTTGACACCATGCTATTTTCCAACAAGCGTAACTATAGTTTTCACAACTAGGTAAGATGACTGGCGGGTCCCAATTGGCTGAGTACTTCTCTGCATAGTCTTCAATCATGTGTGGAAATTAGCTTTGAAAAAAAAAAAAAATCTGAACACTAAAAGACAGGGGAAAAAAAAAGAACGTTTTACCAGCAAGGTCTAAGAAATAGTCATTGGTGAAATATATGTGTTAAGTATAGCCAAGAGCTATATTTTATCTGTAGGATTACCAGGATTTGAAGTTTAATCCATTTTAAATCTGTGTCAAAACAAACAAACCAAAAAGAATCAAACATTCTACTAATTAATCTTGAGTGATAGTGGACCTACATTCTTATACTTTCTAGGACTCAAACATTCTGTGTAACTGATTCTAATGTTATAGAAGCTTATAGGATTTATGTGCTTTGTGAATGAATGAGAAACACATTTTATTGCAAAGCTGTAACCTAAAGAGAGAAAATAAGATTGCAGGTCATCCTTTTACCTTCCACCTACATTATCATCTGTTCAATTATATCCAAGGACTCCACTTAAGTTGACAACTGTTATTTCTCTTTTATTCCCTCTGCTCATGCTACTGTTATTTTTTTAGCGTCTGTGTTCTCCCCTTGCTGCATGGTCTTGTTTTTGCCTGCATCTGTTCTTCATTAGCCTCCCAGAGAGGTAAATTTTCATTCATCTATATTTATGGAGTACCCATGAAGAGCATGAGACTGAATATATGCATTTTGGAAGATCTCTTTCAAGATGAGAAGAAACTGACAATCTCTCAAGGGAGCAAAGGACAAATACAGCTGCTACTTTATCCACCAAGAATAAGAGGAATTTTTTGATGTGGTTTTATGTGTGTGTACTGAATGAGATTGGAAATCATTTGCTAGATTTCTTATTTGGAAAATGCTATTTTGATACTACCTAAAGGTTGCTTTGGAAGCTGATACTACTCCTCATTTGTAAAATGGCAAGAGGTATACATTTGAAAAAGATTTATGGCTATTAGAGAATCTATTTTGTTAAAAAGCTCTTTGTTAGACATGTAACAATATTTAAAATGCCGAGCTTTTATTATACTGTGTCCTTTAGTGCTGTTATCATTCGATAGAACATTGAATTATCAAAAATTAATGAGGTATACTAAACAGTAGAAATAAGCTAAGAATAGTTTATTCAAAAATTTAATAACTGAATCTATTTAAATTAAGTAGATTATGACTGAATACCTTATGTATAGTTAGATTAAGGAAATACTCTGTATTACTTCAGTAAGCTAAAATGTTAAATATAAATTTTCTAGTATGAATATCCTTAAAATTTTGTCTTATTGTAGTGAATGTCAACATTCAAATTTGAGTACAAGTTTTCAGAGAAGAATATTTGTCAAGCATTGGTTAATAGGCAGGAGAAATGTAAAATAACATTAATGTTTATAATATGAAAATAAATGTATATGAGCAATGGAAATAGACTTGATATACTAATTGAATTTTATTGAGTTGCAAGTAACAGACACCACTGGCACTGAATTAAACACATAAGCATACTTCTAGGAAGATAATGGCACATCTTGCAGAAGCTGAGCTAGAGCTGAACAATTGTCTCTCAGGTAAAGCAGGTGCCACCTACAGGAGTTCACAGGCCTTAGGGGCACTGCCATTAATAAAACTCAACTACCAGATAAACACAGCCTCTCTCTCTTAGTTCAGCCTCCTAAATTCCTGGGATTATGCAATGGCCACTGTTTCAAAAAAGTGTTCACCTTTGACCCAATCAACCATAGCAGATGAAGTGGACAAATAGCATAGCCATGACTGATGGACACCCTGCTTCTGTATCAAGAGCAGTTGAGAGGCGGAGACAGACAGAGAGAGAAAGAGAGAAAATGGTTGTCAGCTAGACACTGACCCAAGGGCTATTTCCCACAGCCAAAAAGAAGAGTGTGGTAGTTTCCCGTATTACATTTTAATGATTATCAAAGCTGATGGCTCTAACTTCAGGAATATTTGCTTACCAGTTATGGGCAGGTTATTTCTCAGTTTAGCAATACAAATATGTGCTCAGTTTTTTTTTTATTTTCACAGAGAGAAATATTTCAAAATGCATTCAATTTTATTTAGATAAGTAAACACTCAAGGGAAAAATAACCCTCAGCTCAAGAAGCTTAAAATTTTTTTCTGCTTTGTGGTTTTGGAAAGTCAAGAATGTGAAATATAATCGCTCATCTTTGTTAAATTTTACAGAAAGTTGAAAACTTAATGGTATGATAAAAGAATGAAGTAACTTCTATATGCTAACTCATACATCAAAAATATATGGGTCTGATGCCTTTTTAGAAAGAAGCTAGGGTTTCCTTTTATATGCATTACAAATGTTAGAGCTTCTGACTACTCCTGAAGGATTTTATTTTATTATTGACTGTACTTCATGGAGTTAGGAAAGTTTTGTTTTTTTGACTTGCTCTCCAGGAAAGATAATATTTATGTCTCAGCATTATTCGCTTTAAAATTCAGAACTTACCAAAGAATTTAGTGACTATACAAGTGGAATATAAATGAGCAAAAACAAAAAAAAATACTGAGTTCTTCAAATAATTATATTATCTGCCCTTGATTCTTAAACAACACAATAATCTACTTTTCCATGCATTCTACAGTGGCATAATGAAGTGACAGGTAGAAACAGCAGGTGATTTTTATGATAACTGAGGCAAGAACTGAATTCACAGGCCGGTATGAAAGATCTCTATGGTCAAAAATAGTTAAATTTTTTTTTCCCTCTAATAATAACCAAACATTTAACTCCTTTAATGAATTCCTTTAGTTGAATCATGGGAGTGGAGATTACAAAGTAGAAAATTGCAAGATGAAGAGACAGGCTCTCATTGTCTAAGCAGCTGACTGCTGAGCTGGAGCTACATCAGTGGAGCTCAAGCAAGAGCAGAAATGACAAAAAAAAAAAAAAAATACAACAGATTCCTTTGTACATTCAGTAGTGTGTTAGATTCAGGGCCAGATACCAGCAGAGTGTGGAAGACAGGAACCAAGCATGGATGTCTGTGAGGAGATGAAAGCCTTGCTGTTTTGCACACTGGCAAATGACATGTGTGAGAACACCAGGGATTTTCCACCAGGCTTCATCTTCCTTGTCCTTTCTCTCTTTGGAAGAAGAAAATCAATTAAACTTGGAGCCCTTGACCTTTGTCCTTAAGGATGAAAATTAGCTAAAATGGCATTCCTTCTGTGATAGCATACTATGTTGCCTTGAGAGAAATTGCACTGGGAATGAAAGGCAGAGGTTTCTGTGAGTGTAGATAAGCGAAGCTGTGAAAACTGATTCCATTATGTTCCCTGGGGTTAGGCAGCATTACCAGAATTTTGCTGGTATCTATTGTGAATCATATCTATTTAATTTTAATAGGAAATATGTGTGTGTGTATCTGTGTGTATATGGTGATAACTCCCCCATGTAAGCAATATGACTGATGCAATTAACGTTGACACAGTTGGTTCTAAAATTAACAGAGCTGTATATAACTGGAGCCTATTTTAGTATATGCAGAAAGGCCTCTGTCAAGAATCCTAGTGTCTACTTCTAACAAGTTTGAGCAAAAGCTATGATCTGGAGCTGTCTAGATCAAACCCCAACATGTCAGGTAGGCCTGACCAGGCCAGTTTTAGATTGATGATAACCAAAAGCTTAGCTGCAATTGATTTCTTATTGTAGTAGAACCCAATTCCAACATATAAGCTGTTAAAATTAGGCTTGTTCTATTTATACTATATTAAAAAGAAATAAATTATTGACTTTAGTGAAAATTATCACTATGTAAATAAAATTTATCACTATATGTAATAAATCAAGTAATTGTGCTGTGCCAGACACTGAAATAGGGGCTTACAAATCAGTCCTAATTTTGCCTAGTAAAAAATAAAAGTATCAAGCAAGAATATAGAATGAAGTTTGACATAACTGATTATTATTGAACTTTCTCCAGGTGCAATGAATGAAATGCACAGGCTGATACAACATATCAGGTTTTTGGAAGATTTGGTGGAAGTGCTAATTATAAGGACAATGATATCAGATGGATTTAGCTGAGTGTAATTGATGCATTAGAGAAAGACACTGAAAGAGCAAAGGCCAAAAGCAAAATGTAAAAGTTAGAGGTCTTCCTAGGTGACTTATAAAGCCACTTTTATCTTTTATAGCTTAGGACAAAAAAGCAAAGGATCTGGGCCAGGAACAGACCTCCAAAGAACATCGATGTCTCAGCTACATCAAGTCAAGGCTCTGGATGGATAGCAGTGGGACTCTGAGACATGGTATGGGGCTATGTGGATATAAAATATTGAAGCCTCAGGTCCCCTTAAACCCTGTGGATCTACAAAAAGTTTCTACACCTCCCTGTTAGAGAAGAAATCAAAAGGCTCCACTTATTCTTTTTTTGAAGACAATGCAGCAGCTTCTAGATTGTACTGCCCCCCACCCTACCATAGCATTTAGTCCCACATCTTTTCCTGGCTTCCAGACCAAGACATAGCATCAAACCATAATAGAGTATGGCCAGTGAAGTGCTGGGGCTGCTGAGAGAAAATGGACTATATCTTAGCAAAAGCTACATAAATTAGCCAACATGTCCCAACCTGAAAATGGTGTATGGGACTGAATCCTGAGGGTGCAAGACTGTGGATTTGGGTGAGTGGATGAATGAAACAGAAGGCTGGATAATGAAGAGTTTATTGACATAGGAGTATTCTCCCAGAATATAGGGTCTAAGAATTTGGCAAAGACCTCAGAAGATGGTACTAATACACTAATTCTTTATATGCTAATTAGATGGTTCTAATTCTAATTCAGATGGCACTTAGAAGTCTAAAGAGGGCATTAGTCCATGGTAAATAAAAATGTAATAACTGCAGTAGCAGAAAGTAGAAGTAGACATGGTAGAATGAGTATCTATATAAAGTTTGAAAACATACCAGCTGACCATGTTCTATGAAAAGAGTTGAAGGACACTTATACAGAAGTGACAAATTATGCTCCAGAATGTGAGAAGCACCAGCATCATTAAAAGACGCAGTGGTGACTTTTCCTTTGTAAGTTAGGGAAAACAGCAGGAGATTCTGTTACAACTAGATTCAGTAAGAGAATTTGGAATGACAAACTTCCCAAATAATAGAGGCCAAGTAATGGCACTTAATTTTCAGAGGTTACAATAAACTCAAAGTCAGGCTGTTACAATGAACTCTAGAAGCTACAAGATTTGAGTGGCAAATGGGGGACTCGAAACACAGGGCACCATGGAAATGGTTAATAAAACATAGCTTCTCCAGGGGTAAGAGTATTTCTTAATCCATACCCAAAGAAACCAAGACAGGAGGCTGAGAGAACCAGACCCAATAAAATATTTAAAATACCTGCCCAGTTTCTGGACCTGTTATTTTGCAAATCAGAAATATCTTGACTGAAGTTCTCAGGAGGAAGGATCCTGGAAGATCATGAAGTATATGAAAAATGGTCTCCACAGTTCCTCCTCAAAGTGACTTACAGCCGTACATTCATGTAACCATACACTTAGAGGGGAATACAGAAATATTCAAAAGAATGTTGGACAGGTTCTGAGTTAACTTGATGTTTGGAAATGTGAAGTATATGATTAACATAATAGTGCCCCAGGTTGGCTGACAGTGTGTTCACTGGGCCCCCAGAACCACCCAATGGTCATGTTTCTGGTACCTGGCCCTGAATGTATAATTGGTATAGACATACATAGTTGTTCTCAGAGCTCTCACTTAAGTTCTTTCTCCTGAGTAGTTGGTTGTGTTACAGTGGGGCAAGGCCACATGGAAGCCTCTGAAACTGTCACCATCCCACTCTACCCTCACCGGCCAAGTCAGCAAATCAAAATGAACAAAAAAAAAAAGCATCTTGGAGGGAATAGTATAGATCAGTACCACCTTTAATGACTTAAAAGATGAAGAAATGCTGTTCCCCATTATACTCCAAATTAACTAGCTGAAACCTATATGTTGCTCAGATATCACTGTTCATGGAATAAGCTGTTACTTCTATTATTTTCCACAGTTTGATGTAGGCAGAATATTAAATACTGAATTTCCAGAACCCCAATCTAATACTATGTTTGGCTCCAAGAGCCAACATTGTCTTTCAATGTTTTATTTTTAATGGTTTTTTTTTTTTTGGCATAATGTTTTTAGTTCTTGGGTATGTTATGAAGATTAAATAAAGCAAATTATATAAAATGAAAAAAGTCTAGTCTGCTATGTGAGACGAGAATAATTGACAAGAGCTCAGATATATTGTGTGTGGCCACTGATCTAACAAATTTTTTCATTCCTATTCCTAAAGAAGGAGAATTTTTAAAAGTTGCAATTACTTGGAACACTCATCAGAATACTTTTATGGTCTTGCCCAAGGGCTACGTTAACTCTCCTGCCACCCTTCATAGTATGTTTGGAAGGGATATAGATAACATCATGTTAATAAAACCGGATAAGGAAGAAGTCACAAATATATTAAAATTTTAGTTGAATGCATGAACTCCAGAGGATGGGAGATAAACCCCATGAAGTATCAGGGCCTACTACAGGGATAAAGGTTTGAGGGGCCCAGTGTTCTTGGATATCACCTACAAAATGATTACATCTCATACTAAGAGGACTTAGGTGTGAAGAAAGTCAAGAAGAAAGCATCTTTGGGTTTGTGGCAAAATATTCTGCTGGTAGGAATAGCGCCTGACCATTAGTGGATGGCCTGAAAGGCTGCCAACCTTGAGTGGGACCCAGGACAGGAAAGTGTCCTATAGCAAGTCCAGGCTGCTATAAAAGCAGCTCTACCACTTGGGCCATAGTCTTATGAAACTAGTAACATTTTCACATTTCTGCATGATCCAGGCTTTCTGAGTAAAGGATGATTGAATAGTAACCCTGCAGATAGATTTTTTTTCCTGGAGCAATGTGTTTGTATTCCAAAACAGTGTGTGTGTTGAGGGGGAAGGGTGGTGGGAGGGAGGAATTAGAGACTTTTTCTTCTCCTCCCTGAAGAAAATTTGTTTATATTTCAGAGCCAAAGTCTCTCTCTGGAGAGGAGAGAATGGGTGTGTCAGCTGTCCTATAAGCTCTAGCTGCTAAATTTCAGCGGTCTTTTGTAGTGTAACCTCTGCATACACAAATGATATCTGGTCCTCATTATGTTGCCCCAAAAAGAGTTACAACACTGCTAAGATACTCCGTGAATAAATTGTCTCTCCTCTCATCCAGAGGTCTGAAGTTTCTGTTAATAAGATAGGTAGATGGTAAGTAGGTAAATAGATCATTTGATTGATCAATAGAAAGAAAAGACAACTTGTTAACGTATGAGTGACATCTCCAATCATTCAGAATTTCAAACTTAAAAATATGGCCCTTTATTTGGGGTGAAAAGATAGGCTGTTTGGGATTTCTGGAAATCCCCAGTAGAAATTTTACAGTATAAATTCCAAAGCTTCTGGAGTGAGACCATGTCAATTACAGCAGAGAATGAGACACTGCTTAAAAACCAACTTCTAAGTCATTCCTGAGCCCTAATATAGATGAAGATTGCATAGCTGATCAGCATGAGCGATTAAGGAGCATAAAAAAGTTATAAGAAGGCAGAAGACTAATAAGAGATCAACAATGACACTGAAGAGGATAGAGTGTTCAGACACTACCTTTCAACCCTGACTGGTAAGAAAAAAGAGAATATGCATATTTCCTTGAAAAATAAAATGTTAATCAAGGTCTTGAAAAAACACGATTTCATTTAAATCCTAGGTGTAGAAAATATTTTGTAAAAAGTTTTAGAATCTCTTGAGTCCATTAATTATGAAATGACAGAGTTAGGAAAGAAATTTAGGAAGAATAGATGAAAGACAGGACAGGTCAGAAAACAAAAGAATAAACTGGTAGTGATATGAGAACAAGACAAAACACCACTTAGTCCAAAAATCTACATTTGAATGATGGTTGTAAAAAATAAGGATATGAGGCAGATTGACCTTGGGTCCCAAAGGTAAATGTATGATGCTGAATGACAGGTCAACATGATGGCTAACTTTGTGTGTCAAATTGACTGGAGTGAGGGATGCTCAGGAAGCTGGTAAAACATTATCTCTGGGGGTATCTATGAGGAAGTTTCTAGAAGAGACTAGCATTTGAATCAATAGACTCAGTAAAGATCCATCCTCACCAAAGTGAGAAACATCATTCATCCTCAGGACCCGAACAGAATAAAAAAGGGCAAAGGAATAGCAAATTGATGCTGTTCATTTGTTCCTTCTCTCAGATATCAGAGCTCCTTGTTCTCTGGCCTTCAGACCCCAGGACATACCCAGCAGCCTCCTGGTTCTCAGAACTTCAATCTCAGAGAGAACAGGGAGGTATACTTTTGGGTTCCCTGGTTCTCAGGCCTGTGTACACAGACTAAATTTTAATGCTGTCTTTCCTCCAGCTTGCAGACAACAAATTGGAACTTCTCAGCCTCCATAACCACTTAAGCCAAATTCCTATAATAAATCACCTCATATTATTTTGATATTTCCTAATGGTTCTGTTTTCCTGAGGAACCTCAACTAATTCAGTCACCTCAGGAATTTACCATCATCAGGGTGGGATGCCAGACACAACAGAATAATTTTTAAATGGCCAATGACAGACAGTGGTGACAAGAGCAGTAGAGCGAGGGATTTCTCTCATCTCCCCAAGACAGATAGAAATTCAACTGTGTATTCTTTTCTGCCTAACTATGCCTTTTTCAGAGAAAATTTATAAAATTCTAGTAGCCTGCTAGGCCCAGAGTTCCTTTTGAGAGAAATAATTTTCTTGAGCCAGTGACAAAAGCAAACAAACCTCAACTGACTGGACACAGAGCTAAAGGAACTGTCTAGGTAAAAAGGAATAGAGCACTGTGGATGATAATGAAGCTAAGTCAATCAGATTCCTGAGGAAATATGACAAGAATAGGTACATGGAGAGGTCAGTGTCAGTCATTCATTCTATTGTATTCTCAACAATAACAAGCTTTTCTCCCAGATCTACCTGAAGCCCATTGAACTGGAAGCCCAGATGCTGGAGGACACACCACATGGCAACACTCATTTCCCTCTGTGCTTGCCATCATTGAAAAGACAAACTGAATGCCATGTTTTCTTATTAAATAAAAATAACTATGTCTTGAGAGTTAACATTTCCTGAAGTCTTAAAATATGCCAAACATTTTACAAACTTTACTTTGTTTTAAACTTAAACAACATAATTTGGTGAAACTGAGGTAGAAAGACATTAAGTAAATAAGTCACACAAATGGAAAATTGCGGAACTTGATTTCAGACTGAAACGATTGACTTCAGAGCCTGTTTAATCACTAACTACATTGATCTTTCACTTCCATCTTCCCTTGAGAATCTCTTAAGCACAGCTAAATATATTTGTTATTCATAATATCATGTTTGCTAACTCAGGAATAAGAAAATTGCAAGATCGAGGTAACCAAAGGAGAGAGAAGATAACATCGGATTCTGTGGAGTCAATTCATTTAGAAGACAATTTTTTTTTGTTGTTTAGAAAGGTAGAAACTGGAATATAATTAACTCCCCCAGTTCAAACCCATAAAATAAAGCCCACTTCAGCTGCCTCTTTGAACACTTTTAGCCAAGTTGTAAAAAGCTGCAAGTCCATTTTGGTACCATAGATGCAAACCTAAATGTATAATTCTAGATTTTATATTTAGTAAAAAAAAAAAAGTGGAATATTTGTCATGTGTTTGTTCATATATTAATTTCCATTTACTTATTTAACTATGCGTCAGATATCAGTGATGTTTAGATCTCTAGAAATTAAGTGAATAAGGGACCAATTTAAAAATAGATTTTGTCACACATTAACTCCCTCTCCTTTCTCATTCTTGAAGCCCAGTCACCATGTTGTGAGGATGCTCAGGCCACAAGGAGAGGCCACTTTTAAGTGTTCCAGTTAAGGACTCAGGAGACAGCAGAATTGACTGGTAAGTGAATGGGCAAACATTCTGATATCAGTTCCCAGGTCACATGGCTTCTTCCTGAGCAGAAAATTTATCCTCTCATCCTTTAGTTCTTAATGTTACTCCACCAAAGAATATTTCTCTGAACCCTCAGATTTAATAGCCTTTTTATACACTGTCATAATGCCTTGTGAATTCCTTCCACATGCATATGAAATACAAGTTTATATCTTTTTTTATAATGATTCATCAAAATTCTCTTCCCTCACCTGACCCAAAGGGAACTGGAGCCATTTCTTTGTTCTGCCCCATGTCCCTAGTGTTCTAATTCTGACACTCAGTAGACATTCAAAACGTAGTTGTGTAAATTGTTACTCCAATACTGTACTAAGGGATTCAGGCACTGATGGTCTGAGAATCCCAAGGCTCAGAAAGACTTTGGTATTTGCTGCTTTAGGAGATTAGATGGGTGATGGTAGAAGACTATCTAAGTAGCAAGATTTTCAGTTTTGCATTTTTATGTTCATAATAAAGTGTATGGGTCTTTTGACATCAATAACTCATCTGAGCAAATTTTATTTGAATTACTTTTATTATCTTGGAACATACAAATAACTCCTTTCAATGTATCCTTGTTTCTTTTTCTGCTGTGCTCTGCTATCATTTATCATTCAGAGAATGAGGCTATGGTATCAAAGGTGAAAAAGAAAGGAAGGAGTCCAGAATTCATATGATACAAATCCTGGCTGATGAGCTGGGTGACCTAGACCTGGATATGTTTTAAATCTTCCTGGGTTTGTAGCTGTGTTAAGCTACATAAGCAAAAGTTTCTCAATGGGAATTGATGAATGTATAGTATCAGTTACGAGCATGGTGCAACACAATGCCACGTAAAACAGTGATAAAGATCAGAGATGTTTTTTCAGGGGCAGCATGCCGTACAAGAAAGAGTGAGAAGGCTGTGATGTCAGACAGAACTTGAACCTGATTCTTCCACGTTTAGCTGGACCTGGTTTCCAAAACAGCCTATAATTAGAACTGAAAGAAATAAAGCATAAAAAACACGCCATACAATAAGCCCACAAAAATGTTCAATCCCTTTAGCTAATATTAAGGAGTCAAATCCATAGTGAGCTGTTCTGTATCTTAATTGAATCACTGCAAATATTCTGGTCATAATATTGTGCTGTACTTTCACAAGATGTTAACTTTGGAGGAAGCTGGGTAGAGTACATGAGATCTGTGTTACTTCTTACAACTGTATGTGAATCCATAACTATCTCAAAATGAAGTTCAGTTTTTTAAATTAATTTATTGGGCTAACTTTGATTAATAAAATTATATAGGCTTCAAGAATACAATTCAGTAATACATCATCTATATATTGCATTGCGTATTCACTACCCAGTCAAATCTCTTTCTATCACCATATATTTATTCGATACCCTTTACCCTTACTTACCTCCCCCATTCTGCCCCTCCCCCTGATAACCACTGAACTATTGTATTATGAGTTTTTGTTTGTCTTATTTGCTGCTTTCAGTTTTATACCTTTTATATTATTGAAATCATATGGTTCTCAAATTTTTCTGACTTATTTTACCATTATTATCTCAAGATCTATCCACATCATCACATATGGCAGTATTTCATCTTTCCTTATGGCTGAGAATATTCCATTGTATATATGTACCACATCTTGGTAAAAAAGTTTAATTTTAAAAAGTCTGTAAGAAAGAGGAGAATCCCAATTCATACAGCTGTATAGCTGGGAAAACTTTAGAAATTTAATTATTCATTCCCCATTATTCCACAAATGATGCTAGGGAGTCACTCAACAAGTGATATAGGAAGTCCAATGCAGTTAAGTGACTTGTTAACACATTATTTGTTATTGACAGAGTCTGTAAAAAACATTCAGCGTCCCAGTTCCAGATTGATTTTATTACACAAATCCATGTATATTTTTGAAGAGGACTCCTTGGTAACTAATTCTCCTGGATATCTATTCTTTACTGTTCTAACTCTGGGATTGCTATATTTGTATATATAGTTTCTTACAGAGATGACTATTTTCTATGAATAATCCCTGCGATTCTTAGTACTAATATAGAATTTCATAAAATTTCTCATGTTATAGTTTAAGAAACCATCCTTTGGCAAATAACCCTGAAATTCTAGAAACAAGCTTGAATACATAAGAGAACTATAGGATGTCTGATGTCAACTTTTGTTTCTGCTCTTTGACAGGAACACCTTTGAAAGGTTCTATGTGTCAAATCTTAGTGACTATAGGACAAGCACAATGCTTTAGCTAACGTATCCATCCCCTCACTTGTTGGAATACAGTGAATGAGAAAAATTTAACATTTCCAAATAAAACACATTAGATGGACTGATTTTAACACTTAATTTGAAACATAAATTAGTCCCAAGCAGGGCCTTTGGGGAATGTGTCTTAAAGGACCCCAGAGATCCCCTTTCAAAAGGCTTTAGCTCTATGGCTGGCTTCTCTTTTTATAACTTCATCATTATTTCTTTCATATTGGTGACATCTAGATATAAACATCTTAGAAAAGGACTTTTTGTTACTACCTGTGTTTTACATAGCTTCCCAACAGAAAACTAGATGAAATGAACATCCTAAAGTTATAAGATATGAGAAAATTAAATATTGTTGGAAGAAATATTAAACCATAATAAGAAAGGGCTTGGTCTTCATGGGCCATTGTGATGGGAACCTTAATAAAGTAGTAAACCTGAGTTAAAGAAGGAGGTGGGAAAGCAATAAATAAAAATTGGGAGAGAAATATTGAACATGCTTAAGAACAACTTAGAAATACAGGCTTATATTTTACTGTTTTAGTCGATGTATTTATAATCAATATAATGATGTTAAAAAGACAGAAATAGTATTTTTCTAGAAAACATACCAAGAGAATTTGAGAAAACATAAAAATGGTAATTTATATTGTAAAATAAAAGTCTTTACAAATGTTAACTGTGACACATCAGACACAAGCTAAATTAAAGTTAACATGCAAAGTAATGGGGAAGTACAGGATATAAATGTTTTTCCCCAGAAATTATTTGTGTTTGCTAAAGGAGAACTGGAGATATATATATATATATATATATATATATATATATATATATATATATATATATATATATATATACACACACACACATACATACATATACATATATACATATATATATATACACATATATATTAATGTTGTAACTATAAGCTCTAATATTACAATGAAATCTCTTTTTCCACTAGCTCACGTAAGGGTTACAACTAGAATATATGTATACTACTCATTTCTACAAAAACAATTATTTAATTTTATTTTCCATTCTCTTGGCTATGTACTAGAATAGCTCTGCATGAGTAGATATGTCACCGTGAGCTCTCAAGGTATGAATCAGTCTTAAGGCTAATAGCATACAAAAGAATTAGAGATGAAGAACTGCTAAATTCTTTCAGCTGCTATATTGGTAAAGCTACAATCAAGCCACTGGTTGAATTCTATTTGAATTCACTGTATTTAACACTGCATTCAAAAACACAAGAGTCTTTATGTTTTTCTCAAGTATGTGCAATTCCTTATATTGAGGATTCCATATCTAATTGCAACAATAGGACAAGAGATAAGTAAAAGGATAAGTCTTTTAGCATATGTGGCAATGTTTACTGAACACCACTTCCCTGATATAGACGAAATCTCTATAATGGTGAAAAAATACTTAGGGCCTTGCTTACACCACTACCTGGCTTCTTTAAAAAAAATTTTTTTTTAATCATAAAAGGAATAAAGTTAATGCTACAGAGAAAGAGCAAAACATTACAGTGTCTATTAACATTTTACTCTATCTAAAGTTGGCCATTATACTCTTAAATAAGTTCATAGGGTATAAAGCCTATTTCTTTGCAGCTACAAATACCCATTTTACAGACACACACACACACACACACACACACACACGAACACTATATCATACTCTTTATATTGTTTTGTAACTTGTTTTTATGTAACAGGTTATATAATTTTTTCTCAATGATATATAGGGTATTTTCAATCACTTGCTATTATAATGCCGTAAGTATCCTTTTACTATATTTTACTATATTTTTACACACATGTAAAAATATGATTATAGCATAGTTTCCTAAAAAATAATGCCCTTACTCCATTTTTAACTTTGCTATAAATTGCTACATTTTTTTCCAAAAGCGTTGGAAACATTTACACTCTATTCAATAGTAAACCAGAATCCATTTCCCATCCCTTAATTTATATCTTTAATGACTATCTTGGCCTAAAATGTTATATAATTCTGGAAATATCCTATTTCTGTGCTGTCCATAAAGTAGCAACTAATTACATATGGTTATTAAGCACTTGAAATTTGATTAGTACAATTAAGGAATTGAATCTTTAACATAAATTTTAAATTTAGTAATATGTGTCCAGTGTCTACCATACTGAACAGTGCAGTTATACACAGAATGGGATGTGGTTTAATTTGTATTTTCCTGCTTTTCACAGTTGATCATATTTCACACTTTTTAAAGTAGTTTATTCATCTCTTCATTAGATAAATTGTTTGTGTACTTTGCTATTTTTCTGTTATCTTATTGATTTATAAGTAATATTTCTCTTACATGCTTATTTCTACTTGATGTTTATTAACAAACTGTCTACCATATAGGCTACAAATATTTTGTTCAAGGCTCTTATTTATTCAGATTTTTTACATACTCGGTACTCTCATAAATTTATACTTTTTTTCAGAATAGTATCTGTCTGGTAATGACTAGTGTATATAAAGCTATTGAGTTTTGTATATTTATTCTGTAGTTTGTCACTTTATTATTATTATTTTGAAATTTTTATTAAATTATTTTCTACTAACTTACTAACTTTTACCTATTTCACTCTTCTCCTTCTGGAACTTCCATTTTGTGTATGTTGGCATGCTTAAGAGTGTACTTTGGTCTTTATTAATATTTTTCATTTTTTCCCCTGTTTCTTAGACTGGAAGTCTCAAAAATTCTGTCTTAAATTCCATTTATTCTTTCTTCTGTAATGCCAAAACTTTGGCTGACTCCAGAATCATTTATATCAGCTTTTTCAGTTTAAGTAAAATATTTTTACTTCTTTATGTTTATATCTATTGATATTCATACTTTAAATTTTTAGATATGGTTTCCTTTAGTTCTTGAAAATATTTATAATAGCTGATTTAAAATCTTTCGGTAAGTCCAATGTTTTATCTTTCTCAGGGAATTTCTATTGACTATTTCCCCCTACATATGGGGCATATGCCTATCCTATTGCTTTCTGTCTCATAACTTATTGAAAAACAAAAAATTTAAAATAATATCATGGCAACTCAAAATCTAATGGAATCAGGGTCCCTCTATTCTCCATGATTCGTTGCTATTGCTGTTTATTTTTTCTCTAGGACTTTCATTTGTGACTTTCCTAAAATAATTTTGTTAATCTGTTTTCTCTATGTATAGCCACTTAAATCTTTTGTTTGTTTAGTTTAGTTGTTGGCTAATGATTAGACAGACATTCCTTAAATGTCTTGGGCCAATAAGTCTCATAGCCTTTGTGAGGAGCTCTGTGTTTATGACTGGGCACATCTTCAGCATTCCAGGAGACAACTTACAACTGTGCCTTAACCTTTAATTCCTGATTGTGTAGAGACTCAAGGTCAACCATAAGTGAAAGATCTGGCCCTTCTCAGGTGTTTCTTACACATGCTCAGTCCTTCACATGTATGTGAACTTTTAGATTACCAGTAATAAGAAATATCTGGTGCTTTTCAAAGCCCTCGAAGGTCCCATGATTCTCCAGTTTTTCCTTTTAAGATTTTTTATAAACTGTTTATTAGCACCAAGTGGCATCTCCACCTCAGGAAGTTGTGATTTTAAGTAACTGTCAATCATTGTTTTAGACACATAGCTAGAGATATAGCTATTCTCCCAGAGCAAGTTATAAATCAGGTCAAATAAAGATAAGCCCTGAGAATGTTGCTGTTCAGGTAGCTTTCATAAAGGTGAAGTGGTGACAATAATATGGGATGGAATTTAGGGGGAGTGCCAAGCCTCTTCTTTTCCCTCTACTGACTTCCATACTGGTGGTTTTCACAGCTACCATGATTGCAGTTATGAGTCTGTTGGTTTTCAAGGCTACCATGGAGCTGAGGAGAGGGGAATGGACATAGGGCAAACTGGAACATCATAAAGCTCACTTTTTTAAAAATCAAGATTCAAAGATTTTTCTAAAATAAAATTTTTGATTTTGTAAAGGTTTTGGTTAGTTTTGAGTTCTAAAATGTTGATTTTGACAATTTGGCCAGTGTTCCTGCTTCTTTTATAGAGAAGTGGTTTGGGGGGGTTTACTTCACCATTCTGTAAATGCTTCTTCCTCTTCCATTTTCAAACAATTATAGATTAAGAAAATATAATAATGAAATCATTATAATTGATAGCATTTAAAGTCAACAAAATAAAATTCAAAGTGAAAATATTAATGGCAACACCTGGACATCACATGCAAAAGAAAAAAAAATCTAGACATAGTCCTTACACCTTTCATAAAAATTAACTTAAAATATATCATGTACTTAAATATAAAACAGAAAACTACAAAATTCCTAGAAAATTATATAGAAAGATACCTAGATGACCTTGGGTATGGTGATGGCATTTAGATAAAACACCAAAAGCATTATCCATAAAAGAAATAATTAATAAGCTGAATTTTATTAAAACCAAAAATTTGTTTTATAAATGGTGATGTCAAGAATGAGAAGATAAGCCCCAGAAAGAAAATATTTGCAAAATGCTGTCTGATAAATAACTGTTACACAAAATTTACAAAGAACTCTTTAAACATAATACAATGACCTGATTAAAAAATAAGTCAAATACTTTGACACCTCACTAAACAAGATATGCAGATGGCAAATAAGCATCTGAAAAAAATGCTTTACCTTATATATAACCAGGAAAATGCAAACTAAAATATCACTACGCACTTATTAAAAGGGCCACAATTTTGAACACTGACAACACCAAATGCTGACAAAGATGTGGAGCAGCAAAAAACTCATTCATTGCTGGTGGGAATGCAAAACAGTACAGTCACTATGGAACACAGTTTGGCAGTCTTTTACAAAACTAAACGTATCATCACCATAAGATCCAGCAATCATACTCCTTAGTATTTACTCAAAGAAGTTGAAAACCTGTGTCCACACAAAAACCTGCACACAGATGTTTATAACAAATATATTCATAATTGTCAAAAGGTGGAAACAACCAAGGTGCCCTTCAATAAGTGAATAGATAAAATGTGGTACATCCAGACCATGGATTATTCAGCATTAAAAAAGAAATGAACTATAAAGCCATGCATCTTAAATGCATATTACCAAGTAAAAGAAGCCAAACTGAAAAAACTACATACTGCATGATTCCAACTATCTTACATTCTAAAAAAAGAAAAACTATGGAGACAGGAAGAAGGTCAGTAGTTACCAGAGGTTTGGGAGGAGAGGGATAAACAGGCAGAGAACAGGATTTTTAGAGAAGTGAAGATACTCTGCATGATACTATAATGATGGATACATGTTTTAAACATTTTCCCAAACCCTTAGGAATTCCAACGCTAAGAGTGAACCCAAATGTAAACTATGGACTGAGGGTGATTATAAAGTTTCAACATAATTTCTTCAATTGTAACAAATGTACCACAATGGTGGGAGATGTTGATAATGGGGAAGGTATGCATGTATAGGGGCAGTGGGTATATGGAAACTCTCTGCTTCTCAAATTCGTTGTGAACCTAAAACCATTCTTTAAATATACTTTTAATTATGGAAAAAGTATATTAATGGCTGGGATATTTTATTTTCATTGAATATAAAATAGTTATGTTCTTTGTGTTGCAAACAATATGTTTTAGAATATAATGACACAGAGTGAGAAAACGACAAAACCACAAGGGTCAAGGCTTTATTATACCACTCTCAGAAATAATTATACTTAGCCTAATTATACATAGCCTGAAATAGCAGCATTACACTATTACACAGAATTATAATACAGCTAGTTTTCAGAAATCTTTATACCTGACAAAAGAGATAATTTACGTTTTTCTTAAATCCCACAGAAGTTACAAAAATCTCTTTGGCTACAAGGAAAATGTCTAAAAAATTCTCAAAAATAGAATTTCAATGTATTACATTTTCTGAGCACAATAAGGCTCTAGCTTAATAGGGAAAAGACAGAAAAAGTAATAAAATAATCTCATCTAATTTGAAATAAATATTCTTCTAAATAACTCTTAGAGTAAAAGAGAAAAATAAAAAACAAACAAACAAACAAACAAAAAACCCACAGCCGGCTATGTCATTTTTGACTTCCAAGAAGACTATCATGAAATAGCTATTATTCTTTTGGGGAGGATACATTAAGTTCTTGACATTCTCTGAGAATACAAATTACAAATAAAAAGTTATTTTCTTTATATCTCCTCTTTCTTATAAACTGATTTTGACAGTATAAAATGTTATAACACCCATAATTACATTTCCCAAAGGCAATTACTTTTTCTACTTCAATTTTGTGCTATTTTGGCAGTTATGTTAATTCTGAATAAAATAATTATTTTTTTACCTAACAATTTTAGATGTTATCTACTGTCTCCTCCCTTTGAAAGATCAGGATTTGTTCACATTAATTACCCTCTCCTTGCTTTGTCATTTTTACACTTGATTTTTTAGTTATAACTCCTCTGTGGTTACCTCAGTGATTTTAAGTAAAATTTCTAAGTCATTCTTTCTTATGGCTATATCTTTAGACAGGGATCTAAACTACCCACCAGGTAAAGGAAAGATATGATTGACTTTACAATTTCATTTTCTTTTCATCTTAAACTTCCATGTAGATACCTTCATTATTATGTCAAAAGGACAATAACATTACATTTAATTCATCTATGCTTAGTCAAAAGTTTGATCAAAAACAACCTGTAATTTCATTATTATATCTTTGTTTACTCCTGAGCCAAAGAGTTTACTAGAATTTACCTTTCCTTCTCAATAGGTCTAATTCCATGACCCACTGTGACTCTGAAAACAAGTTCAAATGGATTCTGTATTCTTGAGTTCTTTTGGCAATTCAAAATCAGGCCACATTTTACTTTGCTCAATATTAGGACTGTTTTTTGTGCATATTTTATTTTTTTCCTGGCATTTATTATCTTTCTTTTCATTATTATGTTTTTTTGCAATGTATCTTCAAAATTACATAACCTTTTAGGAACTTCTGACTAAAAATTATAATCTGGTTATGTCTCTCTTTTGTGCTATTGATTTTTTGTAAATATCTGGTGGTTATTTTCTTCATTATAAACAGACGAGTAATATTTTTGGTAGGATAAAATTCTATTGTCCTTATGTATATTTGTTTCTCTAAGCACCTTTATTTTTGAAAGAGAAAAAATGCAATTTCTGGGTGCATGAGGAAGACATGTGAATTTGACACCTCAAAAAACTAAAAATAAATTTGTATGTGCTTCTGCTAGATATTGTGGAAAACAACTAATTGGGGACTACTTTCAATTAAATTTTGATTTGATCTTGAGCCCCACAAATATTCACAAATATTGTGACTCCAAAACACTACTAAAAAGAAGGACTCTCACTTCCACTGAACTCTATATTGTTTGGCTTCTAATTACTTTGCTCAATTTTTACCTTTGTCATTTAAGTGTGGCTCTTAAAAAGATTTAATTGTGTTTTTTGTCTTTGATATGAAATTTATCTAATCAATATGTTTAAACTTTTTGCTACCATCTTGTGTTGTGTTTTCCTTGTTCATGTTTTTGAATATCATTTATAAAAACTTTTGTGTTTAACTTCATTGCTTCTCTCTGACAAATTCCAAGTTCTCATTTTATTATTCTATTAGTTTTACATAAATTTAGAAATATTTCAATCCATTTTTGCATTATGTCAAGAATTAATCATTTAAGTTTTGATAAATTATAATTGTTTATACACTGTGAGTCTTCTATTTTGTAAATCCTCTTTTGAGAATTATTTTGCAGTGGCAGCCTCAAGAATCATTTAGAATTAAGAGAACATTTTTCTGGCCCCTTGGTTCATTGTTTCTTGAATCCAAAATTTTTCTCTTCCTTGATTTCTAGTTATCTTTTTCTGATAACGTATCCTCAAGCTAAGTGTATGGTTGCCATCAATAGCTAAATCAAGGCTATAGAAATACAACCATGCTAAAGTCTTGCTTTAAATTTGTGACTCTGAACCTTACATGGCTTTTAATGTTGGTCCATGATTACACTATTTCTCCTAGCTAATAAGTCAGCTACTGTCCACATGTAGGTATTTAAATTTCTATTTATATTAACTAAAACTAAATAAAAGTAAAAAACTCTTTTTCTGTACTAACCATATTTCAAGTGCCCAATTGCCATTTGGTGATAGTGGTCATGATGCTAGGCTGAATAATGACCTCCCACAAAGTTATGATCATGCCCTAATCCACAGAACCTGTGAATGTGCTACTTTACAACACAAAGTGTGCTTTATAAATGTGGTTAAGATTAAGGACATTGAGATAGGGATAGTATCCTGGATTATCCAGGTGGGCCCCATGTATTAACAAGGGTCCTTATAATTGGAAGCAAGAAGCAGAAGATCAGAGTAATGAGAAAGGAGAATTCACAAGCCTTACTAGCTTTGAAGCTACATAAAGGAGCCAAGCCAAGGAATACTGAAGCTAGAAAAGATGGATTTTACTTTATAGCTTCCAGAAAGAAATATAACTGCCAGTATTTTGATTTTAGCCTAATAAGACCATACTGGACTTCTGATACATAGAAATGCAAGATATTAAATTTTTATTACTTAAGTCGCCAAGTTTGAGATAATTTGTTGTGGAGAAATATAAAACTAATACAGCTACTATTTCAAATAGTGCAGCTCTAGAACATTTCTATGATTACAGGAAGTTGTATTAGAAAGCAGCATTGATTTATGAAATTTTAAATAATTGAAGGTGTGGTGAATGGAGTTCTCGTTCACCCTTCACAGTCTTTTTTATATATGCTTATTTTCTAAATAGTAGTCCCTGGATAATCTTTAAATATACAACTATAGAACTTTGATTTAAAATTTACATCTCTAGTTTGAACCCCTCTTTTGAACACCGGATGCATATATGTGTATATACACACATCTGAAATTTTGACATCTCCAATGAGGTATATAATAGACATGAAATATAGCATATTGAAATTTGAATGTCTGATTGTTTCACTGTTCTCTTACTTTACCCACATCTTTCATCTTAGTTAATGGAAATTATACCATTTCTCAGGCAAAACACTAGATTCATTTGACTCCTTATTTCTCTCACAACACTCATAGAAGCTGTAGAATTCTTATTTATTTGACCTACAAAATACATCTTGAATCTAATGACTTCTCCAGCCACACTATTTGTCCACTCACAGTGATCATCGTGCTGCTCCAAAGAACACAAATAACCCACCTAACTATCTTTCCAGCTGCTGGGTCACTTCACCTGCTATGTTTGGCTTACCCCTTCACCTGCTTCAGGTCATGCTCAAATGTTATGTTTTCAGGCTAAATAATGGTCCTTGGGCATCATAGCAATATGTTGAGAACAGTTAACAAATACTTCATTCTAAAAGAATGAAACTGGGAGATCTTTATAGTACCCACTGCTTTTACTGATGCTTATTTGACTCATTTTCTTATTTTCTTCTATGATTTCCTACCTAATTAAAAATATTACATTATCAAAGAAATAACTGTAAAAAGAATTGAACAAATGAAAATTCAGATGACACTCTAGAACATTTCGTTGTTCAACATTTTGATGTTGTTTAATACAAATCATTTCATGGTTCAATTCAGAACAGTATTCTGCTTGAACAAAATAATAGAGGAGAATGCAACAGACTAAAACAAAAATTTCGTTATACCAAAAACAAGGGCTATCTGAATATCATAGACTTGATATTCAACATGAAGCTAATTTAATAGAACAGTCTTGATTGTATGTCTCTCATCTTTTTGTTTCAAGAAAATTTTTATTAAATATTGACTGAAGCATAAAGTTGCATGCTGCCACATTTTAGAAATATTTTTCCTCAATAAAACAAAACAACACAATTTAACATTTGGTGACAAAGCAGAAATCAACGAGAAGGCACTTCTCTGCCTCATACCCTCCCCAAATCACAAAAGTAATCTCTTACCTGAATGAGATTTTAGCTAAATTAATACCCTCAACCAAGGGCAGTTTTTCCAGCATTGATTTGCAATCTTCCTGGACAATGGTAAGTGTGGTAATTTGAAAAAGTGACTCCCAGCCTCACTCTTTTTATACCCATGTCCTTTTCATTGTGATTTTCAGCTCCTCCCATCAAAAGGTGGAGGCTATTTCATCTCTGTACGGCAAATCTTATTTCATCAAGTTTCACTTAATTGCACTTCTCAGGTGTTGTGCTCTTTACAAACTGAAGGCAAGAATCTCCACGTGCAAAAAGATTACAACTAGCTTAATTGCAATACTTCATTGAGGTGGTCTGGAGCCAAATCTGCAATATCTCCAAGGTATGCCTGTATCTGGGCTGGCCTGGTGAGGAGAATGTGATAGGAGTGACAGTGTGTTATTTCCAATCCTAGATCTCAGGAGGCCTTGCATATAACACTGTCCTTTAGAACTCAGCCATCACCACGTGTACAAGACCAGGCTGGCTGGATGGAGCTGAGAGTAAGCCATGTGAAGAGAAGACTATTCTAGCTGAGGCAGGCCTGGACCAACCAGTCCCCAACCAACCTAGCAGCAGACCATTCACATGCATTAACCCAGAAAAACCACCCAGCTGAGCCCAGTTCAAAGTGACAATTTGTAAATATGTGGGCTAAATGAATAGTTTTAAGCCACTATATTTCGGGATTCTTTGTTACATGGCAATTGTTAGGTAACATCTTTCTTTCTGGCCAATGAAAAATAAAAAGCTACTAACTTCATCTTTAAATTACATGTTAGGGTTTAATTGGAAGAAGCAGCAGTTTTCTTTTAGGGTCAATAAATTAGAACTGACTTGTTTGTTCCTCCCTAATATCTCCTCACTAGACCACAATGCTAGATGCAGGTGGCTGGTCCCAAGGCACTGAGGAGCAATGCAGGGAGTCCATCTCCTTAGAGTGGAGATACTATATCAGGGCTAAAGAGGCACATTGCAAGAGCTGCTTCAGCCACCAATAGAAGAACTCATTTAATCATCATCATACAAATGTATTGATTTTATATCTAACTTTCTCTTGATTGAAACACTTCTTTTGTGATTAAAGACTCTAAAATCCTCAGATACAATTAACCACACAAACTGAAGAAAGAATCCATAAACCAAACACTAGACCTAGGACTCACCTATTTCGGCAATCCTGAATTGGGAGAGAAGTCCCTTCTAGCCAGTGCTTGGACTCAAGTATAATTGTTGCGGCAGTAACTTTGTGAGGGTGGGAGATACCCTCTTGATGCACTCTAAGAACAAATGCACTGTAGCAGCATGCAACTCTAAGCTTCAACCCTCAGCAAGAAGAGCCAGTGTAAAGAATACAAAAGTAAATAATGAAATAAGATTTAAACAACAGAATTAACAATCTTCATCTGAAAGAATTTCTGTGTGAAAAACTTTGTCATGTACTTCCTCAAGTCTGATGGATTATCCTCTGCCTTAGTAAATGCCCACAGATCTAGCACTTCACATTTCTCCTCTAGGCTCTTTTCTGTTTCCTGCCAATTTATCATTAGATTTCATTTTTAATGCTGACTTTTTTCTTAAGGGGAGCCTTCTGGCCATCTTTAATTAATTTCAGATGGTAGAATTATTTCTCTTATTATAATTCCATTTAAACAGGCCAGCTAAATCAGATTCTTTTAAAAAGCTTCGAGAAAGCCCCGCCCACTGACCTCTACTTATGTATCATAGATCAGGACTCTAACATTTTTTTGGCAGCAGGGACTTTTTGGCTCCTATGAGAATCTAATGCCTGATGATCTGAAGTAGAGCTGAGGCAGTGATGCTAGCTCTGGGGAGTGGCTGCAAATACAGACGAAGCTTTGCTTGCTCACCTGCTGCTCACCTCCTGCTGTGCTATCCAGTGTCTAACATGCTGCAGACCAGTACTGGTCCAGGCCCAGGGATTGGAGACCCTTAGTAAAGGACAACTGACTTTCTCTAACAAGGTGGTGGAAACCCTTTTTGTAATATAAAAAAAAATAGCAAAATTGATCATTAAGCTACAGGAAAATAAAATAAAATACACACATATGTGCAAGCATGTATATAATGCCCTTCCTTCAAATTTGGGAATCCTGCAGTCTATCTGTGATCAAAACATATCAAACTGACAGAAATTGAATTGAACTGTAAAATTAGTTTCTTGAAAAAAATTCCAAAAGGGAAAGGGGAGTGATTACATTCATAAAGACAGTAAGTTATATTTAAAATGATATAATTTTAAAATAATCTTTTAATCAACTATACAAACCTAGCTACCACAAACACATTAATTTCTTCATTATTTCAGGTCTGTCTACTTCCCTTTTTTCTACCCAGTATTTACTATTTTTAGTGTAAAAATATTATCTATCCTGTAAGTTTTCGACAAGTTCTCTCAGTTCTTACTACTCATGCTGATTGATACTTTTATTTTTAAAAGCCTTAAACTTAATGAAGACACAAAATCTTTTTTTACAATTGCAGCTTTGAAAATTGGGCTCATATTTGAATAAACCAATATAGACTTGGAGGTTAGCTTATTTATTCTGTCTTCAAGCCTTTTATTCAAAATATACTTAATTTTCAGAAAAAAAAACCCTTGGGTTTGTGTCTTACTATTCTGTATATCACATTTACTTTTAAAAAAAAAAACGTGGTTGAAAGAAAATAATCCAAAATTGGAGAAAATTATTGCAAAGCTAAGTCATGAAAAGGCTACATACTGTATGATTTCAATTATGTAACTTTCTAGAATAGGCAATACTACAGACACAGTAAAAAGATCAGTGGTTACCAGGGATTGTAGGGGAATGTGGGGATGGTTGAATAGATAGAACACAGATTTTTAGGACAGACAGTGAACATACTGTGTATGAAACCATAATGATGGATACATGTCATACATTTGTCAAGACCTATAGAATGCATAATAAAATTGAGAGTGAATCATAATGTAAACTATGAACTTTGGGTGATTATGATCTATCAATAAAGGTGCATCAATTTTAACAAATGTGCCACTCTGGTGGGGGAATTTTGATGATGGGAAAGGCTATGCATGTGTGAGAAGGGCAGGGAGAAACTTTACATTCTTCAATTTTTTTTCTGTGAAACTAAAACTACTCTAAAAATATAACCATTAAAAAAAACACAAAAATTTCAGCTGAGCACATAAACTTTTTGAGATCAAGTCTTAATACACAGATAAAATAGAACATTATTGAAATCTAGGACATTATCATAGAACCAGAGTTAGTGAAAGTCGAAGAAATACGTGAATAGAAAATATGTAGGAAGGTAGAGATGGGCTAGACGTTGGATGTCTGAAAGTAGAAAATACTATTTTCATTGTAAGTATAATTAAAATTGCCCTAAACAGTGTGTAACAAAGATGCTTACAAGCACTTGGAAAATGGGGTGATTCTGTGGAACTAGTACATGTTCATTCCTTCAGGAAAGCATATCCAGCCAGTTTTAGTTTCTTTTTGATGAACTAATCTAAGCCAATGATTATCTAACTGCAGGTTCCAAAGTATTAAACAAATATTTTTTTAAAAAATAATAAAAGAAAACATGAGAAAATATTAAAGTGCACTTAATGTCATCAAGGTATTTTTGTGAAGCTTTTATTTTCATTTTATTTGTATGTAGGTGTTTTGTTTCACATGTAAGATATATTACTTTAAGTTCAAGATCATAAATATTTGAAAGCTACTATTGTAGTCAGTTTTGTATAATATTTGGTTAGAAAAGTTGACAGACTGATGGTGGAGGAACTGATATATAACCGATATAACTGATTTGTTCTTCATACCAGCTTGGGCATGAAGAACTTGTTTTTAATATATAAAAACTAAGTGACTCTGAACTTTATATTAACAATAGGGAAGTCTCACCCATCTTGCCTAATATTCTCTGATAAACAGTGGAATCCAGTAGTTTCTTTTTCCAAGGTATTTGTCCTTGTTAGCATCATCCCTCTCACAGAACAGCTGAGTAATCAGATAGGCCCTCCGCTTGGAGGGGATTTCTTGTTTGTTTCCATGTCATTCTTGAAGCTGTGGGAAAAGGATGGTCAACAGATTAGCTAACATGTAAACTAGCACTTATGGTCTACCAGTAGTTTCTCAGTGTTTAGGGCGAGAGTGAAAATCCTCTCTTTCCCAGAGTTACATTAAGCTATGGTCACTCCATGCCACTCAAGCCTTGAGCCTCCTGTGATACAGCATTTTACAGACATAGCATTTTTAGTTCCCTTACACAAATATCCATTTTCTCCATGCATATGAATAATGAAGGGAAAGTTGGATGATCTGATATCCACACACTATGCTCAGAAACAATCCTTTCCTACTGCTTCAGTGAGAGGATGCTGCTTTTCTAATAATGTCCAAAGAATCAGTCTTACTGATTACTTTGTGATGCTAGAAGTTGGACGTGACCTTAAGCCTAAAGTGGTCCTCAGAAATTCAATGACAGTATTGCTCACTCCTGCCTAGTCTTTGATGTCAAAAACACCTCATGCCCCAATACTTAAATCATCTCTTCAGCTACAAACTTCATACTTTCAGCTCCCAGGAACTCAATTCATAAGAAGTCCCTTTCTCTACTTCTCACTTTCAGAAGAGCAAGCTTCGCCATATTTCCTGCCACAGAATTATTAATAGTTGGGGTATCCTCTCTCTTTTATCCATTTATCTGAAGTGGTATTCTCTTTTTCTTTAGTCTTACTTCTAGCTTTCTATACTGTCAGAGATCTTTCTGCGCTTGGAGGCAGCATGTCCTGCAGGTCTTTTCTCTGTCTTAAAGTTATTCGAATTTGATATTGAATCCCAAACCTATTACTTCAGTATAACCTTGAGAAGCTTGCTTAGCTTCTCTGAACTTCAAGTGTGGTTATTTATGTTTAAATGCCAAACAATAGTAGACACAGAAAGTATGAGTTTCCTTTATTTTATATTTTGTCATCCAAATGCAAACACATGGTAGAAACTCAATAACTAGTAGATGTGGCCCAATTTTTGTTGGAATAAAAAATATTTTTCTCAATAATTGATATTAGGTTTGACATCTTCTGTCACTGTGAAATTACCATTTTGATAAGAGGTATGTCAATCAGAAATTAACTTTAAATTGTTAGCAATGGTAAAGTAAGGTCACCAGAGGTTAGTTTGAAATGGAAAAAGGAGGCAATTGGATAGAAATGTGTCATGTTCTATGAAAGGTCCAATAAGAATGTGTGTGTTTATTAAGAAAAAAAAAAAGACTGGAATCTACTGTGCTTTGAAGAGTGACAAAAGGAATTATTTCAGTAAAAATAACAATTACTAAAAATACCAGTCTGGGCTGTGATTGTTATATTCTGTATGATTCTCTGAAAAATGCTTTTTATGTTTTTAAAACATAAAAAATATTTTTTATGTTTTAAATTACTGGGTGAATTGTCACAGCTATGACCTTTCTGGACTTCCTCCCAAAATAAAGAAAAGCTATTTCAGTATAAAGGAAAACTATATAGTCTGTTGAATTATGTTCTCATGTCTCTCCTGAGAATTCTGTTATGGAAAGTCATGTGGCCTCTCTTGACCTAAAGAAATAAGGTGGTAAAACTAGTTGTTTGCACTACGTATCTCTGATGGCAGTAGCTAGAGCTAACCTTATGAACAGATGAACTATGCAGCTTTGCAGTAATCCTCTGTAGTAGAATTAGGGATACATCTGGAGGAAATGCATCTTCCCAATACCACATATTGCAGACCAAAATAGTGTTAGTTCTCCTAGGGCCTAGAAAATATTCTGGTCTATTTCTATCAATTTTTGTAGGATAAAAAAAAATTACACAAAAAATTTTTTGCCATTGTCTGGGTACCTACAATTCCACTTTTAAAGATTTATTTGTAGATTGTATGGCTACTTAGGTTTCATGAAAGTTTAATTAAAATGCAAACAGCCCTCTAGGCATAATACGTTGATATTTATCATCTTCCAACACCTGAAAGGTTTCTTCCCCATGGGATTA
This sequence comes from Cynopterus sphinx, assembly GCA_030015415.1. Lineage (NCBI taxonomy): Eukaryota > Metazoa > Chordata > Mammalia > Chiroptera > Pteropodidae > Cynopterus > Cynopterus sphinx. The sequence goes on along the minus strand of CM057382.1, from coordinate 116,496,611 downwards.
CTAAGGGTGTGGACAAGGGACAAGTAATTGTGATGACAGGTGGTTAGGTTAGGTATATTTGGGAGTGACAGCATGAGAATTGTAGGCACTTGGAGGAGTGAATCCGAGAAAGTTACATGGTTTGGGAGAGGAAAACCCAAACCAAACTTTTCCTATCTCACCTTTGTGTCTAGCTTTTGTCCTGAAAGCAGAAATGAAAAAGAAAATTAGGTTATAGTAATAGGAAATACAACAACTAAAATCAGCTTTGAGGACCCCAAGAATGGGCTTTTTAATATTTCAAATCGGATCTTGATGAGTTATTAGAGGAAGACTCCTGGGCCACTAGAAGCAGGAATTTCCCCTTTCCAGTATAACTTTCACCTAAATTAAATGTTCCAACCAACTCTTATTCCTTACCAAATGATCTGCTGATGGACCATGGGAAACTAAGAAACCCCACAGACTTTGCTGCCAGCCCTTCTTATCCTATCTACTCCCCCTTCTCTGAGGATTTCCAAATATTTATCCAGGAACATCTGCCTAGAAGAATACCATCTGCCTGTACTGTTCCATCAGTATTGTCTCACAGACACACAAAGAATAAGCCAGAATTTAGTTCTTTCCCTTCCATTTATATTCTGCAGTATTTTCTTTATAGAAAGGTAATTAAGTTACCTTAACTGTAAAATGTGTGAAAATGTCTACCTCACAACATCGCTGTGGAGATTAACATGTTAACATGTGTAAAGTGCCTGCAGGTAAACAGTTGACAGGTCAGTCTTGACAAATTAGTTCTTACGATGAGTTGAAGAAAAATAACAATTTCTAGTTGCTGGTTTTCATCAATGGTAGTTTTTGTGCCTTGGGGTTATTGTGGCATAGTTTATAATTTTAGATATTTTAGAGTCTTCTGATAAATTTTTAACTATTGTTTCATTATTTTGCCTAGAGCTCAGTAGATGCTCAGAAAATTATGGCTATTTCCTGATTTCCTGTCTTTGTCCACCTATTGAACTTTGTTCACATCCTTATTACTGTTTTCTCTATACTTTAGTATTAAAATATTAATCCAACAACAGAAATTAACTCTATTTTAAATTGAGAGCGCCTAAGGACAAGAATTGTGAGTTAATCATTATTGGATAGTCAGCACCCATTTTACTTGATGGGAAAATACATGTTTAATAAATATGTATTGAATTGATTAATTAATTGTTTATTTTTAACATCATCTGGGATTATTGGAGGTAAATGCATCATAATGTAGCAATTATCTACTACTGCAAAAATAAAACAATTTCTTTATGTATAACTTGCAGAGGTATTTTCTAAATTATAACTCAAATATTATTTATGGCAGGAATGAAACCAGAATTATATTTGAATAGCATAATATAGGGCTTAATATCATGGATTTTGTAGACAAACTTCTACTTTTCAATTGCTATGTTACCTAAACAAGTTATTTAACCTCTTTATATCTTAAGATATCAATTTCTAAAATGGAATTAATATATATTATAATATTTTATAATAATATTTATAATACCTAACTTATATAATTGCTGTCTATAGTTATTGGATCAGTAAGGTTTCTATTTCTGGAGTTGTATTGGTAGTTTATATTTTCCTAAAATTTTATTCATTTAGATTGTTAAAGTAATTACAAAAAATTATATAAATCTTTTTGTATTAAAAAATATAAAAACATATCAATAAGTATGTCCTCTTTCTCATTCTTAATATTTGATCCATTTTCTTTATTTTTAAATTACATTATCCAATGATTGTCTACTTCTTCTTGAAAATAGTATTGTTTTATATTGGTCATAACACTTTTTGTTTTAATTTTTTTAAAATTTTCCTTGTATATTTATTAATTTTCTTAAACTGTTTGAGCTTAATATAATCTCTGAGGACCTCTGCTTATTTAATGTAAATGTTTTCATTAATGATGTATTTATGACTAGAATTTACATCATAATAATATCAAGTCTTCTAATTCATGAATATGGTCTCTCAATTTAGGTTTTCCATTTCTTTCAGCAATGTTTTGTATTTTCTGTATGTAAATATTGCACATATTTTCTTAAATTTGGGTGCTAATGTAGACAAGTTTTTCTTATAATTTTATTGTATAATTATCTCTATTTTCTTTTAAATTTTTAGTTTAATATATTATGTATAGACGAAACACTGATAAAATTTCTAGTAACAATGTATGGTCAATTTTATAAATATTTCTTGGGTGTTTTATAGCAAAGTTATCTCTGGGTTGAATATAATATTTAATATATGGCTATACATAAAAATTTATAATTGCTTTGTTTAATTTTTCATTTTCTAAATTAGTTTTATATATTCAGTCTTGATTTTTGAGAAAATATGTTTTTGTCTTTTATTAAAATATAAAACTTATTAGATATTTATATTTGTTTAATTTGCCTTGATGTTATTTGATGTCAAAAATTTATAGCTGTTATACATCCTTTTGCATATTATTTATATCACCAGTTCTACTTTTCTTGCTGCCAGTTGTCTGAGATTTCTATTTTTATCTGTTTATTTTTAGCCTTTTAATTAATTTTGTATTAGGTATGTCTCATGCAAATAGCTGTGGTCTTATTTTATCTACTACCAAATATAATTAACCCTCCTTTTTAAATAATTTACTGAATATTTATTATGGAAAATAATATGTTTAGAATTATTTTCATACTTTATTTTTCATTTTTAAATTCATCATGCTTTTTATTATTTCTTTCTGTATGTTTATAGTTTACTGATTGTGTTTCCTTGATTGTGTTTTTCTATCTATTGGTTTTGAAGTTAAATATCTATTTTTAATTCTTTTTGTGACCATCTTAATTGTTAATACAAAATTTAAACTTATGTTCTGTTCTACATATGTACAATTAATATTGAATCTCCAAATATGTCAAAAGCCTTTGCCATTTGTATTCTCCTTTAGTACTGTCCCAAATTACCAATTGAAAGCATCTTGAATTTGTTTTAAAATGTTATTGATTTGTTTATAATTCCAACACTGGTATAGTGTTAACTATAAATTAACTGATTTCTTTGATCATTACTGTTTCTTGCCTTTCGTGTTATTTTCTCTTAGATTCTTTTTTTTTCTTTTCCTGGAATAAATCCTCAGATAATCACTTCTAAAAGGAACTAGTGGTGATGTATTAGTTGACAATGTTTTTGTCTGCAAGTAAAATACACATGCAGCAGTAGCTTAGATGAGTAGGGATTTATTTGTGTCTCATACTAGAAGATTGGACATAGGTGGCTGCTTGACTTGATCCAGGGATATATGGTATTGGGCCAACATATCTGCAATTTTCTTTTTCTCATAGTTACAGAATAGCTATTGTTAAGGTCTCACACAAGTCTTCTAACAGAAAAGATGAAGGAAGAAAAAGGGTGGAATCTGCATTTAAAAACAAAACAAAACAAAACAAAACAAAACAAAACAAAACAAAACAAAACCTTTCCTAGGATCTCCAGTGACAAAGTTGCACTTATCACTGGCAAGAATTGTACAATGTGGGCAATGTTGGCTGTAATAGGACTATGGAAAAAGAGGATGGGAATGGGTTGCGTCCATCAAAAATCAGCATTTTTGCTCAAGGGGCTAAAATTTAGAAGATTTACATGGCTGAAAAAGCTATTTTATTTTTGACTTGCATGATAGCTTTGGGGTATAGTATTTTTGCTTCAAACTGTATCTTTTCAATACTTTAAAGATATTATTCCATTTTATTCTCCCATACAGTGTTGTTGAGTAGACCATTGCCAACTTTATTTTTGTTTCTTTATAAGTAACCTCTTTTTTTTGTTGGTAGTGATTTTATTTTTTTATTTTTAGGTGTTGTGGGTTGAATTGCATCCTCCCAAAAGATGCATTCAATTCCTAACTCCTGAATGACTTTATCTGGAAATAGAGTTTTTACAGATATAATCAAGTTAAAATGAGTTTATACTAGATTAAGGTGGCCTTATTCCAATAACTAGTTTCCTTATAAGAGAGGGAGAAATTTGGACATAGACATACATAAGAACACCATGAGATAACATAGGAAGAAATTTCAGTGAAGTGTCTATAAGCCAAGAAACACCAAGAATTGCCAGCAACTACTAGAAGCTAAGAAAAGACAAAGAAAAATCCTCCCCTAGAGTCTTCAAAGAGAACATGGCCTGGCCAACACCTACATTTAATACTTTTCAGTTTCAGAATTGTGAGAGAATAAATTTCTGTTCTTCTAAGCCATATAGTTCTTGGAAATATGTTATTGTAGCCCCAGGACCCTAAGATGTTAGGGTTCTAAAATTTTTCTAGGCTGTGTTTAAGCATGACTCTTATTGATTGTATTTGATACTAGGTCTACTCTATAAATCTAAAGAGGAAATTTTTCTTACTAAAGCAAAATAAAAATTTTACTTACTATTTCTTTGATTAATTTCTTTCCTCTAATTTTCTGTATTTTCTTCTGGAGCACACTAACTCATGAAGAGAACTTATCATCATTGCACTGACAATATTTACTTCGTATTCATAAACACAAAATAAAGGCTTGACTTCAGTCTGTTTTGGTTGTAGCTTCTACTCAATAATCCTGATGATTGTTCTAGAGATCCTTCCTATTTATTCTGAGTATGGAATTTCTCTGAGCTTCCCTTTTAATATCTTATCTCTGCATAAGTTTTGGCTGTGGTTTTCTTCTCTAACCTTATTTGTCTACCATCTGGTCCTATCTACTTTCTGTTTTCTTTCTTTCTTTCTTTCTTTCTTTCTTTCTTTCTTTCTTTCTTTCTTTCTTTCTTTCTTTCTTTTACAATATCTGGCCTATTGTTTAAATCTATTCTTGTTTTACATATTTATGCTTCATAAACATATTTTCTTTTTGTTATATCAATAGAATTGCTGGCAGGATAGGAAGTGAATGTATGTACTCAGTCTGTCATTTTGAGTCAGGCCACTGATGTTTTTTATTTACTTAAATTTATATATTTTTTTCCCAGCAGACCTGTCAAACCATATTGATATTATAGAATATTTTCTGTATTTTTTTTTACTTTGTCTAGGATCTAAGCATTTGTGGTTGCTTCTAAGAATAAACAACATATTTTTCCCCTCCATGAGAGAATTACTGGTTTTATGCAAACTGAAATTTTTTCTAACCCCTTTTATATCAGAATAGAGGTTCGACAGTACTTGGATCATATCTCCTACCTAACAACAATCCCTTAACATCCTTTTTTTCCCCCTTAATATTCTTTAGTGTACCCAGGTTTGAATTTATTTATGTTTCCAAGTGGTTGTGTATATGAGTGTCAGCCCCTAAATTTGGGATAAGGTTAACTTGTTTACATTAGTAAATTGCCAATTTAGATGCTTTTTTCCTTTATTTTTTTTTTATTTTTTTTTCCCAAATGCTGCAATTAGTCCAGTTAGATTTTCTGTTTCATAGAAATGCAAGTAATAACAATTATATAATAAAAAGAAAAATAGTTACAATACTGCCAGTATTATTTCCTAAGACAAATTTAATACTACAGAAGGATTTTCAGATTTCTCTTACACTGGCAGATAATCTTAAGTACATTTGGGATGAACTGACCCGAAGATAATCTGTTGAATTAGCAAAAATCAATTGAAAGAAATATAAAATATACATGAGACTAAGGATTTCAAAAGTAAAAATAAGTATACAATATACAAAAGAAGTTAAGCAGGTTTTGTTTTTTATTTCTATTTCATTTTATTTGAAGTTTTAAGAAAAACTGTTTTTCTAGGATTTTATTAAATTAGCTGTAGGAAAACACTTCATATCCCTTAAACTTCAGGAGCAGGGCAGTGAGATAATTTTTAAATTTTTAAAAATTTTTTCTTGGTTTTATTTGACATTTTGCAATATTTCAGAAAAGTATAGAAAATAATATAATAAATACCTATGTACCTACCACCCACGTTCACCTGTTAACATTCTGGAAAATTTACATGTCTCATGTTTTAAAGGTTAAGATAATTTGAAGGCCCACTTAACTGCCTACATGCTGATTTCCCTTTTTCCCTAGGTATAGTCACTGTTCTGAGTAAGTAAGAATTCTATCTTTCTGGGGTTTTTTTATTTTTTATTACTATGCATTTCTTTTTTTCCTCTTTATTGTTTATTTCTTGACTATATGTTCTTTTCCTATGATATATAAAGTTATTCCTTATTTTTTTCCTAAATCAAGGATTTTGGCTTTACCTCACCCTCCCTAACCCATCTATTATTATTTATAAATATTTTAGTTTTATCTTTCTAAGCCCCTAAATTGGTTATTATTTTACTTTAAAATCAATAGTTAATTAAATTTGCTAATATATTTTTACCAATCTTTATGCTTACTGTGTTTTTAGGGTTTTTATTCTTTTTCTGTAGTTTTAATCTTGCTACATCTTTGCATAATTCTTTCTAGGAAAAATATGAACAGTAAATTCTTTTATTTTCTGTGTCTAAAAATATCTTTTTACTTCTTTCTCGAGTCTGTTCTAGATGGACAATTAGCTTCCCTTGGCACTTTAACTGTAAGTTATTGTCTTCTGGCATACTTTGTTGCTCTTGAGAAGTTTACCTTTAATCTAAATGTAGTTTTTTTGTGTGGAACTCTGTCTTTCTTCTCTGGTATATTTAAAGTTGTTTTTTTTCTTTATTTTTGATATTCTGAAGTTTCACTAGGTTGTATCGAGCTGTAGATATAGTTTTAGTTTTTATGCTTCTCCCTCAAAGTTAATTGCCAAGATTAAGACTTATTTTTATTAAAAACTGGAAATATTTAATTATTATAGTTTTAATTCTATTTTTATCTTTTAAAACTGAAATAGACTGTTTTATCATTTAAAATTTTTTAGTTTGTCAGCTTTCTTATTTTTTTACTCACATGGTCAGAAACATTAATTTGCAGGCTAATATTGACAAAGTTTCCATTTCAACCCCACCCTTCCAGCCTAGAAGTTTAATAGTTGCCTCTTTGCAATTTTCACTTTTCATGTTAAATCTATAACTATTTATGTGTCAAGAGAAGAAGAAATCCTCAAAATGTGTACTTACTGTGTTTGTTTTGGCAAGATTACTTGGGAAACAATTTTCAAGTTGTACCTTAATGACTGAATTATAATTAAAATATATACATTTGTATACATGTACACATATATATATTTTATATTTTCAAGGCTAATAACAAAGTCCTCAAATTAATATTTTAAATATATTATGTATTTTCTTACATTATTATTTGAAAAACATACAAAGTCTCAGAAGCAAGCATTTGTCCATTACTGAATGAGGAAATCTGTGTTGATTTTATGTCTCTGTGGAATTTGAATACAAACCAATTGGGGAAAACTCAAAAGAAAAAAGTCATTTTCACATTTAGCAATTAATTGCTTATTTTCTAAGGCACCTTGAGTACTGTTCTCACTAAAATAAATAATGCCATCTACTGGTTGAATTTTGTCATAAAAAGAGAGTCAAGTAAAATGACAGTTGAGATTTCACATTACACATAATTTGATTCCCTGCTTTTACCCTCAGTAAAGACCTAGAAGTAGAATGCTGACCTAAAACATTTAGCTATTTCCATTCAATAATGATACCATCTTTATGGGTGACGGGGGACATAGAGACTTGCAACTAGGCACATGTGAGTAGGTAAACAAGATTTTTTTTCATAACACGTTAGCATTCTCTAATTTTTTTTAAATTATTTTCTTCAGTGGAAAAACTATTTTGAAATGTAATAAATTATAGGTACTGAATAGTCTTTAGTATTATTGTAACATAAGAAGAAATACTTTAGCTTCTGGACCAGACAGAATGATTTACATGTTAGTGCATCTGCCCTTAATTACTTGTTCCTTCTAGAAGGCTGGGGTTGGGGTTACTTGGTATCTTTGTCAGCTTAAGGTTCAGTAGTGAGTGACAAGGAGGCAGCAGTTAGCATGAGAAAACAGCTAAGTTAGATGACAGTGACATATCCCAAATAAAAGCTTAGTTTATAGGTTATTGTATTAAAGTTTTAGAATACAATGGTAACTTTCCTATAAAAATCATGACAGTAAATAGTTATTTACAAGATAGGCTTATTATGTCTTATTAGATTTTATTTCAGCCAGAAGGCTCAAATTCCAACCCTTGATATTACCTTCCTGGGGTCTACAACCCCTAAAGGCACTTTCATTATTCACTGAAACCTAAGATTATGGGAGACCTTAATATTTTGATCATAAATAATATTGTTTATAGGTAATACACCCCTCATTACAATCCCCTATATAATCAACTATAGCTATCTAGAGCCATAACTGTAAGAATAGTTATCAATCAAATAAATCTCAAATTAAGAATCTCAAGGACCCAGTGTCCCTTTTAAGATAAATGTTTTAAATTTTAGCTTCTTAGTAAAGCAAATCCTTATTTTATTTTCAAAATTATTGATGGAAGCAAAATTTGTATAAATTTTAAAGAAAAAGCTTTTCCCTCAGTCGATGATTATCAGGGTTCAAAGTCATAAATTTATGTCGTAAATAAAATATTAAAAATATCAGCTGCTTTTGGAGTTAAACTTTAATACTTCTGATCATTTAAGCTCCATTAAACACATAGATTGAAGCTTTAAGAAGAAAATCATTTCATAATTTTAGACTTATTAAGAGGAAAATAAAGTTTAGTTTGTTGTATTGTTGAAACTGAGTAAAATATGAGGTAGACATTAATACTAAGAAGAGAAATATTTAAAGAATTAATGTAAAAACCACATCTCCATCAAATGCTAAAAAAATTTTTTATTAATTGCCTGAAGGGATAAAAAATGAAGGTCAGAACAATCAATCTCAATTTTCCATCCAGGGAATAAAATGCCCCAAATAACAGAGACTGATACTGGTTAGTCGACACCACTGAGTATTGCAAGGAGATCTGTTTGGTGAAGCCTCACAATTCATGCTCAGATATTTCCTACTGAGACTAAGGAGCCCCTACAGACAACTTGAAATTAAAGTTGGTCCAGAAAAGCATTAACTCAGGTGGTACAGAGCTGCTACTGTCATTAGTCAAGCTAAGCAATCAACATAATAATTGTCCAGGTTTTTCAGTAAAATTAAACATTTCCACATGGCTATAAGAGTTTTGGTGACAGTGTGTCATAGCACTACAGCTTCTGGAGATAAATGTAATTATCATAAACACTAATGGAAATTATGATTGTAAAAGGAGAAGGAAAAAAAGGCCTTTGCTCAAGTAGTATGTGTTAACGTTAGTGTCAGCCATGGAAAGCCACTGAGAAACCTCTCTTTGATGACATAACTTTTCTTCATCAAGTGAAATTAAAACCAAGTCATTAAGGGTCTATTATTTGTAAAATGATACAAATGAAACAAAACAATATGGGTCAAGCCTTTAAGTTAAATTTCTTTTGGGGAATAGCAGACTGGAAAATGAGATAGTGAATTAGAGAAACTATATTCTTTTCATTTCTAACTAGTTTCCTTGATTCTGCAGCAACAAAATTCTCACTATGAGTTCCTCCTCCTGCTCCAACACTTACTTTCTCCTCTTCACTCCTTTTGTGGACTGAATTGCATGTCCCCCAAAGTTATATATTGAACAACCTCCAATCTGACTATTTCTTGATATTAGGTCTTTAGGAAGGTAATTAAGTTTAAACAAGGTCATAAAGATGGGGCCTTAATCCAGTAAAACTGGTGTCCTTATAAAATGAAGGACACAGCTCACTCTCTCTTTCTTTCCTCATGTACCAGGGGACAAGCCACGCAAGGAATCCATGAGAAGGCTGCAATCTACAAGCCAAAATGAGAGCTTTCACCAGAAACCTAACCTGCAGACACTCAGTCTTATACTTCCAGTTTCTAAAACTGTAAGAAAATAAATGTCTGTTGTTTAAGCCATCCAGCCTGTGGTATTTTGGAATGGCAGCCTGATCAGACTAATATAACCCCAAATGCCATGTTAATAAAATTACGCATAAATAGCACAAAAGTTAAAGTATTAAATAAAAGTCATTTGGAGAAACAAAATTATTCATAAAACTGACTAACCCAATCTGGCTATTTCTACTTGTTCTCCTCTTTCTCTTCCTCTTCCTCTTCCCCTTTTTTCCTTGCTCGTCCCCCCTGCTTTTTTACTTCATTATTGTTGTTGTTGTTATAATATTATTAATATTATATAGTGCTACCAACTTTAACAACTGTCATATTAACTCTGTAGTTACCCACACCCCTCCCCGCCAAGTTTTTAGACATATAATGACATGGGAACTAATTTTTATAAATCATCTACTATGTACTGTTCTAGGATCTTCATACATGATTTATTGTTTTCAAACTCCAAAATGTCATACTGTGTCTTTTTTAGATATAAAAAAAATATATTGTCTATGGTTATAAACAGTGTTTGGGGAAATCAAAACCCTATGCATTCATGGCATCCCCAGAACCTGTAGCTCGCTCACTACACCATCATGCCTCAGGAGCGCAATTCGGCAAGAGTGTTTCCAAATTCATTTTTTTACCTAAGCTTATTATGCTAGTCCATTAGTTGGAAGGTAGCCTAAGTGGGTCCCAGTGCAGGGGTCTGATTTTTATTAGCTGAGTTATCCTACATGACCACAATCTTATTGGAACCTCCTCTAGCTGTTTTTTATCTTTACAAACAAAATACGTGGAAAGTCCAAGTATCAAACTTATATTTCTGAAAAAATATTTAATTTTTAATTCTTTAATTTCTTAATTCAATATCATTTGACTTTTAAATATGTAGACATTCTTGTGTCAAAACTGCCATTTGAAGGAAAAAGTTGTCTAGTGAATGTTTTCTTAAATATATAATGTCTTAAAAATAATCAATGACATTTTATTTTGATTACAGAATTTTTTTTCCTGATATTTACTTTTTGGATCTTTTTAGTTCTGCTTTAGTCAATTAAATTTTTTTCTAAAAATAGAAATAGATATTTTAAAAGTTCCATCACTACAGAAGAATATAAAAAAGGAAACCAATAATCCCATGGCCAGAATTTAAAAATTTTTATTAATAGATTGGAACCAGGAAAAAAGAAAAAAAAAAAACTCAGAAAAATAAATAATGACTAAATCAGGGAAAATATTTTATAATATCTGGGGTTTTTGTAGTTTATTTGGGTTTTGTTTGGAGGAAAGTTCACGTTTTATAAAATGTAACTATGTAAAATAGTTAAACATTTAGATATCTGTGTTGAAATAATGATCATACAGTCAAAGCTAAAAATAATACCTGAAATACAAATGCTGTTGGATTAGGTTTTTTGGGGTTGTGGAGCTGGGGAGAGTACCGTTTTTCTAATGCAGCACACAATTACTGTCTGAATATTTATTTAGGTAATCTTTTTTTCACTTCTTTTTAGATCTTTCCCCCCATTGTTTTATTAGTCCTGTTTCTGCTGAATGATATCATGGCTATGCTGGGATGGACAAGGACCTGAGTAACATCATTTGCATTTCTTCCTAGCAAGCTAATTAAAGACATACTAAGTCCTTGTATTTCATTATAGCACCTAAGAAATACATCAAAAGAAGCTGAGAGTTCTATGGACAATGGAGAAAAGGCCCAACCTTGGCCAAACAAATATAAACCCAAGAACACATTAAAACTAGATAATATTTAGACTGTTTAACTATTTTGTTTTCAGGACTTAATGTTCATTAAAAATGTTTATAGATTCATTTACAACCGTTATCCTCTTACAACAGAAGTCACATTCTCACATGAGTCCAACTAGGTCAAATGGCAAGATCAGGAACACAAATGCAAGGTTCATAATGAATTTGCACCAGACACTCCTAAAGCTACATACAATAGGATGAGGTAGCTCAATTGGAAACTTCTAAAAGCAGGCTGTTGTACCCATGGGGCAATGACTTCCAGACATTGCTACAATATTGAGTCATGTCAAGCTAGCAATTCAGGTCAATGATCAGGGAGAATACAGCCTTTTAAAAAATATTCTCTGGTCAAACACTTCAGAAAGCAAGTGTCAAACAATAATTACTTAGAACAGTGTTTGAAAAATGCTTGTCAGTGAATTTCTTAAATTGTCCAAGTAACAGTTTTATGAGAACTGATAGTAAAAGCTTCTTAAAATATTACCTCAGAACTAATAAGAATTATTTTTGCCCTTTCAGAATCAAAAGGCTTCTATAATTTTTCATTACTTAGGCTTTATTAATAAAGTTAATTCTACAAAATTATAGTTTAATACTTTAAAAATGTTAAAATGAATGCTAAAGAAAAATAGTTCATAGTAAGCAAACTAACATGGATAAAATATTCAAGTAATATACACTGGCATCAAGATTTGGAAATATATACATACGTGTGTGTATATATATGTGTATATATATATATTTATATTTTAAGTCAAACAAGGCAATATTTTTTAAGCCCTTAGTGTTGTGTAAAAGGAGTGTTGGTCTCAGTAATTTTTGGTTAATTCTATCTTGGAGCAGTAGCACCTAATTCCCATGGTGATATGAGGGAATATTGCCAAAGGATGGACATAATTTAGAGAAGTGTCAAACTTTGGTTTTGGCTTTGGCATTTGGCCAAAGTCTAACATTTGGATTTGAATTTAGTCTTATTCTTTGAAAGTCCAAATGCTTCCTCCTGCCACATTATTTCTGGCATAGTCAACATGCAGTGTGATCTGAACAATCATATAGATGATTACAATCATAGCCAAGCAGATAAAATCAGTGGTATAAACAAGGAACAAGAATATATACTTCAGATCTATTGTTAATATCAAATATAGGTAACTTGTTAATATCAAATATAGGTAACTTGGAGTGAAAATCTTTTCATGATAAAATTTTATCAATTAATTTAAAATATAAGTGTATATTTATTACTGCAGTAGTAAAATCAAACAGTAATTAAGTTGTTGTAAAAGTTGTTCATTACATTTACATAAACCCTTTTAAGAACTTTTAAATAATAAAATAGAGAAATAGACTGATTTCTGAATATTAAGAGGAAATATATTACGTAGACAAATTTCAGGAAGAACATTATATTCTTTGGAGCCAACAAAGTACAATAAATCATTTTAATGCTAAAAAATAAAAAATAAATACGAGGTCATATTAATTTTTCTATTTTTATAGAATTTTTTAGGGACTAGTATGTACAACATTAAATAAAACAACGTTCAAGAACTCTACTGTTTAATTACTTAATTCACATTTTAGTTATAAATTTTGCAATAAAAAGTTCTATTTGGTAGTTTTTAGTCTTAGAAAAGGGGACTTAACAGATGAATACTAGCTTTTCCTCCTTTGTTCATCACATGTAACAGGTGGTAACAGTATCATGAGCAGAAGAAACCTAAGCAGAACAAGCCAAAAGATACCTGGCATTAATTTAGTTTCCTAAATGTTCAATGTAGTGGCTAATGAAACAATCTTGTTTGTCACAGTGGTGAGACATAATTGTTCCTGCACAATAAAGCTCAACAATTAATTATTAAAATAATTAATTTACAAATTAAAATTTCAGAATTATTTTTTTATCCTAGATATGTCAATTCTAGAAGATGATAGTCTGCTTTGGTCACTTACAGATTTATGACACTTAGCTATTTGACATTTTTGTTAATGTGTATGTATCATATACACGTGTGTATACACACACATTAACATGTACAGACACATGTACACACACTCATATATACATATACATGACTATATAGGTGCATATGACTACATATATACATAACTACATTGGGGAAATTAATTTCTAATCATGAAGAAAATATGTACTCATTATAGAAAAGCTTGAAAATTCAGAATTTTAAAAATACAAAACTCATTTCTGCATCCCTACAAAAGTATAATATATAATTTCAGTTTTTCGCATATGAATAATTCACATGTACACATTCACACACAAACACATACACACACACACACACACACTTTCACTATCTTTAGGTTATATAGACAAAAATTTTTAAATGCCAAAGAGATACTTTTTAATCCTTCAGGATATAATTTTTTTGTAAATAATTATTTTGCATCATTAAAAAAATTTTATGGGACACTCAGTAGACTGAGGCAGAGTTTGAGCCTTGGGCTCATATCTTATAAGTCAAATTGTCCCTATATTTCATGAAGTCTCTGATAATTTTTCTTTTATTTTTTCTTAGAGTTCAACAAAATATCTGAAACCACAACCAGACTCAGTTTTGTGATGCACATACAAAAGAAGTAATTTTGTTTTCTTAGAATGGAGGTGAGCAATGAACAGTGACATCTAACTTCATGATAGTCTCTATATTTTCAGTGGCTGAGTTCTGAAGAAAAGACAAAATGTACTGACAATCTTATAAGGTTTATTTTATCAGATCCCCTTCCCCACTGTAGAGTTCTCACTTGCTACTACTAGCTGCTGAAATCTGAAAGATACTGTATTTATTAGTAGAAAAACTTTCTTCACAAGTTGCTATAGTTCAGACAGAAAAGTCTTTTCTTCCTCTCCTTCACTTTGATTCATTTGAGGAAGCTACATTATCTATTGATTTACCTAGAGCTGGTAATTGAAGAAAAACAATGAACCTTTCCTTGTTTCTACTTTCTCCACCTCTGTTTACTATTATTCATGTATCTTTTTCTAATACACTACTTGAATTTTTTGGAACCAATAACAAAAATTGACATTAATTCATTTTAAATTGAATTTCTAAAGATTTAGCTCAATCTTCTAATCTCTCTATATGTCATTTCACCCTGTTTCTTTCCCTGGTATATTTTTGGCATAGTAACTATCTTACCTGCAATGTGATAAATACCTATGCTAATTCTTCATGCAAAGAATTAATAAAATGGTAACATATTGGGATCAATTTATTAATAGCTTCTAAAAGGGTAATGAAAGCACATTCTTTTCTTATTAATTAATTAATTAATTAATTACATTAAATACATTATTATCTAGCCTGTATTTCTGGCATTATCCTTAATGATATCTTGAGATACTTTGTCAAATATCTTGTTGATTGTGGATACACAAGGGAAACAAGAGAATTTAGGATCATACCAGACATTTGTTATTTAGTTGAATAATATTTCCTACAAATATTAGAATAATTCAATTTTTAATACTATTATATTTTGCTTCTGTAACAGTTTTGTATTTAGTTCAGAAAATATCCGTATACCCACTTAATACCCATATGAATAAATTTAAATTATTTATGACAAAAAGTTTTCTGCCAATTAATTTAAGAGAACCAGTTTTCTAATTACACAGACTTGGATTCATGGCTATGAGATCTTTTCAAAGTTATTTAAATTTTCTGGGCTCCAGTTTCTTCATCTCTAAGTAAGAAATTCTGGTAGATTTTCAGCAAAGACAGGTTTCCTTACCAAAGTCATTATAATTAGCTCAGATAGGCTGCTTTTTTGACTTTTAAATGGCATCAGTATAAATTCTAAGTATTGTATGAACAAGAACTAAAGTGAAATATATTTATTAATGGATCAATAGAAATTTGTGTTTTGAATTTAGAAGCATAACACAGAGTAACAATCAAATAATGCTATACAATAAAACAAAATATGAAATGCCAACCATATATTTTACTCTCTGTTAATACTAGGAACAAGAAAAAAGGAAATTCAAATGTAAGACAAAAGTAATCCCTCCTAAGGAGCAGACCACAATCTAGTAAAGAGAATTTATAGAAAGCCAAAAATTACAATTCAGTACATGGAGTTCTTCAAAAGTAAGTGTGCAAGGTATTTGGTGAATAATAAAAATGGCTCAGTTAACTGCCTCGAGAATATCGAGAGAAGAATCTTACAGAGAAACAAGAGCAGAGGAAACAATCTTGCTATTTAATATAGTTAAGAGAAATTTTAAAGGGAATAGCATTTCTTGCCTAGGAAATGGTAAAGAGTTTGATGTGGTGAAGCATATGGCTGAGTTGGATTCTCCAAAAAATTAAGCTCAATATATATTTGTGAACTTTCTATAACACATTTAGAACTTCGAAACTTTTTCTGTTTCAAAGTACTGTTGATTTAGGAAGATGATGCATTCAAGGACCATTTAGGGGAAATGACATAATGGGCTTTGGAACTAATTATTTTTGAATAATGAAAGAAATAGATCAATATGAATTTAAATTTATATCTTAGGTGACTAAGCAAATATTAAAATAAATATAATTATGAAATCATGGAAGAGTAGCAAATTTGAGGGACATAAGGGGCTTCAGTTTTTCAAGAAAATAATGCATAGTGTAATAATAGCTAGCAGGCACTTATCAATGAAATTCTGATGTTCATAAGAAATTGTAGATGTAGGTATGAATTTTATGTACTATAACATTTATCATTTTATTGTGATTATATGTTATATATGTTTATTGTGGAAAACATAAAATGTAAAATAAAATTTAAAAGTTTCTCTTAACCCTATCTCCTGTTAATAATTACAGGGATAATTTTGGCATATATCTTTCCACAATTAGGCTTATAATGTTTATTCATTTCCCACTTAACTTTATGCCTAAGGTGTATTTCTATGTTCCTACATATTAACTTAAAAATAATCAGGTGTTATATTGTATTATATTATGTAGCCAGATCTAAGAATTATTTAATTAATTTCATACTACTAGATATTTTATGTTTCAATCTGTTATAGTAAAATATTGTTATGTCTACTATTTTTTTATAACTATCTGCATATATCTCTGATTTTCCCCCCAAAAAACTATATTCTCAAATTTAATTTAATGGAATATATAAAAATGTAAGTAGATTGATGGAGAGTTGCAAATTGCCCTCCAGAAAGTTGGTCTCATTTGCATTTACTTCCCTAGTGTGTGAGAAGACCCATTTCACTAGATTTAAGTAATTGTGAAGTTAACTTCATGTTTCCTAATTGACTTTATTGTTCTAAACAAAATGTTTTTGATACCAAAAAGGAAATGAATGTATGGCATGCAGCAATAGCTTTTATCTTTATAATTATGTTAACCTTAAAAATAGATTTCTTAGAACTTGAGTAACCCCTTTTGAGCCAAAGAAAATGTTAATGAGTTGAAGCTTTGGATCCAAATTGGAGATATTTAGTTGTTTACTGTGTGAATGGGAGTCAATGAGAAAGACAGATGGTGTACATACATATGAAATATACCATTTATCAGAATAC
Source organism: Cynopterus sphinx (assembly GCA_030015415.1). NCBI lineage: Eukaryota > Metazoa > Chordata > Mammalia > Chiroptera > Pteropodidae > Cynopterus > Cynopterus sphinx. Next base: position 116,479,362 of record CM057382.1, on the reverse strand, counting down.
TAGGCCATAAAAATAAAATAAAAGGAAAAACATGTAAAATGTAATAATAATGTTAATAATTTTAATACACTATTTTAATTTTCAAATTTTAAGACTTGCTAGGTAGGCAAAAGCTGAAAAGACAAACTAGTAACTGATGAAAGAATTTTCATAGTAAAACCGGAATAAAATAGATTAGGAAACAAATCTGGTAATCCTGATATCTAAACTTTAAGAGTTTTAAAAATGTTATATTAAGCCACTACTAATACAAAATTTTGCACATTAAATGAATTAATTTCATCACATTCAGTTTTATACTGTCTCTGCCTTTAGTAAATTTATTTTTTTGAGTGTTTATAAATTGTGATATCTAAAATCCAGTAACTAATGTAATTTTTCTGTTTTTGCAATGGAAATTTATCTTGAAATACAAGAATGCAAATCTTTTATTATTTGTTTCCTAGATGAATCACACCCCAGAGAAATGCTGGTCATTTGTACAAATTAGAGGAATTATAATCAGAAATAGAGGGTTATGTACATTACTGTAGGACTGTGTTATCATTTATTCATTTCTCTTGAGACTTCTAATTTGTTAGAAAATTGTGAGGTTTTTATTCCACACTCCAGCTTCATTTTCCAATTAGAATTAATGTCTTATTTGTTTTCATTCAGTGCACCAATGTAAATACTGAACAAGAAACTTTAAGACAAAACAATTTTATATTTTTATTATTTTCATAACACTATTTTTCTTTTTAACTTACCTCTCCAAAGGAAAAGAAAACCCCAATTGGTTCCTGAGAATGAAGTAAAGATTTTAAAACAATCTAAAGCTTCAGTAATTTAGAGTTATGATAGAAAGAGTCTCATTACATATCTTTTATTGGGCAATTACTACATACCATTTAGGAAACTAAGCTGTACTTATATTCAGATGGTTTAACAAAATTGCCCAATGTCACATAGTAAATAATGGTGAATATGAGGTTTTAATCTGAGTTTTTCTGATCCCCAAATTCTTATAATAGCAATGAGATGAAGGCAGACTTATGTCACTGGTAACTAAGTGATTAGACTGAGAATGATGTTGATCTCAAATGAAAGACATGGGGCTGCCAGAAACCAACATCTCCCTAAAGCATCCATATTCTGACCATACTGAAGAAAATCCAGTGAGGAACAGCGGCTCACTCAGTGCTTTCTTATGGAATTTTTTAAACTAGTTTGACTCTATGATCTACCTTTGACTCTCTTGTCAATTTTTATCCAATTTGATCTGCCCTTGTTTTTGCATCTAACTCATACTTTTTTCACTCTCATCAGCTACATTCTAGTCCCCCTTTCTCTGGAATAGCTTAAGTCACCTGGATTGGAAGTCCCCACCCACAGGCATGGACTGGTATTTGTCCTATTAGGAGTGGGGCTGCACAGGAGGAGGTGAGGAGTGAAAAAGAGAGCAAAGCTTCATCAGTATCTGCAGCCACTCCCCAGTATTAGCATCTTCACCTTAGCTCCACTTCAGATCATCAGGCATTAGGTTCTCATAGGAGCACCAGTCCCTGGTGCTAAAAAGGTTGGGGACTGCTGTCTTGGATTATAATATTGAATCCTAGTGCTGGTCACAAGATCTTAGAAATTTGATTGTCTTATAATATTTTTATTTTTATAAAAAAATTCCTTCTAGAAGATTATTCTCAATGTATACATGTGTATCACAACATTTATGCATAATATGTACTACAATATTATCTGTCTTTGACTTTAGGTGGTGAACACACAACGCAATATACATGTGATAAATTATTAAATTGTACACTTGAAATCTATGTAATTTTATCAACCAATGTCACTTCAATAGATTTAATTAAAATATTATCTATAATCTGAAAAATTTAGTAGAAAAAAATGAGGATCAGAAAACAGGAGTGGGTTAAATATTTTATGATGCAATAGACTACCATGCATATAGCAAGAAAAAAAACCTGTAATGATGTAGTTTTATATTTTTGATGTTGAACAAATTTTATAACATTGCTAAATTAAAGAGCAAGTTCATTATCTCTACTACTACTATTTTTAAAATTCAATTATTTATTCATCTACTTGACAAACTCAATAAGTATCTACTACATTCTAGGAATTTCTTGGCACCAGAAGTATAGCAGTGACCTAATAAATCCCAGTCCCTGCTATTGTTCATGGAGCTTCATTCTAGAGAGAATGACAAACAGTAATTAAGTAAATAAAGAAGTTCACTAGGATAAGATCAGGTAAGAGGTATAGAGAGTAACAAAATAGGAGGTGGTCAAGAAAGGTCTCTCTGATTAAGATGAACTTGAAACAGAAATCTGAAAGAAATGAGGAGCTAGCCATGTGAATATTTGGGGTTCAGATGTTTCAGTTTAGCAAATAAAAGAACAAGTACAAAGGCTTGCAGGAAAGCACATACGTGGCAGTGTGTTCAAGAATGACAAGAAATTCTGACTATTCTAAAATGGCAAACTGGTGGAAGATACTGAGAGAAGAAGCTATATAAACTGACATACATTTAAAAGGCTGGCTACTGTGTAGACATTAGACAATAAGGGACAAGGGTGGAAATAGTGACATCAATTAGGAGAAATGATGGTGGACCGAGCTAAAGCAATAGCAGTGAAAGTGGAAGACAGTAGTTGGACTCTGGACATATTTTGAAGTTTGGATATGGGGTTTTTGAGAAAGAAAATTCAAAGATGACTGCAAGAAAGTAAATACTAGTGCATGTACTTATGTATATAAGCATAGAAAAAAAGTAGAGAGCTATAATAAATGTTTTAGTGGTTTTTCAGAAGCAGAAATTTCATTTTACATTTTTTTTTATTTATAAATATAAAATATTTGTGAAACAAAGATGCAAGAGAAAGCACTTTGCTTAAGAATGTAGTTGATCGAAGTTATGGTTAGGCATTTTCCTTCTCTTTACACTTTAATAGTCTATAAAATGACTTTTAAATTCCACAAAAGATCAACATTTGACAATCTTAGTGATATTTTACTGATACAAAAGTGACCACAAAAGCATTGAGAGATTAAGTATGAACATTGTTTGCATTAACTTAAAAAAAAGGTGAATTTTTAGTTAAAGAAAGTTTGTAGTGGCATCATCTTTAAATAATCTCTATTTCTTACCTTCATGTTGAAATATTTTACCTCATTGAAAAGTAAAATATATTAATAACTGCAAATAAATAATTTTATATTTATCATTTTTGAAAGTTGGAAAACATTCTCTTCTCTGGAACAAAACATATCCAAACCCATGGTAATTTGGCCTACTTTTTAAAACAAGAAAGTCTTCATTGCTTAATTTTGCATGTGAATTATACCTTATCTTTTGATGTGAAGTTTGATCTTCTCACTCTCTCCAATGTTATTCTATAGTATATTATTTCTGAAAGTATTTTTAGATAATGTTTAAATCCCCTACCACATGATTTCCTTTTTCTGATTTCTTCTCTCAATTATTTTTTACCTTGAGATGTTTACTTAATTATTTCTAGGCTTCTAGAATATGTTTCATGAACATATGAAAGGTGCTCAAAAATATTTGTCGTGGTGGGTAAATTCTAAGATGTTTCTCAATTACCTCTTCCGCCTATTATTTAAGATTTTGAGTATTCCTCTCGAGTATGGGCTAATCTAGCAGCTTGCTTGTAACCAGCAGAATACAGGAAGAGTAATGGAATGTCTTTCTGTGATTAGCTTACGTAAGAGAGTAACTTCTTTTTTTTTGCCAGCAGACTCTCCTTTTGCTGGCTTAGATGAAGATATACAGAGAAGTCCACTTGGCAATGAACTGAGAGCCACTTTGGCCACTGTCCAGAAAGCAACTGGGGCCTTCAGCTTAACAGCCTGCAAGACCTAAACCCTGCCAATATTCATGACAGCTGGTAAGTGAATCCTTCCCTAGTTGAGCTTTTGAAAGAATTTGACACTGGCTGACACCTTGATTTAAGCCTCATGAGAACTTATAGGATGCAGCTAAGTAATACCCAGATTTCTAGAGACAGAGATAATAAATGTGTATTGTTCTAAACTGCTAACTTTGTAGTAATTTGTTACACCATAATAGATAACTAATATTTATAGAATAAATTAACAAATATGTCCCAGCTTCCCACCTGTACAATGAGAAAAAAATAAAAACAGCTAAAATAAAAATGGGCTTTTTGTCAGAATTAAGTAAAACATCAATATTTGTCATGTAGTAAGTGTTCAATAAATATTATTTGATATCATCATTGGGTGAACACAATTTTTTACAATATATAATTCCTATCTGAAATGTCTAGAGCTGTTATAGCAGAGGGATGGAGATTAAATTAAAAGTAGAGTAGGAGGCATCACATTTCCTGATTTCAAACTATGTTGCAAAACTATAGTAATCAAAAGAGTATGGTATTGGCATAAGAAACAAACACATAGATCCGTGGAACAGAATAAGAGTCTAAAAAAAAAAAAAAAAACTCATGCATATATGGTCAATTAATTTATGATGAAGGAGCCAAGAATATTCAAAGGGTAAAAAGTATTTTTTTTAATAGGTAGTTTTGGAAAAACTAAACAGCTGCATGCAAAATAATAAAACTGAACTGCTACCTTGTAACATACTCAAAAATTAACTCCAAATGGATTAAAGACTTGAATGTAAGGCTTGGACCCATTAAATTCCTCAAAAAAAAAAAAAAAAACTTAGGTATTAAGCTCCTTGGCATGATCTTGATTATTTTATTTGGGGTGGGGATGGAGCTGGGATTTGACAGCAAAAGCAAAGGCAACAAAAGTAAAAATAAACAAGTGGAATTATATCAAACTAAAAAGTTTCTGCACAGCAAAGGAAACCATCAAAAAAATAAGTTGATCTAATGAAAAGAATATATTTGCAAATCATATATCTGATAAGGGGTCAATATAAAAAATATACAGAAAAAAACTCATACAACTCAATAGCAAAATAATAAACAATCTAATTTTTAAAGGGGTATAGGGTCTGAATAGACATTTTCAGAAAAAGACAAACATAGACCAACAGGTACATGAAAAGGTGCTTAACATCAATAATCATCAGGGAATGCAAATAAAATCATAATGAAATATCATCTCACACCTATTAGAATAGCTATTATCGAAAACACAAGAAATGACAAGTGTTAGTGAGGCTATGGAGAAAAGTGAACCCCGATACACTGCTGCTGAGAATGTAAATTGTTGTAGAAACTAGAGAAAACAGTATGAAGCTTCCTCAAAAAATTAAAAATAGAACTACTTTATGATCCATCGATTTCATTTCTGGGTATTTATCGGAAGAGAACTAAAACACTAACTCAAAAATATATGTACCCCCAAGTTTATTGCATCATTATTTATAATAGGGAATGTAGTAAAGTGCCCATCAATAGGTGAAAGAATAACAAAAATGTGGTATATACATATCTATATATACGCATCACACAATATATTATTTTTTAGCCATAATGAAAAAAATTTTGCCATTTGTTATAGCATGTATTCACCTTGAGGCCATTATGCTAAGTGAAATAAGTCAGAGAAAAACAAACACTATATAACATCACTAATATATAAAATATTTTTAAAATTGCATATTTGAAAGTTGCTAAGAGAGTAAATCTTAAAAGTTCTCATCATAAGAAAATAATTAGTGACTGTATGGAGACATGTTAACTAGAATTATCATGGTAATCATTTTGCTATATACACATAAATATCAATCATTATGTTGTGCATCTGAAACTAATACCTTATATGTCAACTATACCTCAATTTTAAAAAGTAGAATACATTTCTGTATCACTTACCTCTTTTCTGTATTAGTTATGTAACAATATCAAGAGCAGTAGGAGTGGTGGTGAAGATCATCGACTGGATTCAGGTACTGCTTTTGAACTTATGAGCAATATGAATTTAAGGGATTCTGCTTTACCTCATCAAGTCTCAATAAACAATAGAAGCAACTACACTTACTTCACGGGAAAGATTACATCAGATAAAATATATAAGAACTTAATACAGTTGCTAATCCAGAGTTAGCACTCAATAAAAAGCAGCAGATCTTCCCATTGTTGTCCTGAATACCTTTTGGTAAAGAAAGCCTTTGGTGATTCTGGAACTCAAAACTTTCAAAAAATATTTAATGGATAACTGGACCCATATTACTCTGCACCTTTCATTGTGCACTTTGGGTGGAAGCATCCCTGCCCTCTCTGCTCTGTCTTTTTTTTGTTTTGTTTTGTACTTAGTAGTTGTCTTTCCCTTAAAGTTAGGGCCTCTTTGGGTCTGTTTGTCACAAACCAACATAGTATTAATTCATCTTAAATGCAGGTGTCCTTCCTTACAGCCAATCTAAGCAACTTATTTAAAGTGAATAGAAAAATATAATAAAACCCAGTTTGGAGACTTTATCTTAGTTCTAAGGTTTAAACTTTGGGCCAAAGTTTCATATCTATAAATGGGATTATACCCATCTCAGAGAATTTGGGATACAATTAGATGTTAAATGCTATGTCTGCCATATAATGGCTGTTCAATGAAGGACAGTGGTTGCCTAGTTGTTGATATCAGTATTATTATCATGACTGCCATTATCAGTTTTGCAGTCCCAGTACTTAGCAGTACCTAGAGAAATATTTGCTTGTAAATGAATGAATATAGTTATAATTTTACTGCCATTCAAGTAGCATCATCTGGGTCTCTGAGGGAGAGCCATGTTTTCTTTTGGAAACATAAATGTGTATGTTGGTAGCATCTATAGAACATATGCATGGTTCTAAGTGGCAATTATTTGTAGCTTCTGATGATTATGTACCCCAGACATGTGGCTCAGCATACTGGTAAACTCTTAAAAATACAGCTGGTTCAGCCGCTTTAAATAAAAATTACCAGACAAGGAAAAGTGGAAAAACAGATTTATTTATAAACCATCCTACATAGACACAAGGTGCAGTTTTGTTTTTGTGACACACGAGCAACTCTTTAAATATTTATTGTCAACCTGGGGAATTCATGTGTAGGCTGAAGGCATATTTAGGCCTTTAATATGCTATTTCAGCAGGGCCTGCTTAAGGCTGCCCATCTGGAAAATGAAACTTTAGAGCCAATTTAAAACATTTTTTTAAGGACAGTTAAAACTGTTTCTAGCTAATTTTTACCATGACATATGAAAGCAAACCTGGGGCTTTTGTATTTAGAAGTTAACATTTAAACCAGAAAGATATTTTTTTCCAGAATACCTGTAGTAATGTGCTGTGTAGTAAAGCCTAATTTAAATTCTGTTCTGTAAAGCCTGCCTGAAAATGGTGTATGAATCAGAGTAGAGAGATATATTTTCATATCATGGCACCAAAAGCAGTAAAAAATGTAATTAGAATTTTATTCTCATTTCTACACTTCAGACTTAATGGACAGTTTATTGTGTTGAGTCTCTGCCAATTAAATAAAATTCTTCGGAATTTTACCAAGCAAATTTCTAAGTATAATGAGGCAATGTTAAATTTTTTCTTATTTTTTTACCAATTTTAAAATGTGTCATAGGACTCATCAGAATCAGTTCATTCTGTTAGTCTTTCACAAATCACATCTTCTGGATTTGAAGGGCTATTCTTCATTCCTTCCCTCCCACCCCACATTCCCCTACTCTCTTCTTTTCTACCTCCCTCCCTCCTTCTTTCCCTTTCTCTCTTCCTCCTCTCTCCCTTCATCTCTCCCTTCTTTCTTTCTTTCTTTCTTTCTTTCTTTCTTTCTTTCTTTCTTTCTTTCTTTCTTTCTTTCTTTCTTTCTTTCTTTCTTTCTTTCTTTCCTTCCTTCCTTCCTTCCTTCCTTCCTTCCTTCCTTCCTTCCTTCCTTCCTTCCTTTCTTTTCTTTCTTTCTTTCTTTCTTTCTTTCTTTCTTTCTTTCTTTCTTTCTTTCTTTCTTTCTTTCTTTTTCTTTTCTTTCTTTCTTTCTTTCTTTCTTTCTTTCTTTCTTTCTTTTTTTCTTTCCTTTCTTTCTTTCTTTCTTTCTTTCTTTCTTTCTTTCTTTCTTTCTTCCTTCCTTCCTTCCTTCCTTCCTTCCTTCCTTCCTTCCTTCCTTCCTTCCTTCCTTTCTTTCTTTCTTTCTTTCTTTCTTTCTTTCTTTCTTTCTTTCTTTCTTTCTTTCTTTTCTTTCTTTTTTCTTTCTTTCTTTCTTTCTTTCTTTCTTTCTTTCTTTCTTTCTTTTTTCTTTCTTTCTTTCTTTCTTTCTTTCTTTCTTTCTTTCTTTCTTTCTTTCTTCCTTCCTTCCTTCCTTTCCTTTCTTTCTTTCCTTCCTTCCTTCCTTCCTTCCTTCCTTCCTTCCTTCCTTCCTTCCTTTCTTTCTTTCTTTCTTTCTTTCTTTCTTTCTTTCTTTCTTTCTTTCTTTCTTTCTTTCTTTCTTTCTTTCTTTCTTTCTTTCCTTCTTTCCTTCCTTCCTTCCTCCCTCCCTCCCTCCATCCCTCCATCCCTCCCTCCCTCCTTTCCTTCCTTCCTTCCTTTTTTCTTCCTTCCTTTTTTTCTTCCTTCCTTCCTTCCTTCCTTCCTTCCTTCCTTCCTTCCTTCCTTCCTTCCTTCCTTCTGCTCCTTTTTTTCCCTTAGATTATTAAATTTTCTTAGTTATTAAATTTGGTTGGTACTTAAGTGTGAACATATCTAAATATTCAAACCCCTTTCCTCTTCCAATAGTTGAAATTATTTTCTTCCAGAAGCTATATTTAGATTGTTGTTTTCCATAAAATGAAATTATCAAAAAAAAAAAAAAAAGCTGTAGAATACTTAATGTGAGGTGTAAGAAATAAGTATGGGATAGGAAGAATGGAAAGAGAGAGAATGAGAATGAGAGCAGGAGGAAGAACAAGAACTGATTAAGAGATAGAGACATGGAGAGGCCCTGAAGGCTCCAATAGAGACATTGAGGTCACTGACAAAATCCCAACCACATCTCAGAGTATGATCATAATATTTACTCTAAGTAGACTCCACCACCTTGATAGTCAGTGCAAAAAGGCTAATAACAAAAAATTAGTCTTTCTAAAATGATTTTTTTAATTTGAATTAAAAAAATGTTTTACTCGCTTCAAAATCATACTTTCAAGAAATAAAAAAAAAAACATAGGATATAGCTCTTTTTACTTTCAATCTTTTGAATATTACATTCTTGAAATTAATATTAGACTAGAGTAGCCAATATAATCAGATAAAATTCAGGACAGTAACAGTAGATGGCAGGAATGTCTCTCTAAATGTTATGTATTTTTCAAATGAGGTCTAATGTTACTGGAACAAAGAACAAGATCGGAGTTTTCTGCTTGTAATATCTGGGTGCAGATGTAAACAACTTCCCTCTTCCCTAGGTACTTATGTACTTGACAGTTAGGACATTGAGTAAAGGGGTCTCTATGCACATATTACCTCGGGTTTCATGCACTTTTAAAGTGGTGACTATCATTAGCAGAACTCTATAATCCTCGGTGCCAGTTCCTCAAATGTACTTACAATTAGAGAACCTTATAAAGTCATACCCCACATAACAATGTTTCAGTTGATGACAAACTGCTCATATAACGATGGTCCTGTAAGATAATGATGAAGTTTAAAATCTCCCAGTGACATTGTAGCCATAGTAAAGTTGTAGCACACGGCATTGCTTACTTGTTTGGGGTGATGCTCGTGTAAACAACCCTACATGCTGACAGTTGTATCAAAGTATAGCACATACAATTATGTACAGTATATAAAACTTGATCTTGATAATAAACGGTTATGTTACTGGTTTATCTATTTACTATAGCATGCTTTTATTGTCATTTTAGTGTGTACTCTTTCTACTTATAAACAAATTTTACTGTATGCCATGTTATACTGGCTGCGGCCTCATATGTCTCGTGTTCACCATCAGATTGCATCGTTTTCTTTTGTGCTTGATTTAATCTTATGTTGTTTTGTTCAGTAACATGCTGTACAGGCTTGTAGCCTAGGAGCAACTGGCTAAACCATCTAGGCAAGGTGAGTAGGAGGCTTAGGCTACACCATCTAGGTTCGCGTAAGCATACTCTATAACACTCACAACAATGAAATTGCCTTAGGATGCATTTCTCAGAATGTTACTCTGTTGTTAAGCAGAGCATGACTGGTATTGGGCAATTATTGCCCTTACTAAAGAGAGAATTATTGAGAGAGCTATTTTCAAAGAGCTCACATGACTAGATCCCTCCTTTACTACATTTATTGGTAGCCTTAAGAGAAAATGTGTTTTCAGTGTCTCAAGTCCTGTTTTCCACTGGTTTCTCTTTTTCTTTCTTTCTTTCTTTCTTTCTTTCTTTCTTTCTTTCTTTCTTTCTTTCTTTCTTTCTTTCTTTCTTTCTTTCTTTCTTTCTTTCTTCTTTCTTTCTTTCTTTCTTTCTTTCTTTCTTTCTTTCTTTCTTTCTTTCTTTCTTTCTTTCTTTCTTTTTCTTCTTTTTGTAATTTAAAATGGTGCCCCATGGTTCAGTGTTATCTAGTAAATATTTAGACATTACCATAAAATTGTAGAAACTAGTGTTTATCAATTTTAAAATTGTGAGCTGACAGTTATAAGTTTTGTAGACCACCTCTGTTTGGACCAAGACTCCTAGAAAACAATGTGTGTTTATTTATTTTCTACAGAACAGTTTCTAGAGGTTTGTGGGTTTTCCCAAGCTGATCCAATTTACATGAATAAGAAACTTCTATTGTATATAAGCCACTCTTTTATGCGTTTTCTGATTTATTCAGCTGATTCTAATTCTGATTCAGCTAGTTATTGAGAATATACAGTGTCGCCAAGGATGGTAACACTTGATTTGAGTCTTGAACTAGATCTTTAGCCAGATGGAACTTACGTTGGGGGAAGGGAAGTTGTTGTGATTTATGAGAATGGAGAAAAGGGGATTAACAACACTATGTTCAAATGTACTACAAGTATACTCAGACTTAAGTCATCAAGGATTACTAAGGAGGCATCCTAAAAGAGGTTACACAGGTATCTCTACTCTCCCCTCTTCATCTTGCACTGTGTCCCAGAAGGCTGACCTCTACAAACTGGATCGACAAGTTTCCTTGCCCTCTTGCTGCTGCTTGTGTTTAGCCAATTGAAAGTACCAGTAGAATCTAGAATGAAGAAAGAGAGCAAGGTATTTTCTCAGCTTTTTTTCCTGCAAGGCCACTCAGGGTCAGCTGTAGCCCATTACCAGTGGTCCCAGCTTATGTCAGGTGGCACTTTTCCTTTGGGCCCCAGTGACCGCTCTTTTCTTTTTGTTCCCTTAAACCTAGGAGTAGTAACAACATCCTGTTACCAGGCTAGAGGATCTACAGTCTCTGTGATTTCCCTACATCTTGTTGATACTTATAATGGTCCATTATTAAACACTCTTCAAATGAACCCAATTTCAATAAGCTTTTTGTTTTTTCATGGGACCCTGACCAAAAAGTTTTATTTGTTTTATTTTGCTAATTTAGAGCATTTATTAAAAACAGTAGAAACAAACTACTCAGTAAAACTACTTATATTTCAAAACACCTGAAGGGATTTTGTGAACACAACAAGAATTTTTGGAGAATGATTGAAATCACCACAGGAAAATTATGAGAAAACTTATCCTCCAGGTTCTGAGTCCTTGTATACGCCTGGGTCCAAATGTATGCTGTCTCCGATTAAGTGTCACTTTACCATATTGAAAGACTTGTTGGTGAGTCTTTGTTAATGGCATTGTTCAGTTTGTTTCACGAACTAAGTCGTAATCAAATGATTTCTTCAGAGACTCTTCTTTCCTCTCTATTTCACCTAACTCATCTGTTCTACAAATTGCTTGCTCTCCAAATAATAACTTCTTATTAACACCTGAAATGGCTTTTATCTCTTTTCTCAGAACTGTAGCTGTTTTTCTGTTTCGCCTCCTCTACCATATTGCTGAAGAGAAGAAAAGTGTTTTCTTTTATTTTAGAGTCATTTTCTTCTTGCAATAAGAGTTTAAAATGGATTTTCGATTGCTCAGAATGTCACAGCTCTCACGAACACCATTTGGGGGCTCTATCCACTATACATACAAAGTGGTCCTGATATAAGATAGAGGATATCAGAGTCAAAGAAATATACTGGGTGTGTGTAGCTAAAGATTAAACTGGGAATGAGGAGTCATAAATATAAAGATGGAGAGGAGAAAGATGCTTTGGGAACATCCCTGACTCACACGTTATTTTTACGGGTCAAGCAGAGATCTAGGTCAGGAGACTGTTCTTGATGAGCTATACTGGACATCCATGTACAGAAAGATACAAAACACCAAGGGTCAACAAGAATCCAAAGAGTCATTGAAATATTGAGAAACTACTATGTGCGAGAAATGATAAGAATATTTATCAACTTGAATTGGTCTACAATTTGAAATTCATTTTCTATGGTTATCAATAGATATTGGTGTTATTTCTCCATACTTTCATTTCAAATCATTTTGGTGAAATATTATAATTCTTTTTGGAAAAAAAAGTTAATACTGATAGGCCTGTTTTCCATTCTATTTTTCTCCTTTTGTCAGCCAGCTCTTGCTGTAGTCCTGGGGCAGAGGGTGGGTGATGGTGGTGCAAAGCCTCATGTACCTTTTTAAGATCTAAAAAATCTTTTTCAGAATCCCCAGCTATCTTCTCCTCATGTCTCATCAACCTAAATTATGTCATACTGTAATCCCCAACCAATCATTGTCAATAGGTGATAAAATTACCAAAATTGTCTTAATCAATTCATAATTATCCAATAAACAAAACTGGATTATCAAGATTTCTGCTCTGAGGCAGTGGCCAGTCCTCCCTGAAGCATTTCCTCTCTTGTAGCGATATCAACAACAACCTGTATTGGGGGTAGGATTGGAAAGAGTCCTATTATATGAAGAGGGAAATAGCTATTAGCAGACAATCACCAATGTCTGTGAGAGAGACTAGAAAACCTGAAGACTATGCACATGCAAGAGACTATACCTGAGAAAAGAAAATATAGCAGTAGTGGCAAGATTTCAAGTAATTATTGAGTAGAGAGAAAAAATTTTTTTCCTGGATAGTAGCTTTACTCATTCTCTAGAGTTCTTTATTTAAGTAGCATTTTATCTTTTGTTGGTAAGGGAAAAAAAATGTGGCCAAGGAATATTTATGTTCTACATCAAGGAAGAATTAAATTTTTTTAATTTAATTTCTTTGTCCTGAAAGGCATTCTGCAACTCATGTAACCATGGGTCAAAATATAATTCAATTTTTCCACTGAGCTCATTGACAAATTTTTATCTTAACAGGATTAAGACTTTAAATTAGAAACTTCTCTGATGTTTCCAAAGGCAATAGACTTTTACTGATTTTCTTGCACAACTGATTTCTTGTACATTGCTTGTCTTGTTAAGTTGCCTCTTGTTCAATAAAAATCTCTGTCATCATTACATTCTGTCTTTTTCCTTTTCAGAGGCAATAATGCTTTTCATTTGCCCTTTAGCTCACTAAAAGGGCAAGGTGGCTGTCTCCTGGAATATGAGAAACTGTATTCTGAAATGTCTTTAAGATACTGTAAATATTACAAGAAAAAATGGTAGTCTAGTGCAGTCCTAACATCAGAACCATGAATCCTAAGTCTCATTTCATAAGTGTAGTACAGTATACTATAAGTATAAGAAGTATAGGAAGATGAGCTATGTGAGTACAGTATACTATTAAGTAAAGTGAGATCCTGTGTGTGAGTATAAACTTATACTTTCATTCTAGAAAAGTATATATTTTGTAAAAGCTTTCTTCCTTCATTTATCTCTCAGTGAGTAGCACTTGGGAAGACTGACCTTCTCAAAGACGTTTTGGTATGTGTGAATATCAGTCAATTTATAGATCCATTTCCAAATAAGGAAGCCTGAGTTCTCTGGAGAGCTGGCCCAGTTCTGAAAGGAAAGCTTAAAGTAGCATGTCTGTCTATGAGCAGAGGTTATCTAATATTAGCTTCTGCATGAAGAAAGACAAATTGTGCTAGCCATTAATCACTGCATAACAGACTGATCTCATGAAAGAATTTTAAATTAGCGATAGTTTTATTTGAAGGAAATACAAAACTGCATTTCGGCCAGATTAATCAAGTTTTTGATTCTTTTGGTTATCTTTTCCAATTTTTCCAAAAAATATTTAGTATTCAAATCTGATTTCATTCGAAGTTTGAGAAAATGTGAATGATCATGTGCATTGTAATTATTTTAATGTCAGCAGGTGATAAAAATATGAGTGCTATACAAAATATAAGAACGTCTCTGTTCCTAACCAGAAACAATGATCTTGGCTAAAGTAAATTTTGGGAAAAAAGAAAAAAAAACTCACAGCCTAAAAAGTTGTCATAGTGTGCTGGCTGGGACTTGAAGATCAGTGGGAAAATTATAGTAATTTGGTTAAATTTATGCATCTAAGTTAGACTGCCTGGGTTCAGATTCCAGCTACATGATTTTTTTCTGTGTGACATTGAAATGTTCTTTAAAGTCTCTGTACTTTAGTATCCTTATCTGCAAGATAGTAATGATTACAATAATAGCAGATTTGAATTGCTGAGACCATTAAATTAGATAGTATGAAATACTTTAAGGATACATGTTAGTATTAAGTATTATATCATCTCACTGAGTTTAAAAGTTATTTGAGGACAGCTATGTGGTTCTGCTTGTCAGAGATCTAGCTGTAGAACTATGCACTCTGTAATATAGAAGGAAAGAATTAACCTAAAATCTAGATTTGTGGTATTCTAAGGTGCTTTTGTTTTCATTTAAATAAGGCAAAAATACTCTTCAAAAGGAATATTATGACTCAAAAACAGAGAAGAGTGGAGGACCACAAAAAGCCATGGGGTTGTAGGGAAGACCATCTTAAAGAATCAATGTTTTAGCTGAGTCCTACAGAATGAGTGGGATTTACTCAGGAGAGGAGTGTGGAAATGAGAGGAGATTCTTCTAGAGGTTAGAAAGAGCATAGAGTTGAAAACCATTAATTCTGACAGAATTCAAGAGTGTGAAGCGGGTGTAGAAAGAAATGGGGCTTAAGAGTAAGCATTGCCAGATCATAAGGGTTCATACAAATCTAGTTGAGAACTTTGGACTTTATCCTTAGGGCAGTGAATATCCATTAAAGAGTTTTAAATATGAGAGTAATATCAAATTTGTTTTTAGGAAAACCACTCTGGCTATAGTGGGCAGAAGGAAGCTGAGAGGGCAAGGATATCATTTAGGAGATTGTTGCAGTCATTTAATAAGAAAAGACAGTCAGTGAAGCCAAGACAGTGGCATCAGATCTCTCGCTCCCCTTAACTCTCTTGCCTCCTTCCCACTCATCTATAGTGCTAATATCTTAGCCCTGGTTAAATCTAATTTTTGTCAATTGTATGTCTGTCCCCAAGGAGATACATGTGACTGAGGATAAACATACAACTGAGTTGACTGGTCTCATTTTAAATGTATGAAAACAGCTGCTAATGGGCCCTTAAATGTTTCCCAATCACCATATTCTTCATCCTCCATGTCCACTTATCCTCCAATTGTCCTGAAAAAATTTCACTGTTTCTCCCCCCTCTTCAAACTCTTATACTTCCCCATTCTCACTCTCAGCTTATGAATTTTCTTATTTCACCAAAAAACTGAAAATGTCAGAGGGAGATGTGCAAATCTCCACCACTGCATCTAACCATCTACCAACATCAGTACCTGCCACCACCTTTTTTACCACCCAGTTACTACAGGTGAATTTTCCATGCTCCTATCCAAAGTCCAGTCTCTCTCTATTGAATCCCACCTATTCACACCTCCTTTAGAACATCACTTCAGCAATTCTCCCCTTTCTTTATCGTTAATTTTTTTATTCTTAATCTTGCTATGATCATTCAAATACAGTGTTAGTTTCTTATTTTAGAAAAACTTTTTCATATCTCCACTTTCTTTGCCAACTACTACTCTGTTATTTTTGCCCCCTTTCTGCAGCAAATTCCTTGAAAGAGTTGTTTAATCTTCCTTTTTCCAGTTTCTCTCCTTCCTTTTTCTAAACCCACCCCAATTAGGCTCTGGATCACACCACTCCACTAAAATCACTATCAATGTCATCAGTGACTCCTTCTTTGCTCCTGTTGGTCTTGTCCTTGTCTATTCTATCAGTAACATTAGACTCAGTTAATTTTTCTCTACTCCCAGAAAAAAAAATAATTAACTTGGCTTTCAGTATAAGACAACCTTTTGATTTTTATCTTACCTCATTTGATTTTTCCTTCTTGGTATCATTTTTTTTTTCTTTTTTTGGTTCTTCTCTCAACCTCTTAATATTAAAATGCTAGAATGCTCAGGTCCTGGACCTCCTCTCTTCTCTATATTGTCTCAGTGACTGTATCTAATTCTATGAGTTGAATACCTTCCATCTGCTAACAACTCCAAAATGTGTATCTTCAGCCCAATTCTCTCTTAAAAATTTAACGCCCAAAGCCACTCAGAGTACCCTATCAACTGGCCGCAGTAATTGATTTAGGGATAGACATATATAGGCTAGTTTTATAAGATGAACCTTAGTACATGACCTGGGAATTCTAGTGCACAAATTCACTTGTTCTTCAGTGGACACACAGATTTGGCATTTGAAACTCCTGTAGTCAATATTTGTCAGAGGCCCACTCTATGCCTGAGTTTGGAGCCAATATAAAAGGGGACCAAGTCCTAGAGATAGATCGAGATGACCTTGTTTGAGTCTCAAATGAAGTCATATTTCAAGCCAATCCTGCTTTTGGAATATTTAATTTCATGAGGATAAAATTTTCTTTTTGAGGTAGGATTTCTGTTGCTTGAAAATACATGGATTCTGTTTGATACACATACATTAGATATTATATATCTAATATATTATATATTAGATATTACATAATTATTATATTATATATCTCCACATCATATAAGAGGAATAAAACATGCTAAGATGCCTACAGGATTTTCCTGAAGTAATTCATGTATTAATTGATGGCACCAGAACATGATCCAGATCATCTAAGTTTAGACTTCATATTCATAATTATAACTCTGTGCAAGTGGAATTTGGAAATATTGGAATTCAATACCTTATATGATGTGTCCTTCTAAACTATATGTGTATGCTCACACACACACTCTCACTCTAATCAGTATATTAGAATATTAAACAGATGGTTCTATTTCCTAAGAAAATACCAAAGAGTTGATTCTTATTCATTATTATTTAGCTCAGTTTCCAAGGAAATATCCTAGAAACTAAATCAGTCTTACTCTGGTGTGTGTTCTCAATTTCAATTCTATTCTTCTCAAAAGAATGGACACAGTACTCTTATCTACGTATTTTGTGTTCTTATATTTTCAGATTTGCAGACAATAGAGTCATGTTTAACAATGTCAAAATTTTATGAGATAGATACATCTTCCTACCACTGAAAGATGTTATTTAAAATGAAGAGGTCATTGAAATGAGCACAGATGAGAAATCTGGAAAACCCTCGTTCATGTTCTGATTTTTTTTCCAGGGTGTGACATCAGGGAAGTTTTTTAGTATATTGGAGGCCTATTCTCTATTTCAAAATGTGAATCACAAACATTTACCTCTTAGGACTGTGGTGATGATTAACTAACACAAGGAAACAAATACCTGACATGTACTGGATACTGAAAAAATCATAGCATCTTTTTCCCCTTTGATTTTTCAAAATTATATTGGAATATAAATCTAAATATTAGTAATAAGATTCTCAATCACCATTTCATAGAACATTTATTTCAGTGAATGTTGATTTCAACAAATGTAGTCTGGTACATCACAAAATGTTTCCTCCCTCCAGTTCTTTTTAATAAGACATTACTCCTGTTGATAGGAAGTGTTGGAGTGTACTAATGATAAGCCATGAGGAATAAATGGCTCAGGAATGTTCTAAAGCACCAGAAATAGCACGAGAATGGGTTAGCAAAATTGCCTCCATTGGCATGATGTGGATGTACTCTGCCATTCTGTAGCTAAGAAAAAGTACACTTCAAACCTTGCACTAGGGAAAATTCAATTTGACATTGTTTAGTATCCTATGGAGTGAGTAGGAAACTTATTGCATCTGCTATCTTATCTCAGAATGAGAGTGTTTTTTCTTAAGAATTCTCAGAAGGGAGTGATTCTTTGATAATTGAACTTCCTGTGGTGTTGGTCAAGTGGAAACAGTGCACAGAGGCTTCAAAGAAATGAAAGCTGTAAGCACAGCACAGAAGCTTTTCTGGCAGTGATGAGAAGAGATGTCTTTTTGACCCTTTAAGTAATAAAAGCCAATCGTTTAGAGAGAGCCCAGGCAGGAGTCTCTGAAGAGAGCAAAGGAGAGCAGGGGTGAGCAGAGTGGGGTGTGGTGAGAATTTTTGCTACACCTTGAGGATCCTCATAAAATTGTTTCTACCCTTTTCAGTATAATGCTTTTGTTCATAAGAAATATTACATAAATTCAAAGTTAAAAGCAAATGGGATTAAATAATATATATATTTTTAAATGATCAGCTTAACTACTTCAATTCAAGCAAAAACAAGAGTACTAATAAATGAGTAAATAAATAGCAGTATAATACTGAAATTTGGTGAAGATGAAATAGTTTCAATAAAGAAATTTCTACTAAAGTCATAACATAGATAAATGGGTTTGTGGAGGCAGTTTTGCTGTCTCTTCAGTTTTACTATATCTGCATATTTCTTCTTACAACCAAAATTAACCACCACAGGTCTTCAAACAAAAATCAGTAGTACCGTTTTAATCCTTTCTACTCCCAAAACAGAAATCAAATGCCTGTATTTTACTTTCTAATTTTATAATTTCTAATTAAATTTATTGTGGTAATGTTGGTTCATAACATCATATAAATTTCATGTGTACAACCTTATAATACAACACCTGTATACTCTATTGTGTCCTCATCAACCGAAGTCTAGTCTAGTCTTCTTCTGTCACCATGTATTTGACCCCCTTTACTTTTTTTGTCCTCCCCTTAGCCTCCTTCCCCTCTGATAACCACTGTTCTATTGTCTGTATCTATGAGTTTATTTATTTTATTTGTTCATTTGTTGCTTTTTATTTTATAACCCAAATATGAGTTTTATTTTATTTTATTTTATTTTATTAAGTGAGGCAACCCTTGGTTGACCTCACAGATTGCAAGAAGGACCTAGTCAGCTTATAATCCCTTATTTTTTACTTTTTATTTTTTTATGCCTACAATACCTGGTCTTCCGAGGTGGTCTCCCATTTAAGTACTAACCAGGCCCAACCCTGCTTAGCTTCTGAGATCAGATGAGACCGGGCTTATTCAGGGTGGCATGGCTGTAGACCCAAATATGAGTTTAATCATATGGTTCTTGTCCTTTTCCATGTGACTTGTTTCCCATATCTGAGTATCTACTTGAACAAAATTGAAAAACACTTTTTCATAAACATATATGCAACCCTATGTTCATTGCAATATTATTCACAATACTCAAGACATGGAAAGAACCTAAGGGTATTTAGTGAATGGATTGGATAAAGAAGTAGCACATATATACAGTGAAATACTACTTAGCCATAAAAAAAAAAGTGAGATATTTCCTAATTCTTAACACAGCAGTTGAGAAAACAAGGTTTGGGAATGAAACCAGACATGGTCTTTGCCACAAAATGTAGTCATTGCTTGGGCTAATTTAGGGAAAGATAAGTATATAATTTTAGGAAAGAGGATACCAAGGAAATAAAAAAAATTAATTAAAAAAAATAAAAAAATACTAAAACAATAATATCTACCAAGTGCTAGAATAGAACAAGAGTCACCCAGAAGAGTTACAGGTTTTTCTTCTGCTGAATAAGGGTGAGAAAAATCTGACGTAAATCTCAATGGCTTTGTCTGCATGGCATTATAAGTGTATTCCATTAAGTTGCTGCCATTAGGTTTTTCACAATTAAACCATTTATCCATGATGGCAAAACATTAACCTTGTTTGTGTTTTATTGTATGTGGGGGCATTACGAATACTATTAGGAATATTCTATCAGAGAGAGTTTTACTTTAATGAATTTACTTATGTTTTTCCTCTGTTTATATTCTTATTTAGGAAGAAATAAGTGAAATGTCTCTACTCCTGCCATATTATAGCATAATATGTGACATTTTAATATCCCTCTAGATGCTGTGGTCCCAGCAGCAGCAGTTTGGCATCCCTGAAGGCCTGGTAAGAGCCTAAACTACTCAAAGAGCAGTAAACTGTGTTTTAGTCCGATTTTCTGAAAGTAGGTAAAATATTAACTGATCTCCAGAGAGCTGCTGTTCCTAATAAACACAGCTCCCAAAAGGAAGTCAAACCACGCTCTAGCTCTATTGCTAAGGAATTTCATCAGTGTCAGAGCAAATCAATTAACCAACTTGAAAATAGCTATTGAACGGTAAGGCATCATTATAATCAACAGATATTTTACCGAGCTCACTGTGAACAGGATACCTGTTAGGTAACAAGGCTACAACATGGCTGAAGAACTAATATCTAGTTGCATTCTACTCATTTTATTAGTAAAGTTCCTACCAAAATGTATGAAATTTTCTAAAAGGTTTTCTCTTTCCATATACATTTCTAAGCCAATTTTTCAAGGTAGCTGTTATCACATTGGAGGAAAAATTAAATGAAAAAAAGTTTACTTTATATGCTTCTTTCCAGGAATACTATATACAATTTCTATAAAGGAAAGCAACAAGTTTGGGACTTCAGTTAGCCATTTCATCACCGTGAAATTAGGAATAGAGCGAATATTCAGCACAGAGATAGTTCATGATATTTGCAGTTATCATGTGTATGTCATCATAGTACACACATTTACTGAAAATAATTAATCACTGTTTACATTTTAAAGTAAATATACGACTCTCACATCAATTTGACCCGGACAAAGAATAGACATTAAAAATTGCACCAGGACTAGAAAAAAAGATATTTAATCACCCAGGAATAAGAGGCAGAGAAACAGTTGTAATGTTCTATATAATGCAAACTCTAATACGCAAGTTAATTTTATTTTTCATCCTGTAGAAAACAGTATTATTCCCTTCTATGAGCAAGCATGCACCAAACATCCAAATCAACAGTCAGCCCCATCTTATTGTGCAGAGCACAGTTTGCGGCAGCTAATTAAAAACAAACAAACAACAACAACAAATAAAAACCTACCCCCAAACCTCTGGCTACCAGCCCAGAAAACACAAGTCACATGCTTCTTTAGGTAGCACCAATCTAGTAATTATTTAATCTTTGCTAGTTGAAATCAATCAACAAATATATTTCTTAAATGTTGAAAGTAAGAATTAATTCTGTGCTATTTATTGGTATTCCCAAGTGCTTAGGGACGATAAATAAATAAGAATAATAGCTAACATTTCTTGAGCATTTAACGTGTGGAAGACACCAGAAGACCTTTACATACATTCTCTGGTTTCATTTTCATGACAAACCTATGAGGTAGGTAACCTTATTGAGCATAACAATCTTAACTATCATTAGGTCACATAGCTAATAAGTAATGAAGCTATAAATTCGGGCAGTGCCCAACCTTTTAAACTCTGTCTCTTCTGCCTCATAAAGACACTTGAATGATAGGAAATCAACCTGGTTCCAACTAGGAAAAGTGATTCTGTTTTATCTAAGAATTCTGCTTCAGTAATCAAAGCATCCAGCTTTTAGCTGAAGTCTACTATTTTCAGAAAATAAGCCCTTCTTAAAATTCAAACATGGTACCTGGAATGAATAAATATTTTGTTTGCTGCAATGAGCTTATGCTCTGAGAAGAGGCAAATAGTTTATGTAGGGAGGAGTAGAGATGGGAAGTATCCTGAGAGTGTCAGCTCCTGACCAGGGATATTCAGAGGAGGGTGGACCTGAATAAGTAAGTAGAAGCAAAGTAGAGAATAAGGACAGAGGCGATGAGAAATGGAAAAGGAAGCAGCAGGTGGAATATTGCAGTAAGGCGGGAGATTAAAATGAATCTCAAGGAGTTTTTTTAATGACACAGCCTCACCACTTAGTATCCCATCCCAGACTTTTAATGAGAAATTCATTTTCCTTTTTAATATGACTCATACTTGTAGCAACTTCCACTTTGAAATATCAAAGTTTTATCTAAGAGAGAAAGCATAACATTTGATAATTATTAAATCGATTAATTTAAAAATCATTCAAATTATTCCAAAATAAAATTAATATTTTATGTTTTCCTACAACAAAATATGAAAATGTCAAATAAAAACCATCTTTTCATTCTCAACTCCTTTTACTCAGATGTATACTTTTCATACAGCAGCAGTCTGACCATTTTCTCATATGATAACCTGAGTCTATTACTTATAGTTTATTAGTATTGTTTCACAAATTGGCTTTTGACCAAGCAACTTTTCTTTACACTAATGCTGATATTCAGACTATGTGCAAAGTGACAAGCTGGATTGTATCTGCCTCGCAGTGGTAGTACAATTATCTTTTTAAAATTTATTTTGATAAAATAGCTTTTAAAGTAATTTATTTTGAAGCATATTGTTAATTCAACTTTTCTCACAGTTTAAATATTCAATATGAGACTCCTATGCATCAAAGTTTTCACAATAGTGTTGTACTATATAATGAATTAAAGGTTACACTCAATGAAATGTTTTGAATGTACTGGTAAGTTTTCTATTTTTGGTAAGAAAAATTAGGCACATAAAATTTTATTCATTTTTCAAACCAAAACTATAACTTTATTTTTGTATTAAAAATGTAAAAAAAAAATCACCATGTAGCATAATGGAAAGAGCTTAAACTTTGATTTTGTACAAATTTAGGTTTGAAATATGCCCATCTTTCTTAAGTAACAGGTGTATTGAGGAGCCAACTCAAGGATGTACAATTATAAGCAACTATATATTTTTTCATTGACCCTTCAAGTCTGGGCTAGTTCTTTCTCCAGCTTTGAATTTCTTAATCCCTTTTAGTCATATTTTACAAAAACAATGTCATCTTGATATGAATATGCAGCCCCTTAAAATAATGAAAACCTCTGGGTAGTTAAATATTAATTTGCCCAAAGATAAGTCTGGTCTTTGCCCTGGCTCCTGAAAGGTAACTGGTAAAGCCTTGGGATTTTTAGGTGATAGAAGTGTCTTTGTTATTCAAGGTCAGTCCCTGGACCACATCTTATAGTTTAAGTTCAGGGTGGGCAGGGCCACATCTGTAGTTAGAATGAGAGCTGGCCATGCCAGAAAGACAAGGTTGGAACTTTGAGCCAAGAGATATCAGCCTGACCTCCAGCAGGGAAGGGCTGGAGATCCAGTTCTGCCACATGGGCCATGATTCAATTGATCCTGCCTAAGTAATGAAACTTTAATAAAATCTCAGGACACCAAAGTCAGGTGAGTTTCCTGTCTTGGCAATACTCATGTACTTATTGCCACAAGTCACCAATTCTAGAAGAATAATGTGTCCCTGAGGACATGCAAGCATTGAGTTTGGAACTACCTTTGGCTGGTTCTAATTTGTAGCCTTTTGTTATATAAAACTGTAATCTTATGGTGCTTTCCTGAGTTGTCTGAGTTGTTCTAATAAATTATTGAACCCTCAGGTTTGATAATTTGGGGAGCCCAAGATGTATAGGCAGCTGCTGACCAGTGAGGGCTACTCTGGAAACTCCTGAACTTACAGCTGATGCTGAAGTGAACTCAGTCTCACGGAGACTGTTCTCTCTGATTTACAGTTTAGTAAACTTTACAATTGTGTCAGAAATGCTGGACAGATTTGGTCATCTAGAAGACTGTATCCTTAACCTCTTTAACCTCCACTTTGGTCTCACTGTTGGTAACACCAAACTTCTATTCCATTTAGTTATCTGTTCTCCCCGTTTAGTACTCCTTCAAGACTAGATGCAAGAAGTGGGAGAGTGGGGCCTGATCCTAGAGAAAAAGCTTCTCTCTATATCCTGCCAGCTCTAATCTCATTTTTTTTAAGCTGTCATTTCCAACTTGATTGTCCCAGAGGAAGAGAGAACTAGAGACTGTTTTATATATTGTCATCTGGCATTGGATTCTCAGCAATTTTTGTATTTACATTCTCCTGTTCACTGTTACTAACTTCATCTCAGCTCCTGGAGCACTGTATTATTTGGTCCTCCAGATGGCCTTTCTAGGTAGAGTCACCACTTGGTTAAAGGTGAAGAAAAGCATCTTCCCCACTTCCTTTACTTATTCTTGTTGAAAATCATCTTTTTTCAGCTGGTCCGTTTCCACTCTTGTATAAGCTAATGCTGAGAAAATCCACTTTACAATTTCATGGTATATCTGGCATACTGTTTTTATATTTTTAAGCCTTCCCTTGTATCATTGTAACTTAGTGGTCAATCAATGATCAATCAGAAAATGTTCTTAAATGCCTTGCTCCAATGTTTTCTACCCTTTGCCAAGGGGATCTGTGTATGAAGCCATGCTTACAAACTTTACTCAAAAGCTGTAATGTAAAAAGAGGACTTTTTAAAAAAAATAATCCACTCAATTTATTTTAACTGTTGCTTTACTTTTATCTCCCTACATAAAATTCCATCATCCTGAGTATAAAATCAATACCTATAGATATATTTGAATTATTGAAGCTCAAGAAACTCTGAGTGCTCTCGCCAGGGGTGTGAAAGGCGTTTTATCACTTTTGAAGAAGCTAGATGGCCAAACTGATTCTGAAAATTTCACTTCTGGATTGACTCAAAATACTTGAATGTATTAATCTACAAAAATTTAATGTAAACATATGAACTGATGAGGGATTCAGAATAAAGACTTATTCCATCTAACATTTGCTGTAAACTAAATAAGTTCTAATTATTTTACAAATAGCCAATTACAAGGAAACAGAATAAACTACTGGACTTGGAAATGAAAAATCAGATGGTCATCCCAAGTTGATCCTGTCAGGAGCCGTACTGAGAAGTGTTGGCTTTGGAGCAGAATTAGAGATGACTAGGAGTACGGCCTTCAAAAGGAGTTTCTAACACAAATATGAACCTTCTACCTCAGAATGTCTGTATTCTCACCTTACATATGACTTTTCATACCAACCAGATCACTGGGATAATTGATGGATCTCCCTTTAACACTTTTCGTCTCAGAATTTGAGCCTTTGGCATCGGTATTCTGAGTCCTACTACATTCACCTGCAATCCATATAATTATTTCCTTCTATCTTTAAACCTTCTCACCCAACTACTTATTATTTTAAAAAATATGTATATCCCATAGAACAGATACTTTTTGAGCTTCAGGTTTCCATTAGTGAATTCTCTTAAGCCTGCCTATCTGTGTTCCTGAGATGCTGATAGACTGGCCTTGCGATAGACTCTCTAATTGCCTCAGGATTAAGTAATATCAAAGAGGTTCATGGAATGCTTGTTATTAAAAAAGAGTATATTTAACAGTTTTATCTTTATTCACAAATTGCATTTATTTCTGGTGATGCAAAAATGTATTAAGTTATTTTTGTTTAAATCCTAATATTCTAGCATGTTATAAAAAAATGACCAAAAATATGAATAGGCAGTTACAAGTAGTTCAAAAAGAATGCAAACTGTAATAATGGCTATCACAGTTCACCCATCAGATTGCTAGAAATAAAACACTAATAACACCAACTACTGGCAGGGATGTAGAAAAAAAGTGGAAATGTAAATTGTTACAGGCTTTTTGGAAAGCCATCTGGCAGTGTCTATTAAAAATTTAAAATGTACATGTCTGTAAACCCAGCAATCCCACTCCTGGGAAATTGCTCGATAGAAATAAAAGCATCAGTGAATAAGGCCATTATATAAGGATGATTATTTCACATTTGTCATAGTAAAATCGGAAACAAAGAGAAAGCCATTTAGTAGAAGAATAGTTAAATAGATTGTGAATTCCTACCACAGGATATTATACAGCCATAAAAAAGAATACACTAAAGCCCCACCACATGAACTAGAGTTGTTTCAAGGAAAACATCTAGCTGAGAAAAATGTATATAATATAATCCCACTTTCATAAAATAATGAGTGAATAAAACTTTCATATGCATGATTTTAAGCATGAAGACATACATGGAAAGTTACACATGAGGTTTATAACACAGATCACTTAGACGTGGGCAAAGAATGGAATAAAAGAGGAAAGAGAGAAGTTTAGAAAAAACTTGAAAAGTTCAAGTTCTCATTAAAAATTGTATATTTGATATAACCCAAATATAAAATGTTGTATATGCATGTTTCAGTGTATGCACATGTGTGTTCAAATGGAGATTCATTAAAAAAAATAATCATTAAATAGTAAATATAATTTTTTCATGGTAGGGTGATTTCAAGTAACTTTTACTATTTCTGTCTAGTTTTTTTGAATTTTAAGTTTCTTTAAATGAGTATAATTTATATAATATTAAAAACATTTACCTTGTAAAAAAGAAATGTCAGGGATTGTTATTAGAATCATTTTCCATACCTATTTTGTACAAATTTAATGCTCTTACATCATTTTTTTTTAATGATGAATATAAATTGATTTACTAGAGACCTGTACATTGTGTCCTATATCACCCATGCTCCTCACTCGTCTGGTTGTTCATTTTCTGAGCCCTCTCTGTGTGTTCTTGAATCCATGGTCCTAGATGCGTATCTTTCAGTTTGAATCTCCAAATTCCTAACTCTGGCTTTGTTACCTATAATGTGGCAGGCTACCTGCACTTGTTTTAATTTTTCATAATAGTTTATCATCTAGTCATCACTTTAAATCTCTTGATCAATTTTATCATAATAAATATAATCATTTCATTCTTTAATGCTGTGTACCAACTCTGTAGCAGTCTCATATTTTTATTTCTCTTGACATGGATATTATGTTCATCTAAGTGAATCTGAAGCACCCAGAAATGTCTATAAATGAAACTATATAGGTAATGAATGTGAGATTTGAGAGTACATACTCTAGGAAAAAGAAAATTTAGGAAGAACATTATATATGGATAAATTACTTAAATGGAAATGTCATCTAGAGAACAGAACTAGGGAAGATAGAAGTTATAAAGTAGAGCAGACTCTAAGACATTTTCACAATGAGACTTGCCACAAAAAAGGAACTGGTAGTTTGGGGCAGTATGGAGTTCACTCTAAAAGAAAATGTGCAAGTGGAGTGTGGTTTTCATTATCAAGGATGCAGTAAAAGAATTTCATTCAAAAATAGATGTTGGATCAAATTATCTCTTATTTTCTTCCCACTTTGGAAATTCTGTGAGTTCTACTTAACCATTTATACATATGATTATTTATTTCAAAAGCTGATTGAGTGAACTCATATCTTTTTATATAAATACTGGAGTTTGTTGGACAATTCATCTGGGGTCATGACATGTATCTCTCATCCTTCTCTCTGCTCCTTTTTGTGTTCCATGTTTCAAAAAATGCTCAAAAGCAAGTTGTCCAGGAAATGTTTTCTGGTAGATTCCTCCTTATTTTTGGTTTTCATACTGCCCTACACTGTCAAAGGTCTACCACAGCATATATTCTAGGGAAAACAAATTTGTAATCATGAAAAAACTTCAGATCTTAACATTTTTTCTCATTTTTATTTTCTATCCCTATAATATGAGCTCCAAGTCTTAGAAGTAACACCTCCTGTTAATCTTCCTAATGTTTTTTTTGGAAAAGCTTTTCAGAATCTAAGCCAGCTACCAATGCAAAGGCAACATTGGCCAACATACATGGTCCCCAAAACTTTCTATCAAAAATCTTGCCAACTTCTTAAAGATGGTCTTTGTTCCTTTCAACATAAGTCTCCTTCGCCACCCAACTTGTAATGTCTCTGCCTGATGAAGGTGTAGGCCAGAACGAGAAAAGATGACTTCTAATACTCTCTTCCAATCTTGCTCTTTGAATGCTGTTGAAGTTGTCCTGTGTTTTTAGAATGGATCATCATTTTCTCTGTGTGAGTATCTATCTGTTCATCTGTCTCGCTTAATTTCTTACTCATTACACCTCTTTTCTTTCTCCTTTCTTTTGCTACTATGGCTCTTTATAATTGCCTGAATTCTCTAAGAAAGTTTTTTGAGGTGTGGGACCTAGGTATGAGGAACACATTGTATTACGTTTGGTTTTATTGATCCATTGCTTCATGAAAGTTTTTTATTTTCTCTTTTTAACATATCACCATAACTAGTTGGTAATTTCTTTAGCAATTTCTATATCTTTGTTCCTTTACAATAATCTGAGTACTATGCTCTCTAACTAGCAATTCTTTAATAGTCTTTACCTACTAAAAAAAATAATGGCTCTATTTGACCAGTTATATACATAAAATACATCTTTAGAGATATATTTTAAAGATATATAGAGACACTCTATACCAACTCATTTATCCCAGAATAGTCATACTTTTAATTCCCTGATTTAAATATAATCCAAATATTATTTAAAATAGCCCATTAAATTCATTAACATTTAGGGTTAATGACAAATACAATTTTACACTTTGCTTTTATTTAAAAGTTGTTTGTGATTTAGTATAATTCATTTTAGGGAAAAAAAAACAGTCAATTAGAAATAAGAAGAGGAGAACTTGACACAGAAGTCTTTCATCAGGTAGGAAGATCATATTCTGGGAAGAGCATATCCTAAAGGCATAAGGTGTGAAGAAACAGAAAAAGAAAGGTTGAGAAGGTTCTGGATTTAATTAAAATTAAAATTTTTATATTAGACTCTAGGGCAAATTTGAATAGAGGGAGTTATAAAATAGTTTATGTCAAAGATAGTCTCTAAGGTTATGAGGTTTCAGTGAATGTATTTAAATGAGACTCTTAACAAATTGTGGGATCCAATCCCAAATCCATAAATTAACATTGACTTCAGTGGAATGTGAAAAACATAACTTTGAGGTACTTACTGAGCATCACTTGCCTATGAACAGCCAAGTCTTACTACAATTTATCATCCTTTGCTCTCATAAAATACTTAGACATACTTTTAGTTTAACTTAGAGCAGTATCCAATTATTTCTATTTCTGGAAAAGCACATAGCATGAAAGCCAATTTTCAAAGCCAGGAACATGAAATAGATACAGTTCAGTTTAAATGGAGATGGTCCTTTTTTCCTTTCATTCTCTGTAGATGAATAAATATATAAATATGGAGAGAAAAGAGACTGGTTATAAGTGGGAGAAACCAAAAGTAATTTCATACTATTCTGGGAAAACTATGCCAATTAAAAAAAAAAAGTATAATAATCAAAAAGCTCTTTTTCAGAATTTGAACACCTCTCATGGCCTTCATATACTTTTTCAATGCATTCACACTAGCTCACAATTTTAAATCCTGCCTTTGTCAGACTGTTATAGGGTTATTATAAAAAATTATTAAAATCTGTCTGCTTGTGAAATCTCACAGAAATAAGAGAAGTCAAGCGAACATATGAAACAGGCTAGAATAACTGACAGAGGACACCTGGTGGTGGTCAAGAGAAGTGCCATCTTCTCAGAGTTTGTCAGGAACCTATCTATGTCACTTTCAGCTGGGCAAGAGTCTAGGTCTGTCAGCTAACAGAGAAGCCAATTAGTTAAAAAATAAATAAAATAAAATAATAAATAAATAACTATTGTTGGATTTCTATGTGAGAACTTGTCCCAAACCCTTTAAAACTGTATAGTCTGATATAAAACAAAACTGTATTATAAACATTAAACTTACTAAGAGACTATAAGAAATGATAATTATGACACTATGATAGCATTTGTGTTGCAATATAAATGTATCAAATCAATATATTGTACCAGTATATTGATGTGCTATATAAGGTATCAATATACTTTAAAATTACACAATGTTATATGTCGAATGTATCTCAATTTTAACAATCAATGAATCAATTTAAAAAATATATAGTCTGGCTGGGAAGTTTGTAAAGGCTGTGATCACACAGTACATAGTCCTATAATAAACAAAACAACTTGCCTCCTTTTAAGTGCCAGATTAATGTCAAATATTTTTTAATGACATGTACTCAGTAATTTCATAAAACAATGTTATCATTGTTATTATATGTTGT
Organism: Cynopterus sphinx; assembly: GCA_030015415.1. NCBI lineage: Eukaryota > Metazoa > Chordata > Mammalia > Chiroptera > Pteropodidae > Cynopterus > Cynopterus sphinx. The sequence goes on along the minus strand of CM057382.1, from coordinate 116,449,214 downwards.
GCCTATCACTGTGCCTGTCATGAGCAAGACACAACCAGGTCCTGGAAAGTAGAGGAAACAGATATGCAAATGAAGTGTTAGAGGTCCCAAAACAGAAGAATGTACAGTGAGAACACAGTTGAAAGAGCCGTCTATTTTACTTGTTGCAGAAATGAAGTCAGGAAATGCTTTAACAGAGAAGGTAAACATTTTGTTTGTGACCTAAGGGTCATGTGTTGTATGGGGGGCCTTGCTGGATGCCTCTTGTTTGTAGTACAGGATAGAAGAAACATTGTTGCTCCTCCTTCTGGCTACATTTGCCTTGCTGCCTGACCCTGGAGACTTGTCATTAACTTTTCTAGGCCTTCTTAAAACTAATTTAACAAGTTCCCACTACATTCCAAATGCACAGGAAGAATAGACAAAATTTATATTTTTTTAAGTTTATATATTTGTTAAATGGAAAAAGCCAAGAGTCTGAGATTCCAACAAATAGAGCTATGGGCACATTTGTTTTCATTAACAGTCAAGAGTTTTGAAATTCAGTCTTATTTTTATTTTACATCATGTGAGGGTTTGAAACATGGTGGTGACTCAGACCCCTCCTAATAGTGAGAATTAAACACACACACACACACACACACACACACACACACACACACACACACACACACACACGTTGTCTGACATATCTGGGATGGTTTTCAAATAAGTACACAAATTCTTTTCCTCCTCTAAAAAGGCAGAGCCTAATTCCCTTTCCTGTGAATATGGGCCAGACTTAGTGACTGACTTCTAACAAATAGAATGTGGCGGAAATGCCAATGTCTGACCTTTCAGATTAGAGAAAAGGCATTGCAGCTTTCTCTTGGCCCTCTCACTTAGATCACTCAAGCCAATTGCCACATCTTGGAAACACTCAAGCGGCTCTGTGGAGAGGCCCATACGGTAGAAAACTGAGTCTTCCAGCCAACAGCCATGTGAGTAAGCCATTGTAGTAGTTCCTCCCTCTCCAGTCAAGCCTTGAAATAACTGAGCTCCAGCTAGCATCTTGACTACAGCCTCATTACAGGCCCTGAACTAGAACCATCCAGCTAGCTGCATTAATATTCTTGACTCACAGAAACTTTAAATAATAAATGGTGTTTCTTTAAGTTTCTAAATTTTGTGGTAATTAGCAATAGATTGCTAATGTACCATCCTCCAAGCTAGGTCCTCCTTGGCCCATGACCCAAGCCAGAAGTTCTGGCACTCAAACCCCAGTGGACATTAATGTAGATGGAGACTTACTGTTTTCACATTAAAGGTCTGAACATTCATTTTTCTACCTCTGTCCCTGCCATGATATATAAATCTTAACATTTACCCTCTCTCTAGGCCTTCCTTTGCCTAAAAAGCCCTGTTGTCATTTGTAGTTTAGACAGCTCTTTTCATTACTGTATTCAAAGTCTTTACAGTTTAAAAAAGCAAATTTAAATAATCACAGTGAATAAACTCCTTGCAATTTCTTCAGCTATTTTTCTGAAGCTTTAGTTAAAGTACACATCCTCCCCCCAACTCAGGATAAACCTCATACAGTCATAACATTTTCATTACCTATAACTCCTGATAAGCATGTGTAAATCAAGGATCTGGAACATAAGAGAAGAAGCTCAGATTATTTTTCACATGTTTTTACATGGACAAAGGGACTCTTTTCAACATTTTACCAAAAAACCTTTGGTCTCCAAGGCCATTATAAACACTAAACTTATTAATGGCTCTGGATTATGAGGCAAAAATGGTACAGTATAAAGAGTATCACCTGTGTAATCAGTGATTCTATGACTGAGTCAGAGCACTGCTATTTACTTGCTATCTGACTGCAAACAATTTATTAAACTGCTCTGAGCTTAAATTTTCTCACCAGGAATATGCGCATATGGTTATGAGAATTTAAGAATATGTTGAATGAGAAAAGTTGTTTATAAGGTGCTTTACACATTTTAATTGTTTTTTTTTTCTTGTATATATTGAGCCACCCATGAACAAAATCACTTAAAAATTATTCAGGTTCCCCGATTGAAGAGACTTGAAACATTGCACAATCTACTGCTTTTTTCAATACAATGGAAGTGCAGCGTAGCATATGCAAGAAGCCCAGAAAGCTCAATTTCATGGTGCCACCACCTACCTACCATAAACGCATGCACAAGTTGCTTTTCAGGCCAGTGTTTCTTCTTCTGGAATGTGGGGTAAATGAGCTAGAGAGTTTTAAGATAGTTTCTTGGATGCTAATAGTTGTTAAATAACACTTGTGATTAAATGGAGGAAGAAGAATTTTAAAAACAAGATAATAATCAGCATATAATATTTTTAGTTACTATATTAAGAAAATGAATTTTTACTTTTCGTTCTCTTCATGTGAAACAGTAAGTGTGAAAATGTTCTTATTTATGTTTTGATAAATAGCCAGATGGTGTCTAAAGATTCATTTTCTGTGTAATTTAATGCAACTGAAATGTGTTTGCTAGCTACCTCTTGAAAACTATGGAGTTTTAAATCAATCATTAAGAATATGAAGGTCCTAGTGAGGTTATTAAACTCTGACTTTTAAATGTTAAAATCACCAACACACCCTTAATTTTACTGATAATATCATATACAACCTTTTATACTAAATAGTAAGCATCCATATTAAATCATAATACATATTTATGTTGACCCATAAGCCACCTGATATTGCAATGGTCATTTATGTTGTCATTTATGTACCACCGTTAGACCCAATAGGATAATGTTTATAATTTATTAAGTGACATGTCACAAGAAAATGTTCAATTCTACATTATTTCTATATCAGTAGAAATGGATTTTGCCAGGGCATGATGGAATATAAATTATTTCTGAATTTCAATATGGTACTACTACAATAAAATGCCCATGGCTAAGAAAGTCATTAGCATGCACTATAGAAACAAGCTTGTCACACATTTCTCTCTCTCTCACACATACAGAGTTAGAATATTTGGTATTATAAATGAAAAGAAATAAAGAAATAAAAAGGAGTAAACATCAAAGCATACAGTCCTCTGATTTACAGCAAGCACAGCAGGGATGGATGGTAGTCTTGCAATGAGATGCATAGAGAAAGGTTAGTGCCTTTAAAACAAGCTAAATACTTTCCCTTTATCTACAAGGGAGCACAGTTCAAAGCAAGGTCAACCAGGGAAACCTGGAACTTAAGGGAAATAGAAAATAAAGATGTTTTGGAAAAAAGCTATTGCTTTCACTGGATGACTATGTAACTAATAAAAATGGAAGGCCTCATTAATTTTATTTAAGTATTAATCACCAGATGTTGTGATATGTATGTATAAGTACAGTATAAATAGATATTTAAATCTTCATAAAAAAATGTATTTTACCAGACTTTTCAAAGTAGAGTGCTATCACTGTGCTATATAATATTAGTACCATATCATATTTTTTGGTGCACAATATATTTCCACAGGCATTATTTTATTTGTTATTTTTACAACAGCATTATTAAAACTAGTTTATTTCAGAAGAAATTCAGGTCCAGAGAACACAGAATCACAAAGCTTATATGTGACAAGACCAAGACTTGAACTCAAGAGATCCACACTCTCCACCAAAGTCTATTAGAAAAGTGGAGAAAGGTGTATTACTGAAAGTAGTTTCCCTGGTGCCTTAGAAAACTATACGTGGTTACTTCTTTTCACCTCTTATTTAAATTATCCATCTCCTTAGTCTTGTCACTGCATTGTGATTACCTGGAGATTGAATATATGGCTCATGTATTTACTCAAAAAATATTTCTGGTCTCTACAATATGTCTAGAAATGTGTTATGTTTTGCAAATATCTATGAAAAACAAACAAACAAACAAACAAACAAACAAACATCATGCCTGACTTTAGGTTGCATTTACTTATAGTCTAATAAAGGACAGTCGAATACTCAGGAGGGAGTCCAGAATTCCTCTAAACCTTCTCAAAGATGTACCAAGACAGAGTGGTGCTGTTTGTAGTTGGAGAATGGAACAATTTCTTTGAGGCAGACCTAGATGTTTTCCCTTCATATTTTATTTTCATCCAGAATTCAGAGCTACATTCAAAGGATTGCTTGGGTCATGTCATAGCAGAAAATTGGAAGCCACAGGGAGGTGTGCACTGACATAATTATAAGAGAAGTTATTAGAACCTGGGAGACTATGAAACTGTGAAAAGTAAGCTTTTTGTGGAAGAATTAATGGCATGAGTTGTTGTAATTCCTATGACATTTGAAGGTTCAGACTTGGGAAAGGTCAACAGACACAAAAATAAACAAGCCTAAGGATTCATCTGGAGTTATATAAATAAGTGAAGAACAGAAATTGGGAATTTCAAAGCAAAAGAAAGGCCAAAATATTGGCTTTTTTATTTGTTCTCACCAGTGAGTAGGCTATACCCTAAATAGAACCTTCGGATTCAGGCTCTAAAGAGAAAATTTAACTTCAGGAAAACAGAGATTAGAGGATATACCACCATAAACACTTCAATTTTCCCATAAGGTTTGGATGTTGCTTTACAGAGAAGGCCATCTGTCTGAGACGAGGCTTTCATACCCCTTCCCTATGTAGGTATAAGTTCTTTAATAACGAGTTAGTCCAAATAAGATTTAAGTTCATAAGTGTAGACTCTAAACAAATAGAAAGATTGAAAGATAGCCCAATTAAGCTAAAACAAAAAAAAGCTTTTTTTTTTAAGTTCTCTTTCTAATTTCTTTCAAATAATATGGGGAAGTTTAATGAAATTGTCTGCTAGGAATGACATAACAAAATACCACAGACTGGGGGGGCTTAAATGGCAGAAATTTATTATCTCACAATTCTGGAGGCTAGAAGGCCAAGACCAAGATGCTGTCAAGGTTAGTTTAAAGTGAGGCCCCCCCTTTCTGATTTGTAGACAGCAATCTTCTCATTGGTCCTCCCATGACCTCTTCATTTTGTGTACATAGAGAGAAAGAGAAATCTCTGGTATCTTTTTCTTTAAGAGCATCAGTTTTATTAGAAAGATGTCCACTCTTGTGGCCTCATTTAACCTTAATTAAATCCTTAATAACCTTGTTTCCAAATACAGTCACAATGGGGGATAAGGCTCAACATATAAATCAAGGCGGGGGGGGTCAGAGAACACATAATTCGATTTATAGTATTTAATATGAGTTGTTATTAATTATTTTTTAGACTTCAAGGACATGGCTTCAATTTTGAAATGCTATTTTCTAAAGAAAGTGGTAGTTAGCAAGTAAGCTATAGAAAAAATTCTGATTCTGAAATGTGTGGTAACCTGTTGACCTAATGCAACTTTATATAAGATACATGAAAGATTTAGAATTTGACTTATCAACCACTAGAAGAAGCTTTACCAAAGTAAATGGAAGGTGACTCAACTATGGATGCTAAAGAAGGAACCAAATCCCACATGTGACTCTTTGTGTGGGCCGAGAAGAATACGATAAAATAAAGGAAGCAAGACTTTTTTGTATATATTTTTTAATTCTAATTTCTGAGTAGGTCAGGAGCAGTAAAAGTTATTTTAAAAACTATTATTCTGTGGGAGAATTTAATTATAATATGAAGGGATTCAGTATGATTATGAACAGAATATCAGCCAATTTGAGGCTTTTAATTTTTTGAGCAATAATGGTAAATAGTATAACACGATCTTGGGCTTAGGAGCCATACGGCTTAAATTCAAATCCTGATCTTTATTTATCAGTTTGTGTAAGCTGCTTAAACTGTGTTCCTTAGTTTCTTTATCTATATAAAAAAAGGGGACCATATAGTAACTACTTAATAATTTTAAGGTAAAAATCCAATGTGTTAAAACATGTAAAATTCCTAGACTTCTCTCTGGCAACACTAACCATACAGTAAGTTTCAACTTCTATTACTTGTTGAATATCGTATGAGGAATCAGCATCCAGGATGGTAACGTGAGGAGCTCTATGGGCCCTCTTAACTGCAAAAGAGCCATAACTTATAAAAATTATTATTTTTAATACTATTTAAAGTCTGTCTAAATTATTCTAAACATTCACTTAATAAAATATATTATGTCTTGGTAAGCACAGACAGAGTATGTGACATTTGAGCTATGAACCCACTCACTCCTCATCCTTCCACCAAAATGGAGTAGAAGCCCCACTTCATATGGCCATGGCTAAGGTGGTGGGGAATCCTCTCCTTCAACCCCTACTCCCAGGCTACAGTGTCTCCCAGAGAGGGTCAGGCTCACAGCATTTCTTATCCCCTCCAGCTCTTTGTTACAGGGGCTAACTTCAGCTGAGTGCAGACAAGAGATCAAGGGACCCTTTCCACTATCCAGCTGTCACTTGTAGGTCAGAAGTTCTACTGCAGATGCAGCAGGCTGAGAATACTGTGGTTCTGATTGCCCTTGCCTCAGTTAACATGTTGGGCAGAGGTTTTACTCCAAGAAGATCCCCACTTAGTACCCAGCTCATAAACCCGGCATGCCACTCTGAGAAACGTGGCCACTGACTCTGCCTCCAGCTCCAGAACAGTAGTATATAGGTCTTGCTCAGGGACAAAAGCAGGCCATCAAAACAGAGTTCTGAATCTTTTCCCATGGAAATTGACTTTATTTGAAACAGAGTTTGAGAAACATTAAGTTTAAGTGAATCATCAACTATGATGGAGATTTTGGTGATAAGCAATGTAGATGAGCATGGTAGCTCCATGAGAGCAATGACCTGAACTGTGCACTGGTAAAAGTTTACCAGAGATAACCAGGAAGAGACAGCTAAGGAGAATGCCACCTGCCTCCCTGGGACTGGTACAAACCACAAAAATGGCCTCAAAGGCTACCCGTAGAAAGAAGACTTTAATTAGATCAGAGTGTGAAGTGATTTATGCCTAGTATATTATCAAAAACAATAAAGCAAGTAGCATTAAATGAGTGGAGGCTAACAGATAAGTGTAATACCAACAGAGACAAATGGCTCAATAGAGTTATTAGGGAAAGACAGAGAGAGCTCTGGTAAAATAGTTTCTTCCCAGGGTGACTGTACATATGCCCAAGCCTCCATACTCTGAGGAGTGACATCAGAAAATGAACGTTGATGGAAAGATCAACTTCACTAAAATAACCCAGCCAAATCACTGAAATATGTAATAAGTAAACAACAAAAAGCCTCAGAAGATACATTTCCAGAATTATTATAATATAGTAGCTAAAATGTCCATATTTCAACAACAACAACAAAAAAAGACATGCAAAAAAAAAAAAAACAGGAAACTGTGATCTTTGAGCAGAAAAAAAGCAGGCAACAGAATCAGTTTTTGACTGGATCCAGATGTCCAACTTAGCAAATAAAGATTTCAAAGTGGCTATTATTAATACATTCAAAGAACTGAAGGAAACCATACTTAAATACAGGAGCTATGATGACAACATCTGATTAAACAGAGAACATCAATAAAGAGATAGAAATCATATAAAATATTAAAATACATACCTGAAATGAAAAATTTATTACAGAAGCTCAACATTAGATTTGATCTAGCAGAGGAAAGAATGAACAAACTTGAAGAATTATCTCAAGAATAGAGATAAAGTGATGAAGAAAATTTAACGGTCTTGGAAAATTAGAGAACAATATCAAGAGCACCAACATTTGTATAATGGAAGTGCCAGAGAAGAGAAGACAGTGAGTAGAGCAGAAAAAATATTTGAAGAAGTAATGGGAAAAAAAATTCTCAGGTCTGGTGAAAAAACATTACACATACAAGAAGCTCAATAATCAAAATGGAAGAGATCTACTTTCAGATGTATTATAGTGATAATGTTGAAAGGCAAAGAGATAAAGGAAATCCTGAAAGCAGTAAAAGACTCATCACAAGCAAGGGAACCCTAGTAAACTAAAAGCTGACCTCACATTAGAAACAATAGAGGCCAGAAAACAGTGGGATAACATATTGAAAGGCCAAAAGAAAAAACTATCAGCCAAGTTTCTTATATTTAGCAAGATTATTATTCAAAAATGAAGGCAAAATAAAGTCATTCCCAGATAAACAAAAATAGAAAATCTGTTGCTAGTAGACTCACCCTATAAAAAGTACTGATCAAATTTGTTTAGACTAAAGGTAAGTGACACGAGAATAATTCAAATCTACATATAATTAACCAAAAAATGCAGTAAAAATAATGATATAATAATCAAATACAGTATAATTGCACGTTTTTCTCCTTTTTTTCTAATTGTTTTAAAAAGCAAATGTATAAAGTAATATGTATATAATTGGTCATTGGGCCTATAACATTTAGAGATACAATTGACAATAACAGCACAAAGAATGTGTGGGAGCAAAGCTGTTTTGAAGTGACAAAATAAAACCAGATGATAACTTGAATACACAGGAATAAATGAAGAGAATCAGAAATGGTATTTGAAAAGGCTAACCATAATAAACTCTCAAAATATATTCCTGCTCTCCTTCTTCTCTCAACTCCTTTAAAATACATAAAATTATATAAAGTAACAATTATAAAAATGTTTGTTGGATTTGTAGAGATGTGATATATGTAAGAATAATAATGATTCAAAAAAAGAGGGGAGTGATAAAGGAGTAAAATTTCTATATTTCAGTGGAATTAAATCAGTATAAGTCTGAAGTAGATTCTGATAAATTAGGATGTATACCGTAAGTCTTAGAGCCATCACTAAGAAAACAGTGTAACATTTTATTAAAGGAATTAAAATGTTACACTAGAAAATATTCATTAACACAAAAGAAAATAGCAGCTAGAAACAGTGAAATCAAAAAGACATGACACATAGAAAACAAAAGGCAAAATAACAGACATTAAACAAACTACATCAACATTATCTGTGAATGCATTACACAACCCAATCAAATGGCTGAGATCATCAGGTTAGATAAAAAAGCAAAATTCAACTATATGCCATATACAAGAGAAACACATAGTTCAAAGAAACAAATAGGATGAAAGTGAAAAGATGAAAAAGAATCAACCAGTGATCAAATAAAACTGGAAGATTGCTACTTATATCTGACAAAACAGACTTTAAAACAACAAAACATCACAACAAATAAGAGAGACATTTTATGATAAAAGGGTCAATCTACCAGGAAGATATAACATTGGAAACATACATAGATCTAAGAACAGAGCCCCAAAACACGTAAAGCAAAAACTAACAATTAAAGTTGTAGAAAATTCAACTATAGAGTTGGTGACTTCAATACTCCACTTGCAATAATAGATAGAACAACTAGGCAGAAGACTCAAACATCACTATAAACCAACTAGTTCTAACAGACATCCATAAAACACTCCACCCAACAAGAGCAGAACATTATTCTTCTCAAGTATTGACTATTCTATAGCACAGACTATATGTCAGGCTATAAAATAAGACTCCATTAATTTAAAAGTACTGAAAACATTCAAACATTTTCTCATCGCAATGGAATAATTTATATATATATATATTTATATACATATTTATATACATATGTACACATATATTTATATACATATGTACACATATACTTATATATATTTATATACATATATATACACACATCTATGTGTATGTATGTACATATGTATACATAGATGTGTGTATATATGTATATAAATATATATAAGTATACATAAATATAATAAAAATACAAATGAAAAAATAAAGGAATATATTTATATATGAATAAACACTTAGACAAATAAATATATTTCATATATTATATATTTTATATTTTATTTATATTTATATATTTATGTATAAATACACATATAAATATGTATCTATATAAAATATATTATTTTATATATAATATATAAATTACATATTACAAATATATAACATTATAATGTATAATGTATAACATATAACATAGCATATAGCATAACATATAATATATAAAAATAACTATATAAATAAAATTATATATAAATAAGTATAAATATAAATATATAAATATATGTATAGATCTCTCTATATATATGTATACACACACACACACACACACACACACAAAAGGAGATAGAAAGAGAGACTGAATAGTAAATAGCATTTCTATGGAGAGAAAAAAAAGTGTGAAAAGCAGAGTGGTTGTTGTATTTTATTTTGTATTTTTCTGTACTGTTCACAATTTTTATTTCTATTCTTTAATAGCTTTTTAACAGCAGCCAGGTTATCTGATGAGGTAATTATAATGTTTTCTATTTTATTTTATTCATTGTACCCACTATATTTTTAAATTAATAAATGTTACATTATAAACAAAATTAAACTGGTCTTAATTTTAGTATTTTATGAGAAGTAACAAAAAATTAAAATTTTCAGGACTTTTCAAATAAAGGCAAACATTTCAACAAACTGGTCTTTAGACAACACTTTCTGGATTCCCAAGAAATGGCAAAATTGGCATAGCAAATGATGATGGAACCAGAATTAAAGAGTATTATGCAGCAAATATCTTTCCTAAAATAAATCTTCCTATACCTCAAATTGCTTGAATAGAGCATGGACATTTTAATTTATTCTAACAACATCATAGTTCTTCAAGTTTTATATTTCTTGTATTCATTATTGCATCAAGAAAGAATCATTTAATGTCTATGAGCTTCAGTTTCTCATCTGTAAATGGGCACAATCAGGTCTACCTTTCAGAACTGTGAAGAGTACCCCAAGCATGTCAGTAAAATATGTGACATACCACCTAGCACAAGTGCTTAATAGATTTTAAACAAATTAAATGTCAGAGTTTAAATGATTGCCTGAGGTCACACAACTTTTCAGTGACAATGCCAGAATGAGAATTGCTGATCGAGTGCTTCTGTCAGGCCATGAGTATGAGTCTAGGTACTGCGTTTTAGACCTCCTACCTGCTCAAACTGGCTTGTACTGGTTCATGAAGGTCAACTTGCCATCATTGTATTTGGTGACATTATACTGGTAATTTGAAATTGACCATAATGGGTATATTTACAGCACAGAAATGGCAAATGCTACACGTCGAATATTTTGTTTATAGAAGAGCCAGTTATTCAATACTCACCAGCATACCACTCATCTGAACTCAAATGTGCAGGTGGTATCTACTGTTTGGTTCAATATAATGAATGTGTTATGTGCTACAGGCATCATATCTGTGAAAGGCCAACAAGGATTTCAAGTCACAAGTTTCCATTTAAAGTTAATATAGTTTCCAATGTGTATTTAATTACCTTGGGGCAACTTCCAAAACAAAGTGAATCTCACTCTATAAGTTAAAATCTTATAGTATTTGTTTTCTGAACATTGTCTTTCCTGATATTTCTTGAAGGCAAAATAAAAGGCTTAAAATCAGAGCATTGACCTCCCCCCCACACACACACACCCCATTCTCTTTTATGTTGGCAGTTCAGAGAAGCTTCTCGCCTAGGCAGAATTAATCGTTCAGGCGTCTATGCTTCCTAGCATTTTGCTCAAACCGTTAACATTACACTTATCACACCAGAATTTTCCTGCCTCTTCTCTTGGCAAGATCATGAGCTGCTCAAAGGCCTCCCATTTACTTTATCACCACTAATTCTTAAAACGCTACCTGGCTTACAGTAGGCATTTAATAACTGGTGAGTTCACTTAAGCTGGCTGGGAAGAAAACAGATGCAAGAGCTTCTTTTGCTAGATATCGCTCAATTAAAAGAGGGCTGAATTTAAATTAAAATAATTTATAACAAATTATTTTTCTAGGTTATAAAAAATATTTAAACTACTTCTACTGTGAAATTCATATTCATAACAAATGTAATAGGGAAGGGAAAAACAAAACAATAAGATTTTTCATAAGGAAGATATAGACAGTATACCTAAGCTCTTTATCTGGTGGCAGAAACCTTAGTTTTTTAGAGCTACTGGCTTAAGGAGACTCTGTAGGCTTTGGTAAAATGAGTATAATCATATCAGCCTTACCTAAATCCCACGGCTAAAGTGAGAATTAAAGGAGAAAAATATTTTTGAAAAATCCCTTATAAACCGTAACACCCCAAACAAAAAGTATTATTTTATCTGCTGAGACTGTATGAAATTTGGAAATTTCTAGCCCTTCTATAACTCTAAGATCTTATTACTGCTTCAGTATTACTTCAGAAGGCTGTCTTCCCATGCTAACGGATACGCTCACCCAGAGTCACCATTGAATAGACCTCGTTTTCTACCATCCTTTTTTATTTTGGTATTTGAAAAGCACTTCAATCTGAACTGAAATATCAGACTAACTAGTTGGTACTGCCATCTAGTGACTTACATAAACCAATCAGTTAACTCTATAAAATGTAGCTATACAGATATTTAAACAAATCAAGTGCATAACTATCCAATTTTCTGGAAGTTACATTTGTCTCTCATGAAGCTATTTTTATGAGAAAGCTGCTATTAAAATTTCTTTTAAAAATAAAATGCCGCTACTACTTTGCTGAATAGTTTCTTTGTAGCATTATAGCATTCATTATTAATTTTGCAAAACATTTTAACTATTTCTGGCAGATAACTAAATCTTGATTATTCATATTACTAGCATTTTTTTTTATATCAGAAGAGGAAGGGATGTTTTGGTGCCATCACAGGTAGAATTATTGTGGATTCATATATACATTGCCAGTATGTCTTTTGCTCAAGCATCCAAATTCTTGACCCTCAGTGACAGTGATCAAGCATCTAGAATCTAACAAATTGCCATCCATCTCATCTGATTTTTCAGACATGTCCATCTCTTGCCCCAGAACAAGAACTGGGGGCGAGGAGGGGGGTGTCCTGTGAAGTGCTCTCTAAGGTCAGTGTGTTGTCATTGATGGCTTACACAATAATGCCAGGCAGGATTCAGCATGTGACACGAGGCCTGAGCTTGCATGCTATTTAAGACATGTGACTTAGGAGATCATTCCTGAAAGTGCTATGATGAGAAAAGCAAACTTTTGATGCCCAAAACATCATAACTCTGCAATTTACTTTTAATTACACTTTTCTTTTGTCATGCTTTTTACCTAATGATAGTTTAAAAAATAATCATATAATTTTTCTCCATTATCACCAGTTTATCTAAATGTAACATTGCATCATTGTCCCTATTTTGAAGAATAAGGTAAACAAATAAGCAAAAATAAATACCTGATTTCCCAAACGTTTAAGGGATTGTTCTTTGTTTTTTCACTCCGATTCACTAAAGAAAGTGAGGTGCCCCTTTCTTGTATGCTACTAGCACTCAGGAAATATTTATCACAATAGTAATTAATTTTGGTAAAATATCTGAAACATCTATAAGCATCTGGAGTGAAGGCCACTTAAAAGCAGGGACGGATGGCATCTGCCTAGGCTCTTTCTCTCTCCCCAGAGTCTAGCACAGTGTTCTCTTACATAAGTAGGCACTCAAAAGAAATTTATTAGACAAACGAATAAAAGTTAAACTTAAAATCATTTTTTCGTATATCATCTCTATGTATTATAAGCCACACACAAAAAGTCTATCTCAGCCATTTTTCCTGAACCTTACTTAGCTTTATTAACCCAACTTTTTCACTAATGAGCTGTTAAAACTTTTTTGAGCCAATTGATCCCTTTGTGCTGAATTTCTTCATTTGTGAAATTAGATTATTAAAGTGAAAGAGTGATACATTTTTATCTCTTGATTCTATTAGTTATAGTTTATTTCCATTTCACAGCTTATTGCGTTAGCCAGAATTTAAAGAACAATGTTAAATAACAATGACAATGGAAAGATGACCAACGTGAAAGGCCATTTGAAGTATGCTAACGTTTTTCACAGATATGTTGTCAGAATTCTTTTTGAGGACTATCTATTTAAGGGTTCTAAGATATTTCAAAGCCTTAAAGCCTAAACATCAAAATGAGAAAAATTGGACAGAGAATAGACCTAATTCCTTTTAAACTAGCTGCTATTTTAATCTTTAAACCTAAATCTTAAACTATAATGTAGCAATAAAATCATATGAGTGCTGACAATTAATTGAAAAGCAGAGAAGATCACATAGCGTTCTGAGGTAATAATTTGCAGAAAACCCATAGATTCAATGTTTTAAGTACTTTTTTATATTTGATCAGTGTAATCTTTCTGTTCATTTTAATGATGATGTTAACATTAGCCTGTCTGAATCCTTTGATTTGCTGCTAATTATCAACTCTTAAGCAATGCTCAGCAGATGCCCGTACCTGCACTCATAGGTATAATTATGTGAACCATCTCTTTAACAGTTAAGGCCTTAGATTTAAAATATAGGTAAAATAGTACCTTTGGGGAATAATTATCTCAAAATCTAGGGTTTTTTTTTTTTTACGATTTTTAAAAACCTATCCAACAATGTATATATAAATGCTTTGCCCTTACCAAACCAAATGTTTTTTTCCTCCATATGCTTTCTGGTATTTTCTAAATGCTCTACAAAGGGTTTACCAACTTTAAATAATTTTTTTTTCAATTATGTCACAAGAGAAGCCAATTCTCAACATCCCCTCACAATAACTCAACACTTCCAGGAACTTAGTAAGACTCAAATTCATTCCTACTGGTCCTTACTCAATAGGCACATATACAGAGCCATGGATCAGGGAGACAGACCAAACTGCCAAGAGCAAAGGCTAAACTTGAGTCTTTGATTTAGAACCATTCCCAGCGTGAGCAGAAGCTAAGAATGAAATATTTCAGTCAGGAGGGAGCAACCATTTTTTGTCACAGAAGTAGGTATGTATTCTGCATACAAATTTCCTTTCTTTGCTCAAATGTCTGGCAACACTAAATTTGTGGAATTCCTTACTTGCCATCGCAGTCTCTCACATGGCATAACCTCTGACTAAGGAAATAATCGTATGATGAAACGCAGCAAAATGTCTTGCCCATAGGATTCCTTGTTGTAGAAACAAATGGGTGGAATAATGTCAGCAAGATGGCAAATTAGGAGGTCCCAAACCTTGTCCTTCACCAACACAATAATTTAACAATGTCCAGAAAGAAAATAGCTCTGGGAGAGCTCCAGAGTCCACTTAAGAAGCTGTAGCAACTCAATGGCACAAAATATCTAAGGATTACCACACAGAGGAGACTAGGAAGAATAGTTTCATTTTGTCTGCATCACCCCATCCCCCAAGCCGGCACAGCTCAATGGTAAGATGAATCCCATCAGCCTTGAGTTACCCTGCCCCATGGGGGAAAAGAAGAGCAGGAAGATTCCAGCAGCCATACCCGCTGCCAAGCACCCTCACAGGCTTCACCAATGAGAACCCCAGCTTCTGGAGCTGCCAGGAACCCAAGCTGTCACATCCCTCTGGAGCCAGAGATATTGTACACCCTCCCCAATGTTTCCACTGTGCACTAACCCCCCAGTCAACATATCCGTGCACTCTCCGAACTTGGTGCTGCTTCACAGCTACAGGACTCAAAAATCCCATAAGCCACTGGCCCAGTGCCCACATGTGCTCCTGGACCACGTGTGCTATGCTGCCACCAGAACTTGTGTCGTTCCATTTCCCTGAATCCAGTACCTACATAATTTGTGTGCCCCAGCCTTGGTGCCACCACACATCCCAACCAGTCAGCACTCTCACGCCCACCCACACATGAATATCTTTCTCTACTGAAACTAGTATGTAAAGTCTGGAGGAGGTGACCACTTTTTTTTAATGGGCAGACACAAATGCAAGGCTGCAAGGAACACCCACACACAAAAAGTCAGGACAACATGACACCATCAAAGGAATACAATAATTTCTCAGTAACCAACCCTGTAATATGAAGAACTATGAATTGCCTGACAAAGAATTCAAAGTAATTATTTTTAAAAGGTTCAGTGCATTTCCAGAGAACACAGATAGACATCTCAATGAAATCAGGAAAAATACATGAATTGAGTTCAATGGAAAGGTAGAAATCATTAAAAAAAAAAAAAATTAGTTTCTGATTAGCGTTCTCTCCTGGTTCAAAAATAGCCACCTTCCTGTGTGTCTTCACAGGGCCCTACTTCTGGGTCCATGTGGGGAAAAAAGAGCCCTCTGATGTCTCCTCCTTCTCTCATAAAGATACCAGTCCTATCAGATTGGGACCCCACCCTTATGACCTTATTTAACATTATCTACCTTTCTAAAGCTCATATTCCCAAACAGAGTCAGATAGGAGATTAGAGCTTCAACATATAAATTTGTATCACAACATTCAATTCATATCATAACATTCTTCCCTCTGACCCTCACCCTGAATTCATGTCTTTCTCACATGAAAAATACATTCACCCTATATCAATAGCCCCCAAAAGTTTCAATATATTGTAGATCAATTCAAAGTCCAAAATATCTAACTCAGGTATAGGTGAGACTAGATATGATTCATCCTGAGGCACAATTCCTCTCCAACTGTGAACTTATAAAGCCAGACAAGTCATGTACTTCCAAAATACAGTCATGGAAAAGTTATAGGGTAGGCATTCTCATTTCAAAAGGGAGAAATAGGAAAGAAGAATGAAGGACAGGTCCCAGAGAAGTGGGAGATCTAGCACAGCAGATTCCAATAGAACTTAAGGCTGGAGAATAACCCTCTTGGGTCCAATGATTTCCCTTCAGTCCTGCCAGGGCAGTAGCCTTATCCCCATGGCTCATAGGCTTTTGCAGGGTAAAGAAACCAAGAATGTGGGCCTACTCTCTGAAACAAAGAAGAAAACAGCCTTGCTCTTGGGCCTGTGGTGCTAGTGGTAGCCCTGATGATCTCTGAATTGATCAAAAGGTCATTCTTTCCTTTTCTTGTAGGATATAGCATTCTCCCAGCTGGATAAATTGTCCCATTCTGTAGAATTTGGAAGTCTAAAAGCCTTCCTTTATTTCTTTCTATCTCTCTCTGTCCCATTCAGTTCAAACTAGCAGTGTCTGTATTGCTGTGATCTCCTCTGTATTCCTGGCTTCTGCTGAGACTGTTGATTAGAATAGAATCATGGCTCATGTCTTTATGGAGTGATTGTCCAGCCACACCCTTGATGTCCTCTTCAGAACATGCTTTCTCATTTTATTTGCAATATGAATAGGCTGAGAACTTTCCAGAACTTCAAGTTCTGGTTCCTTTTTGCTTAACAGTTCCTTCACTTTATCTCTGTCCTCTCACATTTTACTATACGACCAGTAAAGAAAAATCAGGCCACACATTCAACACTTTACTTACAAATCTCCTCAGCTAAATATTTACCAGTCACAAGACTAGAGACAAAGGAATTACACATAAATACTGTACTGAAGTGAGGAAGTTTTTCTCATGGGGATACATGTTAATAATTCTGAAACCACAATACATATATAGTATTAGATAAATAAATGACCATGGTGGAAGCCAGGTTTCTGATGTTTGGAGTAAGAGGTTACAAACAATGGGAAAAGGCTAGAATGATTTTTGTGGTGGTGAATTAGAGCTCTAGACATCAGTATGACGTTTAGGTCACAATAGATACAAATGGTTACATATAGCAATATTTATGGTTATATATACACAAACTAGTATACACACATATATTTTGTCCTCAACTGAGAAGACCTAAAGGAAATAATGCCTCAGTAGAAATTAGCTACCTAGTACCCAGAACTTGGTTTCTGGTACAATTCTCCAACAAAGAAAACTAAGGTTCCTTGGAGAAATGGGGCAGGAAATACACAAAATGAGCCTTTAAGTAACAAATAAAATTGTATTGAATTATAACCCAAAATATAAAATGAAAATGCAAAAATTAATACATATATAAAAAAATTATTGAGGACATAAATGGTGAAGACTAGACAAATAACCCATGCAGAATAATTAGAAATAATTTATATAGACACTTTACCAGATACTTCACTCTTAAGAAGAGGAAATATCATTCTCCTCTCTACATGTATACTGTGCATGGTGACTTCCTTCTAAAGACTAAAGTCTGAAAAGAGGGGAAAAATAATCTTGCAGTGGAGAAACCTACCAAACACTGTCTCAGCCAGGTACCAGGGTTAGCATCAACTGTGATCACATGCGAATATAAGGTACTCTTAATAAGTTATCATGAGAATTGCACTTTATTACCATTGTCTCCCTCATAGAGAGTCTTAATTCCAGTCTAATAGTAAAAAAAAAAAAAAAAAAAAAAAAAAAAAAAGGACAAATTCCAAATGAAGGACACTTAATAAAATACCAGACCAGAACTACTGACAACTGTCAAGGTCAACAAAAACAAGGAAATCACTGAAACTGTCATAGCCAAGAGGAGCCTAAGAAGACATGATGATGAAATGTAATGCGGTATCCTGGTTGAAATTCTAGAATAGACAAAAGGCATAGGTAAAAACTAAAGTATGGACATTAGTCAATAATAATGTATCAATAGTGGTTCTTTCATTATGACAGGTGACCCAGACTTATATAAAATGTTAATAATAGGAAACTGAGTACAGGGTAGATGGGAACTCTGTACTAGCCGTTTTCCTGTAAGTCTAAAACAATCTTAAAATAAAAAGTTTATTTAAAAAAAAACTATCATTTAGATCTCTATTCTCAAACTGGGAGCAAGTCTACCAAAATTAAGTTTAAAAAGCAGATTTTAAAAGATATTATAGTTAACATTAATGACAATAATAATTAGAATTTTCCATCAAAATTCTTTAGAGATATTTATGAATGACTAGAAATTCCTAGAAATATACTCTCCAGAGGTTTTCAGTTCTGCCACTGCCTTGCCACACAAACTCAAACCTCTGCCAAGCTGGGTAACATTTCACTCTAGATTAACATACTTAATTCATTTATGCATTTATTTTAAGTGGTTTTATAGATCTTATTTTCTGCACTAACTAGTCTGCAGCAGTGGTAGGATTTAAGACATTTAAAAAAATTATGTGGTAAGGTCATGTATAATGTTATGGCATAGTAATTCGTTTCTTATCATCGTAAGTGAAGAAAACTAAACCTGTGTGGTTTGAATTGGCGCCCCTTCTCCTTTGTGACAGGAGTTATGCCTCCTCTCTTATTAATACATCTGTGCACGCATCTGTATACCTCTTATAAATATTGATACCTTGAATATAAGCCATATGGACTGTTAACAAATCCACAGTAAGTAACACTAATTCAGGCCAAAATTCAGTGTCTTCCAAAATGTTTCATGTTTGCCAGATGCAGGTAAACCTCCCAACAAAGCATTAAGCACTAACTCATTTAGACAGTTATGTGGTCACTTAAATTTTTGAGGAGACAAGGTGGGTGGATGAATGAATAAATTAAGCATAAAAATTTTTTCAATACTTGGGAGTCCCTGAGCACTGAAATAACTTGAAAACTTATAAAAATTTATTGTACTCAAACATCTACTTGTAGAATTCCTAATTTCTCAGGAAAAAAAAAGTAATTTAATGAAAACATATGTGTTATTTGGTAATGTATTTATATATAGTATTTAATAAAAGAGAAAAAGAAAAGATAATAGAAGTATAAAATGATAGAAGAGATATTAACTTTAGTTTTGAGTCAGCAAGAAGCCAGGCAAAGATTATGTAGAACAAAATTAAGACATAATAGAAGACACATGTATCAAATAGAATGAGACTTACTCAACTGCAGTAATAATTTAGAAATGAAATTACATACATTCAAAAGACAAATTAAAAAATGGGTTTACTTAAACTTATGAAGGTTTTTTTTTTTCATTATGTTGAGATATGATTAACTATCCTGTTCATTTGGAGAGGGAAGAAAATTCAAAAGTGAGCTAACGTATTCTCCATAGAGTCAAAGATGAGAATTATGAACAAAACAGAGGGTCTTTATCTTAGAAAAAAATTACTACAGTGCTCTCAGGCTTTGTCTATACACATTCAGCAGTTTAAAGAGGTGTTGAAATATTCAACCAATTCAAACAAGAAGCTTATCTTACATTCAAGCAATTGTTGGAATTTGACATTTTTATTGTGCTTATTTGCATTATTCTAAACTGGTTTTATATAAAATCATGAAAGCTAAAGATCTCAACTATGCTAAAATTATTTCACATCATATTAAGCAATTTCTACAGTGTTACCTGCCCTCTTTCTTAGGACTTCGTTCTCTAGGTACTGCCCTCTGTTCTTCAGCCAATGAATGAGTCATACTTAGAAGGCTTTGCTTTGCTGATTAGTGGAATTTTGGTTAATTTTTATTGCCCTTAAACCAGTTTAAACTACTCAAGGTTAGTGGCATGCCTCATTTTCACTAAACCTCAGTCATTTTGTTAAACTCACTAAGTTCCTTTGTACTTTTGTTGAGGTTTTCTGATCTGCCCTCTGGTCTCTATCACTGGGACTTGACTGCCATCTTTCATACAAATACATTAAAAAGCTTCATCCTGCACATATGAGATGTTTCCTGACACTTGTACCTCACATAACAACCTACAAGAACTTGGATGTGTCAGAACTCCCGTTGTGAACAGTCGAGAAGAAACCTAGGGTCTAAATTTGGCTGCTAAAATGGCAGTCTTCATTCAGTCCAAGTCTTACATGGCCTGGATGGATCAAGTTTGGAGCATATCAATGACAGTATCTGAAAGGCCAGCAAAATGGGAAAGAGAAACCTGGGACTCCTTTGACTAAAAAGAGAAGAGCAAACAAAGAAATGATATTTGAGTCACGGCAGTGTAGCTCCATCTACTTTGAAGCAAAATTCTAGTGAGTAGTAGGGATTAGAATACTTGATGTTTACTTGGATGTTGGAAATTGTCCCTTTGATCTCAATTCCATTCTAAGATTAGTCTGCTTGGTCCATGACTTTAGAAGTATCGTAATTATTTATTTGACATAAAACTTTATTTTCCAAAAGGAATTATCCTCATTTGATTCTTCAGCAGTGCTACCTTAGTTCACGTGACTGACAATATGTAGTAAAGTCATTGACTGTGCATCAAAAATTTGTGTTCTGTCCATAATACAGAGTTATGGCTGAAATGCAGCTGCTCAAATAGGAACTACAACCTCCAACCAGCCTTGTATTCAGATGGGTCCCTGTATATTATCAAGGATAGCATCATCCTATACTCAAGACCTGCCTTAAAATTTATCACGTGTAGTAGCCTGTGGGTACTGCTACTTCTCAATAGAAGAGTAGAAAGGTGTCTAAGCTGAGTTCTCAACAACATATCAGCTTATCTGTGAAAGTAGGCCACAAAACCAAAAAATAAACAAAAAAACCTTTTTTTAGGCAATCATTTAAGATATTTTTCCACATTTGATTCTCAGATCAATAACTGAAATCATTTTTTCATAGTACCAGGCTCCTGGCTTTAATATTATCCTAACACCCATTCTTACTAGATCTAGTTGCTCTCTGGCTACTCCTACTGGCTCCTTTAATACCCCCAGATAGTATTCTCTTTTACGACTGTGAGATATTTCCCTGTTACAAATCACCTGTCTTATAAAAGAATCAAACCAATTTCCATATATTTTTCTAAAAACAGAGTAAAATGTGGAGGAGCAGAGAATTCAAAAGCTTTGATACAAGAAAATGATAATTAGAATGTACTGACATTATTCCCAGAGAAAAAGACAAGTATAATTTTAACAGCTTTAACAATGGTAATCTAGAATTTGAGAAAAATAGAAATTAACATTAGAAAGCCACGACCTTTCCTAGATTTGAGAAACAAAAGGAGCGGTGGTATATTCTCAGATCCCAAAGGATAGGATCAAATGACAGAAGCTGGAACCAGGGCAGGCCTGTCCAGAGGGCGGTGGAAACAGTGAAGATATACAGCCACTGGCAGAAAAGCTCTTCGAAGCAGAGGGGGAGGAAAAAGTGGCCTAGTTGCAAACTTCCTACCTGTTCTCCAGTCACCCACCAGTACTTCCCAATGGTCAAAAGTCACACCCCTGACACATGAAACAGAACAGAGATAGCATAAATAATAAAGCTGATGCAAAAGGGCTTCAACTAACATAGTTGCAGATACCTAAGTTTATTTATGCCTCTCACTTCATGGTGGCTGAGGCATTGTGTCTCTTCTTGGCTCACATCTCTTAATGACAACCACCAATCACGTTTTCATTCCATGCTTTCTAATTTTTCCATGTAGCTTAATTGTGGTTACTTTTTTGAATTTTGAAATCCACAGACAAATCTACCATATATAACATGGATCAATAGCAAACAATTAATTAGTTCATCTACCCCTAACTCTTCATAGCCATAATATAAGAGAAACTAGAGATACTATAATCTATTTTCTTTAAAAGATGACATCATACGTCCCCTCTCTCGTTTTCTAACACAGAGGTTGCCTAGAGTTTTTCCCTTGAAGTCTTTCTTCTTATCCTGGAGTCATTTTACCTCACATTAGACTGTAGTACTCTTCAAGTGAACAAAATAGTAAAATCAGTCTATTTTTGTAAAACCTGGATGCTTGTATTAGAAAGATATCAAACTTATTTTTTAGTCTGAGTATCATAAATTACTGAGTACATGGCTATACAGCAAGAATAATTGAGGAGTAGCCTTCAAAGCGTCTACAAATTATTTTGTTTTATTATAAAAATTTATGAGGAAAAAAATTATATTTTTTTCTAAAAGTAAAGAATGATAAAAAAAAAAATAGTACTTATTATGCGGCACTTCTGAATGTATTCCTTAAAATTTTTCCAGAGATATCATACTTCATCTAAGACTAGCTGTATAACACTGAAATCACATCTACTCTGCCAAAAAAAATAAAAAATGCAGTAACTTATCTAAAAGAAGATTTTTATCACATAAACAAAATAATAATCTGACTAAATTGCATTTAAAGTGATGTTTCAATAATCCTACAAATTTTAACAGGTAAGGACACAACTAGATTTTGGATGACTCTATTCAGTAGAGCACTTAGACAACTGGTAGAAACCCCGGCTCTCTAGAAGATCGCTTCCTCAATGCCAGTCTTAAAGGATTCATACAGACAGAGATGCACCAAATGAGAGGTCACAATTTAAAAAAGAAAATCACAGAACACATAAGGAAATAAGCCACCATGTGCATGAATCAGAAGAAAAAACAAACAACAAACCTAAAAACACAAAAACATCTGATATTCCTAAATTTAGATAATAAATGCAAAATAAGTGTGTTTACTGTGTGATAAGAAATTTTTTAAAAAGCTAAAACCATTGGAAGATATAAAGTTAGATATTGAATCTACACTTCATCTTAACCTAGGAGCATTATTTGTAAAAAGCTTAGAAATAATTCTATTTCCACTACAGAAAACTCAAAAGGCTCAGAGCTAAGAATATCAAGAAATAAAGTCACAGAGAAACAAAGATATAGAAAATAATGAGAGATTATAAGCCATAGAAATTGTAGTAGAAGGTCTAATCAAACTTCAATTTGGAGTTTCAGAAGAAGATATTTGAAACAATGTGAAAGCAACAATATTGGAAGATATAATGCTAAAAAATCTCCAGAATTGTTATTAAACAAAAATCATTTTATCGAGAAAGCATAAAATCACAAGCAGAATATTTTTTTTTAATCTACATCTAGATACATTAGACTGAAATCCTACAGAATACAAAAAATAAAGATAAAATCTTAAAACCATTCAGAAGAAAAATTATATTAGCAACAAGGAAATAGCAAAATAGATTGCTGATTCTTCAACAGCAGCAAAGCAATCAGAAAATAAATAGATCCATGTATCAATAATTACAACAAACATAAGTGAAGTGACTCTCCAGTTAAAAGACTGGATATAAATTAAATAAATAAACAAATAAACAAATAACTCCAGCTATGTGTTATTTATAATAAACACTTATGACATAGAACATGGGGAGTTTGAAAAAAAACTGCAACAAAAAAATGTTGACATATCCATGCTACTATATTGGTCAAGGTTCTTTTATAGAAATAGAACTAATGGGATACATAGAGAGATAGATAGATATAAAAGATGTATTATAGAAGTTGGTTGACACTGTTATGGAAGCCAAGAGGTCTCACAATATGCCATCTGTGAGTTGGAGAACCAGGAAAACAAGAGATATCATTCAGTCTAAGTCCAAAGGCCCAAGAACCAGGAACTCTCAGGAACAGGAAAAGATGGACATCCCAGCTCAAGGAGAGAGAGCAAGAATTGTCCCTTTCTCTGCCCTTTTGTTTCCTTCTAGCTCCTAGTGGATTGAATGATGCCCACCCACCTTGGTGAAGGTAGAACTCATTCTACTCAGTCTACTGAACCAAATACTAATCTCTTCCAGAAACACCCTCACAGACACAGCCAAAAATAATGTTTTACCAGCTATCTGGACATTTATTAGCCCAGTCAAGCTGACACTAAAATTCACCATCATAATTACTATTTAAAAATTGACAAAGATATAAGAGAAAATAAACTTTAAGTTAGAAGGTAATGCCAGAGACTGAGAGTTATAATAGAAGAAGTTTCAGTTCGTCAGGCAAAAATAACAATTTAAAATAATTATGCACTAACAATCTAGCTTCAAAAACTGAAAAATCAACCAACCATTGCCATATTAGTACATTTTAGCATCCCTCACTCTTTGTATATATGGACAGATATGGAACCCTACAAACAACAACTATGGAATCCCACAGTATCTTCAAACTTATTTTGGGAACATTGACAAAAACCAAGCAGATATGAAAATAACAACAGAAATTTTTTCAAATAATGTGTGCATACAAAATATATGTTTTTTTAAAAAACTATTTTATAATTGGTATTATATGAGTATTGTGAGATAACAGTGGAAGTATAACCTTGTACAATTACTTTGAAAGTAATTTTGTGTTATCTGCTAAATTTGAGAATAAACATGTTCATGACCCAATAATTCCCCTCCTACATATATTTTATACATATGTACCAGAAGACTTATATAAAAATTGTCATAATAGTGTGATTTATAATATCAAGAAAACTAGAAATTACCCAAAAGTCAACTGACAAAAAGAATAGATATAGTATGTTACACAAAGGAATACTATATAGAAATAAAATGAGTAACTCATAGTTATAGCCATCCCCATGTATGAATCTCAGAAACATGTTAAGTAAAGAAATATCAGAAAAATATATGTAGAATAATAAAGTTCATAAATGATCAAAATGAAGCATTATATTGTTTTAAGAGATACCTATATGCAGCAAAACTAGAAAGAAAAAGAAAAAGAATAAATATACATTTTGGGTTAGAAGTTTCTTCTGTGGCTAGAGATTCTCAGGGGTTCTAATATAGGGACCTTGAATAGAATGGTAAATGTTCTACTTTTTAAGCTGGGTGTTGGATTTTCTAGAGTTCGTTTTATTTTTAAGCTTTACAAGTAACATACTCTCCAACATAAACGTATATAAAATATTTTGAAAAAATAAAGTGTATGCAAACAACTAACAAGCACATTAAAAGATATTCAGTGTTATTCGTTATTAAAGAAATTCAAACCAAAACCACAATAGAACACCACTTCACATTTATTCATATGGCTAATAAAAAAGAAAAGAAATAGCAAGTGTTGATGAGGATATGGAGAAATTGGGAATTTTATGCATTGCTGGTACGAATGTTAAATGTTATAGCCACTCTGGAAGATAGTTTGGCAGTCCTTCAAAAAGTTAAACATAAAATTTCCACATAATCCAGTAATTCTCTTTAATGTATATACCCAAAAGAATTGAAAGCAGGGACTCAGTAAGATACTTGTACACCATATTCATAGCAGTATTATTTACAATAGCCAAGAGGTGGAAACAGCCCAAACATGCATCAACAGATGAATGGATAAACACAATGTGGTATATACATACCATGAACTATTATTCAGTCATGGAAAGGAATAAAATTCTGATACATGCTATCATATATAGCATATGTTATAATGTATAACCTTGAAAATATGTTAAGTGAAATAGGCCAAAGAAAGACAAATATTATGTGATTTCACCTTAATGAGGTACTAGAATAAGCAAATTTATAGAAACAGGAAGTAGAATAGAGCTTACCAAGGACTAAGGGAAGGAAGAAATTGGGAACTATTGTTCAATGTGTACAGAGTTTCTGCTTGGGATAATGAAAAAGTTCTGGAAACGAATAGTGGTGATGGTTACACAACATGTGAGTGTACTTAATGTGACTAAATCGTATGCTTAAAATTGACTAAAATAGTAAATTTAAAATATTTATATGTATATGCATGTGTATACATATATATGCACATATATACATATACTCACACACAATAAAAAATTGAAAATGGGGCAAAGATTTGTCACAAAAAATTGATTCAGATTTAGTATAATCTCCCAGACATATTATTAAGTTTAAAAAGCAAGGTGCAAAATGATCTGTATAGAATATTCTACTACTTTTAAGGAAAAAATATTGGGCTTCCTACACACATCTGTACACACATATGCACACAGATAGATACAGAGAATTCTCTGAAAATATAGACAAGAAACTGATGATTGTGGTTTCCTATGAAGTGAAAGATGGGGTGGGAGAGCAATTTACATTAGATTTTGAATTTTCTTACCACTTATGTCTCACTTACTAAAAAACAAATAGATTTTAAATTAGACTGTTGTCAACAGAGTAGTAGGTATTTTAGAAAAATTAAACTTTCAGAAATACATATGACTGAGTAGGGAAAAACCAGAGCTTATGATACTAGTTAAATGACTGTTTAAATATTGCAAACATATGACAACTGGCATCAGAACAAAAGTTCTGGTACTGGAATGGAAATTAATAATAGCTTAAATATAGATTTACTAGATAACAAGGGATAAAAAAAGAAATAAAAACACCAAGATAACTCCAAATTTTGGTGTCTTATTGACTAAGAAATTAACCACCAATTCCTTAATTATTATGAATAAATAATAAAAAAAAAATCTCTACATGAATACACCCTTCAACTATTTATTGAGCACCTGAGTTGTGATGCCAGGCACAGGACTGGCACTGGCGATACAGAAGAGATGCTCAAACACTGCCTCTACTCTCAAGATAATTGTGTGGAGAAGACAAATGTGAGTAGAAAATTATAGTATAATGAAATAAATACTGTGGTATCTTAATCAATGTAGAGAGAACACAGAGTAAGGCGAAGAGGTACAATCTGGGGACTGTTCGGATGGCCAATCTAGAACCTCACTAGATGAGGACAGGAATATCAGATAGAAGAAATGGGTATGGCATTTTTCAGGAGTGGTGAAAACTTCAGGGTACCTGGAGAGCAGAGTGCATGTTTACTCAAATGTATAAGAGGATAGGGGAATGTTAAGTCCCCCAAGTCCCTTAAATCAACATATACAAAATAATGGTTCATGATTTATCCATAAAATCCTACTGCTCCTGCTGACTAAATAATTTGGCTTCAGACATTACAGTACTAAGCATATCCTTTTGT
Organism: Cynopterus sphinx; assembly: GCA_030015415.1. Classification (NCBI taxonomy): domain Eukaryota; kingdom Metazoa; phylum Chordata; class Mammalia; order Chiroptera; family Pteropodidae; genus Cynopterus; species Cynopterus sphinx. Next base: position 116,421,769 of record CM057382.1, on the reverse strand, counting down.
GATTTACAGTTTTGATTATTTTGTTTTCTGTGCCTGTGCCAGCTTCTTCCTTAAATAATATATTTTGTTCTTCCCTGAGGCCCTAAACTCCTTAGTATTAAGGAGGGGCAATGAGGAAGGATAATGATGTGTGAGAATAATGATTATGTCTTTAAGATTCCAAGTAGGCTGAGGAAGAGGGAGATTTGGGGAAAGAAGGAGGAAGTTTATTTTAAAAAATACCTCCCTAAAAATAGAAGGCCTCAATCTTTTGTAAGGTGTTATTAAGAACCATCAGTGTGCTTGTCAAGGCACAGCAAATACAGTGATGAGCATGTCTGCGGAGTTCTGTTTCCTGCTTCGTTGATAGTCTGCAAAGTTACATTATTCAAATAATGAAATCAATACTTAAGTGACACATCAGTCAATACATGAGAGAATAAACATAGTGACATGGGAAAATATATTTGGTGGATGATTGCTACATGCAAAAAAAATCATTTTATTATACCTGACATAGGAATGTTAATTTTCACAGTTCTCAGCCACTTTTTTCTTTTTCACCCTCTTTTCTTTTCCTGGGTACTGTTAGGTTGTTAGTAAGACATTAGCGACCAGTGTAGGGGGGGGCAGGAATAGAGGCCCAGCCTGGAGATGGCCCAATGGTACACCCTAATGGTGGTAAGAGAATCCCTCCTGCATCCCCAGCGCCAAAAGACAGGAGGGCCATAACCTATAGCTGGTTTAATCGGGTCACAGATGCCTGGGCAGAAGGTACTACCCTAATTTGCCCACAGTTTAAGCCTCATTATATTGTCATTTAATACTATGTTTATGCCTGGAAATCCATGAATCTAATTATAACAGACTGAATTCTGAGTAAGCACAGATGCAGTAGGCAAAGTGTTATATAGCAGCCAACTGTCAAGGTACCCTCACATATGGACCATCTAGGACCACCCATCATGGCCAAAATATAAACAGACTTCCCCATTTCTGCAGTTATAGCTCTCCTTGCTGAAAATCCTCTCCTCCCTCAGGGTGTACTGTTTTATCTCTTCACCTCCCAAATTCCACAGGCCTACAGTCTTCCTTAGCATGTCCCATTTCTTTCTAAAATGAACTTTCAATAAATCTTACCTTTCTAAATCTCGTCAACCTGTAATTCTTTGCTGCATTGGTGGGGAAGAACCGAGGGACAACACAACACACAACACCATCCTCCTAATCCCCCATGCCACTGGGGTGACATCAGGTTTCACATCACCACAGCAACAACAGCACAAACAGCACACACTAACACTGAATGTAAATCAGCAAGCATGTTGATAAGGACCTAGTTGTTGCAAGTAATACCCAAAACAGAATAACAATAAAAATGAATAATAGATAATATTTGAGAACCGATACTGTTCTGAGTGCTTATTATTTTTTTTTAATATTCACTACAAATCTTTGAGGTAGTTATCATTATTATACCTATTTTTAGAGATGAGAAAGCCGAAACACAGAGGTTGAATAAATTGCCAAGGTCATACATCTAATAAGTAGCAGAGCTGGGATTTAAACTGAAACAGTCTGGCTCCAGGGCCTGAAATGTTAAATATGACACTATGAAACTCTTGGCAACATCTGTTACTATGAGCCATCAAATAAAACATGAGTATAACTTAAGGACATTATGACAGACACTTAAATTGCTAAACAAATTTGTAGTGATGGGATCACATGGGATTAGTTCAATGGCCAACATTCTTATCTCCTAGCTTCACCACTGAGATCCTAGTTTTCAATATTTTTTCATAACTATAAATTAATTGTCTCATATATATGTCATCTCTGAAGTCAAGACTTTTTTTATTAGAAGCTATATTTTTGTTACTATATGAACTAAAATAATATTTGGTATCTTTTAAAAAGAATTAATGAAATTTGGAAATAAATAATGCACATGCTTTTGCTTATAAGACACTATACATTATATAATTTTTATCAAATTATTACCTTAGGAACTCCAATGTGAAGAATCTTAGATCTCCTTACCCTTATCATTTCTGCAATTACTGTCATCATTTTTGGTTAAAGTCCATAGGCAGTGGTAATATCCCTTAGAGGTTTAAACTTGGGAGAATCTTGAAAATAACTGCATATATTTATAAATTATATACTTTATTTATATACTTTATTTTATTCACTCTTCTAAGTATTTTCTTTTTTAAAAAAGCCTTTATGCCTTTATGGTAGCTTGTTAGACACTAAGTAAGGTCTTTCAGTGTTTCCAAAATGCCACATGTCATGACATTTTGTAAATGGCACATTTGCTTCAGTGCATGTGTTTAGCAAAACACCTCTTTGTACAGGGAAAGGGATGCTGCCACCAAAAAGTACTTATTATATTTCAAAAAGGCAATATTAAGTCAAAAGAAGGAGACCAGTTTCATGACACTTGTCACGAAGGAGAATATCCTTGGAGATGGTTAAATGATATCTGTAAAATTTATGCTATAATAAAATTGTAACTACATGTTCATGATTTTCTACAGATACCACAAGCTACATTGATTGACAAGGTGGAATTTCAAATTACAAAGTATGAGAATCAAAATGAAGAGAGTTATAATCAAATGTGCTTATAAGTGAGGGTCAATGAGCCAAATTCAGATTTTTGTTTGCTGCTGCTATCCTTCAAATGATTAAAAACAAAATTGTGATGTAAAAATTTTTACTAAAATATTGTCTATAGTGAATTACTAGCCCAGAACCCTAAAGGCATAGATGGGGTGAATGTAGCTAAGTGTGTAACATGTTGAGTATAAACCCTCCTAAAAAAGGAGCAGAGCAGTGGAGAATTTTGTTATGTATGTATAATTTATACATACTTTTATTACATATAAATATATAATATATAACATATGTATCATAAAACATACTTGTATTTAAAATATTTTTATATTGTATCATATATAATATTAATATATATTCTTGCTTTATTTTATATATACACCGAAATCATAACCCACATAACCCATTGGGAATAGGAATGAATGGAAAGCATAAGTAGTCATGAAGATAAACACTCTTCCTTTTGCCATTTTACTTACTTTGTTTCTTCCGCCCCTGTTAGAAAGAGAATATTTTGGAGGAAAGCCAAATGTTCAGAGCTATTCACACTATTTAGTAGCTTTACAGCTTCAAATTTCAAGCAAATCTTTTTTTGAGCTCTCTGCCAGACACATGATAGAAATGATGAATCAAAGGAAATGACAAAAGTTTGCCTAGTTGCAAAAATGTTTGTTTGGAAAACACAAAGAAGGTGAAGGAGGTACAGAGTAAGATAAATAGTTCTCTATTTTAAGACTAAATAGATACATTTCTAAGTCCAATATGAAGTGTTTTTCCACCTTTCTTCATATGGCTAACTTCTTTCTTTCCTCAAAACAATTTAAATGCATTTTAATGTTTTTTTCCTCCTAATCTCAACCCTTGTTGCAATTGTTTTATTCTTATTGTCTCTCTCACTGTGTAAATTATATAAGGGTATAGATAATCTTACCATGCTTACCATGGAACTAAACATAGATAGTAAGTGCTTGTAGCAAAAAACTCTACCACTTCATGTCCTTTGGGCCTCACTTTCATTCCAGACAAAGGATTTGGTCAGTTTACCACATCTGTAATCTGTTAATGCCTCATGTTGTTCAGCACCACACACCTTCTCAACCCAGGACTAAAGCACCAAGGTGCACCTTGCCCCAATCTTGAAGGAAACTGATGAACTAGACAGACCCTCCCAAGAGCGAGGATTTTAGCATGGCAAGAAGTGGACTACATTAAACACTTTTCTGTACCACTTCTTTTCTTTTCCTCTTATTTCTTCCCTTATGCCATTCAAGAAATCAAATTTGTGTAGCTTTAATTTGTCAATATTCACTTTGGCCAATACTATATATTTTTGGTTCCTGCTCTAGGGCTTTCTAATGCTCCAGCATGGATTATTTCTTTGGTGAACCCACTTACACATGCAGAAGCCAGAGTGTGAGCTATTTAACATCTGTGAGGTTACCCTTGGCCAATAGAAGGCAGAATTCCATAGATAACTGTTTCTCTCTTTCATCCCTGGAGTGCACAGTCCTGAGAAGCAATCATAATGTTTCTCAAATGATTCCAAAGGATTAAGCATTGGTAACTAGCAACAACAGCCATCTTGATAATGCACTCTTATTCTATTCCACTAATTCATTTCTGTTCTCTAGGCTCACTTCTAACTAGATTACTGACTCACCTCAGACTCTGAAGCAGGATCAAGTCAGGCTAGGGAAGAGTTCAATACAAATTCATTGAATAAACAAGCAAACAAACAAGACAATGTTGATTATTCTCCAAATTCCTTATCAGTCCATCTTTCTTTATTACTCTTTCTCTGCTCAACTTTAAAATGTTTGTATTCTTCAGAATTTTAACTTTCACCCTCTCTCCTTCCGGGCAAATAAAATTACCCTGAGCATTCCCATACGTACCAAGGTCATAGCTAATCTCCATTTTGACTTTTTATCTCTTAGCTGGTGCCCTCTTAGAAACTTCAGAACTATACATGTGTACATATGCACATCAACATATAGCAAATTTATTTACACATATAATTTCCACTGTTTTTTCACTGAAATGTTCCATAAACGCTTCAAATTCAATATGGTTAAAGAGTCATTATCTTCCTCTAAAATCCTACCCTTCTTCCTCTGTTTACTATACTGAGGAATGATAGCACCATCCATTCAAACCCAAAGTCAGAAATTCTAATCTTTCTTGATTCTGGTCTATCACTAACCATATCCAATTAGTTATAAAGCCTATCCTGTTCCTTAAATATAATGTAAATTTCTCAGTTAACTCTTCCACTACTGCTTCCTTAAATTAGAAAGCTTATATTGCTGTGATACATCATAACTAGTTTCTCCAATTCATTTTGTTGCCTGTATCATGATATAGTGATTTTCTTAAAGTTATCATAATTCTCTTTTAACTGTAGTGATATCTTACAGCCTTTAGCTTAAAGCTAAAATTTCTTAACAAACCTTGCAAGGTTCTTCATCATATAGACCATGCCTACTTCTCTTATTCTTTGTCGTATTTTTCCTACATGTACTTTTGGTATCAATTATATAAAACTCCAAAACAAACCAAGGTATTTTCTACCTCTGTATCTTTGTATGTCAGGTGTATTTTTTCTGTAACATCCTTCTCTTCTGTCCCACCAATCTATTATCTGTAATTCTTCAAGAAATATTCAAATGTTCCTTTTAAAAGCTTTCACCAATTTCTCTCACAACACCAAGGTTAAAATGGGTGCTACCCCTTATCACAGTCTCTTTTTAGTTCTTAACTATTTAATGTTTTCTTCTCTGATAGCATTATTACAAAGTATACTAACTATTGATTTTCTTAATTTTCTTTTAGAAAATATACACCTTTATGTCAGGATCTTATCAATTTTATAATTTTGAGACATATCAGAATGTTTTAATATACTAACTCTTCAATTAACATCTGCTAAATAACATAATCAATGACCATAAAAGCTATTTATTATGTAACACTTTCAAAAGTACACTCTATGAAAGGCATTATTTCCCATGATTTTCTGGGGGAAAAAAATAAAATTTAGAGAAAGTGAGAGACTTTCTCAAGTACACAGCCAGGAGAGAGCAAAGCCATTTTGCAAGTCTTTGTCTACATAAATACAAGATTCATCTTTGCTTGATGCCAAATCATCCCCCAAGGCCCAAATAAATTGTGTATGGAGAGAGAAGAGTATTATGAGAGGTAACCGAGGGAAAAAAAACCTAAATATAAAACTACCATATGATCCAGCAATCTCACTTCTGGGTATTTATACAAAAGAATTAGAATCGCAATCTCAAAAAGATATTAGCACTCATGGTCATTGCTGCATCATAATAGCAAAGATGCAGAAACAACCTAAATGTCCTTCAACAGATAAATAGATAAAGAAAATGTGATTATATATATATATATATACACACACACACACACACACACACACACACACACACACACACACACACACACACACAACAGAATACTATTTAGTGTCTAAAAAGAGGGAAATTCTGTAATATGCAACATGTATGAACCTTGAGGAAACTATATTAAGTGAAATAAGTCAGTCACAGGAAGACAAATATAATACCAGTTATATGAGGTATCTAAAATTGTCATAATTTATAGAATCAAAGAGTGGAATGGTGGCTGCCAGGATCTTGGAGCAGGATGAAAGGGGATGAATAATTACTAATCAACAGACATAAAGTTTTAATTAAGCAATTTGCATAAGTTCTAGAGTTCTTCTTTGCAACATTATATCTGTAGTCAACAATGATGTACTATACATTTAAAAATGTGTTAAGGTAGATTTCATGTTAAGTATTCTTGCCACAATAATAAAAATTTTAAAAATTATTCATCAAATAAATGACTATCCAATAGGGTTAATCCTAGATGTGCCTAATTTCAAATTCTATGTCCTTTCTACTAAAAATACTGCTCCTCTAAAAACAATTTTAATTGCAGAAGACTCTAGTCTCCTCATGTTTGCTATTTCTCTAAAGGGAAAATATACTAACAATGCGGGCCAGGTGGAATATATGAATCTCAGAAAATGCTGAAAAAGATAACATGAATTTGTTCATGTATTTACTCAACTCTCTTCAAGGTATGAAAATATTAGATCTGTTGTACAAGAGCTTTCGATTCCCTATGGAAGATTTGTTGTTATTATTGTTTTGTGTTTTAATGATGTGATATGGAAATTCTGTCAGGTCTTAGCAGTTCCTGGACAAAAATGTCCCTTTGAAACTACCTAATAACAATCCATAATTTTTTTATTTGCAACATATTTAGTGGGTTTCTAATAGTGTTTCCTCAACATCTTAAAGGCAGGGAGATGTGTCCTAAATAAGTGGATTAAGTGATCTAGTTCACTGAACATTTAATTATGAATGAAGAATTAGGATTATTTTAATTATCGATGTCTCATAAATTTTTTGAGTGAGATTTCAAGGGGTTTATTCATGGAGTTTCTAGACCTACTAAGTTGAGAAACAGCACCTAGACAACCAAGATTCCATGTAAATAAGTCCTGCTATCTGGTATTTGCTCTGCATTCTCTAACTTGGCTTTGAATTAATCTTACATTCTCACTGATTAAAGTTGAATGTATTATTTTATTGTCGCTCTGCTTAATTATCCTCAATCAATAAGAATATCATTCTTCCCAAAGAATTAATGTTTGACAACTAGAAGCAATAAAATACAACTCATGTCTCTAAAAAAGTGGGGACAATTCAAAAGAAACAAATCAAAAACATTGATTGATAAAACTATTTCTGGCCACCAACTAAGATTCTAAATATGCTATCCAAGAAGATGTAAAAGTAGAAAAAACAGTTTTGCTATATTATCTGAGATTAAAAAGTACTGAAATATTGTAATTGGAAAGATCAAAGAAGAGAAAGTGAGTAGGACTGAACTATATTAAAAAATCACAGTACGTATACAAATGTATTTAAGAAGTATTCAAGTCCAAGGCCTATATGCACACTTAATTGACATGTAAGCATAGATAAAATCATGATCAAAGTCAGTCTCATCAAAAGGAATGGTGGTCTGTCTGAAATTTTCAGTATGACAGAGAAAATGACAGAGAAAATCATAAGACACCTGGAGTGAAGCCTGGCTTTGCCACATAGTCATTAGCTGTATGATCTTTGTTGTGTAGTTCAACCTCTCTGAAGGTCAATTTTTTAAAAAACTCAAAATAGGAATAAAATACTTATCTTTCAGGATTTTTAAAGATTAATAAAGGTCATTCATATCTCTACTGTGACAGCTAATACAGTTACATTTCCTCTTAGAAAAACAGATAAATTTTATTTTCCAGCCACCCCTACAGTGAGGTAAGGCCATAGCATTAAATTCTGGTCCATGGGATGATGGTAAAAATTATGTACGCCATTTCCAGGGAAGCCTCCTAAAATATCTGCAACCATCCCAACCTGCTGGCTAGCTGATTTCAAGACTTTGCAGAACTTAAAGCATGAACAATCAAACTTGGCAACTAAATTCTCTATTACCAGAAGACTGTTATTAGACTATGAAGCGAACACAAAGTTAATTTGACTATGGCTTATCATTGTATAGAAGTTAGCTGACACCGTCAAATAAGACAGAAATTCTGTTGTTTTCTTTTTCCAGTATTACTAGCTTCTGAGTAGCACATAAAGCTAAAGAGAAATCTACTGTCAATAACCCAAGTGCCATTTGATACATTTTAATTAATGTATTCAATGACATGTATTGAACCTTAAGAGCCAAAGACTGTTCTAGACACTGGGAATAGAATGGCAAATTTAATAGTCCTTGCCCTTACTTAGCAAATATTTTAGTGAGTGAAACAGACAATAAGCAAATTTACATGCACACACATACACAGACACACATACATTTTATATATATTATATATTATATGTGTGTATAAATAGGTAATATACATAATAGGTAATAAACTCTATAAGAGAAAATATAACAGGACACAAACTACTTTAAAGGAGGAGTGGTTCTGGGGAGTCTCCTTGGGAAGTAAATTTAAGTATGAAAGAAATGAAAAAATGAACCTCCAAGTAAAAAAAGTTGCAAAGACCTGGCTAGAAGCTTGCTTCACATATTTGAGGAGTATCAGGGAGGTAAGAGGGACTAGAGTTAAGAGTGACTAGAAGCCAGAGAGTAAAGGCTGGACTGGTAGGTGGTGAGGCCACACACTTAGACGGACGGGGGTCAGATCATGTAGGAACAAGGACTTCGGATTTTATTTGAAACCTGGTGAGAATGAATGATTAAAGAGTTGAGACCAGGGAAATGATATGCTGAACATTTTTTAAATGGCTACTGCTAAGAGAACAGACTATAGAGGAAAAGTGTGGCAATAAGAAGAACCTTCAAGGGGCTGTTGAGATAGTTCACACGGGAGGTGCTGCTGCTTGAGACTCGCATGCTGGTGGTGGACATGGTGTGAAGGAGAGGTTTAGGGTACAGCATAAAAGTGCAGCAGACAAGATTGCTAGCATGTTGAACATGGAATATGAGAAAAATAGAGTCAAGCTTGGCTCCAAGGTGCAGTCTGAGGCACTGAGTAAAAGTTGATGCCATTTATTGAGAGAGTCTACTATTGAAAGGACAATTTTGGACTAATCACAAAGAAGAATCAAGGGTTTGGGACATAGTAAGTTTTGGCTCTTTAAATTATGCCAGTAAAATGTCCATAGCTTATTCTTATATATAATTGTCTTGATTAAGATAATAAGGAAATTTTGAAAAAATTAGGTTTCTCCACACCAAAGACCTTTTCCCAGTGGCATCATAGGCATCCAGGAGAAGGTCTACCTTTATCCCTGAAGTGGCTTTGAGGGAGGCTGGGATGTGAGTTCCTGTGTTGGATACCTCCTGTATCCTACCTCATCTCCTCTTGACCCAACTTTTACTCCAAACATTGCTTCAGCAACTAGCTTTGTGTGTTATGCATGACCTGACAGTTATCAGCACTCATTCCATCTGCCCTACTGTACAGCCATAGGGCTTCCTGAGGCTTTGGTGACAGACACCTGCGGGAACCCATGTAGGACCAATGTGAGTGGATCTGGAGCTAACACTGCATGGAGCAGCCCACAGACAAAAGAAGATGAGAGCTAATACATAAATGGTGCTTCCCTCCATCCCTCAGGTGAGCAATTTTGAGGCTCTTTCTAGTAGTTCCTCAGAAGTTCACAGCAAGATCAAACCTCAGGAACCCATTGTAGTGACCAACTTATACTTTCATTCTGGCTTTTACTCCTTTTCTGTTATACTGTCTCCAGTCCTTTAGTCTTCCTGCTTGGGATCATTTACCAAGTAACCATCCACATGCAAAAAGAAAGCAAATCTTCAGATTGAGACACTAGAATAAGATCACTCATCTATCAAGTATAGGATGAAAGCCTCAGGAGGAAATAATTTGTTTTACTAACCCTCCACTATTATGTTTTTTTTTTCAGAAATTATTGTCAGATACCACCTTAAAGGTTTCGTGATGAGTTACACTTATCAAGCGAAACTGTGTGGTACAAACTGTGAACAGAATTAAGGACCTTTATACCTTCCCTCACATCTTCCTGGCCAGTCACCTTTCACTCCAACCATTCTGAAGCAAGCAGCACTGAGCAGACATAACCGTACAGTGTTTTGCCCCAGCTACAACATCTATCTCTCACTTCCTCACACATATCTTTTCAATGCAGCCTTCACAGATGCCTGCAGGAACTTCCCTGGCACTCACACAATCTAAGAAAGCTGGTGGGTTGACCACTGGGGGACCAACTTTGATGCACGTTCTCTGTGACTTCTCAGGAGGCTGGAAGGGCAAGATCAATTCAAATCACTTTCAATAGTGATCTCTGCACTTGCTTCCCCTACTCTCTTATACTCCAGTTTTTACTCTTTGTCCCTGACATTACTTCCAAAATAAACTATCTGTATGCAACCCTAGTCTTGGGTTCTTCTTTTGGAGAGAAGCCAAGCTAATACAGTTCAGCAGACTGGTGATATAGTTAACTAGTTTTGAGAATATCACTTTATTTTGGGGGGTTACATACACTCTACCTCTATAAAGAGAGTAAGGGAGGTAAAACTAGATAATATAGGATACTCTCCCTTTCAGGGCCAATTATTGTTAATTACTGAATGCAATCCCCATAGTGAGTAGAATGTAATTGATTCAAGCTCAGCATTCATCCCCATCTTCTGGACTACAGAGTCTGGACAGCTGAAGACTGTATTTTCCAGACTCTCTGTATGTCCGGGGTTCCAAATGTGAATTCATTTTCCCTAAAACTTGAAGGTAGAAAAAAGATAGAATTCATCTTCCCATTGTTTGGAGCTATTTTCTGCTTGTAAGCAAAGTTTTTAAAGGCACATTGTTTTTTTTCCTTCTGCAGCAGTCATCTGCTTTCAGTCACCTGCCTTCTGGGTTTTGAAAGTATCTGGGATGAGGGCAGTAGTTTCCTGATCTTCCAGTGACCACAATAGTGATGTGTTCTTCAACTCAGTGGTTCCAGAGGCATCTCCTAAACTCCTACCATGTGAGTGTGGCCAAGGTAATAGCTCCCCTGGTGAGTTGATTTCATGGGCTGAGGAAGTTATTCAAGGAAGGTACAACTCACTCTGCTAGTTCCTCCAAAAAATTTGTAAGCCCTACTTTTCTGTACGAAATTTCTTTTGGCTTAATGTATTTAGCATAGCAATATATATAATTTTTTTGCAGTGATCTTTGACTGAAACATGCAGGTTATTTCTACTCTAAATAAACATTTCATTGCAGGAATCAATAATTTCTACATAGAGTATTGAGATCATATCAGAACTATTGGATGTTTATATGACAGGTCCTTCCCAATAATTTTCAGCCCAGGGATAAGTCTGAGAAATGATGATTGCTAGCAGATCTCAGGAAAATAACCCCCTAAAACATCACTATAATCCCAGCTCCTGGCAAAAGCCTAGATTCCCCTTCTTAGGGCAGCCACATTAAATAGGCAAATATTGGGATTCCATTTGAGACAGATGGCACAATAACGACTCCACAACCACAAATACCTGGGTTTAAATTTCACTGGACAAGCAAGTGTTGCGAATAAGAAGGTTTCTTAACAGGAAAAGGAACGTGTTAGTGGAGTGTGGGTCTTAAAGGGCAACCTCCAAGCTCCTTTAACCATCAAATGTCTCCTTGATGGTTAAAGTCCATTGCTTTGAAAAGACAGTCTTTCTATTTGTATTACTCATGTTCTCATATTCTTGGGTAAAATTTTCTGAAATTATTAGTTAATTTTTATTGAAGATTCAAGGTTACTCGTATGAATATCCATTATAATATCAATCTCAAATGTGACAAATTTATCCTCTAACTTTCTAAATCAGTTCTTAACTGTTGCAGGCTCTCCCTAGGATGGCCTTCAGATAATCAGATCTGCTAGATTCTGTGTAAATTGGAATCATGAAGAGCTAAATGATATCCTGAGGCTCATTCCTTTTTATTCAAGTAATTTATTTTAAAATGCAATTAGATATTAAAATGAAATATTTTTAGTACCTGGGTAATTTTTTTAACATCACTTTCAGCTGATCAGAAGCTATTATAATTAATACTAGGGTGTTTTTTTTTTTTATTTTGAGCCAATGATGGGGTGGGACCTGTTGGATTTATTTCAAGGAATGTAGTTTGACTGTAGACCATTAAGTTTTGCACATATAGATACTACTAGTTTAAAATAAATGTAAAAAATGCTTAGTGATAAAATAAACTTTGTCTAAAAGAATATTTTAATTCATAGTATTCTTTGGTTAGTATGTATTTTCTCAATAAATGGGCCCAAAGTATACAATTACTATCACAGAGAGATGGTACATACATTTTATGTTAAGGAAGAATCATGATGCTCAGAAATGTTAAGAACTAATGTTCTAGAGGATGGAGTTTGTCATTACATTACTTACAGTAATGTAGGAACAAATACAAATTAAAAATAAGAGGCTTAATTTTCTCTGTTGAAAATAAGGGAAAATATTGTCCTCTACCCTTTTTTTATAGAGCATTTACTTTAGAAAACTTGTAATTGTATTTTTTTCTCTTTGAAATATATATTAAATCCTTTGAAAACCAGGTAGGTCTTTCACCAGCTTTATGAGAATGTCTTTCTCAAAATTTGTGAGGCATATCTCTGAAATGTAAGCATCAAGGATGATGGGGTCCCACCTCCTAGTTGCTGTGGATGGGTAGAAGTCTAACTTCAGTAGCCTTGTTCCAAGTTGCAAAACTACTTTTGGTCAGAAAGACACATGTTTATTTTTATTCTGTGCAAAGTCAATTAAGATAAGATGGTCACTCCAATTATCACGTAAATCTAGGATAAACTATGTGTGAATAAATAGTGTTATCAATTCTTCTCTACACAAGGACTAGTTACTATTTATCTTGATAATATGTATATAATAGGTTGTATCTACTAAAATGTAAAAAGTAAGATTTCTGTCTTTGCAATCTCAGCAGATTACCTGTGGTGTGAATCATCTTCTTATGTTTATTCAATGATAAGACTTTTTTACTACCTTTGTGGAGAGGTTTTTCTGGGTTGAGAGATCTTATTTTTAATTATATTTTCCCAACAGTGAAACAAAAATTACTGTATAAACGAACCCAGTAGTTTTCAGGCCAGCACTAAGATGAGCAACATCAGCAGGTTCCATTACAGAATTTCTGTCTTTGCTCCCTTGTCTTGGAGCTATCTTAAATTTTGAAGCCTATAATCACTGTACAGATGGATAATGTGTAATGCTGTGCTTTCTTGTGGACCTTCAACTTCTTCTAATTATGGTTAGACTATTAAAAACATTTTCCCATATGATTATTATTTTATTTCCCCTTCATCTGACATGTGTTAGTCATTCTGGGTTCTTCAGGTTTACTCTCATGGAAACTGGCTTTGGTCTCAGCATTCCCTCTAAGTAGCTGCCCTCATCTCCTGCCTGTTCCTTCTTATCTTTTTCTACAGTACCAAATTAGATGGGAATTTTTATCCTCATGCTTCAGATTAACTTCATGTCAAATGGCTCTTCCTTTATCCCAGTTTCAGATTAAGAATAACTTGCTTATTGAAAGAGATGCTAAATTCAGGTTTTAATGCCCCTCTCACCCCAATGATGATAGAAGGTTCAAGGCGACTCCACTATGCCTCAGGTGATCTTTCCTATCAACAGGTAAGAACTACATTTTAATTGGCAATTATTAATCAGTATGTCAGCTGACTTGGTCTTTTGAGTTTTAGGATCCTGTTTCCAAATTGTCACCAGTCCTGTGATATCTCAGGTTTGAAACATCAGTAACATTGATAGAAAGACCTTACACGCACAGGTTATGGTAGGTGATGTTCATTAGCAGTGACCCTGTTCTTGCTTCCTAAATCTGATTCCCAGATGAAAGCAACACCAAGAACATCAGCTCATTTAATTGGACTGTTCTGTTAGGAGGTGATTCATTCACAAAGGGAAGAAATATGTGCTCTTTCAGAATTCACTGGCTCCTCAGTCACACCACTCCACAGTGATTTAAGTGATGCCAAGATGATGTCACTTATACGTGGAATCTAAAAAATAAGTAAATAAATAAAAAAAAGAAACAGAAACAGACTCATAGATACAGAGATCAAACTGATGGTTGCCACATGGGAGGAGTATTGGGCTGGGTGAAAAAGGTGAAGTAATTAAGAAGTGCAAATTAGCAGCTACAAAATAGCCATGTGGATGCAAAGTAAAGCACAGGGAATACAGTCAATAATATTGTAATAACTGTATCATGCCAGGTGGGTAATAGACTTATAAGGGGGATCACTTCATAAGTTATGTAAGTGTTAACCACTATGCTGTACACCTGAAACTAATATATCAAATGCCAACTGTAAGTGAAAAAATTAAAATTAAAAAATCAAAATTAAAAATTAAAAAAATAATAAATAACGCTTAGTGCTGCTTTTGTGTTCAAAAAATACTTTTAACTTTTGATGGAAGTCCCACTGGACAGTCTCATCAGAGAACACTATATGTCCCTTTTCTGCTAGTAGTAACAATATTAACAGAGTTACCTGACAAATACGTTTTTTTTACTTTAATACACCACATCTAAAGTCATGGTTTCTTTTTGCCTTTCCATAATACATTAAAATAAGAATCCTGTCATGTGCAAAAACATGGATGAATCTTGAGGATGTTATGCTAGGTGAAATAAGACAGTCACAAAAGGACAAATACTGCATTACAATTCCACTTAATGAGGTATTTAAAGTAGTCAGACGCATCAAAGCAGAAAGTTCAATGATAGTTGCCAGGGGCTGGGAAGCTGGAGAAATGGGGAGCTGCTGTTCAATGTATATAAAATGTCAGTTATACAAGATGAAAAGTTCTAAAGACCTGCTATACATTCTGACAAAAATTTACTATAATACAGTGATGTACACTTAAATTTTTAAGAGGATAGAGTTCATGTTATGTTTTTATGACAATAAAGAAAGAAATCATCCTTGTAACCACTACAGTCAAAGCATAATTTCCATAATGAATTTTGAGTTATGAACTTTATGCCCACACATAATGAGGTAGCTGCCATTGATGGCCAAATTTCTCACCTCTGTCCATGCTTCATGACCACCAAGGTTTGCAAGTTACAAAAAACGGAAAAACAGAAAAATCACAAATCCCTCATTTTCTCATTGTCATTGTCTCAATGGACAATAATACTAATCTCACATATTTGCTGGGTATTTTACACAAAATGAATTTAAAGCACATGACCAATTTCTGATACAGTGACCATATTAGAAATGGCAACTATTATACAAATTTATATATTATATAAATTTATAAATATTATAAATTTATATAATAGTTTACTTCTTTAATTGATAAATTTATATTATCAACTTTGATTTCTGTATGTTTAATTGGACTTTTGTGTAAGGAGGTGACTAAATCATAAAGGAAAAACATAACATGAAATTTTTACAGTGGAAATTACAGTTTTGATAGAGGAATTAGCAGTTCTCAAGTCATTTAAATTTCTGTTAACTCATACTAATTTGGTTTTAAAAATAATTTACAGGTTGATTTTCTAAAAGTAAGTATTGATCTTTTCAAATCCTAGTATGTATAAGCTGTAGTAAAGTTTGATTTTGGTACGAGATTACTAGCAAAACACAGTGTCATTCTTAGGTTTTATCTAAGTATAAACTCATACATGACCAAAGGGTATGTGATCATGTCAATAACCTTCATACCTAGTCATCCTTCAGAGGCCCTCATTCTTCTTGTAGCCCAGAGAGTGCTGACTGTTGAAGTTCATTGCTGAATCCTTCCCCATGTGTTGCTTCCCACTGAAGAAAGCTCCCTTACCCACAGTTACACACTCTCCCTGCAGGCAGACTGCATCCTTAACCAACTGAAATGAAGGTGCAAAGGCCTTGACTCCTTGACTCAGTTGGTATTCTAAAGAGTCATTCCAGCTTCTGAACTTAGAATCAGCAGGCCTCTTTTGCAATGTCTTCCTGTGCCAAATCCCACTTTTTCTGCTCCCATAGGTATTGATTCTGAATACCCCCAATGAACTTTCTGTTTGCAAATCTCAGTCTCTTTACCCAGAGATCCAGACCTACCTATAAGGCATGTTGTTTTAGATTTATTATTTTTCTTTCATTTACTTTGAAATTTTTCAAAAATATAAAAAGGTTGATAAAACATCAGAGTGACATCATGTATACACCACCAAGAATCTACCATTTACATTTTACTATACCTGTTTTACCAGATGTCCATCCATCTACTTATTTTGGATTATTAATATTTGAATATTTAATTTAAAATGTTGGTAGTCATTGTAAAATGTAAAACGGCATTGAGAATCTACCTCATCAAAAACAGGGGACATATTATCAAGATATTTTCAACTGCTTTAGCTTGAATTTATATAACATGTTCAACCAAAATTGAATTAAAGGCATTACATGTTCAAAAACTGGTCGAACAACAGCAACAACCAAAAGCAAGTCTTATTACATATTTTGCAGATAACAATACCAACACTGCAGGATATACTGACAACCAATGGTTGCTTGCTAAGCTTTCTTTTGCTGAAACCAGCTGAGAGCTCTCACTTAGATAGTATTAGGTGTGAGTATTTCTTACATACAAGCCAATGCACAGACCCTTCTATCATTCCTCTCCAGGAAAACTGCTGAAATATCATACTTGCCAGTGAGAGACGGAGACAGATAGAGTGTCAGATAGAAATTCAAGAGCAGTTTTCTTGAAACCTGAACATATCATTATATTTTAAAGTTCTAGTCTTGGGTTTAAGGACAAATTTTTCTCAAGTGATTCCATGAGGCAGACAATGCATGTGAAAATATTAGATATAAAAGTATAAGTGAGAGTAGCAGCTACAATATTGCTCTGAAAATATTTCAGAAAGCATCTTTTTCATCATAAATACAGAGCTTCAGTGTGTGGATCTACTTCATTATCATCTATATCATCATCATTCAGTCCAGGAGCTAGAGACAGGAAACTTAATTACAATTACAGGGATGAGGGGTTTAATTACTTGGTCACATCGTTACATCAGCTGTACCCTAGACTGTGGGAGCTAAACAAAGAAACTTGCTCCTCTACCAACCTTAGTTGAAAATGAATGTCAATTTAGTCTCACGAACATGCAATATAATCACCAAAGGAGCAACCTAGCAGCTGCCAATGCTGAAAAAAATGTTACTGCTCTATATTTCAAGTTTTAAAATGCAATTACTAAAATTATAACAAAATTTTAATAATTAAACTTTATTTAATAATGTTTCAGACTTATTTTTGGATTTGACATATTCATTTTATTTATGATATTCATCTTGCCCAAATGTTGATTTTAATATTTGCCCACTCGACCTTCATCCAAAACGTATATTCGGTACACCTCCAATGAATTTGATAAAGACTGTTTTTACTTTAAGATTTTTAGGTTGAAAAAACGTGTTCTATAATCTTATATTTAAAATATATGTGATATTTTTAGAGAATCCTTTTCTACTCAGAACCTTTAAGTACTTTTGAAAAGCACTATTGAGATTCATTTTGGAATTAGTAAGTTGCCATAAATTAAAAAAAAAAAAGTATTTTGTTTTTTTGTTTAGAATATGTACATTGATTTCAGAGCTGTCAAAGAGTCATTTTTTTAAAACTTTTGCTAAAATGTTTTTGTACCTTTTGTAGATGGCATGGTTTGTATACAGCTGTTTTAATATTTTCTTACTGAAGACAAAAGTCAAAAATTGAATTTTGATTATATGGCTTTCCCAATTAAATATCCAATCCTCACCAAATGAGGATAAAAGAGAAAGAAGGAACCACAGAGCACTTATGAGAGACATGGAATATTTGTGCAACAGGAAGGACACCGCTGGGCAGACTGTTGCACAATGAGCCCTAACCCCCTCCCTAATCAGGAGCAGGTGTGCACTGGGCAGGAGCTTATGTCCATTTTGAAGATTGTTATTAAAAACAGCTGGACAAATATTTCATGACTCTCAGGAAAGAAAGTGGAAGCGAATGTCTGATAGAAAAACACACAGGGCAAAGGGGATTTGCCTAAAGTATGAACATAGGGAACTTTGCCAGTTTAAACAGGAAGCAGAAAGAGAAAGGTAACACTTTCTGGCATGAAACAAGACTCTGTTGTCCAAAATAAGATTCATTCTCCAACTGAACATGTGATTAATAGGTAAAGAGCTAGCTGACCCTAAATGCAACAGTTCTACTGATGCAGAGGGAGATCACAAGTTCTAACTACACTTGATAAGTGATTTTCAAAGGAATTGTGCTTACTGAAGTTTGTAGAAATGGCTTAAAGATAGTGCTTGCTTTTCATGTGTGGGCACACGCACAGATGACAAAATACATGAACATTTTTGTTTTTAGTAGCTAATGAGAGGAAGACTATTTGTCTTGCCCTTGCTGTCATGAAGATGCTTCATGACTTTTCTGAGTAAAGTATATATATGGCTCTTTTTAAAAAATAAAATAAGAATTTCTACTCTGCACAAAAACGAAACAAACCAAAACATACACTCTGAACTTTAGTTTTTTGTTAAGAACCAAACAAGCATGTGGAATACTTTGAGCTCTATACAATTACACTGCCTCTTAACAGTTTTCATGTAGTGAGTGTTGGCTCATAATTTGTTTTAGGAGTGGCAATGATTTTATGTAAAATTTCACCAGTAACCTTGCTTGGCTACATGTTTGGAATATAAAAAGGCCAGAGCACCTCTCGCAACCCAGATGTCAAATATGTCATCTTGGTAGCATGAATCTGATGACATTTCTATGACCCCAAGAAGAAAATCTCCCTTCTGTGAATAGATAGTATTCACAGGGTCAGAACAGATGCAATTAGAAATGCTCAGAGTATTTAGTCCTTAAGATTTTAGTTTGCCTGGACAAAATTATATTTTTATTTTTGTTAGTTTCAAATTTTGTCCATTTTTCCCATCTTTGTTACAGCCATTTTAATTCAGTCTTGAAATGCTGTCCCTGGCTCTGCCAGCACATTCTTTGAAGTAAGGAAAAAACAACACAAATACAATTCTCTTAAGCATTGATGGATCCAGGGATAAAGCATAGATTAGACAGTGCTTATCCAAGTGCTATAATTTAAGAGATAGTGGCAAAACCTCTTTCAAACTCAAACTTAAATCACCTTGTACAACTGCTTTATTGTCTGAATTTGTATCCGTAAGGATTCACTGGATAGAAGAGTTCAAGGTACAATAGATCTTCTGTGGCAGAGTACGATACAGCAAGAAGCATCCTGCAGTCACATATGTGCCCGAAGAAAGAATCAGTATTTTGTTGTCGTTCACTCAGAGGTCATTACCAAGGAAACTCTCACAGTCAAGAAGGGAAAATACAAACCTCAATTAAATAAGAGTCATTCAAATGACTCTCTTCTCCCATCTCACTCCTATGTCCTCAATACACCAGAAGAAAAAGAGCTTCAGGAAGGATGGGAAAGGTTCCTGTATCAGACCTTTCACTTCCCAATTCCACTCCTTTGAGCCAAAAGTCATATTGCTGATTGGAGGAAGAGAAAGATTTAAATTGGATATGCTGGCCCAGGTTGATGTTTAATAACTTAGAGTGACAAGAAAGCTATGGGATTTCTCCCAAGTTCTCACTAAGGAATAGAAATGAAAATTCTACGGAGACCAGTTGAAGGAAATGATTTTTAAAAGAAAGAGATTAACAACTTTATATTCCTGTCTTATGAAATTTACATTACTCATTTATCTGTTTACACATTGTTATCTGTAATTCATATTTAAATTAATTTGTCTAATCCTTTTCTCATTTAGTAAACTGACATGAAGTCATAGAGAGAATGAGAGTGCTAATGAGGGAAAGAAACAGAAATAAGTCTGAAGTAGAAATATAGTTCTAGGGGTACAGCCAGGGTAATAATAATCTTAAAAGTCAGAGCTACTATATATCAGGCTTTTAATAAGCATCTTGGGAATCATTACAACTTTGTAAATTAACTATTATTTATCCTAGTTTGCAAATAAGGAAAATACGCTGGAGAAAGCATGTGAATCATCTAAAGTAATAGGACCAGAGTCAGGGCGTGAAGATAGAGGGCTTGATTACAAGGTCTATGTGGTAATCATTTCATACTACCATGTGGCCTCTGGAGGGAAGGAAGGAAGGGGTCTTTGGATGGGTGACAGTTTTAGGAAAAGAGAAGAGGAGACAAGAACCCAGAGGGGGGAAAAAACAGGAGGAAGTAGGAAGATGTTGGAGAAAACATTTTCCAACTTTACAATTACTGTGAGGGCTGACCCCCAAAATTTAACCTCATCATAATTTATACATAGAAAACCAAAGTACTGACTTAAAAACACAGAACATTCTCAGAGCTTTTTTTTTTAACAACTAACTTTTAGTTGTATATAAATGTCTGTCTTTCAGAAAGAAAATTGCGTGAATCTTCAATATTTAACCACAAAATCTGCTGCATGAAAGGTCGGTGTTTTATTTTCAGATAAGCTGTTTTTTGCCATGTTATGGAAAACTTGAGCCAAGAAATAAAATGGAAAATGGAATGAATGCCTTGCCCTTTCTGAGGTTCGGAGTCATTGAAAGTATTTTCTTATGTTGCAAAACATCAGACATAACAACATACAGATATGGCCAATAAATATATCATTCAACAAAAATATTATAAAATTGTACCTTGTTATAAAGACCATTAATCTACAGCTTTCTTTCATTAACACCTTTAAGTCCTTTCATATGAATACAAAACAAGACTTACAGAAATGACGTTATCCTTCCTCCAGTGGCTAACCTATTCTGAATATCTGCAGGCAAATATAGAACTTACAATTAGATTTACTAACCAGTGAATTTATTTCATATTTATAAGCCCAGTCCAAGATTGTGTGCTTTCAATCGTGTGTGCATGTGTGTGTATTTGTGTTCATGTGTGTGGATTTGCACACCTATGAAAAATTCTGCATCAATGGCTGACTACACCTACTATTTATTTACTGAGTAATGCCAATAAATCTAGATGTCATATCAGAAGTAACTTTCACTACATTGCAATCACATTCAGATCTTTTTTGTAATCTAATTATTAAAATACTGTTGCTAAGTCTGAGACCCGAAACAACTGCAGGAGAACCTTAAGAAAATCAAGAAATCATGTCATACTGAAACCAAGGGAGTAAAATGTAGTTGGCATTCACTGTTTAAACCTGTTTCTTTTCCTACTTATGTTACATGGAATTAAGATGAAGTAGTCTCTATGTATCTGCCGCTCATTGTAAAATAATTTCCTTTCTTACCCTGCTATGCGAGAACATGAGTAAGAGAGGAAGCCTGGATGGAACTTGGTGTGAGTACGAGCTCTGTCTATGTCAGCCATGGAGCTTGGCCAAAATAATTAACTTCTCTGTGTCTCAGTTTCTCCATCTATAAAATGTGGAAAATAGTAGTGTTGTATGAAGAGTAAATAACAGAAAACACGCATATTGCTTAGCACAGGGCCTGGAACATATTGGGAGGCAACATTAGCACGCAGGAGCCAGATGCTGACACTTTCTAGTTCAGTGACTGAGGGCAAGGTATTTAGCAACTGTCACACTTCCCTCATGTACAGAAATGAGACAATAATGTGTCTATCATTTTGGTTGGATTAAGTAAACCATTTAAAATATGTAAAATAGTATCACACTCAATAGAAGTTAACTGATATTATTCAATGCCAAATCAATGATTAATATTAATATCTATTATTAAAAAATAGAGAATTTCACTTTTTTAAGGAAAATGTGTATTTTAAAAATAGAAGCAAAAATTTAAATAAAATATCCACAGATAACAGCATCATGACCCACTCGCCTCTCTGCTTCTGCACTAACTCCACCTCTAGCTTTCCTCTAGAGACTTGGGATTCATCAAAGCTTAACATGCAGAGGACAAGAATTAGATCTGCTCTGTTGCACTGCCACCTCTCCCTGTTAGCTGCCACTCAGAGGTGTCTCTTGCAGAGCTTTTAGAGAAAAAATATTGCAGACAAAAGGACTAGATTAGTTCTGCCCTGTTGGAAGGACACTCTCATGTGGTCCAGCTTTCATCTTAGTTGTGGACACATTTCAGCTTTTCCACATCATTTAGCTAATTCCAGACTGCCCTTCCTCCTAGTCACTGCCCCCAATTCCCTGACTCCAAGATTAGCAGTGGAAATGCTTCATTCTGCAGTTTTTGTTCAGGTAAATGTTTTCTGCCAAAATGAAAAACTAGATGGTACAGAGACTGAGAGTGCCTGCCCATGCAACACCCTGAAGTCACACAAGCATGTTTGGGAAGCAAAGGTGCAAAATGTGCCCAGGTACAAGTGAGTAATTTATACGCAAAAAAAGAAAACTCTCTTTTCTAGACAAAAAGTAGAAATTCTAAAATAAAACAATTGTCCATAATGGAAAGAATTCATTGATTTGAGATTTTAATTCAGAAAAACCAGTTTTGTGTGTACCATGTGATCAACGTATGCAGAGCAAACTCCTGGGAGGAAATATATGCACCAACACAGTAACAGTGACTATCTCAGGTGGCAAACAATATATATTTTTTTCTCTAAGTCTCTATTTCTGCAATTTTTTAAATGTGTGGTTCTTCTATAACAGAACACTGAGTTAAATTGATATTAGCAGTAACGACCAGCCTCCTGGTATTGACACCCTGGTGTAGTCCCTTCCCACACTGCTAGGGTTAGTCTGTGTGACAAGGAGGTGTTGCAAAGGTATGTCACTTTCAAGATTAGATTATAATAGACTGTGGCTTCTGCTTATTGGGTTCTCTCTCTATATATCTCTCATCACTCACCCTGAGGGAAGCCACTGCCATGGCATAAGGACATGACCTACTTGGTAAGGAGTGGAGGACTCCAGCTAACCACCAGTAGGGAACTGAGGTTTGCCAAGCACCTCATAAGTGAGCATGGAATGAATCCTCTAGCTGCAGCGGAGCCTGGAGGTTATTCATCTCCTGCCAAAAGTTCACCTGCAACCTCAGGAGAGACTGAGCCAGAACCAGCAAGATTCCTTACCCTCTCCAATTTTTTCATCCTCTGGAAACTAGGCAACAATAAAATATTTGTTATTTTCAGCTATTATATTTTAGGGTAATTTATTATTCAGAAATAATTAACTAATTTTTATCCTACAATATTGAAGATATAAACATATAATTAGATGGATAAAATATCTTTTTTTTCTTTAATATTGCTTGTACATTTTCTGTGGTTGAGGTGAAGGGTAGCTTAAACATTATTAAACTTTATCCATAAAGACTCCAAGTTTGGAACAATTCTTCCAAAATGAAAGATCTAATCACTATGAGGACTCCAGAAATCATTTCTTCACTTATGTTAGTTTGTGAAGAGGGAATATTTTCCATCACAGATTATGACTGGACTGATAGAAAAACCTGAGACAAAGTGGACCTAAGTGTGGGAAAGAACCCTTAAAGTTAAAGTAATTTTGTACCAACTTGGGAATTTTATAAAAATAGCCTCTGGCTATAATTTCATTGAAAACTAGACCAAAGGAGTAAATCCAAATTGAAAGCATTGAATTATTACTTTCCTGTTCTGATAGTGCAAGGAAATCATTCTATGTAGGTCTAGAAGGGCCCTCGGGGGTCTCTGATGACTAAATTTGTACGTATGAACGTGGCATTTTATATAAGACCAATATTTCACCAAAACTTGTCTGGAAAGTGAAAGCAAGGTATTTTCTTTTAATGCCAGTTATTTTCTTGGAGAAATAATAGAAATAATTTTCCAGTTCTTTTGTTGGCATCACCCTTGATACCTTCACAAGTGGGCCTTAGCTTCCTGTTAAACTAGACAACAGATGAGATAATCCGGGCTCTTCGATGTGTTGCTATTCATTTGGCCATTTCTAGCTTTTTATCTCTTGGGAAATGTCAAATAAAAAAAAGAACATACAGCAATGTTGAATGACCAAATCTTTCCTTTTCACGTCACTGAGCATGTCTATATGTATAGAATGCCTGGAAGGAATCTTAGAGGAATGTACAAGCCCAACAATCTTACTCACTCATGTTGGTAGAGTCAGAGCCACTGTCGTGACCTGTCAAAATTTCACTTGTTAAGGCCCACAGCAAACACATCACTTTCTTCACTCTTTTCCTGAATGCTTAATCTGTTATATTTTTTAAAATTTCCCTCTCCCCAATTACTTTATCAGTACATTTCTTATACTATATTTTTATCCTGCCTTTTAATAGTGTTATTTGTACATGTCTTTATTACTCAAAGATAGATTGCCAATAATTGTGCTAGACACTGGGAATACAATGATAAAAGATGCATGGTTCCTTGGCAGGAACTAAAAAGACACCAAAGGGGGATCCTCACCATCCTGTAAAAACAGCCCCTCTTCTCCCTTACCCCATTTTCTGTCTCAATCCTATAATAACCAAAGAGATTAGTATCTAGAAAGAGATTATGATTAGAATCCACTATTTATTATTTCTTCCTGTAAAAAATCGTGCAGACTAACCTCCTTTCTTAGACACAAAAATTCTTATTCTTCCAGGCTCTTCTCTCCTTCTGCATAGGGTCTTACTTAGCTTATTCAACCTTCTACCCAGCTTTCACCTTCACTCTGCCCTCTAGGATGGCACCTACAAAAAACCTTGCATCCTCAGGTTCTCTAAATGTACCTGCAACTTTCTTGCTTCCACTGATATGAGACTATGCCCTGAGAACACTACTTTCTCTACAGGGCCCAAAAGTGGCAAATGTTCTTTATCTTCTCACATAACAGGAGGAGCAAGTGCGATTGGAAGACTCTTTGCTCCCCATCATGGGTTCCAGGTCAATGTTCTTCCCTTGATATAAAAAGAAAAAAAATACTACTTGAAACATATGTCATCATTACATCACCTTCCATTTTTACAGGTACCTGTCATTAACCTGGTCACTCTACATTTACTGAAAATGTCAGCACTTAGCTTCAAGTGTTTATTCCTGTTATTGTTCATAGTCAGTTTAATACTATTTAGGTAATACATCAAAACTTCTGGTTTTTCAAGTCTTCAGTCCCTTTCATGCCAGAACCTCACACTTCACTTTCTGCCACTTTTGTCCATGGTTATAACCTAAACCAGAGGGTCAGCAAACTATGGCCTATAGCCTAGTCTTGTCCACTGACTGTTTTTGTATAGACTTCAAACTAAAGATGAATTTTATGTTTTTAAGTGGAACACATCCATGTTCATTTATTTATACATTATCTATGACTGCTTCTGTGTTACAATGCCATAGTTGAGACTGAGACCCTATAGCCTGCAAAACTGAAAATATTTACTGTCTGGCCATTTGCTTAGAAGTTTGATGACACCTGCCTAGACCTTCAGTTTACCAATTACTGCAACACTTTCAAAATCTGTTTCAAAAGTCTCCCTCTCTGATAGCACCTCTTCTATTTCTCATTTGCTTGAACAACCTTTAGCCACCCATCTTGTTGACTCTATCATCACTTTTTCCCCATCTCACTTCTCTCATTTCACAGGATGGACTCTGCAATCTGACAGTATATGTTCTGCCTTGACTATAACCTCAACTTCTATTCCTCTTTTTTTCTATCATTTGAGCTTATTATGACTATAACTATATGCTTGCTTAAGTTCAACTGTCTGCCTATTCTTTGCCAGCCCCTAAAAAATTGAATATGGCTAAAAAAAAAGGCACACAGCCGGCCACGTGGAAAACTAGTTATTGACAACCTGCTCATTTAAATATGTAGTAGAAAGCTGGCAGGAATTGTAATGTAATAATGTGTAGAGAGCTTTTCTAGAAAAAAATGATTAAATGTTAATGTAATTCTTTATGATTTTTACTGGTTTAGGTGGAATTAAATGAGCTTCCACAAATAATGGGGTGTCATTCACACCACAGGCAGAACACATGCCATTCTAATGGAAGAAATGTTTTCCCCAATCAGTTTGGGTTTACATTTATTCTCATAATAAAACAAATATATTAATATTTGTTCTTGGGAGATATGCTATCTTGAATAGGTCAACTGGTAAAGAAAATGGGGAACTAACAGAAATAGTAAAAAGGAGACTTCAGAACCAGTGCCAGACCTGCTCCCCACACAGTTTGTGAAAATGGAAAGTGTAAGTCCCAGTGATGGCCAGGGAAGCCCAGGATCCAGAGAGTAGTATGCAAGACTCAGCCAAGGCATTTCATTATGTGAATGGGAATAGGGATCCAAGAAACAAGGTGTTTACTCCTGATAGAAATAACAGATGTTTTCTGCATTGAGAAGTGTTATAAACTAAATTATGTCCATCAAATTCATATGTTGAAGCCCTTACCCCCACCATGACTGCATTTGGAAACAGAGCCTTTAAAAAGTTAATGAAGGTCGAATGAGGTCATGAGGGTGGGGCCCTAATCCAATACGACTGGTACTCACAAGAAGAGGAAGAGATACCAGGGATAGGCATGCACAGAGAAAAAGCCATGTGAGGTCACAGCAAGAAGGTGACCATCTCTAAGCCAAGAAGAGAGGCCTCAGGAGAAACCAAACCTATCAGCACTTTGATTTTGAACTTTCAGCTTCCAGAACTGTGAAAAAATAAATTTTTATTGTTTAAGACATGCAATCTGCTGGATTTTGTTCTGGCAGATCTAGAAGAGTAATATAGGAAATAAAGTGGATTTTCAGACTGCAACAGTTGAGAATGGAGTGCTGGGGAGGCACAGGCACAAACCTTACAGTGAAAACATCTGCCATTTAGTACAGCAGGAAATACACAAAGAAAAGCATGATGTAAGTATTTTCCCCATCCTAAAAGAATCTCAACTTCAGCTAGCCTAAGCAAGTAGATGATAAATAGATAAAGATAGATGACAGACAGACAGACAGATGATAAAAAATTTAGTTCAGTTATAAGGCTACTAGAATAGCTGAAAGACTCAAAGGAATAAAGGAAAACCTAAAGGAACCAAAACATTTCTAGTGGTGCAAGGAACTGGAACAAGGAATTCATGCTACAGTATGTTTCTACTCCTGTCTGTGGGCTAAGTTCCTTGCCTACATTCTGGACAACTTTGTCCACAGGTGGGATGACATAAGAAAGGAAAATCTTTTATCTATTATCTGCCCTAGGTTTATCTTTTTCCAACTTAAAGACCTAGGGAAAAGAAGGCTTCCCTCTTCCATTCTGGTCACATAAAATCTCAGAGAAGAAACTGAATTGTCATGACTTAGGTTACATGGCCTTTGATAAACTCAGATTCTGGGTATGGGATTTCAATTAGTCAGACTGGGTGACATAAACACCCTGGTGGCTGGAAGGGGAAATGAATAGGCAAGATACTCTATGGACATTTTCACAATAACTACAAAAGGAGGTTAAGAAATCTAACTCAAAAGAGAGTGAGGGGACATTGTGCTCTTACCAGAAGAAGGGAAAGGAATCAGTGATAGACTCCATCTCCCTCACCCCAAAATGATATGAACCCTATTTTCGTCATGAAGACCAGGTCTTTAGGTTCTTTTTCCTTGTGCATTCAAGGGAAAAATATAAGATAGAATTTTAAATTATAATAACAATGGAACAAACATTGCAAAAATAAGAGACAAACCTGCTTAAACTTAATAGCCATTGGTTCCCTATGTAAGGGTATGCTAAGAAGTTTTTATCTATTATTTTACTTCTGTCAGAGGTAGGCTTTACTTGAATATGCATAAAATCCTTGAACCCTTAGTTGGCATGTGTCATTTGGCTTTAGGAGGCACACCAGGGATAAATTCTGTGGGCAAGATGAGACAACTCATTTTAAGTAGAGGGATGCTCTAATTATTTTTCATAATGATTAACCAGAAATCAAGAGTCTTTAGGAAGATGATGCCTCTCCATTTGATAAAGTAAAGGGCAATTTTTATTCTAATCTCTAACAGAAATACTGAAAAACAGTCAAATATAATTTTTAGATAAAGATCTTTCCCTGGAAATTCACAAATATTACATGTCTTTTCTTTCAAGATTATAAATTATATATAAACTATCAACTGGGGATAGCCATACACAGCCTTGCCATACATTACTGAGGAACACTAACCATAGTCTCTCAATACTATTTGCCCCTAAAAGAAGAAAAATCTGTTATATGAGGATGTAGTGTCTCCTGACCATGAATTATGTGTTGTAACTCTCTTTTGAAATGACCCTATTCTTCAGAAAAGAAGTCCACATATAACTGTGTAATGCAATAGGACTGAATAGAGAGCTTAGCAAAAGAACTGCTTCCTTCCTTTACCCTCGTAATTTCAGAGCACCAGCTAAAGGGGAGTGATGTACAGGAATAGTGGAGGGCAGTCACTGCAAACTGCAACATAGCAGACAACCCAGTGACACTAAGAAAAGTCATCTGCAAAGGACACACACTAGACATTTCACATCTGAACTTCGTTAAGCTTAGCAACAATAAGTTAGAGAAAACAATCATCTTAAAAGGGAAAACAAAGGTCTTGACAACATTTAGAAGAATTATATGTGAGCCTCACTTGATCAGAATGTTTTTAAAAATGTGCCTGAAAATTTGTAAACATTCATTATGTTTCATGTGCTATGGATGGTTGTTTTAAGTAAAATATTTTCTTTTTTTTTGTAAACTGAAAAAAATTTTTTATAATGAAATTTATTATCTTCTAATATTTGGTTTTATAAATTGAATTGTCTTTAGTGTATTAAGGTTTCTTTACAACAAAAGCAATTATAAATATTTTGAGGGACATTTGAAATAAGGAAACTCATCAGATATGAAGCAGGCCCAGTAAAGGTCAATGACTGAAACTGAAATTATTTTATCTTGATATTTCCATATTCAATGACTATCAGTCTTGCCTGTAATAAGAATATGAGTGAATTTATATATTTTTAAAATTAACTTTTTAAATTCTCTAAAATGAGGTTATAGCACTTGCAAAAACTTTTTTAACTAAAAAAAAATGTTAAAAACCAAATCTTTGGTCTATTCTAAGAGGAAAAACATATTTAAAAACCAAATCATTTTTAATAGATGGGTATATATACCTTATAAAGAAGTTCTATCATGGAAAGCCATTAATAATCTCTGGTGATTTATTTCAGATTTTTTTTTTCTAATTAGCCATAATTTTTTTTGTAGCTTACCTAAATTTCCTGCTCTATAGGTGATCACCAGTAAAAATGACTAACTACCTTTATGATGAATAAAGCAAAATATTTACTAGTCTTAAATAATTTGGATAATCAACTCCTTCAACCTCTTTGTCATCAATTTTTTTAATTATAGATTTTAACTGTTAAATAAACTCTATTTTTTTCATTTTAGGTTGAGAAATGAACCTAAATCAGTAGTGTTTTCACAGGGATGTATAAAGAATGTCAGAGGCCATGATCTCAGAAGTCTGTTGAATTCTGTCATAATTATGTTATGGATACTAAGAAAACTATTGCCAGTTCAGAGCAAGCAAAGAAAGAAAGAGTTTTGAATTGCTTTTTCTACTGCTGTCCTCCCTCCCACTTCCTTTTCCAGAATCCATAGCAAGAACAGCAGTAGGGCCTTGGTAAATATGCATTTGATGTCCCCAAGAGCCAACTGATAGCCCCTACATTACTCCAAATGAGGATCTATGAAAACAGTCATCCCTGCCTCGCCAAGTACATATGAGGATTATTCGGAGTTTTCATATATTAATGGATTATGCATCACCATGTTAGTCTTGCTTTCCCTTCAACTCTATTATATGATCATTAATTTGCCTTGAATGTATGTTTGTTTGTTTTTTTGCCAGTTAAGCATATATATATTTACACTGCATGTTCACCTCTCATGGTTAGGTTTCTTTCTATCACCACATATTTGACTCCCTTTACACCACGTATCTCCTGTATATTTTATTGCCCCAAAGATTTTTTGGTTCCAGTTTGCCTACAGCTATATTTTCTCAATTTTTTTTTTCTGTGTATTTCCTCCAAACTTTGTATTTTATAGATACTATCATACAGTTTATTTCCAAGTGGATAGTGACCAAAATAATAATTAAAAATATATGCCTGGAAATTATCAGGATATTGGAAATGTAAATAGGCACTATTTAAATTGTGAAAGGAGCAGACTTATAGAAATCATGGTATATTTAAATTTGTGGGATGAATATATTTTAATGTTATTATTGTAGCATGATGTGTTTTTATGTAAACTAATTGGAAGATAATGTGAAAAGCCTGAATTTGAGCCCTACACTAAATGCACTTTCTGGCTCTTTATAGGAAACCGGCACTCTGGCTTTTGGAAGACATTGAAGATTTCTGCATTTTGGTTTTTTCATATGTGCAGTAAGAGCATTTGCTTGGCTATTTCTAGGGCCCTTCCCACACCAAAATTCTATTTTTCTGATATCTACTCCCATTCTTTTTTCATATTCCAATGAGTAAAAGTCTCTTTAGTCTCATAGCAGACTTCATCTCTTATGGAACGAGGATGGCTCTATGCTCTCAAGTCTGCTGTAAATAACCTTAAAGAGAAACCAATTTTTTTAGACCCTTGAGTTTCGATTGACTGAGACCTTTACACCCTAACAATAGCTATTTGATACAGTCACTGGACAAAGCAATGGCTCTTCTATTGATGTGTCACAGTGTCTGTGAGTGCAGCCAACCAAAAAATACATTTGGTTGAGTAGTCTTAGCACTGGACAAGGTCTCATCCCAAGAGAATAGAGTCTATTGTAACATAAAAGAAAATGTTGGGTAATCTTTTGTTGAAGTTTTAGTGAATCCAAATGTTTACATTGATAAATTTGAAGGGGCCAGGGTGGTTTAGGTAGCTTTATATTTTAGAAAAGTGAATTTTGTAGTATCTCAAACAAAAGAAGCGATCATTGGGGGGATAAACCGTATCTCAATACTGCAGTAAAAAAAAAAAAAAAGCAAATATGCAGATACTAGTTTGTTTTTCACAAAAATCCACAAGTGAAAGAAACAGAAATACACATGTTAAGTGAACTTAATGATGTAAAACTTTTATATCTTAACAGCTATAGAAGCAGAAGATAAAATTAAGTTATTATTCTTAGCTATTAGTCAAATGATTCAGCAGAAGTTGGGCTACTTTGTGCTTAAGGGAGTTTTATGTTTTACGGAGAGACATTCCTATTGGAGATGTATAAATAAGACCCCCCAAAAAAAGAAGAACAAAATTTTAAGATATTTATATAATGAGGAGTTTTATTTATAAGGCTTTTGGCATTTTCAAAACACCTGAATATCACATTTAATAGTTAATCAATATTAGCATCTAGTCCTACCTCTTTCTCTAAAAGTTCAAAACATATATTGCTAAAAACCATGAAATTTTAAGCTGCCTTTAATGAGTTATACAAAATTATTTCCTCCCACCTTTTTTTATTTTAAATGACTTCTATTTTTAAACATTTCCTCTACAAAGTTTTTTTTTTTTTAATCTGATTTCTTCTGGCAGATAAATCACTAAGATTATTTTCTTTAAACAGAAAACTTGAATATGTTTTTCACATGCATGTTGTTTGCCATGTTGTTTGCCAATCTCCTTTATGATGTTGTCTTATTAATATCTGGGATCCTACTATGAAACAAGGAGCCTGAAATACAATTCCAGGGCTTAATAAATATTGTTGAGCTGGCAAGAACGCTGAGGTCCAAAGAGAGGCTGTTTTCAGGGATCACATAGCTCATAATGACAATGCTTGTAATAGAATTCAAATGCTCTACCCATAGCAGGATGCTCTTCACATAATTCATAAATATTTAAGAAACTGATGAGTCATCAGTAGGTTATTTAATCAATAGTTCCTGGGAACTTTCCATTGCACTATTCTGAGTAATAATAAATATAGCATATCTCATTTCTGAACAATATTCTGGCTACTTGGCTTCAGTGAGACAACTAATGAGGCAGTGATATTAACATACACAACACCAAAGAAACGAGATATTTCATGTACATTTGATTACTTTGGTTTCATAGAGATACAGTTTATATGAATCATATAAGCTGAAATTTTATCTGGTCACAAAAAATTGCTGGTGACATTTAATGGTCTAAGTAGTGATCTAAGAGAAGAGACAACTTTCTTATCAAGTTAAATGTCTATCCTATTAACACAGCTATCCAAGGATTTTTGTTTGAAAGTTAATCTCAGACATGAGTTAGTCCACATGTCACAGATGCTATAGGGAAAGTTGAATGGCTTATTTCTTGTTCTAAAAACTGAAAATTGAATTGGACACTGAGAAATTGCCCATTTGACCTCAATAATTGTAATATGTTTTGGATATGTCACTTCTCAGAACCAAATTAAGAACCTGTTTTCTTGGATAATCACAAGGCTTACTCTCCGTGTCAACCAGATATCTATGCATATATCACCTTCCCAGAGGAGCTTTTCTGATCAACATTTTCTCAGTTAGGACCATCACTGGCTTTTTCCCTTCATCCACTTACCCTGTTTTACTTGTCCCTGTTATCACCTGTTATACTATATACTTACTTTTTTATTTCTTGTTATTATATATGTATATGTGTATATATAATATGTATGTGCTATCCACATTTAACACATTGGATACTTTTTGAGTAATGAGTGAGCAATATCATAGATATATCAGAGATCCTACTTTAGGTAAAATTCAGGCTAAAGATTTAAAGTTTAGTAAGGATATTGTAGGCCGTATGACACAAACTATTCATTCTATTTTATAAGTATGAAATCAATAAGAATAGATAATTAATTGTACACTTCATATGTAAGGCATTGAGTAAAGTCATTTACATGCATAAACTCAAATGATGCTTATGGCAATTCTAGAAGGTGGCTCTTATTGATTTAAAGACATGCACTTTCACATTTTTATATTAACTCCTTTGAAATTGAAACCAGATCATTACCTGAAAGATTTTAAAAGCTACGTGAGTTTGAAGAATGTAAGGAGCAGAGGAATTAAAGAGAATGTCTTCATGTAATAAAATAATAAATTATTGTGCTTACCGATATGTAACTTTTACAAAATCTCAAAGACATGAAAATAAACATGCCAATAACATAGTTCCTAGTTTTTTTTTTTTCTGATTTTTCATGAAAGGAGTGTTCAGGAAGAACCATTTCCTCACCACTTGTATCATGTATAATTCACGAAACATCATTTGCCCAGTGCTGGTGGGAGATTCGGCCATAAGCAAGAGTGGTTGGAATAACCAGGTTCATGGACCCTGAGCTTGTTTTCCAAGGTGATAAAATCAAAACCAGAGACATAGAAAAGGTTAATTTCTAAGTAGGAAGTCAAAGTTAAATTTCAGAAGTTCAAAGTAGGTCAGAGTAAAAGGGAGTTGCTGTCCAAATAGCTACAAAAGGCAGAAAGTATGGTTAGAGTCAAAGTTTGGGGTCGCTATTGAGAGGATCAAACAGGGCAGAGACAGAACAGAATCTGACAGTGCACACTCAGGCCCCAATTTAGTTTAAATCACCTCCCCTCCAAAAAAAAAAAAAAAAAAAAAAAAAAGGGAAGGAAGGGGAGAGAGAGAGATGAAAGAGAAAGAAAAAGAAAGAAAGAAAAAGAAAGAAAGAAAGAAAGAAAGAAAGAAAGAAAGAAAGAAAGAAAGAAAGAAAGAAAGAAAGAAAGAAAGAAAGAAAAAAAATTAGTTCAAATGAGAGGTGAATATAAATCTGGATATTGAAAACAAGCAATTGTTCCCCCAAAAGAACTAAGAATTTTTAATTGTAGGAGACAGCTGTGTGCCCCACAACTCCTGGTATTGAGAACAGATAAGACTTCAATATATGGTCCACGTGACAGGGAGGAGACAGCAGTGACTGTACTTGAGTGGGTCCTCCTGGAGCACTAATAATTCTAACAGCCAATATCTGGCTAATGAAACAGATGAAATTCACAATCCACTGAGACCCTTAAGGATGTCAAGCATAACCTTTGGTGAATATCTCTTCACAAACACATGTTAACATGATGCACAACAGTCTTCTCTTGGGGTCTCTGGAGGGCCTGAACGACAAGATTACCATGTGCACAATAGTCCAAGTGGATGACATTCTGTCAAGGCTTTCCTCATTATGGTACTGCATTTATGACACAGCAATATAAAAAGGCCTTTTCCAACTATCACCCCTGTTGTTTTGTAGGCTAGTCATTTGATTTCCAAATAGAGCTGCCTCAATAAAAGCCAATTTATAAAATTAAAATGATCAGGTTAAAATGGTACTATGCACATGTATTTATGAATATAAAACCTTTCTTTTAACATAAAAATATCTTAATGGACATAATCTACACTGGGAGGCAACGTTTTAGACACTTTTACTGAGTAAGAATAACTACTCATGAAAAATTGCTCTTACTTTTTATCAGTTTTATATTAAAAAAGAATTTAACAATTGCTTCATTTATACAGCAATGATGATTGATATTGAGAATTTAGCCTCCAACATGAACATTTTAGCCTGACATATTTCCTATTCACTAGACAAATGCTGCCTTGTCTATGCCATTTTAACAGGCAGCATTGAATCAGGGCAATATTGTTGCTGCAGCATTTAAAATGTTGACTACAGTTTTAGGCTTGTGTTTGGGGATACTGTTAGCTAATGACTGCAGCTAATCTTTATTGAATGCTTACTATTTGCCCGTAATTTTTTTAAGATATTGATATATTTTATCCCATTTAATCCACACATCAGTCTTCTGAAGTGGTGTTACTTTTTCTCAATTCACATAAAGAAAACATGGGATTATGGAAGTTAAGTAATTTATCCAGGTCACACAATTATGTGGGAACAACAGAAAGTGCCTCTCCCAGGGAAAGGAGTATGTGGGAGGGGTGGACACTTGGGGAGTGGAATTAGAGATAAAGGCACAATTGAACTGGTTAAATCCATATGCAATATCTGTGCTTAAGCCTTTTATAAATGAAAACCCCAAAGTGATATAAATTTTTTCTTTTTTTTTTCATGTGTGACTGAAGAATTTGTAAACACCAAAATCTTAAATTGAGTTTAACCAGGCAGTTATTTTCAGAGGATAAAGATATAACTGGAGTAAACTGAAACTTTGCATTGAGAAAATTACCCACATGCATCATACTATGTTGAAAACAATTGCAAAAAAAAGGGGGCATTGTCAGCCATAGGACTAAAGAAGAGACCCAAATAGCCAGAAGCAGGTTATGCTCATGCAGAAATTTCTACTCCTAAAGGCAGAGATGGTCTTATCAGGGAAAAGGTGCATCAGGCTACTTTGACAATTGCAAAACTCCCTTATTTTGGTCTGTGCTCACAAGAAAGACTTCTGGTTGTAATTTTGCTTCCTGAATATCACATTTAATAAGAAAAATTTACTGATGCAATCATTCTAATTTGCTTACCATTAAATTTCTTATTTTAAATGAATAAATCAGAATTATGGAGGTGTATTATTTGCTATAAGTTTGAATAACAGAGGCCCATTTCTGAAAAATCAATTCTTGGTGCATTGATAAAAGAGCAAAAAAAATAAGGGGATCAAACCTGAAATAAATTGAAATCTTCAAATGAATGAACCTATATCTATATAACAGGCCTCTTCAACTCAGTGAGTCAGCACAGCTTACCAACCATAGTGAAACGATTAGGAGAAAATTAATCCGAGAATAAGTTCATTTTCAAAACCAGCTGTTTCTTACTGCTAAGACTATGTTCACCATAATCTACTGTCCTATACGTCTTATAAGAATTCAAAAGTAAATAGAAAGCAGAAATTAGAAAATAGTATAAAACAGAAGCCCTAATAAATATATCATATATATATATATGTATGTACATATACTTCAAATATATCATATATATGTATTTAAAACTGCTTTCTTTAGCTAAATACAAGGCACATTCTGCTATAATAATATATTAGTAGCTTCTGGAACTTCAATAATTGTGCTCTTAAAAAAAACACTACTATCAAGTGCCCAGATCTTGGGTTCTGATACCATTCTTCAATAAAAAGAATCAGGGCTGTTTGGAGAAATGGCAGATTCCAGAGGTGGGGCAAGAAGTGGACAAGATGAATCAGGTGGGCCTCTTGTGGTGAGAAAATAAGGAAGTGCTTAGAGAACAGAAGCATGGAGCCTGTCAAAGGGACCAAGGTGAAAGACCTCCTAATGGCCTCAACTGGAATAATTTAAGCAACAAAATAAATAGTATTAGATGATAACCCAAAATATAAAATAACATCCCAAGCCCATACTGATATAAATAAAAGATGTAATAAATAAACAAATGGGAGAGAAGAGACACTCTTTTCGTACAGAGGTGGATACTCCTCTCTTCAGAAGGCTATTTTTGAGTGTGGGCTACATCCAGTGACTTGCTCCAGAACAGAGCAGGGAAAGCAAGGTACCGAGGTAACAACAATGGAGAAACCTGGCAAACACCATCTCACCCAACTGATTGAGACTAACATTATCATTCACAAATCATGGTGGCACCATGCAGCCTTGATGTGATGAGAATTCACCTCTCTGGTTTTCTTCCCTAAAACCCATAACCTGTCAAACCATGAGAAACACAGAAAAACACACACCAAACAGCAGTCTACAAAATATTTCTTGAAACTGTCAAGGTCATAAAAAAAAAAAAAACAAGGAAAAATGGAGAATTAGTCACACAGTGGAGGAGACTAAGGAGACACAATGACTAAATGTAATGTGATGGCCTGGAGGGGATCGTGAAACAGAAAACAGACATTAGGAAAAAGCTAATGAAATCCAACCAGAGTCAGGAGTTAGTAATGTACAAATATTGTTTTCTTAGGGTGGCAAATATAGCATAGCAATATAAGATGTTAGTTAACATTAGGGGAAATGTGGTAAAGGATATACTAGAACCCTCTGTACTATTTTTGCATCTTTTCTCTAAATCACAAAGTATTCTAAAATTAAAAGTTTATTTTTTAAAAAGAGAACTAATGCTTTCTTCCCATTGTGACTCTATGTTCTTTAAAAGTATGTAATGAAAAATTCTACATCACATGGATTTTGACATTTTTAATTGTTCTGCTGTGGTAAAGTCACCTTGAAGAGATTGCATTCTGATTGAGTAACATAGCAATTCAATTATATACCACATCACACCATCTGCACTCAGGATCTTGCAAGACACAAACTCTCTGACCTCAATTATAATAGCAGGATACCCTTTTGATCTACCTCCTTAGTTCCTAGTAAAGGCTAAACAAAATTAAACGAACAAAAAAATATAGTAAATTAAGAAAAATAAGATCAATAAAACAATCTTGTTAGTATAGGTACTCTGCTTAGTCTGGAAGAAAATGAACAAGGTAGGTTCTGAAAGGCTGCCCCATGAGAATCAGAGTTGTGATAGCAAGGTGTTTATTTATTCATAATCTATTCAATAAAAATATATAGCTTATTTATAGTGACAGCAAATCTAGAAACAGAGAGAAAGGATAAAGCTCCTGTTATCCTTATGGAAGTAACAGTCTGGGAGAAAGACAGACAAGGAAAGGGAGAATTTAAATACACTGACAAGCACTAAAGCTGCCTTTTTCCTCCAATGTTTGTGCTTTGTAAATAAAATATGTTGGATGATGCCTTAGCACATCATTCCCCGCCACTGCACCCCCTGCCCCCCAAACACACACACAGTCAGTGGTTACAAATTCAGGAACCAGCGGGTTTCATGGGGGAAAAATAATTTTCAAATAGAAAGATACCTCACAAAACTTCATTTCTTTTTTTAGAAAGCCATTACTTAATGGTAATTTCTCTCATTCAAATATTGCCCCTGCTACTGACATGTGGCCTTAAACTATTTAACCATTTTATACCTGCTTATAAGTCGCCATAGTGACCTAATGGTATAGGCTTACCCTTAAAAGTAAATTTGTGATTTCTAAAAATTTATCAGTGCAACCCCTAAATAAGCAAAGAATGCGTTTCTGTCAATACCACACAGATTCTTTTTTTCTCCCCTTGTCTTTTCATCTATATAAAACATGTTACCTGACCTGTAAACCATGGTACTATTTGAGATGATATTTTTATTTTAAATCAA
Source organism: Cynopterus sphinx (assembly GCA_030015415.1). Taxonomy (NCBI): domain Eukaryota; kingdom Metazoa; phylum Chordata; class Mammalia; order Chiroptera; family Pteropodidae; genus Cynopterus; species Cynopterus sphinx. Next base: position 116,383,409 of record CM057382.1, on the reverse strand, counting down.
TTTTATTGAGTAATATATTCACTTTTACTGTACATTTCAATAAGTTTCGACAAAGGAATGCACCCATGTAATCCCCACAATGATAAAGGTAAAAAATATTTTTCTATCATGCAGGAAAACTCCTTGATGCTCCCACCCAGCCTCAGGCAATCATTTCTTAATTTGCATACTCTGGGAAACAGATCCCAGAACAGGATCAGCCATGAAAGAGATTTGGGGAAATAATGTGAAGCATGAAAGCAAGAGAAGTCTAGAAGGTGTGGAGAGCTGCAAAGTGATACAGCTCTCTCCCCTGTAAAAAAAAAGGTGGGGTGGAGGAGGCAGGTGTAAGGGTAAAAAGAGATCCTCAGACTGCAAAGTGCAATTCCGGAAAAGCTTTGGCCAGGCTAAAGGGTGCCGTCCAGGCAGTCTCCCATAGAAAGAGTCCCGCATCTTGTAGGATTGGGCCTGAATCAGCAGGGAGAGTATTTCACTGCAGGTTGTACCACAGTTTGTTTATCCACTCACCTGTTGCTGGACTTTTGCATTATTTCCAGTTATTATAAATAAAGTTTCTAGGAACAGTAATGTACAACTGTTTGTGAAAATACGTGCTTTCATTTCTCTTAGGTAAATACATAAGAGTAGGATTGCTGGGTCGTATAGTTAAGTGTAGTTTAACTTTATAAGAATCAGCTGAGCTTTTTTCCCAAGTGTTTGAGTTATATATTTTACAAGATGTCCAGTGGGTAATGAATGGTAACTCACTACGGTTTTAATTCACCTGTGCCTGATGCCAGAGATGAGGAGCATCTGTTTGTGTTTGCTGGCCACACAGTATTAAAGGTTCCAAGGGTTTCACACCATTAGAAAATCAGCTCAAAATAGTTTACATTAGGCTCAGAGGTGAATGGGGTTACTGGGCATAACCTGTTAAGTTCTGATTTCCTGATTTATCAGTGCTACTTATTGAGGAAACAGTAAAATAATCTTAAAAAAATAACCTCAAGAAGTTTTAAGTCCCTGCTTTAAATATATATTCTTTTAATTTTATGGCACCTAGCTATCATAGTTAGCCAGTTTATACTTTCATTTAGCTACTAAAAACAGAGCTACTACCAAATAGACTTAAAATACATATTTTCCTCACAAGTAGATACAGTTAAGGACATTGAGTCAGGAGTTCAAGAACATCAACGCTGAAGTACCTGAGAGTCTCTTGTCCTCTTCAAGGTCTCAAAATGGTTGTTCTACTTCAGCCATTTCACCCCATTTCAGAAAATTAGAAAAAGGGGCAAGAGAAAATGCATAGCTGGCCCAGCTGAGGCAGCCCTTTAAAGAGCTCTCCTGGAAGCCCCAGCTACTGACTTGCAATCAGAGCTCATTAGCCACCCAATTGGAGGGAGGCTCAGAAATATGATTTTAAAGTGGGCATATTACTATGACAAAAAATAGAAGAGTTCTGTGTCTCAATAAGGAGGTCAGAGTCGATACTGAGTAGGAAAGTCAGAATCTTAGCAGTCTCCATCCCCTCACACTTGAAGGTCTTCAAAGAACAATCTTAAATTACTATTCTCTACTTGGCCACTTTTAATTTGCCCCTTAATACATCAAGCTCCTGTCATCTGACATCTCTATAACTGTCTATATCTAATCCTTTCAATATATTATTATCTCCTTCTGGTGTGTTTATCTCTATTAAATACCTTCTTTAAAAAATGTCTTCCTTGCTTTATAGAACATATGCTGATCATCCACCTACTGTCAGCTTACTCCTTCTCAGTCTCCTTCCTTGATTCCTTGTTCCCTTTACCTTCTCATTTCTATACATTCTCTCTGACAATATCATTCATACCTGTGACATCTCTTTTAATATGACATACTTTCCACTAGTACTTTCTTTAAGTGTCAGACTTAAACTGCTAATCACCTACTACATACCTTCTTGAATTGCCAATTAGCCGCTAGATATTTCCATCTGAATATCTTACAGGAAAATTAAATTCTAAATATTCTAATTTAATTTTTCTTCCTTTCCTTCTTTAACCCCAAATCTCCCACATTTTCTCTCTCAGCTAATATTATAGAATTAATCAGAATAAAAGGAAAAAAGACACGACCAAAAAAATATTAATCCTTTTTATTATGGGTCAAGATAAATGTTAAAATATTCTTATGCCTCATCTGATTTTATTATCACCATAGTAGTATAAGAAAGGTTATTGTATGCATTTTACAGGTGAAGAAACTGAGACTTGGAAAAGATTAATAGTTAAGACCAGAGAAATAGTAAATGGTACTCTTTCCTAGTCTTGAGTCCAAAATCATTACATTAGGCTATTTCTCTGTTTTCTTTTGTTTTCTTTTACAATATCTGACATAATTTTTCCTAATTGCCTAAGAAAAGTGACTTCTACATCAACCCTCACAAAATTTAGCAGAGCGTACCTTATATATAAGTTTAAATATTCATCCATCCTACAGCAATTTCTTTTAATGCAGTTTGTTAGCATTACTTACCACACTAATCTTTAAGTCTTTTTAGCAGTTTGACCAGACTTTCTTTTTCATTCTCCCAAAAAAAGAGATATTTACAAAACTAAATTCTGACCGTGTCAGTACTTTGATTTTATCCTTTTAGCAATTTATTACACACAGAATAAAGACCAGGTCCTCAGTGTGAAAGAGCCTGACCAGACCTATACTTGCTTTTCCCTGTCACCTCACATTTAGTTTATTTTTTAGCCATGAATACCTATGTAATAACTCCCTATTTGTATATGCTGGCCCCTTCCCCTTTAGCTTTTTATTCTTTAGCGTTTGGATAACATATCGCCCTCTCTTGGAATACATGTCATGCCCTCAGTGTGCCATATTTTTTCATGGTGTTGTTTCTTTCTCACATATAAACCATGAAACCATGATGCTCTTACCATATGTACTAATGTCTAAATAAGAATGAGACAGTCTACTCTGACCTCTTTGAGATCAATAACTGTGTCTTCCTAATCTCCGAGTTTAGTCCCTGAAACAATGCCTATTGCCAAAAGCTCTCAGTCAAGTATGAGATACATTTTAAAAATCAGTACTATATTATACTACCCAGCACAGGATAGACTTAAGAAACCATATTAATATAGATATTGTTATTTATCTGTAACATGATTTGTTCGTGCCATTTTTTCTCCTCATAGCAAAAATAATGAAATAGGTTACCTTCTTCTCTAAGATATTAATGACATGAGAAAGAAACTAGCTAGTATTATGTTCTTTAAATAGCCAGAGAAAAGCAAGAAATATATTTTTAACCCACAGGACTTTCCTTTTTTCTTGCTCTGTAATACATGGCATACTTGCTCCTGATTCTCCAAATATTAATCAGCTTTGCTAATAATAAGCAACCTCAAGTTTCAGTATTTACTACAACAAAATTTGCTTGCCTATTAATGTAAAATATAACTGCATTTCTACTCCAGGCAGAGGCACTTCTTCATGAGTCTTCTCACTCCAGGCCCTGGTATAACAGCCACCATCTGGGACTTATTATGAATAACATGAGAACAAGCCGCCCCCCCCACACACACACACACATACACATATGCATTCCTTGCCTGGCACATCTACTCAAATTTACTTCAGCAAGTCACACAGTCAAGCCTGCTGATGGAGTAAAAAGTGCAGGGAGATATCAAAAGTCACATGGTAATGGCAGTGAAAAAAATTTTTTTACAGGAGAGGGGACAATTAGTCATGAACATTAACATAATTAACACAATTTACCTCACTCAGTCTTTTTTTTTTTTTTTCATAGATGGCATAAGGCAGTAGAAAGAGGGCTCATCACAAGTCTGGAAGCAAGAACGTCTGCCTCAGCTCTTGCCCAACTCACTGAGATTCAGTTTCTTCATTGACAAAATGAAGAAACAGGACTGGGCTAGATTACCTAAAAGGTACCTTCTAGTCTGGATTATTTGACTGAATATTTCAGTTAGAGTGTTAAGTGTACATAGAAAGATTACCAAGAAAAATTATGTCCCAATAGGCCACTCAGGTTTATGTGACATTTTCTCATTCTGTTGTGATCAGGAGAAAAAGTAAAAAGCAACCAAAAAGCTAGCCTCTGCTTATAGGGGCTGGTTGAAACCATAGATGTAAACGCCTTTCATATTTTATTGTGGGATTGTTATTTTTTCTGTCACATATTGGAATAACCAATTTACTCCTTTCTCATCTGACAAACATGTCAGTCATAGGCGCTCCTGTTATATGGTCATAAGATGGCCAGCGGCCGCGGCTGGAATACGACATGCTTTTCCATTCAATACCCAGTTGAGAGTGCCATTTCAATTACTGATGAAAAGTTCTGGGCTTTCCTCTGAGTGAACCAACTTTTGTCAAGTCGCCTGAACCAATCACAGTTAGAAAGTGGATACAATTTTGTTTTTTGACTTCTGCTTACCCAGATCCCCATGGCTTTGTTCAATGGGGAAAGGGGAAGAGTGAATACTGGAGAGACAAGCAATGAGTTCACAATGAAAGTCAAAGATTTAGGGAGGGTATTTTAATTGCTGCTTTGTAAATTTTATCAGTATTAAGGAATATATTACCATCATATAAAAAGTTAGAAGAATGTAATAAAAACCCATCACATTTACACATTCATCGGTATGTTTTTATGCGTCTAATATAAAATATTATGACTAATTCTAATCTAGATGTTGTAAACTTCTAATGTTTTTCTACTAAGAGTATTTATGTTAAAGGAAGTTAAATTATCCAATTTGTAGGCAGGCCTAAAAAGATCTTTCTGAAAAAAAAAATGTAAATTGTTGAATATTTATGAAGAAAAATATAAATCCACTCTGTCAGCACTAAAAATTGTCCCTGATATTTTTAGCTTGCATTCAAGATCTTAAGGATACCACAAATGTATTTTGTTTTGTTACTGCTTTTGTTGACTTAGAATATTCTTTTACATATGGAAAGAAATAGGAGAGCACTACATTTAAGGGGGAGGAGTCCTAGACTAAAATACATAGCACACCACAAATGCCAAATCCTGTTTTCTTTCTTTTTATTTCAATAAATTGCTTCCTCTTACCCCCAGAGGAGTCCTCAGAAAAGCAGGCCATATGGGTAGTGTGTAGAGGAACTAAACAGCAGGCAGTTTCTGGCTTCTGGAGAATCAGTTCTTACAGATGTGGCTTCAATCTTTTGTATGAAATATTGGAAATTCCTGGAGCATTGGCCACACTTACTCCAAAGGAAATAACAAAATGCATTCCATATACAAATATAAGTGGTTTTTGGATTATCTGCTTTTGTTCCTCTCCAATAGCTTAGAAAATTGAGTCAACTGCTTGTGAACTTCTTATTCACAGCTAGACAGAATATAGCTTCCTCTGAATTATTCATGCTAATTGCAGGGAAGGAGAAGAAATGTCATGAATAAATTAAATTTACAGATGCACAAAAATATCTGTATTTCCACGGCATTTATCATTGTGATAGAGTATTTCACAATATATTATGATCATTTATAATGTTGTGTTTATTAGGCGGTTTTAAGGGCACCCAATGATAAAGAATTGAGGCAGGCACTAGAACTATAGAAATTACAGGTCACGACAAATTAGTCATGTGAAGAAATTTAGTGTTTTATCTAAGACATAGATAAGAATATGAGGGTTTATAAAACAGTAAGACAATTACATAGGGACACAGGCAGAGGGAGAAGGAGCCCAGAGGAATCAAGAAATTCCACAAGTAGGTATCGTATGAGCTGAATATTAACTAGACAGGAGGCGTTAACTAGACAGCTGATGATAATTCAGGTCATGAGTAAAATAAAGAGACTTCAGAGCTTACAAAAAAAAAAAAAAACAAGTAGTTCCATGGAGTTAGGGCCAGCTCTGGACAGCACTGGAGGTCTGAGCTTGTCTGCTGCCACAGCTTGGTGGGCATTGCCAGCAGTTATGGCAGTAAAGATTAAAGTATCGTGTGAAGAACCGAACCAACTGAGATGTTATTTTCTGAAAGTGTAGATTTCTGGATGTCACACCTGATCAATAAATTTGAGTATGAGAATCGGCCTCAAGAATTTGTATCATTAACAAATAATCTAGATTTTTAAATGTTCACCTATGTTGTCAAAAATGGTACCATTCCCTTCTTTTATTGTTGAATTAATATTATATTTCTCCTACATATTAGTCATATATATGTATATAGTCATATAAACACGTATACAAACACATACTGTTTCTCTGTCTTGGTTATTTTAAATAATGCTGCAATGAACATGGGGGTGCAGATATCTCTTCCAGATAGTGATTTTTGGATATATACCCAGAAGTGGGAGTGCTATATCATATGGTAGTTTTATTTTTAACTTCTTGTGGAACCTCCATACTATTTTCCGTACTGTCTACAACAATTTACATTCCCACCGACAGTACACAGGGTTCCTTTTTCTTCATATCCTTGCCACTGTTTGTTATCTTTTTGATAATAGCCATTCTAATTCGTGGCTTTGATTTGCATTTCTCTGATAATTAGTGATGTGGAGCACATTTTATGTACCCATTAATCATTTATGTACCTGTTTTCTTTGGGAAAATATCTATTCAGTTCCTCTGCTTGTTTTTTTTATTAAATTGTTTTTTTTTTTTTCTGTTGAGTTGTAAGAGTTTTTTTATATGTTTTAGTTATTGATCCATCATCAGATATATGATTTGCAAAGAAATCATAATTCCACAGGTTGCTTTTTCATTTTTTTTCCGTTGCTATAAAGAGAAATTTATTTCACTGTTCATTTGCTTATTTTTCCTTACTTAGAGTAAAATCATTGTAGGAAGGTTCTTTTTAAACGGATGCTTAACCCCTCACACCTAAGCTGTACAACCATTACCTGTTTGGCAGTGCATCCCCCAACTGTTAAGAAGAAACAAATGAGGCAAATTCAGCCACTAACTTAATTCCCAGCTATACCAGAAGGTAGAAAGAATCTGTGACTAGTCTCTGCTTGCTTCCGGTACAACGGTGGTGAGAAAGACAAAAACATCAGAAATGGGAATTAGGAGACAATTTCACTTATTTGTTGACTGAAATAATAAAGTATCAGAATGTTTAGTACATGTTAATCAACTGTTAACGAAAGATGAGGGGAGAAGAAACAATAAAGCAATAAATTATTATCTTCAGCTGAAGCTAGCTCTCAGCTTTTTCAAGTCTGGGGAAAGTGTTATTAGCCACAGAAACTAAGGTTGCTGAATAAAACAAAGAAAAGGGTCATGCTTGATTTTGTGTGTGGTAAATAGTGAAACCACTATGTAAGGTAAATGCATGACACACCGAGAGAAGTTTTAAAAGCAAGCATTTTTTGGGAGAGGGCTCCCGGGAGAGGTTCTCTGGTCTGGAGAGGAGAGGAGCCAGAGAAGTCTCGTCCTGGGCTGGGAGGGCGCAGCTTTTATGTGGTTATGTCAGGTTAGGTAGGGGTATAGGGTTGGGAACGTTAATCAAATGCTAATTGGGCCTCTGGATTAGGGTGGTGGCGCCTAGGGCGTTAGGGTGGGGGCCCTATTCAGAAGGTCTGGATTCCGGGTATCAAGCTGGGGAGTCTCCAGGCAGGCATCTGGCTGGCCCTCCCCCCGCAGACCTAACACACTGCACTTGCCCACAGTGTTCTCTCTAAACTACAACTATATAATGACAGGAAGTAAAAAGAAAAAGGTGCAATCCATCCTAAAGTGTCATTTTTATCACTTTTCTAACAATGCCTTCAGGCTAGATTTGAACATTTATTACATTTTGTTCTATCATGAAATGAACTTAATACGATCCAATTTTGTTCTGGCCTTGTCCATCAGTATCAACCATTGATATTGAGTAAAGAAATATATATAGGGAACCAAACACATTTCGTCCTTGTTTTCATAAGGTTAAAAATCAAAGCCAACTGATTATGTGGATGGGACCAATACAAGCTGAGCCTATAATACCTTACAATACCAGAAAGTAAGAAAGTACTTAAAAAAAAAATGGGGCATGAAACAATGTGAACAAAAATTTTAAAGATAGTATTAGATTTTAATCCAAAGTATAACTATCTGTGAGTGCATACAGATGTAAGTGACAATAGAGGAAAAAAGACAAGTCTTTCTTGCAGAATAATTCCAAATAATTTATGTAGATATTTTCTCTTTTGGGAAATGATGCTTAGTCCCTAACACTTGATTGTGGGGTGGACTTAGTGACTTGCTTCCAAAAAATAGAATAGGGAAAGGGGAAATAGCCTTAAAATGCAGAAACATGGCTAATGCGGCCTTAGCCGGGAGACAAAGGCTAGCTCATCAGTGATAAAACTTGCTGATAGCATGTACTTCCTGACACAATATGGTAAGAATTGCATTTCATTATGTATTATTTTTCCCCCAAACCTATGACCCCAGACTAGCCATAAAAAAACATTAGACACACTCAAATTCAGGGAAATTCTATAAAATGCCTAACCAATGCCCTTCAAAACCATCAAAGTCATGAAAAACAAAGAAAGACTGAAGAACTATCATAGATAAAAGAAGACTAAGGAAACATGACAACTAAATACTACATAGTATCCTGGGTTGGATCCTGGGTAATAGAAAGACGTTGGTGGGTAGAGAGGGGAAACAGTAGAAGCCTGCAGTTCAAGTTTACACCAATGTATCCTAGTTAGCTGCTTAGTTTTGACCAAGGTGCCCTAGTAATGTAAGATGTCAACAACAGGAAAAACTAAGTGACTGGCATATACATGGGACTCTTTATACTATTTCTTTATTTCTTTAACATTTCTGAAAATCTAAAATATTCCAAAATAAATGCCATATAAAAAAAATGAAAGTCAACAGTTTAAAAGCATGTGGTATAAAACTATCAAAAAGCATTTATTTGGTACATAATATGCAGTTAATTTTTAAAATATTGTGATTTAGGTGTATTTTTAGAGGAAGAATCAAGGACATATTACTAAAGTTTTATGCAAAAATTCAATATGGTTCTACTTCTTCATGACAATTGAGAAAGTATTCCTCCATCAGCTTACTTCTTTTTCCTAAAGTAAACAAAAGATTAGTATCAGTAAGTGCTTTCAAATGTAAATTTTCTTCAGGTTATATCAAACCTGAGAACTTTATGCAATAGGGTAAAGCTTCAAAGATTTTGCTCCAAGTACTCACCTAACACTCATTATTGGATCCCTAATCCACCTAAGGTACCCTTACTTTTCCTGTAATTCATAGTGTTTCATACTCTCAACTGGCAGATGCTTTAGTTACAGATGAGAAATTAATACAGTCTCATTATATGCTTCTGTTTCTATTTCTCCACCATCACTGCCTTTTTTATTATTATTATTATTCTGCTGCTTGGAGAAGCAGCAACACAATTTGAATAGCTTTGTTTCTATCACAAATTTTATAAATTTTGATCAGTGTTGGATAGTGTTCAAAGTTATTTTGGTGACTGTCTTATTTCTAGGTCAGTGTTTCTTAAAAAGCTGAAGACCACGTACATCAGAACCGGCTGGGATATTAATTTTTGGCCTAGACTTACTGACTTAAATCTCTGGGATGGCCCAGAAATTTGATTTCAAAAGATGACTTTTTTGTCCACTGGAATAGAAAGTTTTAACTCCTTTATCATCAGAAAGGCATTTTCATCCTTAATTTTAGCTTCATTTTATGGAAGAATGTGAAACTTTTCTTAGCCGTTGCCTAATTCCAAGTGACTACTGATGTGCTCAAGAATTCAGAGGCTGAAAGATCTTTGTTCTTGACTCTATATTAAGAAGCGTTTACCAGTCCCATAATAAAGGACTCATAGAAATAAAACTTATTATTGTTTCTCAACCTCAGCATTTCTTCCAAGGGCCTTTTCCAAATAAGTTCTCTTCTAAGACCCAGCTGTAAAAGGCTACATTGTGAAGTGTTCTTACACATCTAAACATTATTTCCATTTACTTGTTTCACTTTCTTCAGTGAATTTCTTCCCTGATTTTCTAGATTAATGATATAATATTAAGTGTCACATATATAATGTAATTAGGCTGACCTATCTGAAGAATAAATCATTTTATCTGACACTACCTAGTTAAAAAATTCCCTGAAAAGATGTTTCTTTTCTCAAAGTTTGAATAATTTGAAAAATATATGTGGTTTCTATTTGTTCCATTTTTCTCTGATAACTAAAATTTTCATTGTCTGCCTCATTATGGACATATTTTAATTTTCTTCTCATTTCATTTAAAATGATCAAGTTGTCTTTTATGTTAATTAGCTTTAAACAAGGAAAAATATCTGTGTGCATGTAATAACCATCTCCAAATAGGCATTATTTTGTTATCTTCGTGCTTTGGAGACATAATGGCTGCTCATTACAAAATAGCAAAGCTAGTGTAAATTAAATCTCAATGGGTCATTCTTTAGAAAGGCACTGTAAAGTGTCCTGAAGAGCAGTCCTTTAGTTAAACTTAATGATATTTTTCTCACAAAATTTTCTTAATGTTGCTCTTGCAGTTCATACACATGTTCATTTTAATTACTTTCTAAATTCTTTACTCAAAAAAATAATCGTATCTTTAAAGGAAGTAATGAATGCTGAATTGACCTTATGACAAAACTAACCTAAAACATCAGCCTTGATGTTTTTACTCAAACCCTATTAAGAACTGTACATGTTTTTGTGCTTGGATTCAATATTTCCTAAGAAAATAATGTACATAAAGCTGATGATGGCCAGTAAAATATCAAATTTAATTACTTTAGATACTAATTATTTTTAAAGAATTTATTTCTTTAATATTTTGAATTCTGAAATTACATAATCTGGATCAGGTTACAAAGATTAATAAAGTCCTTTAGACATAACCCCTTTATAATCTAATACTTTAGAAGTTTTTTTTTTTTCCTGCTATAACATATATGTGTTTGCATTTGTCTCTATTTTAATTCATATAGAGAGAAAGCCCTCCAGTTATAGAACATACACTAGTTTAGGTATGACTTTTTTGAATAATAAATTCTTTCATTCACTCATTCAATAAAAATTTTCTCAAGCATTTTCATATGCCAGGTAGTGTACCAAACCCTCTGAGAATACATCTGAATAATGCTGATGTGCTCTCTGCACTAATGGAGCTTGAAAGCTAGTGTTATTATTTTATTCTAAAAGATACAATGACTTTTTGTCATTCTCATGCTAGTTTAATTCACTTTATGTTAATTAGTAAGATTTTATAGTACCTAATCATCATTATTTCAACAACGTGAGAAAAACAAATAAGAATTTTTAAACGTGGTAAAAACCTAAGGTATACACTATACATGAAATAACTTTTATCAAGGTATTATGAGTTTTATAGAATCTATGATTATTGTATTTATGATATAATGCAGTGACTATAAAGTAAAATCAGAAAATAGGAGAGTACCTAACAGAATGCTAATTCTGTGATATAAACCATATTTTGCCCCAAATTAGGGGAATTATCTTTTGGCAAATCTTCACAGAAAGACAAACCCTGAGCCCAGAAGTTCAAGATATTTTTTCCTCCTCAAGTAAATAATGATATGATATAAATAAATGAAATAGGAAAGACTAACTCTTCCACTCTTCTATAAAAGTGTGAAAGACCTTCTACAATTGTTTCCATTTAGAAAATTATATTATGTAAATTCTAAAAAGGGAATTTTGAATAATTCATTGAAGTCACAGAAAGCAGTTTTTCATTGTGAGATTAATATTGTATACAGACATAATAAAATTTAGAGTGTAGCCATTTACTACCTAATCAATAGACTGAAGAATGACCTAGAAACTGCTTGGCTTCTCCCAGCTTTTAGTTCAGTTCAACCTTTTTATTCACCATTACTAAGTCAATAAAAATTTCTACCGGTTGTCAAGGAAACTGTAATACATAGAGGACTGAAAATGGCAATAATCTCATTTCCCATAAACCTGTAAACAAGAGATAAACTGAATAAAGACAGCGTAAATACATTCACTGTACCATTGGAGAAAATAGGCTTAAAATTATTCTACAAAGAGGTTCTTCAAAAATGGGGCATACTGTTTTACAGTAGGAAAAAAAATGCAAGACTTTGAAGGATTCTCTAGAGGTACTAGAATAAATGAAGGAAGAGATGGAACACAAAATGAAATGATACACATTCACTACAAATGCAAGAGATATTTTTTCTTTGTCTAATTTAAAAATTGGAATCAAAAGCCTACAATTCTGCCCATATTATTTTGCCTTTATTAAAGAGTGGGAGAATTTTATTCAACAGTAATAATATAAGCAACTTTCACGAAGTTTTAATGAAACAAAATCTCAGCAGTAGCATCTTCACTTTCACCATATAGTTTTAGAAATATTCAGGACTATCCCTTTTTTTAAATTCTCAAATTAACTTAAATGTGTAAAAGTGTCAATTTCCAGTTTTCCAATTTTAAAGTTATAAAATGGAAAATATCTCTGTCAAAAGATGGAGGAGGAGAGAGAGGATGAGGGAAAGACAAAAGCAAATGTTGGCAATTACATTGGAATTTTAGCAGGGTTGATTCTGATAATATAACGATCTGAGTAAAAGTTAAGAGTAGGAATGGGATAGAAAAAGTAAGTATGCAAAATATTAATAGAAGGGAAAGAAACCAAAATCCAGTTTCAATTATTTTACAACTTAGAGCCAAACAGAACCTACATAGAACATAGATTGATGTTGTAACATTGTCCATACAATATAAATTAGCTTTAGGCTATTATCAATTAAATACTTTTACATACATTATCTATGGTTCTATTTGACGTTACTAATATTCATCTCTACAAATACTACAAAAACTAAGGCCCTTGAGGCCCAAAGCTTGCTGCGTATTTCCCCCAACACTTCTCAGCCTCTCCCTCCACAAGTAGCCAGAAAAGAATAAGTGTTTCAAAAACAGAAGTAAAATAAACAGAAATGGGTTTAATTTTCTTAAAGACTAAGTAGGCAGATGTATTTTAGTCTTGAATTCTTTGCAAGTACTTATAGGACGATAGAGCTCGGGACACACTACTCCAAAACACAGCACCTTGCAGTATGGGGCATTTCAAGCTGAAAATGTTTGAGAGACCAGGAGAAGCACAAAGGTTACTCTGACCTCCCCCAGCCCCACCCCTGTGCCTTCTCCTCAAAAACAGGTCATTACCCAGTAGAGGGATTGCTGTATCATATGGTAGATCAATTCTTAGTTTTTTGAGGAACCTCCATATTGTTTTCCATAGTGGCTGTACCAATTTGCAGTCCCACCAGCAGCGTATGAGGGTTCCTATTTCTCTACATCCTCTTCAATACTTATTACTTGTTCTGTTGATAACAGCTATTCTAACAAGTGTGAGATGGTTTCTCATTGTGGTTTTGATTTTCATTTCCCTAATAGCTAGTGATGTTGAGCATCTTCTCATATAATTGTTGGCCATTTGTATGTCCTCTGGGGAGAAGTGTCTGTTCAGGCCCTATGCTCATTTTTTGATTGAATCATTTATTTGTTGTTGTTGTTGTTGTTGTTGTTGACTCGTATAAGTTCTTCGTAAATTTTGGATGTTAGGCCCTTATCAGAGATATTGATTGCAAATATATTTTCCCATTTAAATGGTTGTCTCTTTACCTTGTTAATGGGTTTTTTTTTTTTTTTTGCTGAGCAGAAACTTTTTAGTTTGATGTAGTCTCATTCATTTATTTTTGCTTTTACTTCTCTTGCCTTAGAGGTCAAATTCATAAAATCTTTAAATCCAAGGTCCTTGAGTTTAGTTGCTATGTTTTCTTCTATGCATTTTATTGTTTATTTACCCCAAAGACTTGAAAACTCATATCTATAAAGATATTTGACCACCAATGCTCATAGCAGCATTATTCACAGTGGCCAAGAGATGGAAACAACTGAAGTGTCCTATGGTAGATGATTGACTAAAGAAGCAGTGGTACTTATATACAATGGAATATTACTCATCATAAGAATAGATGAAATACTGCTATTTGCAACAACATGGATAGAACTTGAGATAATCATGCTAAGCTAAATAAGCCAGACAGAAAAAGTTGAAAATCACATGATATCACTTCTATGTGAAATGTAAACCTAAAAGCAACAAATGAGCACGACAAACAAACAGATACTGGTGGACATGGACTATAGACTAGTGGTTACACAGAGGACTATAGAATAGTGGTTACTAGTGGGGTGGGAGAGGAAGGGGTCAAATATAGGAAATAGAGAGGTGTAGAGGGAGGGTGAAGTGGGTAAAGGGGATCAAATAAATGGTAGCTGAAGGAAACTGGAGTTGGGGTGGTGAACACACAGTAGAATATACAAATTTCAAATGATTCTGTACATCTGAAAATTATGATTGTATTAACCAATGTTACCCCAATAAACTTAATTAAACTACAACAGCAACAACAACAACAACAACAACAACAGGTCATTAAACCCTCAGGTGAAAGAGGCCCTCCCTATTCCCAGAGAAAAGTATCATTTTTATCTCAGAAGACAGAGTAACACCAAGAAGAATCTGGACACATAGGTCTTGATAAATTTTCCTCAATTACTACACTTACCTCATACTCTTTGACCCATCATATTTCTACATGACTGTTAACTCTTTATCAAACCTAGCATAAAAATACTCATATTTAACCTTTTCTTCAGATCATCATTTCCTTATGAAGTCTCTTGTGACTCATAAAACTTACATTAAATAATTTTTATGCTTTTCTCTTGTTAATCCATCTCTGAGAGTTTAATTTTCAGACTCAGCCAGAGACCTGAAGGGAATCAAGGAAAATTTTTCTTTCACCTGCAAGATTATATATACTTATATAATCTTCCAAAATTGATTTTTTAAAAGTGTTCTTCTCATTGAACAGTTCTCATTTAAAACTAGAAATGTCTTAGAGGTAGTTGTTAACAGAGTTATTGAGAAGATTTAAAGATTTAAAAAGAAAGTTCAAAATCAATTTAGGTTACTTAGAATTCCTTTGAAAGATTTTCTTTAAAAAAGAAGTAAAAGAAAATGGAATAGTGTAATGTCCATAGGCTTTCTCTAGAATAAAAATGGTTCTTCCCCCCAAAAATCAGATGTCCCACATATTTTCTTGACAACCACTTTAAATTGCTATGTGGAAGATGAAGAAGGAGCTCCTCCTCAGCTGCCTTGTTTTCTCAGTACCCGTGTTCTTCACATCTCAGCATCAGCCACATCTCATTCTTACTGGTCATACCTGCTGGATTATAAGCATGAAAGAGTAGGACCTTGTTGAATTTATGACAAATTTAATGCACCTGTACAAAATCATTTTTTTTGATTTGTACAGTTTCAATGTGTTTAAAAAAAAAAAGGAGATTCAAGTAATTGTGAATCTAAATAACAGTAACAACAATCATGTAAATTTGTATAGTGCTTCACCGTTTATAAATTAATTTTATGGACATTTTGTCCTATCTTCAGTAAAACCACTGAAGCAGACATATCAGTTATTATTATCTTCACTTGGCCGCAAAGGGAACTCTGACTTAGAGAAAACAACTCATAAATGTTTAACTAAGAGTGCATTCAATAATACATAGAACTACTCGTGCATCTCTGAGAGATCCCATTTGTAAACTACATGGGGATCCTCTGATGGATTAGTACTCATGTTTTAAGCTATATGAGGTATCTCCTACTTTCACTATATTTAGTAAAGTGAAAGGGGAAAAATCAATTAGGAAACTAACTCCAGTAATAATGTCTGATCTAATAGGTTTTACTCTATTTAAGGTGCAATTTATCTTTTTATTTTTCCTTTTATGTAACTGAAAAGACAAATAAGTCAAAGCAATTAAATAGGAACATTTAATATGCATTTAAAATCAAATCATTATTAAGTGGCCATGTAATTACATTAACTCTCTTATCAGGAATTACCTGTTATCCTGGATGCTTCATCCAAAACTAGTATAATAGATGGGAAAACACATTTTAACAAAGTAAAACAAAAAAAAAAACATGTTTTTCATTGCTATGACCAAATATTCTCCTAGTAAATGTCTAAGGGTGGAAACACTGGGATGCAAGAAGAATGTTATTCTGAAAGAAGAAACTGTCCAACTACACTGGAAATTCTGCTCCTTAAATTTCCTTTTATAAATCCCAATTAAGCACCTCTTTGCCTTATAACATAGACAAAATGGTAATATTCTTATTATCCTTTTCTGAATCAGTCTTTATGCATTTCATAAACATAGAAGCTTATGTTTCATATTTGTATTTCAAAAATAAAATTTTTTTTAAAAGATGAAACCAGTTATTTAAACATATGTGTATGAAAACTTGGAGTTAAATTATAAAGATCTCATTGGAAACATTTTTCTCCAAAATGTCACAAGGGCTTGGGTCACAGATAGTTTTTCTTTGTTTTCCCTCTGTCCTTGACAAGATCCAACCACTGCCAGTGAGGGGGGAATGAAATCAGCAGGAGACTTGGCAGCCAGCCTCAAAAAGGCCACCTCTTCAGTAATAAGTTATTGAGAAGAAACAGACATAGTCTGATAAAATTCTACTATGAAACCTTTGATGTTTCCAGGTATACTTTCCACTAGAATCAGACGAAAGTAAGAAAATATGTAAGGTTGTGAAGAATAACATAATAGAAATATTATAGCCAAGTGTAACCACAACATGGGGACACAGACAGCTTTGAAATTTATTCAGCTTAATACAATTTCTACTCAAATATTTTAAGAGCATTGAATTTAAATTTTATAAGGTATTATTTTAATTAGCTAAAATGTGACCTTGAAAATCAAAGGTAGTAAAGAATGTTTCTTTACATTCTTTTCTCCAGCATACATCCATGATTATATATTTATCCCATGATTCTGATTAAATAGAAATTTTAAACCAAGTGGCTTAAAATTTCAAATCTTTGGTTCCAGACAATTTACATGTGGGGCACAGGGTTCTCTGTATCATCATCATGAGGATTTAGGATGTGGACTTCTCCGGAGGGCTGGTGGGGCTGATTAGGAGCCCACCTGCATTGCTTCCTGTGAAAGACTTTGTTACCTGGCTTTGGCGGAGAGATACCATTCAGATTTGTCTTCTCTTTGTTGTCTAGTCAAAAATGCATGGAGAATTCCTACAAAAAAAGAGAAATTAATTTTACAGAGAAAATGTTGTGATATGCTGGAAACAGTGCTGGATTGGTTTGAGACCAAAATAAGGCTTTCAAAGCTATGCCAAATATTTCTTTCCAGGAGCACTGCACACAGACCTTAAAGGGGCTTGTGTGGGTATTTTAAAAACCCAGAAATACCCCCCAAAACATGATTTTAAACAAGGTCTTTGTGCTTTATAGGGCATTATTAATAAAATTAGAGATATATGAATGACGTACGAGGATAAAATAAATAAAGACAAAGAGAAAATTCTGAGATGTTCTAAATTAAATTATAGCAGGCCAGAAGGTGAAAGAAAAAAGCAAGAAAGGTTTAATCAGTTAACACTGCAGGGGCAGCTGATGAAAGACTTATCATATTCTTTAAATGTATGTTGGAGCTTTGAATCAATATTCAGGCCTCTACTAGCTGACTACTAGATGGGCCATTTCATCTTGCATATGCATGAACTTTTAGAATTGTTGCCTATAACCAATCAAAAGTAGTAAATATTTCTTCCTTACAGACCTCACACCTATTGTCATAGAAGTGTTGTTTCACCTGATTCCTCCCCTTCATCCATAACCAATATAAACTCTTTCAAAACAACTTACATATTTTATCCCCCTACTTGATATATTAAAGAAAGGCCTGTCAACTCCAAGGTGGCAGACATGTTGCCTTTTCTATTTACTGCTCCTGTTGATGGTTTAGACTTCATGCCCCATGACGTGGTCCTCTATGGCCCAATAAACCCTTTCTTTTAAAAAAGGCTTTCAACATGGAAGTTCATTTTTTTCCTTTAACAATGGTAGTTTTTGTTTCTATTTTTGGATGGTTGTTCTACATTTGGATATTGGGTGGTTGTATAGGACAATATCTTTGTTTCTATAAAATGTATAGTAAGGTGATGAGACATTATTTGGGATGATGAGACATGACATCAGCAAGTTACTCTCAAATGGTTGAAGAAAATTAAATTTCTTCGTACTACACTTGCAATATTTTTTGAAATTTGTAAATTTGAGACTGCTTAAAAATTATATGTATTTTTCCACGACCTAGCCTAAACCTACCACATCAGCATTTTAAATCATTATTTCTCTTTACAAATTCTATACTCCACTCTCCAGTTTGTCTAACTTATTTGCTGTTCTCCTAATGTAACATATTGAAGACTACCACTGACATGACTTTGCCTTGTTGCCTCCACACAAGAAGGTTTCCAAAAAAAAATCTGCCTGTCAAATTCTACTTATCCTTGAAGGAATCTCCAAAATAACATTACTTCCATGAAATCTTCTATCAGAACCTAGTTCAATGTCTCAGACACATTATGTGCTCATAATGCATCTAGTGAATTTGATCACTTATGACTGGAATTGTTAAAGATAAGTTCATATAAATTGTACATGAGCTGGACCTTTCAAGATTAGTAGAAATCATCAAAAGTATATAAAGGCTAAATTTTTATTCTACAAACAGGAAATAAAGAAGATCTTTATTTAAATATGAGGAATGTTTTCAAATTTTATTTTGTTCAATTTCTTGAAAGAACAGAGTGTTGGATAGAAGGCAAAGATTCGTGATAATCCTAAAACATTGCAGTGGAAACAACAACCAAAGAAGAATTATTTATTCTAGTTGTACATTTTCTAAACCACTTTCCTGGAAAAAAAAATGCTCTAAATTAAATGTTATTAGTCATAGTCATAAGAGACCAAATATGTAACTGCTAAAGAAACAAAGTGTTCTTGCTTCTCCCTGAATTTCCTGTATAAACCTAAAAGGCAATGATATGTAATTCCTGTGTATCCAGAGGACTATGAAAAATCATATAGATATTACTGATGCCACTTTAATAGGCATACCTTATTTTAAGAGGATTTTCTCATGGATGAAAAAAAAAGAATAAAAGTGATTTCAGTTTTTGAAAAAAAATACTGGAAAAATGCCATTTTGCAAATATCAGCAATTTGGCAAATGCAGGTCTCACTCACAAAACAAAAAGAAACAATTTCACAATCAGACAAAATTGCCAAAGTGAAACATCTGTCATTTCACCCTTAACCCTGCATTCTTTTTCTCTATGACCTTTTAGGAGATTCCATATTCCTATTAAGATGTAAGACATCTTTTCTTTTTGCAATACTTTTTCTTCACCAACAATTTCAATACGATATCAAAGAAACAAATCTTATAAAATCCTTACAAAGAAATGGATTTTTACAAAGATTTCTTAAGTAAAATGTGTTGAAATTGATCCACAAAAGCTTAGAACCTCGTCATTCATTTACTCCATCTTGTTTCCTTGTGTCCAGCCTTTTCCACAGACTGATAACTTATCTTCTTTGCTAGATCTTTTTTTCTTTCTCACAGCAGTTTCCCGAGACAAGTGTAACTTGAGTAGGAGACCCTCAAGATACCTCCCAACCAATGAGATTCTGTCATTGATACGTATACAGTGTCCTTGATATGATCAATTAGAAACAATCATTGCAAGTCTCAGGTCCTTTTAGCATTTCCTTTTCAAAGCCTCATATTAAAATTAAACTCATTAGGCAAAAAGAAATCATGTGGCCAATTTTTTTGCAAATAATCATTCTCTTGGGGTGCTTTCCCAGAGAGGAATTAAAGGGAAAAGGTCTCATTTACACTCCAGGAACAAATAATAATGGCTTATAATGACCATGACAATAAGCACCAGCCCATGGGGTCTAGAGCTTAGAATAAATCAGGATGGGCCTAATGTGAAAGAGGCAGGCAGCCTAATAAGTGGCGGGAGGAGGACCTAATGAGAAACGTAATGATTTTTGTCATGCCTTTCCATTAATTTGTGGTTTGCTTTCTGTCATATTAATTTTAGTGAGCTCTAAGAAATCTCTCCTACACACATGCTTGTGTTCTCTTACACCTTGACTTGGAGATTACTAGATGTTACAGGGGAAGACCAAGAAAAATAATTACATCTGAAATATGTGAAAGAGGCCTAAACAAATTCCAATCTATTTTAGTTTATTTGAATAAATATATTAAAGCTAAGAGGTGAATAATTGTTTTTGGGAGGGTTGTTTGGCAATATTCAGCAAATCTTTCTCTTCATTAAACGTTTCCTGAACAGAATTCTAAGTACTATAGTAGATACAATTCATATTAATGAAATTGATGATATCATCTCATCTCAAATTTTTCATAGGAAAGAAAGAATATCATTCTTTGTAATATTCTAAGGATAGCTGTGTCTATACAAACAAAAAAATCATAAATCATATGGCTTCAACTAGTCTTTTAAAAATATAAGAGTAAATTATTTTGAAAGCAAATGTTAAGATTTAAAAAAAAAATTAGAAATCAATATTGAAAATTAGTTGTTTGGTTAAAACAAATTGAATGTTCTATAAAACAGAACATTAGCCATGATTGATTTTGTTAGGTTGTTGGGGAAAAAATAAAAAAATAAGGATATTAAGAAGCTGAAAGAAAAAATAGTCTAAAATTCACAGAGCCAAGTATACTGTATTGAATTTTACTGTTCTTTCAATTGTTTCAATTATTAGCAAGTTATTATTTTTACTTACTCCCAATGAAATTAGTTAAGACAGTAAATAATAGTATATTTGTAGCGTGTTTCAAAGTTAATGAGAATTATTAAAGATAATTTTTAGCACATGTCTTCCCTATAAAGCCAGTAGATTAATAACTAAACAGGAATGTTACCCAAGCTTGGCTGTCAGAAAGAATTATACAAACTAATTAACAAGAGACTTCAGAGGAAAGTGGTCTCATTTACAATCTTGATAAAAAAGAGGAAAGAAAAGATTCCAAAAAATAAACAGATTCTTCTATGTACTATTCTCTCTTTATAATAAATACAATCATAATCAAAATAAAGCAGAAAAAGCTAATAAATATTTTCACAAAAAGACAAAATTGAAAATCAACATATAAAGAAAATTAGTAAAGAAATAAATAAAACAATTAATTGGAAATTAAAAATTTGAAAACACGATATACTTAATATGATTTCAAAATAAAAATAATTATGTATGCTTGTAATGCATAGATAATTTGTAAGTATTGATGTAAATTGAAATACGTTTCAGAAATCATTTATACTAAAAATTATATAAATGTTAGTATCCCTAGATGCAGTATTCTCACTCCAGAAAATTTCCCTAAGTATTATCTTAAGGAAAGAATATTTATACTTATTACAGATTTATGGTAGCAAAAAAAAAAAACCTAGACATTTAGCAATAGGTAATGATTAGATTTTGGTTCATCAACTTGATGGAATAGTATTGGGGAATAATTAAAATGTTATTTAACATTATAAAAATTAAGTGAAAATTACTTGAAAAACTGCATAGTTGTAGAGAATAGAAATTTTAAGAGTGGAAATATTGCCAATTGTGAATCTAATTCTTGTCCACATTTCACTTTATTTTGGATATTTCTATTTTAGATAGAAAGATAATAGAGTAAAAGATTACTGAGGCTTCTATTGGAATTCAATAATTTTGAGATAGTCGAATATAAGGTCTATCCAGCTAAACCTGCATTACAATTTATTTCATAAACAATGCCCTTCAATTACATATGTGCTGTAAAATTACAATCAATAAAATATTTGATCAGTGCCATCAATTCAGGTATGTATACGAAGTTTAAAGGGACTTTTTTTTTTTTTTATTGAACTGATAACATTTTGGATTGTGGAGCAAGGGACTGAGGTCTGGTGCAGGTGGAGGAAACCATAAATGCAGTTCAGACAGAACCAGAACTGTTCTAATTAGAATTCATCTCAAGGTGTTTAGTGAGGAGAAAGTGAAACGCATACCAGCACTCTCCTTTCTATCCTTTATATTTTATCCTATATAATATCCTTTATAATTTGCCAGTATGAGTAGGTACAAAAAAATGCTGTATGAATTTCAGTAAAACACAAGCTCAGTCTTAAGTGTACAGATACTTTAGTTGCTTTCATAAAGCCCAAGTTTTGTCTCTAGATAATTAGATATAAATATCCAAACTAAGCATTAGAACTGGGGTCAAAAGTTAAGGGCCCAGAGGCTAAATCTGGCTCGTAAATTTATGTTGGAGCAGGCACACAGTTGATAAAAGTTTGAATTAGAATATTCTTAAGATTGATCAAGCAGTCTGAGTAATTTATATATTTTTGTTACTTGCTTGGATCCCAGAGATTTTTGAGCTGACACACTTGACACCTATATTAAATATAGAGTTTTTAAGACCCAGACCTAGTGGAAAAATCACTATGATCTAAAAAGTCTTGTGAATAGGCCCATCATGGGAATGCCCCAGGACCGCCCCCAAATTCTTTGATAGCTCTATTTTCCCTTCAAGGCCTAGGGCCAAGGCTGATGAATTTGATTTCTTTAAAGCAAAGGTATTGCCAGGGTTGGAAAGCTGGAAAGATCTTACTCCTTCCTTTTCTTTTCTTAACCCAAGGGGCAAGATATTTTGCAGCTGCTGTCTTAAGTCAAACTATCAGAGCAAGATTGGAATTAACCAGCCTTTGGTCAGTTGAGAAAGCAGAGAGAGTCCTTATCCTCTTTCTCTGCCTCCTACTGAGAGGAGTAGCTCTCTGCAACCCTTATTACTATTAAGTAGTAATATTCAAAGAAGATAATGTTGAAATTATTGATAGTACATGTAGAGTCCTCTATCCTTGTTAAAAAGGAAAATAGAATAATTTGGAACATATTGCAATTAGGCATGCATTTTACTTAACACCTTTCACCTGAGAATCTCAGAGGATTATAGAAATTAACTGGTTAACTTTTAATGAATGAGGTATTTTTATTCTTAGAGTCTGCAGACCACAAATAAAATTCATAAATAAAATTTCAAGATATAAAAAGATAGAATAAAAAAAATATATAATGAGCGTTGTCTTTTTAGCAACTTTAAATCTATCCAATAGGGGAAAACATTGAATTTAAAGGATAAACGCATCAGTGAGGCATGAACTACGATAAATCACGTTTTCTCCCTCTAGCGTTTTTTTGAAACGATTCAAATGATGCTTAATCACTTTACTGTGTACCAAGAGCATGTTACTTAGGCATCTTTAACTTTTTGGTGACATCTACTGTACAAATCAGGAAATGCTACAGAATCATTCTATACCTAGAGAGAATCTAGAATTTATTTCATAATATTTCAGTTTTGTACTTACAATGCTACAACTTCTTTGACACTTCCTTTCAACATAAGTATGCCTCATTTAAAAAATTTAAGGATATTTAAATAATTTCCTTATGAATTGTATCATAGAGCCATAGAAAAACCGATCTGTGCTAGAAAACCCTGACTTAATTTTTTGGTAATTTAAAGATGCCATTTCAATTTAAAGGCTTTACTAAACCTCTGTTCACATCTTAAGAAAAATATTAAAGTGGACATTTAGATGCACTTTCTTGTATTAAAGATCATCACTTCAGAGAGCCAATTAAAATTATTATTGCTATTAATACAATTTTTAATATCATAATAGTAATTTTTATAGTAGAACTTGAATTTTAAAGAAATAAAAGCTCCTAATTGGTTTTCAACTTAACTTTCTACTCCCATTATACCTATTTATAAAAAGCACAATTACCGGATATGCACCAAAAATAAGCATCATTTATACTTCTAATTATGCTCTACATGTTCCATAGCTGATGGTTTGCATAAGACAAACACATCATTTCATAGCGCATGATTATACCTACAAATTTTTTTCAGAGGCACTTGGTAATTTAACAACAAAGTACACTATTTTTTAACGAGTATCTATCATATACAGGCATTTGCTAGATGCTTTCACCAGTATAAGATTTTATGAGGTGGTATAATTTCCTAAGAAAACTTCAAAATAGGAAGGCCTCATGTTTCATAACACAACCTACTTTCACCCACTCTGGTAAGAGGTGAGAAGATATCTCCCCCATTGACCATGGTTCTCCAGTTCTTAAAAATAAAAAAAAAACTTTATTTTTTTCAATAAGGTAGATTACAGTGGGCAGACAGCCATTTCAAGTTGACTCTAGGATAAAGAACATATACAATTAAAGTAAAAAAAAAAACCTAGTCTCATAACGTTATGAAAACAGGTTTAAACTATTAATCAATTCCTTCCCCATTGTGGTTTCCTTTCCAGTCCTCAATATTTTTTTAATTAATGATTCTAAACCTCAATAATCTGCTTTAAAAAATTCATGTCAATTAACTAATAAATTTGTTATTTTAATAATTATAATTTATAATTACAGATATTAATTATTCTGTACATATTTATGGGCAAAGCTGATGTGACCTGTGGACAAAGATTCACAGCCTAGAAAAAAGATGTACTAATGGTTCAAATTAAAATAGAATTTAGCCACTAACTGGCCAAAGGAGGTATATAGCAATGAGATTAGAATTTAGAAGAAAGCAAGAGTGATTTCAGCTGAGGGAATCAGAGAAAAATTGATGGAGAAAGTGATCATTTGATCAAATATGAGAAATTTGTGCATTTTCAAAGTGGTAGTGTGGGTAGCCTAGATAAGAAGAGATTCAAGAGCCTGGTCAGCATGAGGGCAGGAAGGTAGGACACATGCTTGACACGGAGCAGCCCAATATGTCAGCTCATCGATACATGAGCTATGAAGGGAGTAACTAGGAATCAAGTCTGAGCTATCCCACAAAGAGTTTTGACTTGCAAAGTAAAGAGTTTGGATGTTTTACCCAGGACAGTTGAGGTACTATTCCAGATGCCTACCTAGAACATGGAAGAAAAGTATCTCAGATCTGAGTTTCCAATCAATTTCCTTTGAGCTTCATCTCAAAGCAGTTGTTTTGGGTTGGGTTTTCCTCAGCTTCACTCTGCCTATACTTTTGATTTCTTCCAGAGCTAAGATAAAACTTACTGGCACATTATTAGCCTTAGATCTTTAACAAAATTTGTTACCAGTTTGTACTGGTAAATTATTTTTGCTTTATGGTAACTATCAATTTTCAAGTATTTTACATTTCCCTCTTCCAATATGTTTTACCATATTCAGCCCTAGACTTTACATCACCACTTCTGATAAGTAAACAAGTATTCTGGGAACATATCTATTATTTCCCATGACCACAGAAGGTGAAAAATAGCAGAGAAAAAGGCAGAGACACGGGAGGGAACTTCACCCAACTTAATTTCTTCCGTCTACCTTCCAAAGAAGCCCTCAGTTCACTTTCTGTTAGTTTGAAATAATACTCTCTGTGACCTTTCAATAAAATAAATAGCATATTTGAAATGCCTGATATATAAGTACAAAGATATTAAGATCTAATTAAATTCAGTTGACAACTCAACTTCAAATCACATACACACACACACTATTTGAGTTTCTTCTGAAATTTTAATTTTCATGCTAATTCTGGAAATAATTAACCCCTTTTTCACTACATCACCTTTAGGTCCTCAACTCTACCTCAAGCAAGTACAATTTTGAGTATCTAGTCTATGAGTTTATATGTATATATTTTTTCATTTATCATTATTCTACTAACCTAAGCATATTAGTCAAATTAAATCACCATCTTTTCTTTTTAATTTATAGTCTCAGTTTAAAGTCACATGACCCATAGAAGAATAGGACAAGTTTGACTGACAGAAAGATTACAGATATATTTCACATTTCTATACTAGTTTTTCAACATCTGCATGAATCAGGCAACCTAACTTTAGCTCTTAACAAATCTATGATAAGTAAATGAATTGGCTACCAAAAAGCTTCCATTCTTTCTATACTTCAGTTATAATCTCTATAAAATAAAACACATACCAAACTGGCTGTCACCACCTGCTTGATTCTCCCTCAGCACTGTCAGGACTGCCATCTACTGGCAGAGCAGGTTGCTTGTAAGTGAGATGATAATAACCAAGGATTGTTCATCAGGTCAGGACACTTTTGAGGGTGAAAAAATACTTTTTTTTTTTTTTTTAACATAGTTCTCAAAAATTGTATAAATTTTTTTCTAAAAGTAAAAATTATATATATGTATAAATGAAGACAAAAAATTGAAACTTCATATTCATTATTTAAACATTAAAAGATAGAAGCAGAATAAATATTCTTGGTACATATTCATTTTGTTTAATAGATTTCTTAGTGGTATCTGTTTCTAACACAATAGCACCTAAATTTTTCTGAAAAGTAAAATTTTAATACAATTTTGTTATTTTTATATTGTAAAATTATGTGCTGCTGAAATAAATCATTTTTTTAAAATTTCATGGTTAACAAATTTGAAATTGTACATATATCTAATTGACTCTTCTTCAAAGGCTATTAGTAGGAAAATACTTCCTCTGCAGGTGCTGAAGTACTTGAGAATTCTCAGTAAATTCCACTAAATGGTAGACGTTGTCATGTGGTCTTATATTGTTTCCAATAGATTTGTGCTCAAGATAATAAATGCAGCAGGGACCAATAATGGCAACTCTATATATCTCATGTGGAACACTACCTGATAAACCAGACTTGCAATTTGTGAAGCAGATAACTATGATACATTTTAGATTGAATGTCTCACAAACTAATGGTATTATCTATTTAAGGCAGTGGGGGATAAGAGGCCATCCAGATAGGGTTCTTCTTAGCAGTTTTAACAAAAATATAGTTTTTTCAGGCAGAGATGGGACTTAAAAGATGGAAAGAATATCTCAGGGTAATAAAATACAGAAAAACTGAGCTTTCTGATGTTTAGAATCATAGTTCCGTAATCATAAGCCCTGATCCTTATTTCAAGTGATACCAAAGCTGTCCTTATTATTGCTTTAATTTAAAAATATCTGAGACATCTATAAGCAACCTAAGTGTCTGACAACAGTATTGCATTACAATAATATTTCAGTTTGTTCAAAACAAGTTGAAATTTTTAATTGAAATATTTAATAAATCAATCTTTAAAAATCTTCAGCTTTTGAAACTTTTTGAGGATTGTAATGATTATAATAGACCTTGCAAACAAAAGACACTGAAATTTATTCTTACAAATATGAAGGAGATATTAAACAAATTAAATAAAAATATCTTTGAATGAAAAAGGTGAAGGGGAAAATAGCCAATATTATGACAAGTTTGCAGTGACAGATGATTACTAGAACTAGTAGGGTATTCACATTGTAAGGTATAAAAATATCAAATCACTTTTTGTACATCTGAAACTAATATGACTAATATAATATTGTATACCAACTATAATTAAATTTTATAAAATGAAACTGGTGTTGCCATGCCAGAATAACTGCCCTACAGATATTGTCCCTCAAACCTTTGAAATGTACCCTTTTGACTGGGTCTAAAGCAACATTGTACCCCAAAGAATCATTTGCAAAGATAACAAAAAAGCAGTTATGATGACCAGACCATTTTTTAATTTTTTTAATTTACCAAAAATTAAAAAGATTGTTTAGAATTAACATCTCCATGTTATATATTTTACACCAGTGGAAATGCCTCTCTTCTTTTATCTAATTGTTTCCCTTCCCTTTCTCATAAATAGCCATTAAAAAAAGAAAGTTCTTATTTTTTCAAAATCTTATTTTATTCAATATATTCTTGTAAGTCAAGTCAAATACCTTATAAAATGACAATGTAAATGCATAAAAACAATTATTTTGAAATACAATTAGTGGATTTTTTTTATAATACTCAGTTTCTTTTGACCAAAATATATGTTGATTTTTTTTTTTTAACCATCTTGTTGCAACGTGTTGCCTTCTTAAGATTCAGTTGCACTATGACCATGTAAATTGTCACATAAACTTTTGCAAACATGTCAGGAGGTTCAGAGAGTTCTTCAGAGCATCAAAACACCCAGCAGGACCTATTTCAGGATTCAGAGCGAAGTGGAATGTGAGTCTCACACTCAAAATTATTTATAATAGAGGAGAAAAACTTGCCTTTGATGTCATCACCGAGGTGTGGAAATTAAAATGCCAAACAAGATAGGACTTATTTTAACAATTCATCAAAAATAGTGCTAAAATGGTTATTTATTTTGAAATGATCTTGGTACATATGGTTCAACATGATATCTTACTATTTCCAAATATGAATATGAATAAACTTAGTAAGTATGCACTCTGCACAGTTTTAAACAAAGTATTGACTTTTCTTTAAAATTTTCGGTTACGGTAGCAAATCAGTTGCAATTAAATTCCTTTCTAGAAAGAGTCTAGTCAGACTATTGAGAATATAAATTAATGTCATAGAAAATAAAATTTAGTTACAAATATAACAGAATGTTAAAATGGAACTTAATCTGCTTCAGTTTTATGTCAGGCCCAAATGGAAAGAACTATGATGAAACCTGTCCTCCATTTCAAAGTATCTTGCTAAATCATCTGTGTAGAACTTGCAATGTAGGCAGTCGAAAAAATATTTTTGCATTCATTACCTCATCATCTAATTTAGGGATATATAAGAAGCTGAAGAATCTTTAGAAAAGGAGAGGATTTTGATAGGATAATTTTTCCAAATGCAGTAGCTTTTTACCTATGCCCACTCTTTGGGTAGAGAAGATAATGCTTCTACCGCACTTCAAGCCTATTGACCAAATTTTATATTTGCTTTATTATATTTTGGAGAATATAGGCATCTGATATTTGCCTCCTGCCTGAGAAATTCCAAAGTGATACTCTGAACCTGGTCTGCAGAGTAAAGAGAGAGTGTACATTTTCCATCGATGGTAGGTCAGGGAGGCATGATTACTAGGCTTAGATGAAGGTTTTGGATGAAAGAGCCACACAGGGATCCTTTTAGGGGTACACTTCTCTTCAAGAGCATTGCTACCAGGTACAAGGAACCTTTAACAAGAAGAAGCAAAAGGTGCACACTCCAACAAAGAAGTAGATGGGAGACGGGCATGTAGAGAAAAACTATAGAAGAAACATTTCTCACAGTATGAGAGCTAAATTTTGATGTTTTTAAAAAGGGAGAATATCTAAGAAACCCACAAAAAAATATGTCAACAAAAAAAAGAATGAACACAGACTCAGCCTCATTCAGAGGACACCAAACACCAAGTTATATCTCTTTCTGTCAAGTAAGATTTGTTCTCATGCCTCTTCGCTCTCTCCAGAACCAACACAGGAAGTTGCAGCAGCAACCTATGGGCAAAAGTGATGATGGGAAGGATTGAAATGAGGTAAGGAAATAAAGGAATGGCCACACTCTCCTTCTCTGCTGTGATGGTTAATTGTATGTATCAACATGGCTGGACTAAGAGGTGCCCAGATAGCTGGTAAAACATTACTGGGTATGTCTGTGAGGGTGTTTCCAAAAGAGATTAGGATTTAAACCAGAAAACTTAGTAAGAAAGATTACCCTGACCAATGCTGGTGGTCATAATTCCATCTATGGAGGTCCTGGTGAAGGAGAGGTGAAGGAGAGGCACATTTGCTCTCCTCATTTGATCTGGGACATCCACCTTCTCCTGCCCTCTGACATTGCTCTCCTGGTTCTCTGGAATTCAGACTTAGACTGAATTACACCACCAGGTTTCCAGGTTCTCCAGCTTGCAAACAGAAGATCATGGGATATCTGAGCCTCTCTAATTGCATGATCCAATTCCTATAATAATCTCCTCATCTATAGCTATATATTTCTCTAGCTCTGGCTCTAGCTCTATATCCATATCTATATTGATTCTGTTTCTCTGGAGAACCCTGACTAATACCCGCTGCTAAAGACTTCCCAAGCTGAAGTAGAGTGTCAGGAGCATGAAAAAAAAATTTAATATCAATAAAGTACAGAAATTGTTTCATTAAAAGGGGCAGGGCATCTCTTTGTTATACTGAGTCCCAATGGATGATTCGAATTTAGTGAGATTGATAGGAAACTTTCCTCCAAAACATAAGAAAGAGGATATGCATGTTTTTTTTCTTTTTTCTTTTTTTTTTTTTTTCCTCCTCTTCACCTTGTTGATGAGGGAGGAAATTCCTGTCCTAGGGTTATGGGGATGACTGAACACACAACACCTGACACTGGACAGATGAGATTGACAGCAGTTTATTAGTCATATCTACTCACAGCCAGAGGAGGAGGATGTCACAAGCCATGCAGGGCCCTATGAGGGTTGCTTTTGGGAACAGATGAATGAAGCAGAGTCAGGAGTGGTGGGGAGGGGGCAGTGGCAGGCTTTGTAGTAACAAGAAGATGATGTAACCCTTGGTTCTCACAGCAGAATGTGATTGGTCTGTTTGAATAATTCTTCAGGCAGGCAGAAACTGAAGCCTACTACTTAGG
Source organism: Cynopterus sphinx (assembly GCA_030015415.1). Lineage (NCBI taxonomy): Eukaryota > Metazoa > Chordata > Mammalia > Chiroptera > Pteropodidae > Cynopterus > Cynopterus sphinx. The sequence goes on along the minus strand of CM057382.1, from coordinate 116,352,921 downwards.
GATAAGCAGGCACTATGCCTGGTTCTCATGATAGGAAATTTGTTCTACTATCTGCAGAAATGGGGCAGGGGGGTGGTGGACTTGTAGGTAGGCCATTTAAGGCTCTCCCAATTATATAGATGGCAAGGTAACATTAATACTGAGTCTTAATTTCAGCCTCATACCACAGTGTAAAATGGCCAGAGAAAAACAAGTAGTGTGTATTTAGGGTCTTATTAGTTTGGAATGTTTAGAATGTGGAGTATAGAAAGAGAAAGGATCAGAAGAGACTGGAGAGGATAGTGGGGACCAGAATCTTGAGTCTCAAATGCTTTGCTATAGAGTTTCACACTTAAGGATTTTAAACAGAGTGATACCATGAGACTTGTTTTTCATTTAGCAGGTCTCTCTGCCCATAATACAGAGAATCATTGGGAGTAGGACGTGGCCAGAGGCAGGTAGACCAATTAGAATGCTGTTGGAGTGTCTAGGAGAATGAAATGTACCAAAAACAATTTTGGAAATAGAGATACATGGATGGATCTCAGAAACATTAAGCAGAAGAAAGAAAGCTATGTTTTCTAGATTTAGGAACTGGATAAATGATAATGTCTTTCGTTAAAGTAAGGAAAACTAGATAGGCACAGTTCAGAAATGGAAATGGTCTATTCACAAAACTATAACTTAATCATATGTCTAGAGAATGAGTCACTGACATGTATTAAAAATGGTAGATTTTTCCACTCTCCATGTTTATTAGTTATTAAAACCTGTAGCATAATAAAATTAATACCTAGGTAGCACAAATCAATCAACAAACATTTTCAGCCTATCCACTAGATATAAAAGATAGTACTCTTGAAGAATTTTTACTAGTTAGGTGTATTGAAACCAAACTCATAAAAGAGCTGGTAGCACAATATGGTGTTTGCAGAGCACTTATTTTCTCTTCAAAAAAGAGAAAATAAGTTTTATAAAAGTATTCAAAAATGTTTTGTAACACCAGTGAAAACTAAATTCTCACAAAATACAAAATTTTAAATGTCATCTTTTTATTTAGAAGTTCTGCTCCTTGAAATTTTTCCTAGGAAAATAATGAAGAAATTATGAAAATTGTACATAGAATAGTGCTGAATTTTAACAACGAAAACTTAGCATCACCTATATTAACATCAAAACTGGATCAGTTATATATTAACAGTACAATTATACAATAGGATTTTATGCCATCATTAAAAATAATAAAGTAGAGCTGAAAGTATTATAAAAAGACACAATATGTTATTACATTAAAAAGCAGCTAATAAAAGGGTATTATGGCATGGTAATAACTCTATATATCTATCTATATAAGAAATTATTAAAGAAATTCCCCAATAAATTGATAGCAGTTATCCTGGAGGATGTGGGATTATAGGATTACTTTCTATTCCTCTCTACGATTTTAAATTTTAGAAGAATAACATTTTATCTGAAAAAAAGTAAAATATTATGAAATGACTTACATTGTTGCCATAGAAGAAGCTTTCTGGACAAACTTTTTTTAGACAGAAGTCATACAGGCCATATGATGTAGAAACTCTTCTATGATTGCATCTGACTCCTACCACTTGAATGCAATCCATTTCTCCAGAAACGAGAATTAAAATTGATATACTTGCTACTTTTATGGGGTTTTCTATTTGGCCATCTCATGACTACTTAATGTTCATTTTTCTAGTTTCACATGATGATATGATAAATTACACAAAGGTATTTGGCATTTAAGAAAAACCCATATGTATCGTTTCCCTATTTTATTAAGGTAAAGCATTCTTTCAATAACTCTAATTCAAAATTATAAAGTCATCTCTAATTTCTTCTTTGCTTCCCATATCAAATCTCTAAGAAAGTCACTCATGTTCTCCCATTCCTTTCCACTCTTTACAATAGGGGTCAGTAGGCTTTTTCTATAAAGGGACAGGTAATAAATATTTTACCACAACACCCTTAGATCTTTTTTTTTTTTTCTTTTAACATGCTTAGATCTTAAATACATTTTGCTAAGTGAAAGAGGTTAGATATAAAAAGATTCATTTTATGTCACTCTGGAAAAGGTAACACTACAGGGACAGAAAACAGATTAGTGTTTTCCAGTGATAAATAATGAAGAGAGGTGCTGAATATAAATAATCAACACGAAGGAATTTGGGGGTGAAAAAAATTGTATGAAGCTTTGGTGGTAGAGAGATGACTCATTGCATTTGTCAAAAATCAAAGAACCTTATATAATGAAGAGTAAATTTTATTGCATGTCAATTTTTAAAAAATCAAACAGGATGTGGGGAGGGATGAAATGCAGACTGTGTCAAAGCTAGCTGTGTTACAAATGAATCACATAATCACAGAAAAGAGCTGACCTAAGTACCTTTGGCAAATGGTTGTTTGACTGGTTGCTTTAAAGACAAAAACAAGTGTATCCAAACACGATGTTCTAGTTTAGGGGTGGACAAACCATTTTATTAAAGGACCAGATCGTAAATATGTTGGCTGTGCAGACCATACAGTCTCTGTCAAAACTACTCAACCCTGTGATCAGAGCACAGAAGTAGTATAGACAATACATAAACAAATAAGCATGGTCCTGTGCCAAACAACAACAACAACAAAAAACTGTATTTATAAAAACCGGTATGGGCTCAGATTTAGACTTTAAGCTATAGTTTATCAATCTTTGCCACAGTTGGCAAATTTATTCCTCACAGGGTATGGGCTAAAAATTCTGAAACTACTTTTTATAGTAGAATTAACCTAATAAGTAAATATATTTTAGAAATTAAGAGTTGGTTTTCTCACTCTCAGAGGAAAAAGTTACAAATTAGGAAAGGGTGAGTGCTAGAATGTGATACTGAATTGGAGATGGAGGTATTAAAATGGACTTGTGATGTTTTAATATCTATAAATATTAACAGAAATATAAATATGTTTGTAAGCATGCATTAAGGCACATGCATATATTTCCCAGTTCTGTCTACTAAGAGGTACTAGAAGAAGTGTCACGCCAGAAGCAATGAGCTTGGTTTCCAAATATCACTCCCTAAGAAAAGAAACAGGGCTCCTTAGAAAACTGGTTTATTCCAAAGCTGGGGCATGAAAGACATAAAATGGCCATGAAACAGTTTGTGATGCCAGAAAGTAAGGAAGTGATTAAGAATAAATAATAAAAGAATGAGACATATTGAAAGGGCACATGAGACATTTAAAAAGCTCTCAAAAGCCAAAATTAGGATAATTTGAGAAATGAAATAAGTAACAATAGTATTGAATTATAACCAAAAAAATAAGATAAAATAAATATCCACACTGATATAAATGTCAAAAAAAAAAAGTTTGAATAAATAAGTAGGCAGAGAAAGGACAAGTCTTTATAAAAGATTTCTAATTAAAAATGTAGAAGGATGAAGCAAATCAGCATTAGAACACCACAATAATAATTTGCCTCAGGCAGAATCCAGTGATGTATGCTAAAATTAATAGGTAACAGTTTGAATAGAAATAGGATTTTGCATAGTCACAGAATACCTCTCTCAAAATATTTAGTAATCACAAAGGGAAAAGAAGCAACTTGTCAATGGAAAAACTTGGCCTATGCCAAATAATTAAAGTTAATATCATCAGTAATAAGATGTACCAACACTTTTACTCCTGACATGATGCATTAAGAAGGACACATCTTCCTTGAAATATTCTTCTCAATAATCCATAGCCTGAATATGATCAAGAAAAAAATCTGACAAAGTAGAAAAAATTCTACAAAATAACTCACCTATGTTCTTCAGTAGTGTCAAATACATTAAAAAAAAAAAAGTAAAGGCTGAGAAATCATCTCAGAATAGAACATACTAAGGAGACATAGCAATTATATGCAAGGTGGGATCAGATTAAATTCTAAGAACAAAGAAGAGGAAGGCAGTAGTGGAAAAACTGATGAAATTCTAACAAATTCTGTAGTTTCAGTAATACTATCATACTAAGATTAACTTCCTAGGGTTGGTCATGTAAAATGTTGATATAGGGTAAACTAGGTGAAAAGTATTTGGAAAGTGTCCTATATTTGAAACACTTCTGCAAGTCTCAACTTATTTCAAATTTTTATAAATTTGTCTAAAAATTCATTTATTGAGCTCCAACTATATGCTAAGTGCGGAATTCAATTTTAGGGTTATTATAAACCTATTATACCAGTTTAGATGAGCTAGATAAATCTAAATAAATGCCATAAATCTTCATGTTCTGTGCATATGGATTTAGGAGTGTCAATGTGATCCAGGTTACAGACTACTGAGAGGAACTATGTGCTAACAAAGGGTTGGGTGTGATGGTTGAAACATTCTGAAAATTCAACCCTGGTGGCAAATGACTCGAATGATTATCTTCAGATCAGGCACAATGTCTCAAAACACGGTCCAGAAGTGGTCACATTCCAGTGGATACCAGTCAGGGGCTAGATAAGACTCCATATACTTCACAGGAAATCAGCAAGAATTCATCAGACACAGTATGCCTCTTAAACCCCCTTCTCTCCTGTTCCCACAAGGTCACTTAAACTTCTTAAGGACTCACAAATTATCTGTAACTGGAGCAGGGGGAAGAAGAAGGAAATTCAAAAGACTGAAAACTTATACCAAAAAGCCTAAAACAGGCCAAAGAGATTATGTATACCGAAACAGATTGATAAGACCATCACTTTTTATTCTAAAGTTAGGCACTTTTTAGAAAATAAAACAATATTTGCACATGTGAGAAGCAATGTCTAAATTAGTGAACTTACAATACTTATTTATTTTCATGTGTCAGTAGATTAAAAGTTCAGTGGAAATTTGAAATGCATGCCTAGCATGATAATAAATATTTTATAAATATTTATCATATGAATGGATAGAAGAACAAATGAATAAAAAGTTTACAGGAGCACAACGTCTGGAGAGGCAGGTAGACATGTAAATAAATATTTAGATAAATGTTACTAAAAGATATAGCACATAAACATAACACACACACACACACACACACACACACACAATAAAAAATAAAAACAAGCAATTTAATTTTAAAAATTGGCAGAGAACCTGAATAAGCATTTCTCCAAAGAGGATATACAGGTGGCCAATAAACATAAGAAATGCTCTTAACCACACCTGTCAGAATGGTTATCATCAATAAATTAAAAAAAAAAAAAGTGTTGAAGAGGATGAGAAGAAAAAGAAATCCTTGTGTGCTGTTGGTGAGATTGCAAATTGGTGCAGCCACTTGGAAAATAGTTTGGAGGTTCTCAAAAAATTTTAAAATAGAATTGCTACATGACCCAGAAATTCCACTTCTAGGTATGTATACGAAGAAAACCAAAGCACAAATTCTAGAAGACATATGCACCTCTATGTTCATTACAGCACTATTTACTATAGCTAAGATATGGAAGCAACCTAAGTGCTCATCAATAAATTGGATAAAGAAGAGGTGGTATGTAATTTCAATGCAATATTAGCCATTAAAAAGAATGAAATTTTACCATTTGCAATGAAATGGATGGACCTAGAGGGTACCATTCTAAGTGAAATAAGTCAGACAAAGACAAATAGCATATGACTTCACTTACATGTGGAATCTAAAGAACAAAATAAATGAACAAATAAAATGAAAACAAACTCGTAGATATGGAGAACAAACTGGTGATTGCCAGAGTGAGTGGAGGGTTGGCAGAACCTGGATGAAAATAGTGAAGGGATTAGGAAATACAAATTGATAAGTACAAAATAGTCACAGAAACATGAAGTACAGCATAGAGAATATAGTCAACAATATTATAATACCTATATATAGTGCCAGGTGGGTACTAAATGAATTGGGGAGATCACTTTGTAAATTATATAAATGTCTAACACTATTCTGTACACCTAAACCTAATATTAAATAATATTGAATGTAAACTCTAATTGAAAGATAAAAATTAAAAAATAAATTTAAGAAAATTAATTAAAAAATAAAATTTATTCCCCCACAAAAGACATGGTACTATCCAACATCTCTGCCTATGAAAAGCAAAGATGATTTCAGAGAGGAAGGATATAGATCTTAAAAGATTAATAAGGATTTGACAAGGATCTCTAAACAAGAAAGAAATGAAACTTTCTTGAGACTGAAAACTTTATTTGTACTTTTTAATATTTTCTCTGAGCTCCAGCACAGTAATACATTCAGTAAATGTATTGATTTGAGTTTCAGTTTACAATCCATTAGTCAAAGAAATTGCCATTACCTAAAACGTATTTCTAATTGATGGTGTTAGATGGAATACTTTTTTTAAGCTAAATTAATTACTGGAGTGGTCTTGTGTGTTTTGTAAAATTACCTACCATCAAATTAAATTGAATAATGGTTATGGATAAGCACAGAAGTATATTGATCTTTTTTTGTTTGTTTGTTTGGTTTAAACATTTAAAAATTTAATAATAATTGATATTTAATAAATACCAATGCTTTAATTTGGATTCTCTGAGCAAGTCTTCTGTGTTTTCAATTGAATTGTTTTACATATTTTTTTAAAATGTAATATATCTATGTAATAGTTACTGAGTTTTAAATGTCATGTAAAAGGTTAATTTGATGTTTTTTGTCACTCTTTTGAATCTTAGTCTCAATAAATTATGTATTTACATTAATGTAGAAAAAGAGACAGAGACAGAGACAGAGACAGAGACAGAGACAGGGAAGGAGCAAGAACTTCAATTAGAAGCACATACTGATCCTGATTGAATCAAATTTCCTTTACATTTCAGCATAAAATTATAAAATTATAAACTTCAAATTTATACATCTGAAGAGAACCTTAGATATCATCTACCCAGTACCTTTATTTCACACATAAACTTTATTAAACTAGAAATTGGGCACTACTCAATAACCAAGGAAGAATCCAAAATGTCTTGGTTTAAATCATTATTTTTATTTTTTTTAATTTTAAATTACAGTTAACATACAATATTAGTTTCAGGTGTGCAACATAGTGATTAGATATTTACATAACTTACAAAGTGATCACCCTGATAAGTTTAGTACCCATTGGCACCATACATTGTTATTATATTATTGACTATATTCCCTATACTGTATTTTACATCCTGTGACTATTTTTATAACTAATAATTTGCTTACTTCTTAATTCCTTCTCCTTTTTCACCCAGCTCTTCCATGCCCCCTTCTATCTGGCAACCATCAAAATGTTCTCTGTATCTATGTGTTTGTTTTGTTTATTCATTTATTTTGTTTTCTCTAAAAATTCTGGTATTCAAGGCAATTGTTTCACTGGGTGCTCAAAAATGTCTAATTTGACATTCAAAACTGAGCAATGATTTCTCTGTGTTAGTATACTCAGGCTATTCTGTTATATAATTCATCCCAATTTATAAAAAAACTTATTTGGAGTGATTATTTGTTTACTCTCAGTCCCTTTCACTAGACTGTAAATTTTTTGAAAGCAGAGACGGGTCTGAGATTTTCTCTCCTTTCTTTCTTTAATTGCTATGTACTAAGTGGATTCTTTCCATGACAATAATTATAAGTTAATATTTATTAGCAAACCAATATTTGTTAAATAAATGAAGAGCTGGCTAAATAAAGAAATGTTATATATCTGGTAGTTTAAATCTAAACTCACCATTTTCTCTTTGAGAAAAACATGTAATTATTAAGGGACAAATTGAGAGTAAAGTAAAGAAGAATAAGAGTAGTGGGGGAGAAATGGAGGGAGGGACAAAAAACAAGAGTATTAATGATGGTCACAGATCCAGAGAGCTCAGTGTTGCCAGAAAAAAATAGACTATTGAGAAGCAAAACCATAGCAGTCCTATATCTAGGCATGAATCTGGTTGCATACTGAAATAGACATTTGCTAAGGTTAGAAATCAATTGAATAAGTAAGTGAGACTACATCAAACTAAAAATCTTCACAGCAAAGGAAACCAACAAAATGAAAAGGCAACCTATTGAATGGGAGAAAATATTTGCAAATTATAATTCTATAAGGGGTTAATAAATTAAGAACTCATGTAACTCAATAGAAAAAAATAACCAGATTTAAAAATAGGCAAGGAAACTGAAGAGACATTTTTCCAAAGAAGACATAAAAATGGTCAATAGGTACATGAAAAGATGCTCAATATCTCAAATCATCAGGAAAATGCAAATCAAAACTACATTGAGCACCTCACACCTGTTAGAATGGCAAGTGTTAATGAGGCTGTGGGGAAAAGGGAACCCTTATACACTGTTGGTGGGGATGTAAATTGGTACTGACATTATGGAAAATAATATGAAAGTTCCTCAAAAGTATAAAAGTAGAATTACCATATATGATCCAGCAATCTCACTTTTGTATACATCTGAAATCAGTATCTCGAAAACATATCTATTCTCCCATGTTTATTGCAACGTCATTCACTGTAGCCAAGATATAGAAACAACCTAAGTGTCTGTCACTGGATGAATAGATAAGGAAAATGTGTGGACTCTAAAAAAGTCAAGCTCATAGAAGTAGAGAGTATAGGATGATGGTTCCCAGGTTCTGAAGGTTAGGGGGAATTGGGGAGATGTTAGTCAAAGGGTACAACCTTTCAGTTATAAGATGAATAATTTGGGGGGATCTAATGTATAGATTAGTGTTGTAGTTAATAAAACTGTATTGTATTCTTGAAATTTGCTAAGAGAATAACTCTTAAGTGTTCTCACTATACACACACACACACACACACACAAAATGGTAACTGTTTGGGATCACAGATGTGTTAATTAGCTTGATTGTGGTAATCATTTCACAATGTATACATATATCATATCATCATGTGGCACACTCGAAATATATACAATTTTTATTTGTCAACTATACCACAATAAAGCTAAGGGAGAAAAATATGACAAGTGTCATGGATGCTCAATACATAGAACTTTGGACATACCTAATAGAAGAAAAGCAGAATAAAACCACCTATTAAAAAGTCCAGAGGTAACCATTCCTTCTTTGTATGTATGACTATTTTTCTTTTAGGCGAGGCAACCGTTGGTTGACCTCACAGATTGCAAGGAACTTGTCAGTTTACAATTCCCTATTTTTTTATTTTTTATGCCTACAGCACCTGGCCTTCCTAGGTGGTTTCCCATTCAAGTACTAACCAGGCCTGACCCCGCTTAAGTTCCAAGATCAGATGAGATTGGGCTTGTTCAGGGTGGCATGGCTGTAGACACTGTATGTCTATTTTTAAGAGACTTTTTATTAAAACTGCATATACATTGCCTGGAAATCTTTTTTTACTTGCTTCTAGATATAATGATATTCCTGTCAAATTTAAAACTTTATTATTATTCAAATAAACAATATAGCTTGCCAACAATGTATATGGTACCTTAAAATAGTCTAGAGGATAATTAAGACACTGGATAATGTTATTCTCAAATACAGTGGCACTGAACTGAACATTAAAAAGGATTTATAATCAAAGAAGAAATTCCTAAGAACTGAGCTTTTTTCAGTTCTGCTGACTCTGTCTTTTAAATTCTACAATGATGGATTAGACAAGTTTCTACTTCTGTACTCCCACATCCAACATTTCCTTACTTTCTCACATTACCCTTCAACAGCTGCATATAATTCCCACAAATAATTCTACTCTTAAATGGATGCATTTTCTTTCATCTACCTAAGGTACTGTGCATTGTTGATAAAATCAATTGTAATGGAAAAAGCTGAAGATGGCCTAAGAAATCATCCAACTTTTCTGATTCACAAACTGGAGCTCTTTTGCAGTTTAATTAACTTGGAGTAGGTTCCAAACATTTTATTCAATTGTTATTAACATGAGGGTAACTAAACATAATCTTCATTAGAAAACACTCAGGCTCATACGGGAATTATATTTTAAATCAATGAATAATTCTTCCTTTAGATTACTCAAAAGTATTTCACATTAGGACATTATTATTAAGTTTAAAGGCTTTTTTTTTACAGTTTGTGTTTTCCCTTATTTTTTTTAAACACTGTTGTTGGTGTTGTTTTTAAATACACAGTTTTCATCATATTTGAGGCTTGTGTAATCAAAGGCTCACTTCATTACAGATGTCTCCCTTTTTTCTCTGTTTGAAAATAAATAATTATTTTTATCTTCTCTAGCGTGTACATGCAATTTCACACATAAATAATTAGTCCCCCCTGTAGTATTTTGTTACAATCATAATTAAAAGAGTACTAGCTCATTTGCATAAGCCATTCACTCTAAGTGTCTAATTATAAAAGTGAAATAATACATGTACCATTAAACCCATTGATAAGAAACAATACAACAAAGATTAAGTAGACAGGATCTTTGTGGAGCAATGCTTTTAAGTATTTGTTGTTTTGCAAATAAATTTACCCAAGCCATTTCATTCAAGTTTTGTTCTAAGCTATTAGATTTCTAAGTTTTCTTTTGGCCACTAGAGGTCTACCATACCTATCTGGAGAAGATGTTCCTTTTGGTTAAGAGTTATACTATGTTTTAGGGCCTGCCTGAATGTATCCATCATTTCTCCATCTTTTCATGCACTGATTCATTAATTCACTCAGCATTTGTTCATCACTGTCAGTGTCGTCATAATGCTACTTTCAAAGGAAGAGGGAGTTATAAGTCTCTTTTATCTGCCTCTTTCCCTAACTTTCCTTGTACATAGGCTCTCTCCCTCTTAGCTCCCCATGCCCTTGTTCAATCAGGCATCTCTTATCCTGTCTCTCTCTACCTTCAATCTTAGGTTCTCTTCTTTGTTCTCCACCCATTATCATTTAAAATTGAAGTTAAATTTTTTGTCCTAAAGTATTTCTTCAAATTGGTCTTCTGGCTACCATCTAAGTCTCTCCACCCATTCAGGGATGAGTTCTTACAGGGTTTTCATTGTTTCCACTGTCACCTACCTTTTTCCTCTCGCTGTAGTAGGACTCCATCAAAACTGCCCTAAAAAACAATTACACCCTTGATGCCTCCTCCTTTTATCCCTACATTTAATTATTTACTGGGCCCAGAGGTTCTACTGCTTCACTAGTTTTGGAATCTGACCACTTTCCTCCTTGCCTTCTTTCAGGCCCTAATCATTTCTCACCTAAATGAACCACAACTTCTAAATAGCTTCATGACATCAGTCTTATTTCTCTCAGAATTCTATACTCTCCTGCCAGAGTGATCTTACTAAAATTCATTGAACCAGATCACCACCCTGCTAAGACCTTTTCATCAAGACCTGAACCTTTAGAAGAAGCCCAGATTTCTAGCAGAGGCCAAATGTAGTCTGTTACAGGCTCCGTCTTACCTTTCCTCTACATTCTTTCCACCTCTCCCTTCCCTGAAAACTTCACCCCACAAATTGCCAGCTTGTTGCTTTGACTACCATTGATTTTTGCACCCATGCTTTTCTTCTCTGTTGAATTTCATCCTTTAAGTACTTTCTTCAAGAGCCCATGTGTCATAAACATTTAGTCTCTGCATATCTTAAAGTGACTTTCTTTCATTCTCACTTTTGAATAACTTCTCTAAAATCAAAATTCTAGCCTTACGTTTATTTTCCCACATTCCTTTGGAGATAAGATTCTAATGTTTTGTAGCATATATCATTGCTAATGAGAACTCTGCTCTTACTCCAGTTGTAATTCTTGGTAAACGACCTATTTTTCCCTCTACTTGGTTTTTCGGTTTCCAGTTGTTCCTCGTTGTTTTGCAATTGCACTCTTATGTATGTGTGATTTGCTTTAGTTTTACTAATTAGAACACAGAATGATTTTTTTAAATTTAAGGGCCCCGATCACTTTATTCTAGAAAAATCTGAGTGTTTATTTTTTCCTCATTTTTTCTATTTTCCTTTTACTCTAACTAAACATATGCAGAAGTTGATCACTTTATCCTTTTTATCTCTTTCCTCATTTCATGCAGAGGAAATTCTCTGCTACTCAGGGAACTCATTCTGTTCCTGTTAGGAGGCAGATATCATGGTTCAGTGACAGGTGAACCATGCTTTCCTGATACATGTGTTTAATTTTGGGGTTTAGAATTAGGTAAATGACTTGCCTATGCACATAAGCATGTTCTTTCACTAGCACTATCAGTAATAAGGTGATATTTTGTCCTCCACTGAAACTTACCTTTAATTATCAATTAGTTTAGATCTAGACTGGGGAAAAGGGAGCTATTTATTGGTGCTCCCTCAAAGATACCAACAGATTTCAGCAAAAGGTAGAAGTACATGTTATGGTGACCCAAAGCACTGTTTTCTACTACTGGTATAAAATTGCAATGGATTCATTCATTCATTCATTCAACAAATGTCTAATTGAGCATCTTTAATGCTAGGCTCTGAGGATACATTAGTGAACAAAACAGTCAAAATCCCTGCTTCATTAAATTCATAGTCTAGTAGAGGAGGAAGGGAAATATAAGAACAAGAATAGTTCCACTGGACAAAAATCACGTTAAAGGGATTGGGAGTGTCCAGTGGGAGAGTGGGGTAAAATAGGGAGGTAGAGGGCAGCCTCACTGAAAATTAACATTTGAAACTGTTGCACGAAGAGTCAAAAGAAGTGAGAAAGTAGGCCATTCAGATACCTGAGGGAGGAGGAAGCAGCTCAAAGGAAGGAAAAGTGAGAAGGCCATTGGGATTGGAGAAGAAGCAGTAGAAGGAAGGGGTGAGATAAGGAAATAAAAAGTCAAACAAATGGTGGGGAGAGGGAAGCAGGTAATGTAGACAGTGAAAGTTATTGTGATGATCAGAGCTTTGATTCAGAGTGACATGGCCTTCCATGGCAGGATTTAAGCAGAAGAATATTACCTGACTTACATTTTCACAGGACTGCTCTTGCTGCTGTGTGGAGAATGAACTTAGAGGGAGCAGTATAGCAGCAGGGAAATCATTTAGGGGACCATGCCACAATCCAAGTGAGAGGTAATGGTGTCTTAGAAGAGCGGGGCAGAAATGGTAACCAGTTGTCAGATTCTGGATACATTTTGCAAACTGAGCCAAGAGGAATTTCTGATAAATTGGCATTTGGATATAACAGCCTATGCTATTAACTACTTACCAGGATAACTGTCTCTTATGAAATATTGAATAACCTAGTGACCCATGCCTCTGTGGGAACCATATTAAATTAATTTAAAATGGAACTTTTGCAATTCAAGTTATTCCCAATGCCATTGAGAAGTAAAGTCTCAATGAAAACTCACTTAATATATAACCTGGTAGAAAAATTATATTAAAATTCTTGCTCTCCAGATATTAATACTTTTTAGAACATGCCATATGTAGAAATATGTAAAAATATAGCCTTAATAAGAAAATGTATTGGTATGTCAATATCCAGCCTCATATCTATAGAAACTGCTAAAAAAAACATGTCCTTTATCTCACATTTGAGTCTAATAAAAGAAATCTATACCACTGATATTTTGTGAAATTCTGTTCAAGTTTTTATATGTTGTCCAGGAGTACTGGGTAAATGCATAATTCCTCTTCTTTTTGTAGCCTTTTATATACAAGACCAAATGAGGATCCAGCCACTAAATAGTACCTTATTAAAAGGTTATTTTTCTTACATTTATAGGCCATTTAAGTCAAGTATCACTTGATGAACTCAACCCTTGAATGATATTCCAACAAGATTATAAAACCTCACAGACATTTCTTAAAGACTACTGACCTGTTCACACTCTACTAAGGTGAGGTTGTAAAACTATCAATCTACCTAGGTAAGTAATAAAATGTTTGACCAGTCATCTTTATTTTTTTCTATATTCAAAAGTAACAAGGTAACTAGTCAAACAACTGCATGGTCCTCACAGTAGTATCATGAACATTCATTGGGAACAAAAGGAAAATGCTAGTTTCTATTGGCTATTTGCATAAAGGTGTCAAAATTAGAACTTGAAGGAAAATAATCTACAGACACAAATATATGAATAGTGTAATCTCTCCTCTCATTGACAATTGCCATCCCTGTCAATTCCACATGTCATTTTCTTTTATCTGCTACCATTTTGTGTTTGAAGAAACATTCAAATGTCAAGGCATGAATGACCTTCTCTCCTACCTCCAGAGGTGAAGGTTACAAAGTGGATGTCAGCATCTCCCTACACGAACAGGAAGAATGTCTAGGACTTGCTTTTACAACATAGTAATCTGGGGATTTTTCACTCGGAGATTCTATTGTTTTTTCCACTGCCATCTGTAACAAAACAAGGAAATGAGGTTTTAAAAAAAATCAATGTTAAATGTAAACAAATCATTTTGGCTCCATTTAGCTCCATAGTGTTTTATGTTTACTTTACAGATGTAACCTTTCCAGGCATTGGCCAATTCCGGTGTGATAAATAAAATTATCTTTAAAATTAGAGTATGACGTCACCACAAACATGGTATGATGGGAACAAAGATATAACCAGTGTCCATTTATCCAGAATAACAGGAAGATAGATGATTGAACAATCTCATTAGGTAAGAATTACTGTACATAGATTACCAATTTTCTAAGAAATAAAGTACAAATGGAATATATTTAAACTGTAGTTAGTACAAGTTAACCCATTTGGCTCATAATAGTAACTATGCCATACTAGTAATAACGAATACTAATTTAGTTTGCTAAATTCTAGGTTGAATTTATGCTGGCTTTCTAATCTGACCTGAAAATTGTTCATTTCAACAAATTCTTGCCATGTGATTACATCATTATTACTTTTTCATAAAAGACATGCATAAATGTACATTTTTATAAATTCTTGTAATTTGAGCTTTAAAATATTTTATTTCAGAGACAAGAAAAAAAGGATAAAAAAATCACTGTAATGATAATCATCATGTAGGAATAAAGAAAAAGGCTCATGTTTTTTCCATTTTACTTCTAATTACTAATCATATAGGCAAATAGGAAACAAGATTTAAAATATTTAAAAATTCTGGTCGAAGTTGCAAAAAATTATTTAAGTTGTATGCTCTTGTTCTGCACTTGCTTTTATAGCAAGAATAAATCTTCTATGAAGAAGATTGAATTTGGATCATAGTAAATCTGAATACAAAACATCCTGGAAACACTTTATCCTGCTATTGTATACATTTCCAATTCAAAGATCGATCTTACCTTTCTTTTGTACATTAAAATTTTAAATTCTGTTTTCAGCATGGAAAGGTATTCTGATATGAACCAAAAGCTCTCTCCCCATCTGAGATTTTACTAGCCTCCTAAGCGCACAACACTTTCAGTTTTTTCCTATCTTTGAAGGGAAAGATTTTTTAGGAACGCAGGCATTTTATGGCCCAGCAAAGCCCAGCAAATTCCAGAAAGAAGTAAAAGGCTGAAGCAATTTGGGCACGTAAAGAATCCTACCCACTAGACATCATAGGCATGAATGTGGGAAGATTCAGTGTGAGTCTGGAAGCCACTGTCCCTTCCCAGACCCTTCGTGATCTTTCCCAGCATTCACCATCTTTGATTGTTGTGCTCACAGCTGAACCTATAACTTTCAGATGCTCCCCCTTATGTACTAGAGCTAAGGTTAGGTCTCTCCAACCCCAGACTACCAGAACAGCCTGTATCCAATGACTGCTTCCTAGAAGGGTGCAAAACCCCAGCACCTTTGCCGCCAGATAAGACAATCTCTGAGATATAATTTATACTCCAGAGCTCCCCACAGGATTAGGCTGAATCTGGAGTTACACCTTAAACCACACTATTGTTTGCCTTTGTTCCTTTTCTCTCTTCACGATTTTCTCCAGGGAGAACTTCTTAATAAATCCTTTGCACTTGAATCCTTATCAAAAGTTCTACCTCAAAGAGAGCCTGATCTACAATGCACAGCTCAGTATCCAAGAGTTGCAACTACATTACCTCAGTTCAGGGAAATAGGTATCCAAGATAAAAAGTAAAGGCAGAAATAGGGTATCAGGGCAGATTACATTCTGAATCTGAATCTGGGGCTAAAAGGCAGCATCAGATAATTCTAATGGCCACTGTCAAAAAGGATTAACATTCAGGGGAGAACTCAATTCTAGAGAAGGATTGGACTTTGCCAAGTTATAAGAATATGGATATGGGAAGAGGAACCAATACAGAAGTCTAATTATAAAAAGTGTGGCAAATTTTATAATTCTTTTATTCCTTCTTTATATTATTCCACCTGAATTAGCTACTTCTTAACCTTTCATTATTGTCTTCTGTCGAATCTAAAAACATGGATTAGTCTTTGAAAACATAGCCTCCCTGATGGCTCCTAATGTATCTAAAGCCTTTCCAGCACCCATATACCAGGCATACTCATTCTTTCCTCTCTTCTACCTCTATAATGGGTATACAACTCTTATTGTAGTTATCTCTCAGTGTTATTGTTAATGTTTCATTTTTCTTCTTTTATAGATTATTATAAAATAAAGTCTGTCTTATCTCTACAATCTGTCATGATGTCAAAAGCACCTATGATGAACAACAGGAATATCTCATAGTGTAATGACATATCCCAGTTACCTGATTGGTGAAAAGCTCAAAAGCAGATTGAAGTTACTCAAATAGATTTATCAAAGCTGGGCTGGCAAATGGCATGAAGAGTAGTAGTTGAAGATTAAGCACACCTGAGAGGATGGGAAAAGGTGGTAACTGTTGGTGGGGCAAAGAAGCAGACTGAGTTGCAAAAGCATTTATTTCTAGGTTCATACCCACGAATTGAAGAATTACTAAATATCTTATTTTGTTCTTCTACATAAGAAAGATCAAATGTTTTTATATTAAAAAACTAAATGTTAGGATCCTATCAAGTAAACAATTATCTTTTTCTTTCTGTCTTCCTTCTCTTGCAAGTTAGTGTTAGGCTTCTTTGATGGTTGAAGTAATGAAATTTAAGTCTTATTTGCTACCCAGTTCTATTTAAAAATTTATTTAAAAAATAAATTTCATTTATCAATTTTAATAATAATTTTAAATTGTCCTTATATTTTACTCAGGAAATAAATGGTTGTTTATACTGAGAATCTTATCAGTGTTTTTGTATCTTGATTCATATGATTATAACCGATTTATCAACTCACTAAAAAATACTCTATTAAATTGTGCTTAATCTGTACTTTTCTACAACAAGCGTGAAACAAAAGTGATTATAGTTTACTCAGAATTCTATTTTACGAACATACTGTATTTAGGAAGGATGGTGTCATAAACTCGAATAGTGAATTGTATAATTGTCAATTCAGATGATAGACTTACAGTTGTAGAAACAGTTTTTTTCCTCACTGTCATGATTTCCATTCTTAACATTGCAATGTCTCAATGTTCAACAGAAGAGTAAAGAAATCTGCAATACATAAGCTCTTACTCTGACTCCAAAGTGCTTCATTTTGAAATACTTGAAGCCAATTCTGAGAGGATAACCTTATTCAATCTTTGCTTTAACCATACATGCATATTTCTCCCAGCCAGAGGAGGTCTTCTTATCTTTCCTCCTGAATAGGTCCCACCCTTTCTTTCATATTTAGAAACTGGCAGTGAATTGGAATCTTACAATGGTGGTCGCTGCCATTCACCCCTAACACTCAAACCACATCCAAAATTGTTAATCATTCTCTCCTCAGTGTCCTAATATTTGGTGTTCTTCTCCTCCACTCTAGTAAATTCACCAGTTCTGTGGTTCATTGTCTTTCTTTGGAGCTATTACCATAGACTTCTTACAAGATTTCCTGCCTACGGTTCACTCTGATATGGCTGCCAAACAATCTTTCTAGAATACAAGGTATGTCATGTTGTATGCACTGAAAAAACTTTCAGTACTTCTTCATTGTTTTCTGTCAGAGTAAGTATGTCGTGACCTTTCTTGGTAGTTTAAGCTATTACTTTTCCTGAGTGCTGCTCTCACAGTAGACCATTTAACAGCTAGTCTCTAAGACAGCAAGTATTTCCATTCCTCTTTGGCTGTATTTACTATCAATCAGATTCCTATTCATCCCTCACAGCCCTTTTCAAATCTCATCTTTTCCATTAAATACTTTCCTTTGAATTTTCTAATCAGAATTCACTACACATTTTATAGGCATCCAAAATTATAATCACCTCAAGTGCTAGGACTGTGTCTTAATCAATTTTGTCCTGATTGTCCAATATTTATAACAATATTTGGCCTACAAATCATATCTAATCAATGTTTCTTTGAATTAAAGAGTTTGTTGACTCTTCTGTCTTAGAAAATTATGAGGTCCAAATTACAGTCTCCAATCTAATCCTCTTTAAATCTAAACTTGCAACTAGTGCCAGAATAACTTATTTAAAATTTAAATGACCTTGTCATTCCAATTAAAAGTTTTTAACAACCCTCTGTCATTCATTCAAGTCATTAAAAAAATATTCTTAGAGGACCTACTTTATGATAGTCACTGGGAACAGAAGTGTAAGCAAAATGAACATCATCCCTGTCTTTGTTGAGACTAATGTCTAGTACAAAACTCAGTTAAAACATGTGCATTTGCACACACAGTATACAAGTTATCCTAACCAATTAGAAGAAAGTACAACATGTATAAGAGAGAACAAAAAAAGATCTAACCTATCTTATTCATCTTTTAATCTCCTTGTCTGAGAAATTACCAGAGTTATTGCCAAAGCTTATAACAAGTGTGTTGAACCAGATAGAATTCTTCCTGCTTTGCTGTTATACAACATCGAATGAATGTCAGGAAAACTGTCAAGAAGCCTATTCATAGTTTACCTTTTTTAGTTCATCAGGGGTGAAAAGTTTTTAACATTGCTCATATGAATACAGATAAATGGATCTTCTATGCAAAAAGTTCTTATGCTTTTACATGAATCCTAAAATTTAAATATATGTGGGAAATGGATAAAAAGTAGAACAGAGATAAATGACAACAGATGATAGAAGTTGAATAATAAAAATGAGTGGGTAAAAATATAAGCAAAATTATTAAGAAATGAAGAAAATTGGAGTAGACATACAGAAAAATTTCTTCTACTTATCTTTACACCTGTTAAAATTCTTACTCAGTAGCTGGCATTCTTTCACGTTCTCCTGCCAATGCTGAAGAGCTAAATTGAATTTCATGTTACAAAATTGTTAAAGGAGATATAAAATTTTATGGTTTATATGGTCATAGATACCATAACCATGTCTTAATATTTTTTAAAGAACCAGATAAATATTTGGCAAATAGTTTACCAAATTTTTCGTGAGCTATGTAATCGCTATTAAAACAACTCAACTCCACTGTGTAGCAAGAAAGGAGACATAGACAATACATAAACAAATGGGAGCATCTGTCTGCGTCCCAATAAAACTTTATTTACAAAAACAGGCACCCAACCTTTAGGCTGTAATTGCCATCCCTTCCTTGTTTTAGAGTAAAATGTACTGTTGAATACACACACGCACGCACACACTCCATGCAAAGTACCATGTATATTTGAGTTATATAATGTGCCTTTCCTATCAATAAGTGTTTACATTATTCTAGGGTCCTATTTGTGTTGTTATCTATAAAATAGAATGCATATTTTAATTGTATTGTAATCTTCATCCTTCACTTTTTCTGAGACAGCATCTATATGTACTAATCTTTCATTTTTTATGTATTAAAATTTTGATAATTAATGATTTTTTAACAATTATTTTTGTAATAATAAGACCTTAATGCAAACAAGTTTAATATGTGTGTGTGTGTGTGTGTGTGTGTGTGTTTAAGCTAATTATTTTTTCCAGAGTAGAATATAACTCTGTAACTTCAACTATTAATGTTATTTTGTAAAAACAGGTCCAGCCACCTAATTATTCAAATGTATTATTTACATCATTGGGAGTTATGCCCAAGAAGTAGGCTAATATCAATCTTTTTATATAGAAATGTACTGCTGAGTAGCTATTGATGTCCCCTTTCCAGAAGCTACTACAGACATTTCCAAAATAGTTACTTTAATAGGAAACGTTTTAATGCCTTTTTCTCAGATAGTAGATTTTAAGAGGCAATATGTACTTAATTGTCTGAAAAAGAGCAATGTCTGGCCTATTATCTTAAGCTCTATTAGTTTTCCCAATTGAAAATACTATCAGAACTCAGCAGATGATCCCCTTACTTTCTTTATTCCCAGTTCACTATGCAGTTTACAAGAGTTAGTGACCTTGCCCCTTTTACCAGTTTACATGGCAGGACTAGTGGCCAAGCAAAAAACCTTAATGGCAGTAAAGATGACTAGATAATTACAGAATGAAAGCCAAAATTGTGCACTAGAGAAAAGAGAGGAGTTCTGTTTTCCCATTTACATAAATAGGCACGAAGCCAGATTCATTTCTTCTGAAATTGAAGTGTGCGTTACATGGTCATTAAGTCTGAGCTCACAGAAATGAAGTTGACAGCTTAATTATAAGCAAATGTCACTGTTGAGTGCTGATCTCATAGCCTTTACTCACCAATGAATGTATGGAGCTATTTCTGTGTTTGATGTGTTCGTCTGATCCTGCCAGCTCTACCCAGGTGGAACTGCAGATGAAGCCTGAAAAATCAATGGAGAAATTGTACATAGACAGGATTCAGGAAGGTAGAAAAGCAGGGTGGGGCTTAGGGCCCCTGGAAAGACAACAGGCTTGAATTGAGCCTTTGATAATGTGTCAATTAAGCCTGACCAGAATGACAGAAAACCACATTCTTGTCCTGATTTGTAGATTGAGCTACATCTCCTCTCACCACAAAGTGAAAGGTCACAGGCAGTCTTTTCAGTTATGGCAAATAACTGGATGATCAAGTTCAAGAAAAAATTACACACACACACACACAAATTTATATATATATACACATAAATTTATATTTATATAAGTATTTGTATATGCATATAAATATATATAATTTATATATATTATATATAATATATGTATTATAAATATTATACATACATATATAAATTAGAGAGAGAGAGTGAGAAAGGGAGAATAGCAAGGTCTGTGAATCTTTAAATTTAGCAATTATACAAAATGTATTACCATTATTTCAGATTTTAAATCTTTCTTCTTGCATTTTAATCAAGAATATCTTATATAGCAATGCCAACTAAATTTGAATGTCAAATAACAAATAATGTCATAGAAGTATATAAACTACATTAGTTGAGATAGAGTTTTATTAAGAAATTTTTCACTTTTTGTCTGAACTTTAAATTTAACTAGGCATTTTGAAGTTATCTGGCAGCTTTAATTCTTAGTAAAGCACGAAACATGGAAAGGAGTGACATTTCATATAAAAATATTAATTATTGAATAGATAAATTGGCAATAAAGTCTTCCATGCTATCATTCATTATAGATAGAGTAGATCAGTTTATATTTTTCTTAAATAGATATGCCTAATTAATTCAGAATAACTCAAGTTCAGTCTGAAATAGTAGAATATTTTACAGTAAATTATGAATTTAAGAAAACAAATCTTATAGAATCCAGTCAATTACCAAAGCACTAACAAATATTTATTAAAAGAACTATGTGAGATGAATTGTCTACACAGTTGGCGTGTCTATAAATTAATTCCAATTGAGGTTAATAGTCTAGTGGGTTTATTCACTTGAAGAAAACAGTTGTCATTTAAAGTTCCTAGATGGCTGAACAGCAACATAGAAAGTAAGAGGAGAAAAAGATTAGATCAAAGGAAAAAACTCTCTTCTTGAAGTTAAGGCAAGATAATAACAATAATAGCTAACATTTTACTATATAGTAATGCTTACTATTGTTCACATAAATGGGTTGTAGATTTTGCCAATCACTTTATAGGCGTCATCTTTTTTGTGCTTTAATCCTCACAGTATCCCTATGAGAAAAATACCCCTACTGTCTCTGTTTTGCAGATAAGGAAATCAGGGTTTAAGACTGATTAAGAAAATTCACACTGAGGACATTTAGAATCTTTAATTCACATTTCACGAATGCTCCTAACAAATAAGTAATATCAACCCTAACAAATAAAAGGCCAATCTGATGTATATTTGAAAATAGAAAATAGGTAGATTAAAAAAATAAGTAACCCAAGATTGAAAGACTCAGAAAGCAGAAGACATACATGAAGAAGCATAGAAAATATAAATAAAGAAGACAAATTAAGAATCTCTTGCTTTGTTTTCTGACCTATCTGGAAGTTATTTTGACCATAAGATCTTTAGAATCTTGTGCTAGGGAAGGGAAGGATGCTCCTCTGAAGTTTATGAAAGTTCCTAAAGTTAATCAAAATCCATCCTCCTAGTGGAGAACCACTGGTTTGGACAGTTGTACCCTACTAATAGATATAAGCGATTCATTAGGCCGTCATATGCTGAGAATATTAATTGAGAGAAAGGGTTGAATGTGATAGGAATGGCACTGTTGTCATTAATTACAACTATGAAAATTGCTTCAATTTGAGTGGCCACCAAGTTCTCATGAGGCAAGGATAAAGTATAATTATTAGGAAAACATCTTTTTTAAAAAAGAATACTTTATTAAAGTTGCTAATGGCTTAGTGAGCTATATAGTGTCAGGGGGAAATCTAAAAAATTTGAATATCCAAAAGAATCAAGACAGGAATAAAATAAACATCTAAATATAATAGCATACCTTTTATTAAGTGCTTAATTGCTTTGAAATTAAACCTTTAGTGCCTTATATTGATTTTTTTAGCTTCCTAGATTTAGAACTCCTGGCTTCAAAACCAACTGAGAGGAAGGCAAAGATCAGAGAGATGGATATTAAAATATAAGCTTTATTATAATAAATTTCTGATTGGAAGACGACTTGTTTTAGCCACAACCAGCCTCTACTTCACTATCAAATTAGATAAATGTCCCCAGCCAGCCTGTAAGAAGCAGCTCTGGACAATCATAGGCCTTACCTTACAGGCTTATAACACAGAAGAGCAGAGAATTCATACTTCCTGCAGACAAGCTGGGTCCAAAAGCAAAAGAGAAGGAGTACAGTGGCACATTCTAAGCTATTTTCATAAGCTCACTCATTAGACAAGACACTCCTCTTCCCTCGGGAGCAGTGAGTGAGGGACTGGGAATAGTCTAGGCGTGTCACTGAAGCTGAAAAAGAATGGAGACTCTCCCAGCACACTGATCCCCATTCATCTTATTCAAGTTGAAGCCTCAATTGCTGAAATCATTTGGCAACTTCTAAGAGTCCCGAGGACTTCTGAAAATTTTAGAATTAACATTTTAAATACTGCTTTAAATTTTTATTTTATAAAAATAGCCATAATAGGAACACCTACTTAATGCTTATTATAGGCCAGACATAGTTCTAAACTCTTTACATATATGTAAATTCATTTAATAATCATTCTAATTATCCTAGGAGGAGCATTCTATTATGATCTACATTTTACAGTTGAGAGAACTGAGGCACGGAGCAATTCAGAATAACCCTCCATAATTTTGCTGGTGGTCCTTCTAGTGTAAGGCCCCTTGCCTTCCAGCTAAGCTAGATCAGAGACATAGAATATTTTAGCACACTCGTCTATATTTTTTCTTTATATTTTTTGGTTCCTGTCCTCAAATCCTGTATCCTACCTAGGACTGGATAAGCCTGGGGCTTTCTCTAAACC
This sequence comes from Cynopterus sphinx, assembly GCA_030015415.1. NCBI lineage: Eukaryota > Metazoa > Chordata > Mammalia > Chiroptera > Pteropodidae > Cynopterus > Cynopterus sphinx. The sequence goes on along the minus strand of CM057382.1, from coordinate 116,329,299 downwards.
AATCAACTTCTTTTCCTGGTCCTTGAATCCACCTTTCCATAGATGCTCACACTTTCCAATTGCTCACACTTCCCTCAACGAAAAGGCTCCATATCAGCTTTCTTTCTAGTTTTTCTGCATTAACTAATCTAACTTTTCTAGATTCTTTCTTCATAAGCATTTGTTCAGGTCATCTGCAAATCTCTCAAGTGAACTGTGCCACATACCCCCACTCCCAAAACCCAGTAGGGGATATTAAGCCAGGTTTTGTCCATCTACTCTGCATGACTTCAATTCCAGAGTATTTAAAATTAGTGTCCATTTACTTGTGAAGCACCCACCTGTCCTTCTGCTGAGTTTGAGCTTTCGTGTGGATACCTCAACTTGCTTCCTAAACCTTTTTCTTTCTGTCCAAACTTGATCAAGCCTCTAAAATTTGGACTTTGCTCACTGCTGTCCCTACTCTATTAAGAAGTTCCTGATGTTGTCTTTGGTCTTTGATTCTTCTTTTTTAGTTTGGCTGATTTCTGTCTGAAGACATAAATCTTTCTCCCCAGACCAGTGCCTTTCAACACCACAGTTCTCAAACTTCTAGTAGGCATGACCAGCATTTTTAAAATGTAGAATATAATTAAATGGAATAGTGCATAACAGAATACAATTCTCAAAATAATTATATTTTTTGCAATTTTTTAGGGGTGTGTGTGTGTGTGTGTGTGTGTGTGTGTGTGAGAGAGAGAGAGAGAGAGAGAGGGAGAGAGAGAGAGAGAGGCCAGTTCTGGATGAGAAGTAGGCTGGCCCAAGGAAACCATGTTCAAGCAGAGGAGCCTGGCTACATGATAGGGAAATACAAGGATGTCCTGGACAATATTATTTTTCCACATTTGAAAGGAAATGGATATCTGTGAAGATACACATTTCAAATGAGAGTTGACTTTACAGAGGCAAAGCTAATGAGATGTGAAGATATTGAGTCACAGAAGAAGGAAAGTCAGTCAGTCCCAGTGGCTTCTAACTTCATGCAAAAGGACTCGAGTCATCTGTTAGAAGATGAGTATGAACAGGAAATTTTGAAAAAGTCAGGAATATTTAACTTCCAAACTATTAGAAATTCAAAAAGTCATCAGGGGTTGAAGTTTTAAAAGCCTTGCTGAATAACAGTGAATGTTCATTTGAAACTAGTACACAGTGACTTAGTGTAGCTATGAATTTTCTCATCAGCACTAACAACCTTAGAAAAAGAACTAAGAAAGTTGTGGCTCTAGATTGGCCACAGAGGACATGCCAAAAAAGGCTGGGGTATGAGTGAGCAACTACCATTTTTGAAAGCTTGCTCTGGCTAGGGAGAAGGGCATCAGTGCAGGCTGTGTATCTGTCCACACAGAGAAGAAAAAAAATACTAAGAAGATAATATGAACCATTTGAGACTGATATCTGTATTACATATTAATAAATAGGATATCTGAGACAAATGAGTCAGGTATAGGTTTGGGTATCCTGAGCTCTGGTCTTTTTTAATAAGTTGACTATTAAATATCAGACTTATAATTCCAAACCAACTCAGGTGATGGAAGAGGCTGAAAGATTGGAAGTAGGAGGTAATTCTGAAACATAGATTCCTCTTCCTTTGTTCTAAGTAGTTCTTAAACCTTCTGTTTTCTACTATTTTATAGTAGATTTAATTGATTAATAAATATATTTTGATGTTTTAAAAGTGATGTTGATTACATCTTAAGAATCATTTTGAAATAAAAAAATCCGCTTATTAATTGTTATTGTATAGTGTCCTAGTTACCTATTGCTATGTAATAACCCCCAAACTTAACAACTTAAAACAAAATTATTTATTCTGTTCTCAAGCATGAAGTTTAGGCAGGGCTTAGTGATGATATCTTGACTTTGCTCTGCTCAGTCTCAGATGGGGGTTGCTCCAAGGCTGACATCCGGAATTATCAAAAAATTTATTCACTCTCATGTTTGTCCATTAGTGCTGTTTGCTGGCTGAGACCCTAGCTGGGGTTGTCTACTAGAACACTTACACATGATCTCTCCCTGTGGCCTGAGTTTCTTCACAACATAGTGGCTGGATTCATAGGGCCAGCAAACTGAGAGAGAAAGAGTCAGATAGAAATTGTTTCACTTTTTATGACTGAGCCTCAGAAGCAGCAATCCCATTACATTTTATTCACTGGGCAGTCACAAAGGTCCATCCAGTTCAAGAAGAAAAGGAGAGAAATAGACATGCTAAGTCGCTTTTCATCTAGGCAGTCACAAAGGTCTGCCAAGTTTCAAAGGGAAAGGAAGTAGAAGTTAATAGAATGGCAAAGTGCTAGAACACCTGGTCCTGGGAATATTGCTTTAGCCATTTTGGGAAAATACTGTTTGTCACATTTAGCAAACTTCTTTTCAAAAACAGTAAAGTATGAAAAGTAAGGTTCAATTTCATTTAGTTACAGAGGAAAGAAAATCTAAAAGCTTTCTCAAATGGAAGTGGAGAAATCAGTATTGTTACCTTTCTTCTGCAAATCACAAATTTCCTGAAGTTTTGCGTCAATGGGAATTTTATTCTAGCAGTAAAAGGTATGGTTTGACCCTAGAATTTTACGGATGCATTTCAGAGCTGAATCTGAGGATATAAGTAAGCTGCTTTTTTGCTTGAATCTTATTTTAGAAATAAGTAACAGATGAGTCACTAAGTAGCTTATGGTTATGTTTTTATTGATTTATGACTCACCATGTGCTCCTATCTTTCAGGCAAAACTAATGTCTTTCCATGTAGGTGATTTGCTCTATTAGACCTCATGGGGGAAAAGAGTTCTTTGCCTTATGTTTTACTCTGACAGGGTAAATAGCTCTTGTTTTGTGCTTAAGAAGTGACTAAGATGCTCACTTAGGAAGATGCATTAACTTTTCTGGCTATATAAATTCCATTTATAAAACTACATCTATTCAGGCATTATTATCTGAAGAAATTAATGCTCTTTCTCAGCATTTGGAATATACTAACACCCAGGCCTCCTAGTATGCACAGGGTGCCACAAAGGGGAGATGGTGGGTCCATTCGGGGAAGTTAGGTTCAGGATCAGGAAAATGGTGACCTCAAAAGTATCTAAGCATTTTTTCCACTGTCAAAGGTAGAGAATGACTCAACTAAATCTCATGGCTTTGTACTTTTATTCACACCATTTTCTCTCTACTAGAGAACCCTACTTCCAGCTCAACCATCATCACTGAAAGCTTCTTCGTGCTTCTCCAACAAAATAATTACTGTAAGTCTGTCAGAATGAGCCCCATGTCAGATTAAATCACTCATTTCTTAATTAAATATAGTATTTTATACATCACCTCTTTTCTTTAACATTTACCACAATATGTTAAATTATTCTTTATTTTCCTTTCCCATTGGAGACATTTATAATCTTTGTTTCCTCTGGTGCCCAAAATAAGGCCTAACAGATATAACTGGGCTTTCCAATACTAGCTTCCTGTTAGAATCCCCAAGGACACTTTTGAAAAGTACCAACCCCTGAAACTTACTCCAAATTAATTAAATCAGAATCCCTAGGGGGAAAAACCCAAGCATCAGGGTATCGGGAATTTTTTTTAAAAGTTCTCATGCATAATCCAGTGGTCAGCCAAGGTGGAGAACCACCAACATAGAAGATATTCAATGATGTTTCCCTGAATGAAGTTAGTCTATTAAGTATTATTGATCATTATAGATACTTAAAATATTTGTATTCTACAAAAGGTAAGAATCCTAGTTCACGTGCTCAATGCGTGCTCTCTCACCGAGAATAAAGTATGAATTTTGTATAGAAATGTATTTTAAGCCATTCTACACAAAGGGTTTTCTACAAAAGTTATTTATTTCCTAGAATACAATAATTTAGGTAATATTTTAACCTGGTACAGAAGAAGAAATTAGAGGTTCTCTAGATGTTATCTTGACCAACTTGTGGTTAATTATAAGACAGAATAATCCAGGCCATGATTTCCAAACTGTGTTCAGTGGAAATGTTTAAGCCAGATTCCATGTTTTGTATATTTGCATATGGGTCAAATCTGCCATACATCTAACTTAACACATTGATGATTACTAACATATTAAGATATATTAGTGGTTAAAATTATTTTTGTGGTGCTTCTGCCATACATATGTACACATGCATACAAACACACATATACACACATGCACATGTACACACATACAACATACATCTTTCTTGGAAATCAGTTGTGTTCACATAAAACTATGCAGGATCGTTTATTACTGAAGCATATGTGTGTTATTCTCAACCATATTCTGGCAAGACTTAGAAACATTAGCTTAGGGCATGTCCTTCCCCTAGCCAAAAAAGAAACCAGTTTTGTAGTAACAATGCATAATATGTCACAGTGCAATAATATAATGTCATAAATAATGCTGTTACTGTTTAGGCACTCATTTTTCAGACTTTCACACTTATTACAAGGAAAGAAAGCATTATTAAATATTATTGGTAATATGGTTTTGACAAAAACACACCAAATACTGACTACTCTTTCAAGCTTCCTGATTAATTCAGTTGAGAAGTATCTGATTTTAATCTGTTTTCCTTTTTAACAATTTACCCTTTTACTGCTACATATTTTTGTGAATCCATTATATGCAACTAAAAATGTATTAAATAAATTGTATGTAGCAGCTGATAAAGTGCAGCAATTCTCATTTGTAACCATAAATAGTATTAGCAACTTTGACTTCATAAATGAGCTACATGGATTTCAGTAATTGAGGCTAGTATAGGTAAATTAATAGTTAAATTTATATATCACATTTATTAACCAAATACAACTTTTAAATATAAGTGTTTAGATAAGTTTTCTTAGGGAAGTAAAAGATTAAAATGCTTTAAAAAAAAAAAAAAGAAAACCTTGAAAATCTACTGATTTAAGACAGATGAATTAAATACCTCTTAAATTTCTCCTCTCTTTTCCATCCTCATCACAAAAGCTTCTGTTCAATACTGTCTCTCTCTGAAGTATTCCAATAATCCCTTAACTGTTCACATTGTCTCCACACCACCAAAATTCTTGTTTCCCACTGCTACTTGAATAATCTTTCTAAAAGTTTGATGTAATCACATCACTCTACTGATTAAAAATGTTATGTGTTTCTTCATGGTTTACAAATCAGGTCTGAATTCTATTAGCACAGCAGTCAAAATTCATTTTTTTTCTACTTCTCTCCTCCCCATAATGCATCACAAACCTCCTGGGTCTTCACTTCATAGGACTCTACTACATCACCATAATTGACACAGGTCATTCTTCTATCTGGAATTCTTTTTTTTTTTTTTAATTATAGTTGATGTTTAATATTATATTAGTTTCAGGTGTATAGCTTAGTAGTTAGACATTTATATAATTTATGAAGTGATTCCCCCGATAAGTCTAGTAACCTTCTACCACCATACATTATTATTACAATATTGTTGACCATATTCCTTAAGCTGTACCTTACATTTCTGATCTATAATGTTTATTTTTTCTTCTTTCTTCCTGAGGTCTAACTAGAGAATGCAAACTCATTCTTCAAAATCCTACTTGAGTGCCACTTTCTCTAAGCTTTCCTTTTTCTTCTTTTAAACCCTTTTATTCATACGAGTCTATTTTTCTTGCTAAACCATGAACCCTTTAGGAGCTGGGACTAGACTATATCCTACTCAATTTGTCTAGTAATCGCAGCAAATTTTACAGTGCTTTGTAATTCTTGAGTGGTAGCCTTCACTACTTGGCCATGTAGCCCTTGGTATTTTTTCTGAGGCTATCAACTCAGGGATCCTAGTTTACTTAGTAGAGTAGGTTAATGAGGAAAAATAGTAATAATAGCACATTAGTGGCCTGCAGCCACATTAATCCAAATAATCCTCCTGTCCTTTCATGAGGCTAGAGGGGGAGTGAGAGCAAGAACTAGATTTAATATTTCTTGTTACCCATTAGGAATAGGTTTGGCATCAAAACATTTCAAGTGTGGCTTGACTCTCAAGGCTATTAGGTTTCAATACTTTTTTACAAGCACCTGGGCAACTTTCAGGTTTAGCAAAGAAGACTACTCTATAAGGCTCCTGAAAGTATAATTGGCAATTTTAGGGACTAGAGAAGATTGTATATACTCAGAACTTAGTAACTATAATGAAAAGACAACTGCAAAAAGCCTTATGGGGGAATGATGGAGGATACTTGTCTCCGCTCCAAAAAAAAGAGAAAAGAAAAAGGAAAAAAGCATGCTGAAGTAACAGGTTATTTTAGGAGGGAGAGGCAAACAAACTGCAGGGCTTCGTTTTTATTCCCAATGGATTGGGCATCAGAACTTTCTCCCAGGATCCTCCTCTGCCTTTGCTGGATCATTAGGATTCAGAGTACTGAGGAACCCCTGCCAACCACACGGCTACCTGGGAGGAATAGAGTGCTGAGCAAGTTCTTCAACTTCTCATTGCCTTTAATTCCGCAGGATATTCCGCGGAAGGACATTGAGAGAGTTAAGTGAATTAACATGCATAAAATACATAGAACAGAGCTCAACACAAGTACTCAGTCAATGACAGTTACTTTAAAAATTTCAAAATATTAGTTCAAAACAGTGCCAAATTAATCCCTAGACAGGGATGACCACAAGTCTCCGTGTTTATTTAGCTTTGTTTTGGGGACTTTCCCCTTGCCACTTCTATCATATTTTACATTTTTTCAGAACTGAAGGACAAAGTAACTATAATAAATAAGTTGTATAGATCACAAATCTGGAAATAAAATTAAATTTATTTCCTATATTGGAAAAAGTCATCTAATTATGATTAGAAACATGACAAGAGCATTTTCTCTTGAAAATAAATTCCACTCCAACTTATTTGTCTGAAAAACACAGTCCTGAATGAGTTATTAAATTCTATGAGGTACTAACTTGAAAGTCTCAACTTGCTCTTTTAATTCTTCCAATATAATTCTTTACTATATACATGTCCCTTCATGACTGCAACCCAAATCTAGGTTCGTAGGATGGGCAGCAGGTATCCCTCACTTTGGGGATCTGTGTCTTTAGTTTCTCAGTAACTCAGAAGACACCAAACACTAATGTTCATTCCTTTTCTAACATTATTACAACAGAGTCATAATGGCTGTAGCCTTATCCAGTAATGGAAATTGAAAAACACTTGCAAAAATGGGCCCTTGGCAAGCACGGTAAGGAAAAGTTGAAAATACATCTATAAAACCAGATTATCTGTCTCTTGCTTTACAGAACCTAGTATATTTATGTTTCCATTATTCAGAAGAATCTTTAAAAGCAAAATGAAGTAGATATTTGAGATTTAGTTGAAATTTTTATTCAAAAAATAAAACAAAACACTATTACTGAGAGGTATTGTGTTATGTGCTGACTATGCCATAGGGAACAAAAAAGACATGAATCCTAACTTCATGGAACTTAATCTAAGCATTAGTTTCAGATTGAGTGTGCCTGAAAATTACCCAGGAAGCTTGTTTGAAAATGTAGAGTCTCAGGAGTTGGATTCTAATTAGACAATCTGAGAGAAGCCCTGAAATCTCCGTATTTTGCAGGTCCCCACAAAATGCTGATGTGGCTCAATCCAGAACCCCATGCTGAACACACTGTATGAAGAGGTGATGCAGGCAAACCTGGTTAAGCAAAAGAAAGTGTGTGATTAACATTTTTCATAATCTAATTTGTGATGAAGAAACACAGACAAGTGTCAGCCTTCCATATCATCTTACAAGCCCAGACAAAATATTTCTGTAAATGGGAAAAAAATGATTCAATTTTACAGGGCAATTTTGCATAAGATGCAAGCTTTGTGGTTATTCAGGCTCTTCCAGGCACTCAATCTTCCATCTGTGACCAAGTCTCTCAGGACTCTTCAGTACGTGTTCAGCCTCTTTCCCAAGCCTCTCTGATACCCATCCAGCTGTTCAGAGAACAAGCCAACTGAATTGACACAAGCTGTATTTACCACAAGTGAAAGACTATCAATACTTGAGATAGCAGCAGGGAATTCTGACATCTGGTAGCACCAGATGATTAAGAAAAGCTTTTGACAGGTAAATATAGGTGAAGCTTAGAAAAAACAGGGGCTTTGTGGGGTTAGGATTAAACCACGCTGGTTAGAAGAGAACTGTCCCAAATAGTGGCAAACTTGCCTGCCATTTTGGAAAACTACTCCTCAATTCCCCAAGGTGTTCATCTTTATAGATAACTATGCTAGAATACAGAAGGCAGAACTTCATCCCTCATCCTTAAGAATAAGGGGATGAAATCTCTTAGGGGAGAATAATGTAGAAAGAAAACAAAAGAATTTAAAAAGTTAAATCACCCCCGCTCAAAAAACTGTTAGCATTGGGGCCGATTTGAACTTCAGTTCTAGGGCAAGGTGGGCGGGGGCAGGAAAGTAACAGCACAGAAGTGTAGTTAGCATTTTTCCTCATTTATTCCTCATAGACACAGTGAAGAATCACAGGTCAGTGAGATTTAGAAAAGGTTTATTAAAAGCATATCTTAGAAAAGCAAAGCACGCCCTAAGGAGGCACAAGATTTCAGTGAAGGGCTGTAATACAGCACTGTAACAACAGCAAAAACCACAAGACTCCAGCACTGGGAATGTCTGCATTATATTTGGACCTTAATGGGTGGTTCCAAAGGTATTCCTAGATGATCAGCATGTGAGGTCATTTTGATGGACGCCTGGCTGCTATTATAACTCTGCCTACTGTGCGTGTGCATAACCAGAATTCTATCACCATTGGGGTGTTCCCTGGGCAATCTCTAGGCTGGAAACCCTATTTGTTTTCCCTGTCACTCATGTCTGGCTAGCTACCTAATAACAGTGCAAAAGCAACTTGTATTACTGGATCCTTTTTTATAGAAATGAATGACATGTAAAATTGAACATTCATTTATAGATTATCTTTCTTTGCCTGAAGAAAAAGGAACATTTCTCAACAATACTAAGAAATTCTGAATGGCTTTCTTTAAGTATAGTTTCTTGTGGGAATTTTAGTTTATCCTATTGGGGGAGCTGCCATAAACAAACAATGTGCTCAGTGGTGGTGTGATTTGTAGTAAGGCAAGAATAAACTGAAATTAATTCTAGACTGTAACAAAGAATAAAAAGCATTTATTTGAACAAAAAGGAGCTACTGCCCAGAGACATAGCTTCAGGTAGCAACCTAAATTGTGTTCCACTGAGATCAAGGGGAGGCTGCCGAATACAGCAAAAGTTCCTGCCCAATTTCCCAATTAGGTCTACTTCATATAAATGAGGTATCTAATTGTGCATTTCTGATTGGATGAATTAGGTCTTAGTCTGCTGGCAGAAAGATGAAACCAGGATTTTCCTGCAGCGATTGACTTGGACAGCGGTGTAAACAAGCAGGCCAGAGTGCTGGAAGTCAAGAGTTCAGTCTGAGTTTCTTCCTGCTGTGAATAGTCTGTGAGAAGCCCCTTTAGGCAAACGGTCATTAGGCTTTTATTATGTATAAAATTTGGGCCCTTGGTTGACCACGGGGAGTTCATCTAAGCAGATGAATTTCTTCTTGGGGTTCATACAAGGAAGGCAGCCTTCTCAAATTTTTGTAAGGCAGCCTGCTCAACTATTCTGAATGATATTTCTAGGAAACACAGAAATTCCCAAATAATTCTCCCCTTTGGGTTAATAATTTGTTGTTTCTAAAATGCTGATGCTACCTTCTAATCTGGCAGCTCATACAGTAAAAAGCAGGGGAATTAAAGATCAAGAAAAGCATCTTGTGTGTCAGAAAAACAGACAATTTGCATCACAGTAGTCATTAAGCAAGTTTCATAGACCAAGCTGATAGAGAATAAGGAACAGGAAATTCAACCACTGCCTGATGGGAAAAGGAAGAACAGATGGAAAAGAAGTTCAGTGTTTTACCCACATGACCTTCGGCATTGAGTTGTTAGGATTTGCCTACTCTTCATTCTTGTATTTATTCATTCTTTAACCAGTATTTCACTAAAATGCCTGTTATGTGCCCTGTCCAGTGTTTGGTGTTAGGGATATCAAAGTGAGTGAAGCAAAAAACTCCCACACACTGCCCTACTTTTTATGCATTCTTCAAAATTAGCAGACTGCTAGATGATTCACTACTTAGGAGAATGAGGAAAGTATGATTGTGAGGCCACAGTCTCTCTAAAATTGTCTTACTTGTCTTACCTATTGTCTTTGTGCTAATTATCAAGAATTCACTTAAGGAAGATGCTCTAAAACACATCCATTATATATAGAGAGAGCCATTTAATGATTATGAAACAATTTAGTATAACTTCAGGTATTTTAACTAAGGATATTTAATACCTTCAAAGACAGTTTCAACCTGAGTCTTCCTATTAACCAAATTATTTCCTGACAGACTGTTAGTTATTAGGGAAGAATATTAAATCTTCTAATGCTACCTGTTAATGATACATAATTTTGAAATGCATGTTATGCAAGAGTTCTTATTTATTTTAAAGTTTGTCTTATCTATGATAATTCTTAACCAGTTTAAGAATTCAGATATTCTTTCTCAATATTTCTTTACTTACTTTCACTGCTGCCTTTAATTGAGAACTCTCTACAAAAATTATTTTTGAAATTATCTTAATAAAAGGGATGAAGAGATCTAAAAAGATATCTATATTTGATCTCCCTACACATTATACCTACTACCCCAACTCTCAATTAATACCAATAATTACTATTTGCAAAATGCCATAAATGTACCAGGCATTGTTCCAGATCTTCCTGAAGCATTTACTCATTATCACATATAACAATTCTGTCAAGTAGGTTTTATCCCATTTTCAAGTAAACCAAGACTTAGAAAGATATAGTTTACAGAACTAGTGAGCAAAAGAGACAGATTTGAGCCAGGGGGACAAGACTCCTAAGTCTGTCCTCCCACCCCACACCACCATAAGAACAGCCGAACAAAGTCTTCTAATAGTTCTCAAGGACATGAGTAATGGTGTCAGTGTTCAAAGGCACATGGAAAGAACCTGCTGCGGTCCCTGCTTATCATGTATAGAAATAGATATGCATATAAATAATTAATCTGCTGATTTTAGTATTCAATTTCTTCATATGTGATGGGGTTAAAATATGGCCTCTTGGCATATTGAATGTTTTAAGCTGAAGGAGTTTGAGAAAACAGCAGAAGCAGGAAGGTCACTCTGATGCCTCCTCCCTTTCTGAACCAGGTCATACAACCTTTACATGAGGGGTACCTTCCTTGTACCAGGAGGGAAGGAGCATCCTTATCTCTGAAGACAACGGAATAGCCAAGTAGAATCTCAACAAGCAGACCTTGCTAAGTTTTCCTTTTATCACACTTACCTCAGACTCCTCTCTTATTTCTCAATGATTCCCACTCTTCATCAACTTCAGCACAGAAGTACCCAGATCTATTTCTTTAGGTTTTCATTCCCGTTTGAGGGCTCCTATGTCACATAAAACTTATGTTAAATAAATTTGTATGCTTTTATTTTAATAATCTGTTTTTTTGGGTTTAATTTTTAAAACCAGCCAGGGACCCTAAGAGGGCTGAGAAAAACTTTCCTCCCTTGTATATGTTTACTTATTTGATCTGTCAAATTCTCTCAAAAGATAAAAGGCAGGTATCAAGATCATTCTATCTAAAAATACAAACCTTTTTCAGCTCAGAATGTTTTTCCTCCTGTTGGTTTATGAGTTATTGCTTCCCTTCTATCTTTTTTTAATTCATTATTGTTTTTATACTAAATTTGTTATCATTTTCATATTAAACTCCTGGATATAGCTACCTCAACTCTCATACTTTAAATCATGATTAAATAAACTTTAAAACAAAGATTATAACAAGAGACAAAAAAAGACTATTTCTAAGCATTTATCCAAAAATAAAACCCCAAAACATTGCTTTGAAGGGACATACAAATCCATATGTTCATTGGAGCATTGTTTACAATAAGCAAGATATGGAAGCAACCTTGTTGTCCATCAGTGAATGAATGGATAAAGAAGAGGTGGTGCATATATACAATAGAACATTACTCAGGCATAAAAAAGAATGAAATTTTGCCATCAATAACAACATGATGAACCTAGAGGGTATTGTGCTGAATGGAGCAAGTCAGACAGAAAAAGACAAATGTCATATGATTTCACTTATATGTGGAATCTAGAGAACAGGATAAATTAACAAACTAAATAGAAACAAGCTCATAGATACAGAGAACATTGATGGTTGCCATATTGGGGGTGCAATGGGATTATGAATGAAGTGGGGGGGTGTAAGAGGCACAAATTGGTAGTTACAAAATAGTCATTGAGCCATAGAGTTATAGCATGGAAAATATAGTCGATAAGTATGTGTGGTGTCAGATGAGTACTGAATTTTTATTGTGGTGATCACTTTGTAAGTCATATAAATGTTTAATCACTGTGTTGCATACTTAAAACTAATATAATATTGTATGTCAACTATAATTGAAAAAAATTAAAAATAGTATCAGCAACCCAAAAGTGATAAGTGCTACAGAAGAGAACAAAACAATTAGATAAAGTAGGGTAAGAAAGGTTAAGAATCCAGGAAGGCAGCTGCAGATGGCTGTACTAACAAGCAAAGTAGGCCTCATTGAGAGAAAGAGGTTTGAGTTGTGATATGAAAGATGTGAGATAGTTAGCTACACTAATATCTGAGGGGTGAGCTTTTTAGACAAAGTGAACAACCAGTAAATTGACCTTGGCTTTAAGGCAGAAGAGTGTCTGACTTAGGTACCAATAAAACTGGAGCAGAGAGAGTAATGGGAAGTTTAATAGGAAATAAATTTAGAAATAATAAAGAAGAGTGGAGTGTATCATCTAAAATATTGCACTTTCCTCTGGTAGCTCCTATTCTCAGTGAAATGGGGAAATATTGAAGCATTTCAAACAGAGGAGTTATATAACATGAGAAAAGTTTCAACAGGCCCACTCTGGCTCTCCCTGTCTACCCTATTATAAAAAGTCTCTAGGCATCAAGCACTGATAAAAGAGAGACCCATATAAAAAGTATTTCACTAATTCTTGTGAAAGATGATGATAGCTGGGATCAGGGTAGTGACACTGACAAAGGTAGAATGTTGATTTATTCTGAAGATAGAACTCACATGAGTCCCTGGTAGACTGACTACAGAGTGTATGAGAGAAAGAGAGAAATCAAGCATGACTCCAAGGTTTTTGGCCTGAACATTTAGAAAAACGAAGTTGTAATCATTAATTGAAATGTGGAAATCTGCACGTATTTGAGAAAAGAACAAGAATTCAGTTTTGTACATGCGAGTTTAAAACATCTATTAAATATCTAAATGGAGTGTCATGTTGGCAGTTAAATATTATGTTAGTTTTCTATTGCTATAATAAATTACCACAACTTTATGTAAAAAAATATATATGTGTGTATATACATATATATATATATATATATATATATATAGTGTATGTATATTCTGTGTATGTGTGTGTGTGTATATATATATATATATATATATATATATATATATATATATATATACTTTAAAATGGAGTCAGAGCTGCCATCCCAAAGGAACTGCCCTGCATGTCTTATGCCTCAAACCTTTGAAATATTACAATAGGGCAAAATAACCTTCGGACTGAGCCTAAAGCAATACTGTGTCCCAAAGAAATGTTTGCAAGGAGAGCAAGAAAATAGATACTGTGACTACCAAACTGATGACTATCAAACTGACAATTTAAAACACTGTTTAGAATTAACGTCACTACGTGAGTTTATCTGCACCAATAGAAAGGCCTTTCTTCTATTGATGTAATTGTTCACTTTCCATTTCTCAAAAATACCCCTTGCTTTTGACTCCTAATGGGAACACTATCTGAGTTTCTGCCTGACTCAGTGCTACCAGAATAGCTATTCTTTTCTTGATCTCAAATAAATGCTTGTTGCCTCTCACTTTGGCCTTTTACTTTTAAGTGTACAATCAGTAGTTTAAAACAATGTTATGTTTATTATAATACAGTTTTATAGGTCAGAAGCTCAACATGGGTCTTATCGGGTTAACATCAAGGTGTTGGCCTGGCTGCATTTCTTTCTGGAGGCTCTAGGTGAGATCAGTTTCCTGCTAATTAGTTATTGGCAGAATTTAGTTTCTTGTAATTGTAGGGCTGAGATCCCTGTTTACCTACTGGCCATTGAGAGGGGAAGCACAGTTTGCAACCCCAAATATGCCCCTTTGGGATACTGATTATGTTAAGCTGGTTATTTTAAGAAACAAAAGATACACTAAAAATGTTAACTTTCTCTCTAACCACCTAAAATAGTTTAGATGAAGACCACCTCCAGGAAGGGAGCTGTTATTGTAGATTACTATAGTTTAATAGGAACTAGTATGTAATGGAAAGGGTAGAACCTAGTGAGTCCTCTTTGATCAAATTCCAATTTGTTTTCCACCATTATAGATGACCCAGCAAACATTCATTTACCAAACATTTGCTTTTCCATTTCTATGTGAATTGCTTTCTTGCCTTTTGAAGTCCCAAATCACAACTCCTCCATTCTTCTCAGTTCAAGGTGGTATACAAGCCTCAACTACCCCATCTGTTCTCAGGTCTCAAGTCCTTATGGAACTCCTATTTGTACGTCTTTAATAAATTTAAGGTCACTTTCTCCTATCAATCTAACTTGCATTAATTTGATTATTAGTTCAGTCGGAAGAATTAAGAAGGGTGAAATAAAAATTATTTTTCCACCCCTATGCTGTCACTAAGCATCATTTTCAACTTACAGAGGCTTTTTACATCCTTTGGTTTATCTCTCCCTTTCTCTATCTTCAAAGTCAGCAAGGGCGGGATGCATCCTTTTTACTCTTCAAATCCTCACTCCTTGTTAGCCTCATCTCTCTGAACTGCTTCCTCCTTGACATTTAAGGACTTCCTCAAATAATTAGATTGAGTTGACCTCGGTAATCCAAAATAATCTCATCTCCAGGTCTTTAACCTTAATCACATCTACAAAGTCACTTTTGCTATGCAAGACAACATATTCGCAGATTCTAGAGATTTAGTCATAGATATTATTCTGCCTAAAGAAAATATCTGCCTACTTATATATCTACATATATGTAAATCTGGAATTTAGGAGAGAGACTTAAACTGAGTATATAAATTTGGAAGTAGCAGACATACAGATGAGTCACACAGTGGAGTTAGTTTAGATAAAGAAGACAACTTTAACGTTGTCGTTCTTGGAGAACAGAGGAATCCATCAAAAGAGACAAGAAAGAGAAGTTAAGTTATTAAACGAGAGAATATGTTTTTCTGAAACTCAAGTAAAGACATTATATTTTTAATTCCAGAAAGTTCTTTTTTGTTTTCTCTCAGTAATCATATAATCTTTGGAATTTTCATTCCTTTAGCATAAAGTGCTTCTATTTTTATGATTGATTCTGCTTTAGTAGCAGCCCTCTATTTTGATATTGTGCTTCATCTTCCCCCAATAGGTTACTTAGCACCTTAAAAAATCTGCGCCATTCTTTTGTGTTTTTATATCAGGGCACATGGTTACCTCAGCACCTATGCAGACCAATCCAGAAATAGGTTTGTAGATAATGAAGTTAATAGAAGCTTCTTTTTCAGATAAGTAGGCAAACTGAGGTCTCTCTTGAAGTGTGAAGGTGAGGTTCAGGTTACTCTGGGTGTAAAGGGAGCGTGGGATGAGTTCTCATCTAACCCCACGAAACAAGATCAGTGTAACCCAACAACACAATCGTTCCTCTACCGCTCTTAGCATTTGGGAGGTTGTCAGGTCTTCCCAAAGGATCAATATATGGAAATGATCATTCTATTCTGGATTCAGAAGTCACCTGTTAGCTAGGTATCCTCCTTTGAAAAGTTAGGGGTCTTTACCCCAGATTCTGCTGAAAAGGCAAACTTCCCCGAAGTTCATGACCTCTCATTACCGCCCTCACATTATAATTTGGACCCACACATATTCCTTCTTTTCAGGATGCTAATGAACTTATACTTAGCTTCAGTTCTACTACTAAACCAGCCTTAAATCACCCGAGTAGGGAGTTGGGAAGGAAAAGAGATGACATATAAGCATGCAGGCTGCTATTCAGCTTGCAGCTTTAAAATAAACCTTTTCATGTCTCATTAAAGTGTATAAAAAGCTTCATGCTCCAACATAACAATCTTAACACATCTAAAAAAAATGCAGGAAATACTTCTTTATTGTGGTCTTCAGACCAATCCATACCACCTAGGAACAGATTGAGGACACAGGCGTTAAGGGACACATAGCATGTAGTTCACCTAAGATGCCTAAAACTGGAGTCCCCTCAGCCAGCTACAGAGGGAACACTCAGCTGTATTCTACAGTTGAAGCTGGCTAGCAGGCAGACAATTCACAGGAGTTCTTTAAAACAATCATTTGGGGACTAAAAATGGCAAAAGACAGTCTTCTCAGGCCAGTGTAGGGGAGGAATAATGATTTTTCCTCTTTTAGCTAAGTGCTGAAACTCCTGTAATAAAAGGGAGATCAAGACAAAAACACGTTTATTAACACATATATACATGGAAAACACCCATGGGAAACGAGTGACTCTCCGAGGTGGCTTAGAATTCCAGATTAAATACCATCTTGAACTAAGGATGAAAGAAGAAAGGTGTTGTGAGGAGGCCAGTTTCGGAGAGGTTACCAGGAAAAGCACAGGTAAAAAAGGGTAAGGTTTGCTATGCAGATTTAAGTTGGTGCCTTTTCCATTAATAAGATTCTTTTGTGATTTAATTATCTTTCTCGGTACAGAGAGGAAGATGCCTTACAAATGAAGATTTCCTTTATAAAAGTAAATTTCTCTTACAAAAGGTGAACGTCTGCTCTGTTTTAAGAGCTCCTCCTGTGTCTGCTGTTTCTCAAAATAATTAGCTCAAGGTAATATTTATGCTGAAGAAATATATTTTGGGGTGGCATATTCTGTCACTTGACATGTCTTCACTGCATATCACCAACCCATGTCTAAATGAAGATGCTGAGAAAGCCTGAGAAACTGTTCTCCACCAGGAAAGATAATGCATTTCTTTAAATTTATATGGACATCTCCACACAGGATAAGTTTCTGTATTCTTTTCAATTAAAAAAGAATCTTTATTTCTTCTAATTGCCTCTGTTAGATTCTCTCCATTAATCCCAGTCTCACTGTGGTACCCACAAAGCAAGGCAGATCCAGGACTTGTGGAGAGGAGGAACTGGGCTCTTTAAGAAAAAGGATTCACATTTATAAATGCAAAATTAAGGTAAAAGTTAATATTGACTTAGAATGAAAAAATAAATAACAACAAATTACTGGGAGATTCAAGGCTCAGACCCTTATTTCCTAAAATTTCTTTAAGGCAATTTACCAGAAATGCTTGCACAGAACTTCTTGGTAGCAACTTGACTTCCCCCTCATCAATTAGAACATTTTATTAATTCAAAAACCCCCAGCACTCATAAGTTTAAATTTTATGTTAAATCCTCTCCATAATTGGTGATTGTTTTTGGCCCAAATTTCTCATGATTCTTTGTATTGAGAAGCCATTTTGTACTTTGGGCTTTATCATTGCTTGAAAGTTAATTCTATAAAACAAACTTACATTATTTTAAATTATTTGTTCTTCAATTTTGGCATTGTAGATGGATAGGTTTTTAATACCTAGTTGACAGAACATATGGGGATAAACATTCCACAGTATTATAATTTTCAAGACTTTTTGTGGGGGTTACTGACTGATCCATACACGCAACTTAAGAGCAATTTGTCTTATTCACCTCTGAATTTCCAGAATCAAACTAAGTGCCTGGCGTATATGCTAAATATTTTTTTGAATAAACATTACAAAGGACTCATTCTTTAATATGTAGTTTTCATTGCCTTACATAATAATAAAATCACAGAGAATTGAAATGACAGAACACACAGTTTAGGATAGATATCCTGCTGAGATTCCACTTAAGAAAAATAAGTAGTAAAACATGCATTATTATTCAGCAATATTATTAAGTAAAAAGTTAAAATAACTTCTTATATATTTTTCTATTGTTAAAATTAGCATCCTCATAAGATTTTTACTTGATGTTCTTTGATTTTCCAGCAAACAGAAAAATTGGTGTCTTTTTTAATCATTGATTTCAGTTTCTTATAGTCATGGTTTCTTTGACTGGAAAATAAAACCTTTCATCATATTTGGATCATGAAATTATTCTTTTGTTTTTCACACATTAGCATCTTTTATATACTACAATATTAGCAAAATATTATTGAAGTCTGTTTTCATTTGTGTTTTTTTGGAGGGATGGGGAAATGGGAGCTACTAATTTATACCTTGGTTTTTGTTTTGTAGAAATTCAAAAGAAAATAAAAATTATTTTCCTCCTCTCCTTAGACAAAAGCCAGGTCTCTCTGTTGTAAACAGCATGTCTAAGAAAATGCTCATAAGAGCTAAGACAGGTAATATAACTGCAAGATGTGGGCGAGATGCCCGTGAATGGTGAAAAGACACGTTCTTTGTAAACAGGGTGCCTGTTATTCAGCTCCACCCCCACAGAAATACAAGCCACACTTTCCACATTCCACATCTTCCAGTTTTTCATGAGAACACAGAAATATGGTTGTTTGTTTTAATTTCAGCTTTATTGAGGTATAATTGACATATAAATTTGTAAATACATTTACAAATGTACATCACAGTGATTTGATATATGTATACATTGTGAAAGGATTTCCTTCGTCTAATTAACTCATTCATTACCTCACATATGTATCTTTGTGTGTGAAAACTTTTAAGTTTTATTCTCTTAGCAAATTTCAATGACATAATATAGTGTTATCAACTGTAGTCACTGTGTTTTAGATTAGATCCTTGGACTTCATTTATCTTATTACTGAAAGTTTATACCCTTTTACCAACTCTCCCTTTTTTTCCTTATCCCAGGCTCCTAGTAACCACTTTTCTGCTCTGTTTTATGTGTGACTGGTTTTTTTGTTTGTTTGTTTGTTTTAGATTCTACATACAAGTGATACCATATATCGTTTGTCTTTCTCAATCTGGCTCATTTCTGGTCTAATATTTGAGAGTTCAAGGGCCTATGAAGAATAGAATGGAATTGTCTCAGGATACGAGGGTATTCAGAGACTGAAGTTTAAGAGAAAAAAGTGTGACAAACCTAGAAAAAAATTGTTCCCCCAAACTAAGAGACACAGGAGAGGCAGGTTTTCAAAGGGCAGAGCTTAGAGCCCTTCTTTTGGCTTTGGAGTCATTTTAACTCCAAGAGATGACAGAGCTGGCTGCCTGGAGAGTTGGATGTCAGTGACATAAACACCAAAAAAGTGAAGCAACCTACCTTCACATGGACTCTATGGACTCGACCATAATCATTTCAGTGATGACAATGATGTGCTTCAATCTTGAGACCAATTTGTAATTTTCTTTGATAGCAAAAGTGGCAGCAGCTTCTAGCTATTCCTTCCCTCCTACTTCCATGGTGAGAGATATTTTATTGAGGCACCCAACCAATGACAACATTCCCAAGTTCGTATGGATATAGATATAGCCATATGACCACCTTTTGACTACTGAAGAAGAAATAATTTGTACAGACTTAAGGTCACACCCATAAAAGAAGGAAGCCTGACATCTCTCTCTTTCCATTTGCTTGAATGCAGGCATTAAACCATGTGGATAGAAAGCCCTTGAGTTGAGAAAAGCAAGTCAACAATGCAGAAAAACAATCCCACCAACCCCTGGCTACCTACTCAGAATTTTAAGTTAGAAAGAAATGTTTTTAACTGTGTGAGACACTGTATGTATAGGTCTCTCTGTTACTTTAGGCTTATGCCCTAATAAATTCAGGAGGCCCCAGAGTTTTTATAAGAACCAAAGAGAGTAATCCAAACTCAAAAAAAAAAAAAAAATTAAAAGATAAGAAAGAAAGAAAACTCTGTGCCTGAGAAATTCCAAAGGCTTGGAATATAAAGTCAGTATAAGATTTAATTTTATTTGGAAAAATATATTTACATACCCAAATGTTATGGAATAATTTATGTTGATTACATGTTTTTACCACTAAAGAGGAAATAAAATTGAGTGTCCTGTCTTGGCACTTTTAGCCTTGAAGCATTTTCTTTGACATCCACCATGGCTGGGGTCTTGGTACTTGGAGATGGTCCCCGTGAGGATATTATGTTTTTCCATAGTGGATCTATTCCTACATACAAAGAAAGTATCATGTATTTATTTTTAGGCAATAGTAACTTGTTTTGATGACTAGGACTGACTATGATTGGTGCTTTGATTACTTTGGACTGTGGCCTGAAAATTTTCTGACAACAAACTTTTGAAAGAAAATAATTTACTGTCTCTCAACAGTAAATTTAGGCACATGGATTTATTTTAATCTACCCACTTCATTGTACTTGATGTTTTTTGTTCTTCTTTTCAAAATAATACTCACAAAATATTTTATTTAGTAGAATAAGGAAATACTGATATGAAAAAAAGTCAGAAACGCTATTCAGTAAAAGAACCTTGGTGAGATATAAGAGATTATATTAATGAAAATTTCACTTTATTACTAGATGTATCATTTATGATGACAAGTCTCAAAAGTACAATGAGACTCAGCATAATATTAGAATTAAACATCAACAATCTCTTTAAAATATTGTATAAGTCTTAACAGAGCCAAAAATATTTCAGGGAATTTTGTTGTCCTAAAGCCTAGAGAACATTTCCTTATATGGAAAAGTAAAATTCAGGGTCTGTTTCCTTCTTTGAGCAGTCTTCTAGTATGTCTAAAGATACATTTAAAAAATCAGGCAATTCCTCTATTTTAACAACTACATAAATGAATGCTCAAAGTCATGTGCTGAGAGTGATTAAATAAGTAATCGATGTCAAAAGTTTCAACTGACAACATGTCCTACGTTCTCTGAACTTCAGTCCCTATGCCTTGGGACGGTCTTACATAACAGGCATCTTTCTCATGAAGCCTTTGTTAACATCTGTGGAATAAATGAATGACTAAAGAGAAGAATAAATAAACACAAGCCAAAGTTTTTATTGAGTTAAAATATTAACTACCTACATGTAGTAACTTGCTCTGCAACTTACTTTGGTTGAATTATTTTGTTTACCAGTATTCTTAATACAATTCCTCTTCAAATTTGGAGACAAATTGTAGGTTTGCCAGAGAAAGTATCATATAATGCCACTTCTAAGTCCATAGAAATACAAAATTGTGCACAAATAGGCATTCTCTGAACTGAGAAATATATAGGAAGCTGAAGTATAACTTGAGACAGAAAAGTATGGCATACATTATATATATAATACATAAGTAGGCATTTCCAGATGCCTGAAATATATCATAGAATATGTTCCTGGAGGGATAGAGTTGGTGACAGTATAGACTAACATCATCCAATAGAAATATGATGTCCACCACAAATGCAAACTACATATATCATTTAAAATGTTCTACTGGCCACACTAAAAAAAAATAAAAAGAAACAAGTGACATTAATTTTAATGGTACATTTTATTTAATCAAATATATCCAAATTATTACACTGTACATGTAATCAATAATAAAACTATTAATGAGATATTTTACCATTTTTGCAAACTAAGTATTAAATGTAATGTGTATTTTCCACTTAAAGCACATCCCAAATCAGGTTAGGCATACCCAAAGAGCTTAATAGACTCATGAGGCCAGTGGCCGCCATAGTGCCCAGCATAAATAAACACTGGTATTTGCTTTTATTCTGAGTGATCTCTTTTTCAGAGAGGAAGAGAAATATAATCCTCATTTTTCTGTTTTTTTTCTTTTAATTATTATTAAAAGTGTTATTCCTATCTAAAATATTAGACACTAAGCACTCTAAAGTCTAGTTGAAGTTATTTGGGAATTTTGCATGGGCTAACGTTGCATGACTCTTAAAAGTCAGAACCCAAAGGAAGTAGAATACATAGATCCAAAGAAACTCAGATTTGCAAACTATGATCAAAATTTGCACAATTGCTTCATGCTGAAACCCACGTTTCTTGATTTCATTAGCTGAAAAAATGCTCTGGTCTTAACTTTTAAACCTAGGACTTGGTTTTCTGCAGTGTCGTAGAGGAGAGTGAACATGGCTTTGAAACTAAGCAGAATTATATTTGACAAATACCTCCACCTAACCTGTTGTAAAATGGAGCTAGTAACACAAACGTTGAGAGTTTTTTCCTATCAACTAGGATAATATAGGTAAATTGCTTTTTTCCCTTTCCCCTATCTACCACAATTTGTTCTCATTGCCTTTCATTTGCTCATCTTGAATTAATTGTTATCACCCATCACCACTCAAACTCTTCTTGTGCACTAATATCCTTTCAGACCATGCCCAGTGCTGGATAAGGGTTTCCTCTTGTAGCCAACAGACCCAGCCCTAAACTGTGCTACCACCACACACCTCATTACACAGGGTTATTTCCCCCAACTAACTCCGATAATAATTGTCAAAACAAGAATTACGTGTTAGGGAGCAATTATCAATATCTACTTTAGCTACATCTTTTCCTTGTTTTATCACTCCTGCTGCTTAGTCTCCATTATTATTTTAATTCCCATTACCATCTACCCCACTAGGAAGTATAAGATTAAAAGTTACAAACACGAATCATTCTATTTTTAGATATTAACAAGATCATTTTAAAGCACTGCAGAATAAAGGGTGCTTTAACAGTTGAGAAAAGTAATTTCAATAAAGAAATGGTTCAGGAATTTGCCACACAAAAAAGATTTGTAATATAAGGCAGAACAGAGCACGAGTGAAGTCCTTCCATCCAGCAGAGAAGTCCTACCACTACAGGCCTTTAAGAGAATCAGTGTAAGAAAGTGTGAGTATGCAAGAAACATAATTCCCACATCTTTGATCGTCATTAAGTTTCACATCCTTTTCATGACAGAAATGTGTGTCGAGTGTGTGTGTGTGTGTGTGTGTGTGTGTGTGTGTGTGTGAGAGAGAGAGAGAGAGAGAGAGTGCACGTTCATGAGAATGTGCTAAGGTTGGAGTAGGAAGGGTTTGTAGGTTTTATAAAGCATTCTTTGAGTAAATTTTAAATGTGAGGTTTTGAATTAAAAATACTAATGTAATTCTGTGGTTGAAAGTTACCATGTAAAACTCCAATTTTTCTAGGATTTCAAAATAGGAAAAACCTAGTACATTCCAGGAAAAAAGTTAAACATTACCATTAATAATGTTTAATTGACTAAAAATAGTCCAGTTTCACCCTGTGGTTTATTTAATTGTTTACTGAATATTGGAAGGCTAAATAGAGCCTGCCTTCTAAAATCTTGGAGTCAAGCCAGGATGAACAAATTTCACCCATATAGAATAATATGAAGCAATAACACTAAGTTTAAAACAGACAGAAAAAT
Source organism: Cynopterus sphinx (assembly GCA_030015415.1). NCBI lineage: Eukaryota > Metazoa > Chordata > Mammalia > Chiroptera > Pteropodidae > Cynopterus > Cynopterus sphinx. The sequence goes on along the minus strand of CM057382.1, from coordinate 116,305,812 downwards.
GTGTACATCAAGTACAAACTTCTAGATTCATTTGTTTTGAACCTGAGAAAACCTTAGTTTGGTACTGACTCTGCTAGTTTTTAGCTATACAATTTACATAGAATCTCTGTGCTTACTTTTCTACGTTATACAAATTGAGTGAATATACTGTTTTCTCATTTCCTTCAAATTTAACATTCTGAAATTCCAATGCTATTTCCCAAAGTTTAACAGAAATATCTGATACAATATAAAATTTCAGGACAGGAGACCTGATTTTGTCAGAAAAATTAGAAAAATAGTTTTCCCCCACAATCTGAAAGGAGAGCATTTCTATGAAATCTTTCATAAACAGAAATGGCATAAAGAAGCAATTACCCTAGGACATGTCTTGGTAACAGATGCACAGAGTAAATGGAAATAAAGCATAGATGCGCACAGACAGTTCAAAGCTCTCAACTTTGCTGAGATGCCAAGTAGAGTTCCTAGAGAAGAATCTTTGTGGGGACACTTGCTGCTTAGGGTGCATGCTGCCTTTATAACAGCTGCTGCAAAGCAAATGCTGAACTCTATTTTTGCTTTTAGCCTCCTGCCCTAAAAGTAAAAATCCTCTTCATATTTCTTTAGCAAAAACAGATATTAATACAGGTCTTTCATAAAAGAGAAGGGAAGTAAAGCGAACTTTCGAAAAGGGGGGATACCTGTATTAAGTATGGAAATATTCAAATATTTTGGAAGCCAACACAAACAGAAAAAGAAAAAGATTGTAAGTCAACTGTCTGATAAGAAGCAATTTCTCCTTTACGTGGGAAAATGGAAGGAAATACTTTGTGTGAGATAACTTTATTTTAAGAAGGTATCACATTCAATGAATTTAACATCAGCACCGTAGAAAATGCAGTCACTTCTTCATATTGTCATGTTGATGTGAAATTCCTATATAAATTCAGAGAAACCATTCATAACCATCTATTTGACTTCCAGATTGTCAGCCTAGAAATAGAGAATGTGGTTTGTATTTTTATAAACAACAGAATGAAGAAAATAATTTGACTACCAGTAATTGACACATGAAGAGACAACGCTTGTCAAACGATCATTTCTCAAATTTCTTTTCCTCTAAACAAGTATTTTGAGTTAATCTGGCTTAAAAAAAAATTAAAGAGTCATATCTATGTTTTTGGTTAGGATTGGAGACACCTTTTAATGATTTCAGTTTTTCTGGAATGTGTGGCATTGGATGATAGATTGGCCATATTCTAGTTCTCGTGCTCTATAAAAAGCCACGAAGGAAAGAAAAGAGAGAAGCTATTTGTATACTAAGAACAGAGGGTCTCCTGGTTGCCATGGCTGTCCTCTATGAAGAGAATATTAACCCTTAAAAAGGCATTTGGTTTCAGCTCAGACTATATGAAAATGTGTCCTCTCTGATCAAAGAATCTGAATCAAGGTAGATATTAAGGAAAGTAACTGCAAGGCTGAAATGGAGTCTGAAACTGGCAAGGCTTAGGATATAAACTTCTTTTTCTATTTTTTTGACTTTATGCTTCCTATAACCTCATAATCAACATAAAAACATAAATGTGGGACTAAACCCAATGTTTGTGGGCCTTTCTAGTTGAAAGGTTTTTCTGCTTCCATTCTGAACATAGAGCCAAGAGAGTATCTAAGAGTTGGGGGAAGGCCAAATTTCAGTTGTAATTGAATGGTTGATGGTGAGTTTTGGTTGTTGGCCAAAAAATATATAATGAAAAATACTTCCACACTGAAAATTCTAACAATCTAAAATATACTTAATCCCTAAATTATGCCTTCTAACTGGATTGTTAAATATTTCAGTCAAATGCAGTTTAGCCTTGTCTTGCCAATTAGCTCTTCTCCCAACCCTCCTCAACTGTTCATCTACCCCATCAAAACCCTCAGTCCATAAATTCTACAACTTTTTTACCACTCATTACCTTTCTCATTTACTCACTTCCCTCCCTTAGTTAGGGCTTAGATTCCATATTCATCATTAAAATAATGCATTGCCAAAATCTTAACTATTTCTCCTATTTCTTTTTACATCATACTCTCTTGGAAAAATCCCAGTCCTAATTAAACTCAGATAATATAATGAATCTCAGCCTACAGCCAAACAATTTCTCCTGAAGAAAAATATACACTTACTGAGCTTGAATTATTACATGGCCATAAAACTCAAAGGGGCATACAACCCTGCTCAGAAATTCTATTTATCATATGACTCTCCAAAATAACTATTATACGTGTTACTATCTTCAATCCTGCTATATCCTTTCTCCTCTAATACTTCTCAGCTGACAACCTTGCTTCATAATTAAACAAGAAGAAAATTAGAAAATATCTCATGTACCTTTACACTTTGAAATAACCGATCTATTCATATCTGTACTCACCTATGACAATACACAAAGTGTCCTTTGGGTTATGCAAGGCCATCTCTTGCACTTTTGCTCTAGAGCCCTCTCTCTTTTCTTTTAAGGACTCTGTTACTTCAATTACTTCCTCTTTATCCTGTAGCTATTTCTGCTTCTCTAATGAATTATAGCCATCTCCCTAAAACATGTTGAGCATTTCCTCTCTTTAATAAAATAAATCCTTTCTTGACCCCCTTCTAACTCCAGCTTCTGTCCCATCTCTTAGCTCCCATTCACAGTACAGCTTATTCCTTAAAGAGTGGTCTGTAAACACTGCCTTTCACTTTTCCATTTGCATTCTTTCTCCAGTTTTTCTATCCCACCAGCACTACACTCATTCTAATCAAGGTTGCTGATGACCCTCATGTTGTCACATCCAATGATCAAATCTTTTTAGTTCTGATCAGATATTCTCATCAACATTTGATACATTTACCATCCTCTTATTTTTAAGTGTTTTTATTTAATTTTTTTTAATACAGAATAACACATTTCCTGGTTTTCCTCCCACCCCAGAGCTTATTCCTTCTAAGTCTTCTTTTCTTAATCTCCTGATTAACTTTATATGTTGACATTTATAGGAGGCTATATGAATCCCCTTTTTTACTCTATCTACATACTTTTCATTGTTGCCTTTCCTTCAATTCAACATGTTAGTTACCATCTATTTGTGACAATTCCCAAAATTATTTCTCTATTCTTGGTCACTTTCTGGAACTATAGATTTATATATCCAATTTCTACTCAATATCTCCATAAGATTTTTTAGTAAATACCTCAAAGTTGACATGGCAAAAACAGAACTACTGAAATATTTTTCACAATTGCTTTACTCCTAATATTTTCCAGTAAATCATATGTCCATTCACCCAGTTGTTTGAGTCAAAATCTACAAATTATCCTTAATGTTGCACAGTCAATTAATCAAGACTTAGTGATGCTACCTACAAAACCTATCCCAAGCTAGCCGTTTCTTTCCACATACAGTTGAGGCTTGACCTATATAGATTTGATCTATATGGGTATACTTACATGTGGATTTTGTTTTCAATAAATACTATAAATGTATTTTCTCTTCATTATGGTTTTCTTAATAACACTTCCTCTTATCTGGCTTACTTTATTGTAAGGATGAAGGACACAGTACGTAAAGCATACAAAATCTATGTCGATTGTTTATGCTATTGGTAAGGCTTTGAGCCAACAACAGGCTATTAGTAATTAAGTTTTGAGAAAATATAAAGTTATATGAAGATTTTGAACTATACAGGGAGATGAGCATCCCTAAGGCCGTTATTGTTCAAAGGTCAAGTGTATATTATTATCATACTACATCCTCCTACTTGGTCTGTTGCTTTTTCTCTTCTCCTCTACAATCTCTAAAATTCTCTACCTAACAGTCAGATGGGGATTGAAGTATAAATCAAATCATGCCACTCCTTTCCTTTAAAATCTCTAGTGGCTTCCCATTATTCTAAAGGAAATCCAGCCTCATCAGCCACCTTATAATTAACCTGACCCCTGCCTACTCCTGTGACCTCTTGGACTCCTCATTACCTGTAACTACCAACACTAGTCCTCCTCATATATATCAAGTGTATTCCCTGCCTTAGAACATTTGTATTCAAACTCTCTACCTGGAATGCTTTATCTCTGGTCTTTTCACAATTAAAATTTTTCCTTTTTCTTTCAGATGACATAACTTCTTTAGAGTCATTCTGACTACTACTTAATCAAAAATAGCCATCCAGTCATTCTATTTTAATTTCTTACATTACACATCCTTATTTGATTTTATCTATTCCTCTTTTTTTCTATCTTTTTTTTTATTTTTCTTTCTTTTTTTTTCCTTCCTTGACATATTTCTTTTACTTTTCTATTGTCTGTCTTCCTATTACCACAATAGAATATAAAACCTACAAATAGAGGAATCTTATCTTTTTGTTCTCAGCTCTCTCTCTAGCCTCTAAAACAGTGCTTGTTTGATACACAGTAGATGCTCAATAAAGATTTATTTAATGTATGAATGATTGAATGTTTTAGATATAATCACGTTTGGATTAAAATTAGTCAATTTATATGTGGATCATTCATTTCATTATCGTTCTTTTTAATTATCTCTTTCTGATCTCATAAATGTATAACATGAGAAAGTTAATAATTGGTCAGTTTTGTTGTGAGAAGAATTGGAAGACCAGGTTTGAGTTTATGAGGCAGACTTAGAACACTCTAAAGGATAATTTCTAGAACCAGCATACAACACAGAATTGGCTATATCAGGAAAATTTAAATCCATTATGGTCTAAATAAGTCAAATTTATCATCTAATAACCATAGTTAATAAAAAATAACCTTGGGCAATTTTCATCTCTAACCCAGATGGAGTAACATGGACCAGACTTACCTTCACATCTGAATCAACATTAAAAAACAGACACTGTATATAAAGCAATGTTTTTCAGACATGGAACATCTAGAGTTGTAGGACAATGGTACCTGAGAGAGGCAAAACAAATGTAGTGAGGTGAGCCCTACAAAAGCTTCAACTTAGATAGCCTGAAGGAATTTTTCAGTCTAAAGAGTAGGGAAAGGGAGTTTAGGTAGAGCTCAGTGTTTCTATTGAGTTAAAGAGATAAAGTTGAGTATCAGAGATCAAAGTGGCTAGAGTTCACAAAGTGGACTGCAAGACAGAAGATTGTTAGAGAAAGAAAGAGAGAGAGAGAGAGAGTTTCAGACATTTGCTAAAGATTCCTCTCAAGTTTTAGCTAAGTACACAAGTGTGGAGAAATTCTTCTGAGGCTGGAGAAATAACAAGAAATGAGCAAAGGGGCAATTTTAGAGCTTACTCAGAGCTGGGAACAATTTTCTGTTTATACCACTCAAAGAGAAAATTTCTAATAATTCATGGGACATCAGGCAGAGTGCTCACAGGGATGTTGCCTCAGTAGTGGACAAAATTAGCCTGGGACTAGAAGCTGCTCTGGATCCACCTAACAAAGCTTAAAGGCAAGCCTCAAAGGATAAATCTAATTCCAAGTAATTTGCCCATCGCAGAACATAAGAATACTTTTAGAAATACAAAAAGGAAAAAAATCTATTGCCCAACAAGATAAAAATCACAATGTCTGACATCCAATAAAAAATGATTAGACATATATAAAAAAAAAAAACCTAGAAAATATGATCTCTAATGAGAATGATCACTTAATAGAAACATACCAATATATGATAAGATGATAACGAATTATTAGAACTGTTGTCTATATGTTCAAGAAGGTACTGGAACACTTAGCACTCAGCATACTCCTGAGCCTAAGAAGCAAAAGGGTCTTCATCTTGCACTATTTTATATCATTTTTTGCACTTTTATATTATTTTCAACCCACCAAAATTGATAAATTAAAACATGTGAGCATATAGGCCTACAATTTTTTCATCCTTTTGTCTATATTTGGCAACATTTAAAGAAATAACTTCTAATAATAAAATTGTCTTTTTTGAGAAGTAACTTTCCATGTAATTCTTTTTTTCTAAAAAGTTATTGGCAGCATATATTCCTAGTACAAACTCTCCTAAGTTTACATTATTGATGGGGTCTTGGAACTTCACAAATGATACGTAATGAAACCATATTTACCATAGGCTACTTGATATAAATCACAGTTGAGTTTCTATGGAATCTCATCAACATTATAATGAAATGACAATGAGTGAGATATCACTTGAGGACCTGCTATATTAGCTTCTTTATGGGATGATTGGGAAATAATTAACCCTTTCAGCATGTCACGCATGTATCATAAAGAGAAAAAACTTCATAAAGGCTTTACAGTACCATAATCTTTGGGTTGTTCTTATTCTGACTCGTGAGACTTTCTTTTAGAACCCAAATAGTAGATTGCAATCACCAAGTGTGAATAGGTTATGCCATAAACTAAGAGAAACAGCAGACATTGGGAAGAAATCAAAAATACCACAGAAACTAGCATCAGAGATTAGACCAGGGGAGGAAAAACAAAAGACAGAAAGGAGCACTGAGAAATAGCTAGTCAGATAAGGTAGAGTCATCGCCAAAAGAGAGACCATGATAGCATCAGGTAATACGAAGATCTGGTTTATATTAAGGGCTCACTATGTAATACACATTTGCATTCAAATTTATATATTTTTAATTCTTGTAATAGCCCTATGAGCTAGCTGTTATCATAAACTAATAGATGAAGTGAATAACAAGAGTTTAAATACATTGCCCAAGTTCACAAAGCTAGCAACTGATGAAACTAGGATTAAAACCCTGGTATATCTGGAACCAGAGCCTAGACCTCAAGGCACTAAGCTATACTACCTCACTAGAAGAAGCCAAAGGCACAGGGATTTAAATTGTGAACAGGATGGAATGATAGGCTGAACAGAGGGGCTCTTGGGGCAAAGTTCTAGGAACATGTCTCCCTCTCCTGCTGCATGCGGTTTATCTTAAAGTAGCCATATTCACAAACTATTATCTGACAAAGCAACACAAATCTTTACTAACCATTCCCCCTGAACACACTTTCTTAGAGTATCATATAGTAATCAAAACAATGTAGCTCTTACTTTTCAATAGGGCTTATTCCTCAGTCAGTGACAGTTCTAATAATTGCCATGGTGATGATGATTATAGTAGCTACTATTTTATTGATCACTTATTATGTACCAAAAACTGTGTGATTCACTTGTATAAAATAGGCTAAAATCTTGCTTTACTCTTGAGCACCAATTTTGTGTCTGTATGTTTGGTATATTTTTGTTTGTGTTTATATGCATCTCCAATTAACATGAGTTTTTGAAGTTAATTAAAATGGGTTTTTTTAATTATTATTATTGTTATGGCCAGTAGAAAACTACTGTCAGCACAAATTATATGCTAAAAGTCAATGCTATATGAAAATAATAATTTTTCAACATTACTTCATATGTTTATAAATTTAGCAAAGATAATACAATTATACTTTGCCATAAGAAGTATGTTCTCTGAACTAGAATTTGAAATATTTATCTTTGTAATGTGGTATTCTACTGGATGGCAGAAATGTAGAAAGAAAAAAAAAGGGGAAGAAAGAATATTTTATATTTGGAGCTTAATTTATTTTAATGATCTATGATGATAATTACATATGTAATATTTCCTTATATTAAAAAATTGGCAGAAATTAATTATGTGGAAGATTGAGTCTGTATAGTGGCTATTGTTTCCATATTTTTGCTCGAAAGGCCAAGGGAAATGAATCTTTTACATAATTCCTTTTATCTGGCCCCAAGAGAGTATTGTTTTGTTCTTTCTTTGTTCCAGAGACTTGAGGGAAATAGTTGTCTTGTTTAATTTTTCCCACTGAGCTTCATTGTAGGACTCAAGTAATATAAATCTCTGAATCTGTTTTGTGGAATGATGAACAGAGGACCATATGAGCTACATACACTCATACCCCCACAGTTTTCACACCACTCCATGGCCTTGAACCTCTCTTATGAATTCAACATCTTCTTTAGTGTTAGTTTCTTTCTGAGAGACTTTTCATAGTCACAGAATAGACTTTTGGAATGTCCCCCCGACCCCCAGATACTGCTTAAACATGTCTAAATTCTAAAGTGAACCTATTTTGGCTAGAAATGAAAATATGTCACTTACCCTCCCTACATTTAATCACAAAGCATTTTCTCACAGCTCTTATGTTTTTGGCTAGTTCAAAGAATCATGAAAACTATAAACTAGAAAGAAAAATATATGCCGGGTATTGTCTTCTCCAACTGAAGCCAAAAAAGATTAAATGTCTACATTGTCTTACGGCCTTTCTGTAATACGCTGGTAAAGCTTGAAAAGTTAAGATAAATGTAACATTTTCCTAAATCAAATCTTAACTGGTCTTCACTAAAAGCAGTTAGACTCTCCCCTTTAAATGTTTTTCTGACAGGCTGTAACAAAACATTTAGAATGCAACGTTCTTTCAAGTGAGATCTTTGCTTAATCATAGAATTAAGTCAAAGGATTTATTTGGCCATGAAATCTTCTTATTCTCAATTGCTGGTCCTTTTTTTTTTCCCTCCTCAAGATTCTGTTCTGACTCATCATTTGTTTCTTTTGTTTTGTTTTGTTCTTCCTACATGTCTCCTTCAGTGAAATCATCTACTTTCATGGTTTCTGTTGCCATTCGTCTTGATGATGGTCAAATCTGCATTTCTTACTCCTTTACTACAGCCTCATTCTGTTCTATAAGACATCCTTTTCTGTCCTATTATCATTCAGTCTGAACCAAATCAAATATATCTTCCAGCCTTAATTACCAAATTTTGAATTTCTCTGACTGTCTCAGTAACACTGACAATATCTCAGGCTACTACACTAAGTGTGGGTAAATACTTGTTTTTCACTCTCCAACTAGCAGTTGAATTCTAGAGATTCTTCCTTAGATTCATTTTTGTGTTTGTCTTCTTCTCTCAGTTCACATCATCACTATTCTAATACATGCCCTTGGAATTTCAAAGACAGGTTTCTTTTGTATCTAAACAAATTTTCTAATGCCATCTCTTTTCCTACAATACACCTGGTATTCCACTGCCAAACTAGTCTACCTAAAATCTGTTTTCCCTATACCATTACAGGGAAGGGGAAAAGAGGAAATTAACTTTGTCAGCTAACCATGATTTTGACACTTTACATATGATACTTCATGAAGTCCTCTCACTTAATACCCTGAAGCAGATATTAAGATTCCTGTTTTACAGATAGTGAAAATAAGGATCAGAGAGGTTAACAATTTGCTCAAGATCACCCACAGCTAATCATTAGTGGACCATATATTTGAACCTGTACTATTTCTATTACATCCTGCAGACTCTATAACCTTCAATTGTCCCTTATTATCTAGCACACTACTCACTGACCTTCATGTTTTTAGCATCTACAGTATCTAAGGAACTTCATGGAAAACAAAGATCAGTAAGAAATGTGGTCACATTCATAGGATACATTCATAAGAAACATGAAATTTGAGGAGACACTGTCAATCAATGTACTATGGTATATGCCACATAGTAGCCACTCAATAAATATTTGTTAAATAAATAGTATAAAATAGAAAATGTTACAAGGGAGGTGATGATTTTTAAAAATCGCATTGGCATTTCCGACTAGTATTTAAAGCTTTCCATAATCTTCTTAATCCCATAAATAAACCTAATCTCTCACTATCCTTTAACATTAAATTTATTTGCCTGTTGTTCTAATTTCTTCCCTGACCCCCACGTTTCTATTCCCAATCCCCATATATGTACAATGCATGACTTATGCTTGCTCACTCAAGTTCATTTGCGTATGCTGTTTCTTTAGCTTAGATACTGACTTCTCCAGCTATTTACCTCTTTTCTATCTTTGAAAGTTATGGTCTAAATGTGTTCCCCCAAAATTCACATATTGAATCCTAACCCCCAAAAGTGATATTAGGAGGTAGAACATTTAGGATATTAGGTCATGAGGGTAGAGTCTTTGTGAATGGAATTAGCACCTTGTAAATGAGCTTCCAGAGAGATCCCTAACCCTTTCACCATGTGAGGACACAGTGAGAAGAGCTGGCTATAAACCAGAAAGAGGGTCCTCACTGGGCCACGCTGGCATCCTGATCTTGGACTTCTCAGGCTTCAGACCAGTAAAATACACATTTCTGTTGTTATAAGCTATGCAGTCTGTAGTATTTTGTTATAACAGACCAAACAGACTAAGATATTTTCCAAGGCCTGTTAAAATCTTATATATTTCAAGAAGCATTTTTTCATTACACTATGACTCCATCTCTTTTCTCTAAACCTCTAAAAAACAATTGCATTTTTTTTTTACCACTTGGAATTTCAGTTACCTATTGATGTGTAACTACTCCCAAAATCAGTGACTTAAATAGCAGGTTGCTGTTTGTCATGTTTCTATGGGTTAACTGAGTATTTCCTCAGCTGGTCTCATCTGAGCTCCCTCATGTGGAGTATCAGCTTGAATGTCAGCTGGACAGGAGGATCCAAGATGCCTAACCTGTCTGACATGCGGTACCGATGTTGGTTAGGCACCTCCATCTTTCTTCATGGTCTCTCATCCTCTGGGCTGGCTACACCAATTTCCCTCTGCAGCAGTCCCAGGGCAGAATATTAAGGAGTAAGCTTCAATGCCTCTCAAGACGTAGACTCCAGAACTCAATATAACATCACTTCCACCATATTCCATTAGTCATAATAAGTCACAAGTCCAGCCCAGACTCAAGAGTCAGGGAAATAGCTTCCATTTCTTGGTAGGACAAACAGCCGAATAACATTGTAAAGTCATGTGGGAGTTGAAGAGAAGAAAGCTTGTGGTTGTCTTTGAAAATGATATTCAACTCTCAGGCTATAATGACATACTCTTTTTTATTGCTCTCCAATCATATGTGTTTTAATCTAATTGTTTCCCAAATTATGATATAAGTTTTTTGAAATTAAAATTCAAAACATATAGTTTTCTTGAAATTTCTTAAATGCTTAATATAGACCTGAGCACGCTTTCAACTACTATTTGTAACATTAATTATATAGCACTTTGATAGAAACTATTCTAAGTATGTAAAGTCATTTAATTCTAAGTACGTTAGGTAATTTAATTCTCACAATGACCATATGAGAAAGGTCTATTTTTAGCATCATTTAACAAAGAAGGAAACTGAGACAAGGTGTAGTTAAGTGCTTTCTCAGTGTGCACAATTACCAAGTGGTAAGGCTGGTGATGAAATCCAGGCATTCTGGTTCCAGATTTCATGATCTTAACTAACATACTCTATTTATATTGATATTATGATAATAAAAGTTATCATCATTATTTTTATATTTGTACAAACATATTTTACTCAAAACTATCTCAAAGATTCCGAAGTGTTACATTTTTCTGGGTTCACTCAAATTCTAGCATTCATAGCATCAGGTCTCTGCCATCTCAAATTGTTAATATACAACATATCTAATATATGAAGGTGCTAAAAACTTTCCTCCTATGAACACATGAATTTTGGGGTTCTTCCTGGAAATAATGATGGATGGACTAGATCTACCTCCTGTGACTAAGGACAAGTAGGTTAAGAAGGAGACAAACGGTGGCATATTAACTGACTCACAGGGGCATGGGTCTCACTTGTCACATGTGTTAATCTCCTGCTAATGTGAACAGTGGGAGGATATTACCAAAGCTCAGATAAGATATTGTTCTTTGAGGATACAACTAACTGGATATTGGCCCTGTAAATATACCAAAAAAAGGCCAGGTGTTTACATCCTTATGGGAGATTTTAGAAAATGAAGAGAAAAAGAGAGAGGCTTAACTTCAGGCGAGATTTCAAGGGAACATGTAATAACAAAATATAGGTAATTTAAAATATATATTCCATGACACAGACTATTGGGAATCTAGATATGGTCTATCTGAAGTATTTTAAACCATAGAATAATCAAGTAGACAGTATCCCTTAACAAAATAACTGCAGAATTGGGAGGAGTCTTTAGAATTCACGATAAAAGGTTGGTAAATGTCTTTCTATCTGAGTCAGACATTGAAAGAGGATATTGTCTAATTCTCTTGGCCTGGTGTAGCTGATGTTCTCAATAAAACCAGAGTCTTCTCACAAAATAGTTGTTATGTGTTGAACTGTGCTCCCCTAAAGATGTTTAAAATCTAACCCCCATGTCTGTGAATGTGATCTTATCTGTAGATTATCATTTTCAGATAAGGTCATTAGGGTGAATCCTAATCCAATAAGACTGTGTTCTTATAAAAAGGCCACACAAAGAAACATGATTATCTTAATCTTATATTCATACAAGTCATGATTCTACCCCCTATTTTCAGGAGGGAGAACAATTTTCAATGGTAATCATTTAATGAGCACATAACTTCATTTAATGCTTATTCTATATCTCACACTTATTTAAGAGATGTATAAAGAACAAGAATAAAATCCTATCTTTAAAGAGTTTATAATTACTTGGGAATAAGCAAGACACTGACCAAATTAAAAATCAATAAAAAGCAATGTCTAATGGATTTGTAAATTGAACAGTGTGAGAGTACTGTAAATTCAACATTAGTATAAAAATCTCACAGGAAAACTAACTTTTTAAATTATGTACTTAATATGTGCATGCAAACATGTAATACTCCAAAGAGAAATAAACTTTTTAAAAATTCAACTTTATATTAAAGGTTTTTCTTACTTGATCTCTTCACTTTTAACTACCAGCATCTTGCCTGTAATTGTGGTTTGGTGTCCACAAAGTCTAAACACCTACATACAATACCTGGAGCGGTGTTCCTGACTCTGGACTTAATCTAGCTAATAAAAAGGGCTAATTGAATATAAATAAAATCATAATATGGAATGAGAATTATATGTGTTTTTCTTCTTTCCAGTTTATTATATATTACTATATCATATATATTAAACCACAAATAATATATTTACTACATGTTTCTTGAAGGCAGAGGATGTGTCTTGTTACCACCTAAGATAGGGCTTTGAAAAATATTGATTAACTAAACCAACTTAAGAATATGTGGGCTTCTAATATTAACTCCTCACCAAGGAACATATTTACACTCTTATCCACCTGTTCTGGGGCAGTGTATTTTCCTTCTTCTTGTGTTCATTAATTTCTATTGATCCTCCAGTGAGTGGTTCACACTGCTCTTATCTCACACTATTCAGTGCTAGGTTATTGATTCCCTGCATCAAGATCCTTATAACTATTTGCAGAAAATTCTAAGTCTTTGCTGATGTGCTTTTTCAAAGTTTGTCTCAAGTACAGAACCATTATCGATTACATAGTGAGGGAGGTTCTGTTATTCTCCGGTATGCTCTATGCCAAAGTTTGTTTTCTTGGTTTGTTTTCTGTAGCTGCAAGTCAATACCCATGATAGGATCAAGGTTGAAACAAGGAAAGGGAAATGGGGATTTTAAAAAAGAAGAAGAAGAAGAGAAGGAGGAGGAGGAGGAGGAAGAAGAGGAGGAGGAGGAAAAGAAAGTAGAGAAGTGAATAGTATGGATAAATATTGCCTTATAAAAATTTTTACATTTAGGACCATAGTAATAATAATAATTTTAAAAAGTTTCTGAAAGCTATTGTCTACCACTACTCTCCATCAATAACTGATAGCCAGAATGACTTCTTTTAATATTTGCATGACCCCATAACTTTGGCTTCCTTAATTTGAGTTTATTGAGCTAGTGCCCAGATTTCCCTCAATTCTTTGCTCTTTGCCGTAATGGCAAATACATTTGTACCTTTGTACAAAAATGACTTCCAGAATATGGCCACTTTGAGAATTATTTCCTGAGTTGTAGAGAACACCAAGCTCTAGAAGCTCAGGCATTTTGCTGTGTAGTTCTTAATAGATGAGCGACACTAGCTCTGGACAGGTGACAGAATAAATAAATTGTGTTAGGCTCTGTCCCTGCCCTTGGGAACAAGCCAGGCTAGCATCCACTTGCTGTCAGTTGAACTCAGGTGTCTGAGCACTTGCAGCATCTTGTAAAACTGAGAGGTCCCTACTGATAAGATGATCGATTCAGCATTATATGCCTAAACTTTATAAGCTACATTTTATTAAATTTAGTCTATCTCTGCTAGAACTAAATACAAGGTTTTCCTGAGCTCCCAACAAGAAAAAGATTCCAAATCAGTTGCACATGACTAGCCTATGTATTATAACTTCTTAAAGATGTGACGCTGAAGTCATCAGAACCTGGGCTTTGTAATAACTGAGATGTTAAGCATTTGAGCTCACAAACAGAGTATGCACTTCTGAAGACAAAAAAGACACATATTTCTGTTTGATAGTTGCAGGGCTGGGGGGATAGACAATTCTCATCAACCCAGATCTATGGAACAATGTTGTTTCTTAAATATTTTGAAAATAAAAATAATAATAATACTTGTTTTTTCTGACAAAAATGTTTAATTAAATGAGACAAAAAGATTCAAATAAACGATTGATGTCACCTCTCTGTGATGAAATAGAGGCTGAGCATTTCTCTAGCTCCATGTCTATTCAGGATTCTCTGCTCCTTATTGCTAACTGTTACATTCATCAATTAAAAATAAATGTTCAAAGCACCTATATGTGGCTCTGTATCTGCCTTCAAGGGACTTGCTCTCTAGTATGGGCATAGGTATTAAATAAGCAAACTATATATATTATATATATATATATATATATATATATATATATAATTAAATAATATAATATATATAATATGTATATAATAATATAAATTAATTCATGATGGATTATATTTAACCTGAGATCTGAATGATAAGAAGAAGCCATCTATATGAAGGTGGAGGGGAAGTTTTGGGGCAGAGAAGCTGTCCAGGCAAGGAAGAATTTCGCTGGCTAAAGGAACTGAAGGAGACACTGCATGAATGGCTGGGACACAGAGAGCAATATGGAGGGTGGGTGGAGAGGAAACTGGAGGCGGTAATACAGGGCCTGACAGCCTTTGGTAGAAAATTTGAATGTTATTCTAAATGCAATGGGAAGCCATTAAAGGGCTTTTAGAGAAAATAGAAACTAATAAGATTGAAATTTTTTAAAGCCCACTTTCAATGTGGGGTGGTGAATGGTTTGGAGGTGGGGACAGATGACTAAGAAAGACCACAGAGAAACCAGTTAGAGGGCAATTTTAGTTTCTAGATGAGAGATGATGATGACTGGGACTAGAGCTATGGTTGAAGAAATAGGCAGATGACTTTGATAGTAAACTGACTGGACTTTGTGGTGGATTATATTTCAGAAAAGAAGAAGAGAGAGGGATCAAGAATGAACTCAAAGATTCTGATTTCAGTGTGTTGGTGGCTAATGTCAGTGTTTATTATAATAAGAAAGCCTAGGGGAAGAAAGATTGGGGAAGAAAATCAAGAACTTTCTTTGGAACAGGCTAACTTGAGATGCCTAAGGAACTTTGAGCGAACTTCAAAAGTAGGCAGTTAGAGAGCAGGAAAAAAACTCTGAAAGGACCTCTGCTGTGATCATGCTGAAGTTCCTGCTTTCCTGGATATCTTTCTGGAGCCCCAGCTGCACCCCTATGGAGAGATGTGGTCAGCATAAGAAAACATGATGTTTTATTTAATCAAATCACATACACTCTGTTGCATTTGGCTTGGCAACTCCAAGGTGAACTGCTGCCAAGTCAAATTTTTATCCAGATAATGAGATGTGTCTATTGCTACCACATCTGCTTCCTGCTTTGTTGTAAACAGAAAAGTTACCACAAGGTAGTAGAACAATAGACAATATCAAGAATGGGAAGCAGCTGGTATCGGTTGCTCCAATAGTGAGAACACTGATATGGGAAAAGATATTAAAAACCAAAAAGTCAGAGGACAAAGATGTAAGATAAGTGTTGACCTCCCCATTTTCAAAGGGATATCAGTGGTCGGCATTAAGAAGAAAACAGGAGTTTCAAGGCTTTGTGATTAATTAGAGGTCTAAGCAATCAAGGGCAGTGCCACCTGATGTACTTCCTCAGTGAGTCAACTCCCCTGACATTTATTTGTTAATATCCAGAGACATTTGTACTAGTCTCCCCAAAGCACAACACATCTGTCTTCAGTGGGGGCAATAAAGCATGTGTATAACTGATCAAAAAGGAGCTACTTGGTGGTTTCAAGCCTGTATTTGACTTATAGCTGAGTAGAAATATTCAATACATTCCACTTAACTGTTGCCATGACCCTATATGGGTCATTTTCATTTTACATATAAATAAATTGAGGCTCAGAGATGTTGAGAAATGTGTCCAAGATTATATATATATAATGAAGAGCAGAGGTGCAGTTTAATTAGGATAGATCCGATTTTCCTACCTCAATGTTACTAATGAGAATGTCTCAAATAAATGGACTGAGAAGAAAATTGAAGAATAAGTAAATCATTAATCAATGAATTTCATGTGGTTTCTCACTTTAGTAGCCATTTATACAATTTTGTTTTAATATTAATAATTTCTACATTCCACTCACTAAAAATATACTATAAATATTATTAAAAATTTCACAGAGGCCAAATATGCAGAAAAATATTTTGTCCAATGTACAAAATACAAAGGTAAAGAAAATATATAAATAAAAAATGTCTTTTAAATTAGGTGATAACATGCTTCTTTGACATCTACACTGAAAATTAAAATGCATACATTGCTTATTTAACCATTTTCAAATAAATATTTTATTTTATGAAGATGGAAGTGAAGAAATTTCAAGATGATACCCCCAAGCAGTTTATATTTCAGTCCAATTGGTCTATTTACCATCTTATATAAACTTATATTGTACTCTGATGTTTTTGCTTTGGCTCAAGCTAGTTCTTGACCATATTATGTCCAGTCTCCTTTACTCTATAACTCCCAAATTTTACCCATCCACAATGCCACTCAAGTGCAACTTTTTGCATGAACATTTTTACCAATAACATAAGCAAACATTTCTATTATGCTTTCTGCCTTTCTGTAACACCTTATATATCTTGACTGTCCCATCAAATTTGAAAGCCTCTTGAGAGCAGAAGCTGTATTTTATGCATCTTTGCATTCCTTCCCTTTTTCCCAAATGCTAGGCATGCTTCACTTTAGAGGGAATTCAAAGAGTTCATCATATGAAATCATCTCATAAGAGCTTGAAACACTATAAAACTAGAATAGGAAGCAGAATTTTTCCAGAAATTTCTCAAATTCTCATTGAAACTAGTATCGTTGCTCTCCTGTAGAAGTAAAATAACCTCAAGTCTCCAAAATTATCCCAACCTAATTTTAAGTTGCTCTATCAATATTTCCTAGATATGTAAATTTTCATCAAGAACTCAGAGAATCATCTTGAGGTTTATAGAAAAACTTATGAAGAAATAACCAGAGTAGAGAAGGCATCCACTCTCCACTGTTTATCCTAAGGACTATTCCTATTTCCTTTTAAGGAAAAAGATCAAAGTCAAAATAAATTAACAGATTGTCCACTAAAATAAAGACATGAAACAGTAAAAGATAATGGCTAGAACAACAACACTTTAACTTAATAAACGAAAGCACCAATAATCTGACAAAATTATTTGTGTGAATTAGGAATCATTAAATAAAATAGACCACATCCTGGGTGGCAAATGAAACTTAAAACAGAATTTATTCATGAGAGAGATTCATAGGTGAATATCCTTGAAGGCTAACATCCTTGGTCAGGAAGGAACCAGGAGCAGAGTCCTGACCCTAGAGATTTGTAAATCTAATGATAACACTCCCAGAATTGGTGAGCACCCTGGGACTTCATGCATGACATGGTCAGTGGAGAGGAAAACTAAGTAGAAAATAATAATGGGAAGAAGTCAAGGCATTTAGGATAATAGTAACCTCCAACGTGCACTGAGCACTTACTATGTACCATACATTGGGCTAACATCTCTATTTGCATCATTTCATTTAACTTCCACAACTTCACAAAGGAGGCCCTATTTTAATTCCTCTTTTATGATTAAGGAGCATCAGGTTTAGAGAGAGGTTATGAGGCTCTAACAAGGTCAGCATCTTACTAGATGCTTACCTCTTACTAGTGGTGGCACCTCAACTAACCCAACAATAGGTTTGTTGCACAATGAAGCTGACTTGCAATTAAAATCATTATGTCCAGTCCGGATCAATTATGGTGGCAAATATGTTAGTTTCTCACAGGAGGAGTACTCACAGTGCAGCAGGGTGAGGATGGTATCAGGGTCTTAGAGGGTCTGTCTGGTATGTAATCCAGTTTCCTGGTAGTACAAGTACTAAATGAGTTTCCAGGAGCAAATTTTGTAGCCTAAGGTTCCTAGGTAGGTTAAATTTCTAGCAAGGAACTAGAGTGTGGAGCAGAAGTGTTTTTGTCCCATGCCTCATGCCCACCTACAATTTTAGGTGTAACTGAGATGATCAATCCCAGGCCTGCTGCCAGCATCCCACTTCACGTGCTCACTGTGTCTCTCCACTTTGCTGCCTCAGAGCTTTCCTGAAGCCACAGGAGCTCACTCAGCCTGCTTAGGGCAGCCCAGAAGTACCCAGAAGTACAGAGAGAAATTGTCCCCAGGGACGGTCCTCAATTGATTGGCATGGAGGTTGCCGCAGTATTGCCGCACTACCCTTGGGGGTCACTGGAAACCACAAGATCACCCCCATGCCAAAATAAAGCACAAAAATGTAAGGAATGTTGCACTAAATAGACTATGAAAAGGACATTTGTTTACAGTATGAGAACAGAAACAAGAATTGCATAGCTGCAACTTCAGCTGGTAATGTGCACATAAGGTGACTCAACTTTTTGCCACACTGCACATATCCGTGAATGACTACAAAAGTGCTGCAGGTATTGATTTGAAGAGTTACAAAAACATTTTAGCAAGTAGGCAAATCCATGAATATAAAACCGTGAGAGATTCGATTGCATTTATTTGTGCATGTATTATCTATCTCATCTTCCTGATATTTAGGGTCTAAATAGAAGAAACATTTTCTGGATTTTTTATTTTTTTATTTTTTAGGAATCTAATGTAAGCCACAAATGTGAGCTATGTGTTAGCCATATTTTAAAAAATGAAAATTAATTTTCATAATGTATTAACTTACTATAATATATCTGAAGTATTATTTCAATATAAAAATATTATTTGACATTTTATACTTTTGTTTATTTGCTCTAAATTTTTGAAATTCAGCCTATAGTTTATAATTACAGCACACTTCAATTTGGACTAGCCACATTGAAAGTTACCACATGTGGTCAGTGGCACCCATATTAGACAGCTAAAGTCTAGAACAAAGACTGATACATAATAAGCCCCCAATAAATATTGTTGTGTGAATTCATTGTTTTATTTATTGCTACATCCAAGACACTGTGCCAAGAAGCTTATATACTTTAGATCACTTAACTCACACAACCATTTGTTATATATTGTTATCCTCTTTTTATAATGCAGTAACTGAGATGCACTAACTTGCCTACAATCACAAAAACAATTTCAAAACAAGGACTTAAGTACCCAACCCTCTGACCATATCTAATATCTCAAATATGTCTTCGTTAAAAGATACTAATAGAGTTTTACTTAAAATATCTGTTAGATATTTGTCAAAAGATTTTGATACTGGAAAAAACAACATGATTCTGAATGCATTTCAGGTGTGGCCAGATACAGTGTGGATGCTTTACTTTTTAAGAACCAGATAATGCTAATTAATACAGTTACTGTATGCCTGAGTGATTAAGCACACTATCACCCAAGAGCAGGTCTATTGGCTGTCCTCGTGACATGCCAGGGCTGGTTGAAAAGGGCTGGCTGGGCTTTGGAGCATAAAGAATCAAGCACCTTCTAGTGTTATTGACAATCTGAGAGGCTTGGCACTATTGCTGGCAGCAACATCAAAAAAGGCATTGTTTTTTTTTTTCAAAACCACATGGCTGCCTTCATTTCCCTCTTGTGTAAAAGAACTTATGCTATTTTGTCTTACTAAGACACAAACATCACTGCATTTTTACACAAACTTATGCCATAAAAAATACTGCATGACATCTACTGAATGGGAAAACATAATAAGCAGTTCATAATATATACCTTCTTATGATTCTAAAAAGAACTTAAGGTGGGTGGGTGGCATAATCAATTAATAAGAAAAACCCATGACTGATTAACACAAACAATTTACATTTTTCTCATCAAATTCTGCTCATAAAAAATCTGCAAGATTACTAGAGGTAATTTGCTAGAGAGCAAAAAAGAGAGACAAGAGAAGGTAAATCAGCCAGAGAAGTTGTAGACTAATAAAGCGCATTTTGATTCTGTGAAAATTGAAGAGCCCTCTGCATCAGACAAAAATTGCAAATCATGTTTTCAATACTCCTGAAGCCAGACTCTGATTACAGCTAATGTTGCACCATCGTATCCTATCCCCTCAGCTTGCAGTGTGTTACTCACACGTCGTATAGAAAGTTACCAGGACACGCCAGTCTATGGAGAGGGCACCGGTAGCAGGCCTCTGTGATGTGGGCCACTATTGACCTATAAATGTGCTCCCTGCATCATATTTTCCTACAGTTATAGAGCTTTTAATTAGAAGAATATTCAGCACTTTTTTTTTCTAATCCATCTGTTGTCTCTAAGGTTTTTGTTGTTGATGTTGTTCTTTAGTCTCTGAATATGGAATTCTTGAAAAATAAACCATACATGTCCATTATCATATATTATTACAGAGTAACTAGAGCTGAACCACATATTTCCATTAGGGTTTAAAATATTCTAACATGGTGAGAAAAAAAATGCCTGCAACTTCTGCAAGAGGGTTATGATGCTTGAGGGAGATGCAAAAGAAGCAAATGACTAGGGTTGTTTCTGTCTCAATGCAAATGTGAGAAATGTGTAATTAGAGGTGGTGGTGCTGAGAAAAAAAACTATCCAATATCAATTGCATTTTGAGTCTATTGGTTTTAAAAGTCTTGAGTATCACACTGAAAAATAAATCTCATGAAAGTTGTTTTAAAAATTAAAGTGTGTATTAGGTACCAAAGTCAAAGCCATAATGTGACCTGTAGTCCAACTGACAATTTTAGTCAGGCGACAAAAAGTAAAAAGGAGTCCCAACAAAAGGAAGAAGATTGTTCCTCCAAAGATCAGACAGTGGAAATAAAAAGGACAGGCTAGCATGAGCCCGAGGCGACAGGGATGGTGAAAGAAAAAATGCAGCTTTAAGAGGAGCAGCTCTTAACTCTGCAGCAGCTTTGGCTAGAGTGACTTGCTAAATTAGCTACTCCATAGAAAGCCCAAACTGTATTCCTTAATAGAAAATGATGTCGGTGATATCATTCACTTGGTAATAGGTGTTCTGATAGTCCTCACCTCATAAAACCTTCTATATCTTCCCTAAATCCTCTCTGCCAAAGTTATCATGATCACTGTGATAGTCAATTTTGTGTATCAACCTCACTGAGCAATGAAATGCCCAGATAGCTGGTTAAACATTATTCCTTGATGTGTCTGTGAGAGTGTCATCAAAAGACATCATCATTTGAATCCACTGACTGACTAAAATTTTCACTCACAAAGCAGATGGGCATCATCCAATCTGTTGAGGGCCTGAATAGAACAAAAAGACAAAAGAAAGGTGAATTTGCTCTCTCTGCTTGAGTCAGGACACCCATCTTCATTCACCCTTGGATATCTGTGCTCCTGGTTCTCCAGCTTCCAGTCTCAGACCAGGACTTCCATCACCATTTTAGGCCTTCAGATGTGAATTAAATAATATCACTGGCTTTTCTAGTTCCCCAGCTTGCAGACAGCAGATTGTGGGACTTGGCTTCTGTTGGCTCATGTAGTTATGGAGGCTAAGTCCCACAATGTGTATGTATGTGTATATATAGATATAGCTATCTATCTATCTATCTGTATATATACATCCTATTGGTTCTTTCCCTGGAACCATGACTAATACAGCATTACGCACATAGTTGAGATTTAAGAAGCTATGTTGTGACTATACAATATAGTTCCTCCATGGAAAGATTTCCATTCATTTATTCATTCTCTCACTCCTTTACTGAACACATATTTATTGAAATGTCTACTATGTGCCAGGCACTGTTCTAGAGTCAGACATGTCATAATCTATACATCTAACAAAGCTCTTGACATCCTGGAACTTTATTTCTAGTTGGGGAAGATATATATAAAATAAAACAACATGTAAATAAAACAATTTCAGACATTAAAAAAGCAAGGTAAAAAGTAAAGAGTTAGAGCCAGATGGTGAAGGCTTGGGTGAAGTCCAAACTGGCTAACATTATTTTGCATTGTCTGGAATCTGCTGTAGCATGGATTAGGTCTCATCTAACATAACTGGTATGTGAAAATCCTGATGTCTGTGCCAAGCCTGAAAAAAGCTGACACAAAGTAGCAGTAAGGTTCAGGGAAAAACCAACATATGAAAGTATTGTAAAGGAGAAGGGAAATGCATAGTAAGGGACCAGAGGGCGAGTGCAGTGGTTGTTTTCTAAGTGGTCAGGGAAGTTTTCTTGAATATTAATACTTGAGTAGAAGCCTCATAGTGCAAAAACCTGGAGGAAAAGTGTTATAAACAGAGGGAAGAATCTGAGCCCAGATAGAGTTTCAAGCAGTGTGTTTTTATATTGTGAACAAGGTCAATCAGTCATAAGAGATGAGGTCAAAAGTTTGGAAGATGCAGATCGCATAAGATCTTGTAGACCATGGTAAAAAGTTTGGGAGTTATTTTAAATACAGTAGAATGTCATTGGAGGTCATTAAACTGGGAGTAAGTTGACATGATTTAAAATTATTAAACTCTTAAGAGGAAAACAGCACAAAAGGAGCATATAATCAACAATTAGTTCTGTTTCAGGTTGACAAAGGTCCTGTAAGGAGAAAAAATTTAAATAAGGAGAAGGCAGGTTACATAAAAACAACAATAGAAAAGATTCAGGTCAAGTGAAAGAACAATATTATGGAACAGACATACTTATGCAGAAATGCGTAGTGCTCAGGGAAAATAATGGACTATCAACATGTTACAGCCTACTGAGTCTGGTCAAACCTACTGACCATTGCTCACTCTTGTTATTTTAAATGGGAAGAAGTGACACCTCCAGAAGAGACTAGAAAAACATCTTAATAACTATGATACCTTTGGGTCAGAAACTGAAATATTTAAATAAAAAGTTTGTTTTCTCTTACCCTCTGTAGCAGCCATACTGATATTTCCTTTGAGTTTCTTTCAAGAAAGCCTGCTATAAGTTTCTCTCCTGACACCATGCCTTCAGGGTCCACTGCAGAGGCACACTCAACCCAAACAACTGACAGCCATTGACACAAATAGTAGGGGCACTGGGGCTTGGCAATTTCTACCCACGTGGAAGTTCTCTATTGAGCAATCTTGCTGGGATGGCCAAGGTACACTCAGATACACACCTCAGTCTGAACCTCTTTCTATCCAATCCTTCATCCTTCACCTCTCCTTTCACATGATTCAGACCTGAATTGCCATTCAAAGCAACTAATCCTGCTCCCTCTCCTCTTTATCTTCTTCGAGGCATTGCCTCCAATAAATCTCTTGCATACCTAACTGTCTTGTATCTACTTCCCAAAGGACCTGAACTGATACATAAACTGACAAGTTTCTACTGAAAGCTAAAAATAGAAGAGAGAAAAACATGTTTCCTGTGAGCAGAAATGTGACCTCATGCTTACGAGCCCGCATGTCCTGCCTTCAGCACCAGAACTGTGTTCTCCCTGACACACTTATCCACACTAATAGGACAAAGGCACAAAATCAACTGTACTATGAGATACAATATATTTCAGAAAATGTATTCTATGCATTCGGAGAGATAAGAGAAGGCAGAGCCTCTTATGGAAAGAAGAAAGAATCCACAGGGAAAGAAAGACTTTGATGAAAAAGGAACTAAATAAAATGAGAAAATAATACTAAAATCCTTGAATACAACAGCAAATTTTAAATCAGCACTGGTGACAATCAGAAAATAATGTTAAATATGGATAACTGAATAAGTGATGCTAAGAATCAAGTTAATAGAGAAAATAAGAGAAAAATAATAGAGATATAGAAGGCCAACCTATAAATTTTTGGTGTTACTGAAGAACAAATGGAAATGTAACAATAATAAATAGAGAAAACTTTTGCTCAACTGAACAAAAACATGAGAAGATACAGTGAAAAATTTCATTGTGTTTCATGAAAAATTAATTTTAAAATGGATATATTATGATTTTAATTACAAGGATAAAGGGAAAAAGTTAACAATTATTTAAACCAGGAGAGAAATATGTCTACCTACACAGGCACAAAAATCAGCTGAATTCAGCCTATTTATTTGCAACATTAAATATGATGAGGAAATTTTGTACTTATCTTAGTCATTCCACATTATCTTTCCCACTTACTTTTCTCAGTTGATAGCCTGCTGGTCATATTCAAATGAGTGTAATGCCTAATCTTCCACACTGAGATTACCAACCAAAACCATTTGGATTCCCCCTAATCCCCAGTGTCCCTTAGAATTCTTACTACAAGAACTAGAAGACCACTCAGCCTCCCCCAGGCAACTGCATGACCCTGTAGCCCCTGGGCACCCTTGTTTCTGCCAAAGGTCACTGTCAGGCCGTTAACTGCTTCTGTAACCCCAAACAGACTAAAATTAAAAAATATATATATATCTATATATATATATACATATATAGATATATATATATATGTATATATAGAGAGAGAGAGACTAGAATTAAATAGTACCCTATTTCCTATACAAAAAAAAGATTAATAGATTAATATATTTAGTAGATCTTTGAATTTAAAAGGATGACCTAAGAAGAAAATGAAATAATAAAAAAATTTATGTAGTAGCTAATTGTCATATAAAATATAATCACTCTTACTAGTAATTAAATGAACCAATAAACATATCAAGTGTTTTTGTCTTTTTTAACTATGGAAAAGAATATGTTATATATTCTCAAAATTGCTTTTGAAAGTGGATTTTGAGGCAAAATTTTTTAAAATAATTTAGTTTTATTCATCAACATTTTCTGAAATAATTTTACTCCATATCATCACACCTAATGAAATAAAGTGAAGTACAAGCCAATATTTAGGCATAAAGATATTCATTATTGAGTTGTCACAGTAAAAAGAAAAAAAAAAGAAAATGGAAGCAATGTCAACATCCAAAATAAAGAAAACTTTAAGCAAATGATTATTCGAATTATAATGGAATAGTGTGCAGCCTTTAAAATACTGTTTATAACAAATTTAAATAACAAGGAAATGCTTTAATATTATAACATGATATTAAGAAAGACAGCAGGACAAAAAGTGACTTAGCTACCAATGTATGTGTAGATATGTTGTTTGCTTATGCATACACACATGCATTTTATCAGTGATCATTAGTCTTAACTATAGAAAAAATAGACACAGCAGACTTTCTTCTCTCCAAATCTTCATTTTTCTGTACCCTCAAATTATATTAAAAGAAGAATGTGCTCATTGAAGATTTTTAAATTTCCACTTACTTATTTCATGAAAATCTTGGATATTTCTAAAAGAATAATGCCAGAGAGTGCTTATAAATTACAGTTGTAGACTGACAACCTGTAGTTAAATAGGGACTACAGCTCCATTTTTGTTTGGCTCATGGTGTTTTTGTAAATTCATTTGTTGTCGTCATTGAAATGTAGGGAATTTCATACAAAAATCCAGACATCTGGCCTGCTAGAAAAGTGGAGATCTCATAATACGGGGCCCAGCTCCCATGGGGTAGCGATGGCTGGAGCTGAGCAGCAGGTCGTCCTTTCAGGTGAAGCCTGAGCTTGTCTCACTCAGCCTGCTTCCCCCACTCACATTACTTGCCCTGATCCTCATAAACATTTCACTTGGCTAGGCATACTTTGGAGATGTAAAGTTTTATTAATAGTGCAGTATTCTACATAGTGAATAACACGTCCCAGCCCAAGAGCAGGAGATCAGCTGTTTGGCAGCCTGGAGTGGAACACAATGCCCGCAAGTACTCTGAGATAGAGCAGGTGCGCTCTTCCCACTTCAGGACTTCCAAGCTGCTCTGCCTTCTGTCTTTCCTCTCCATAGTCTGAGTTTGTTCCACATCATCAATATAGCCAGTTTTAAACTGTGCCTCAGTCACTACTGTCATGGCTGGATTCTGCCACTCTTCTAACTCTTTACTTTCCCTATTTTCTATTTCTTATTTCCAATTACTTCTGAAATGCTTTTTAATTTTTGTGTAAATAGACTTTTATGTATTTATATATTTATATTTGTATATGAGAAGACTTTTATAAATCTCTCCAGCCCACTAAAACATTTTTCCTTTATACTAAACTGTCCAATTACAGTTGATTTATTCATTCATTCAACACATAATAACATTTTAGTGTTAGGAAATAGCAGTGAACGGATAGAGAAACCTCTACAGCCCCCCAATTCTGGTGCAGTTCTATTTTATTGAGAGAAAGACAACTAAGAAGGGCACAAGATCATTTCAGAGAGTGATACATGCTGTAAAAAAAATAATAAATAAAAATAAAACAACATCATATGATAAGGGCTAAAGCACTGTTTATATTCACTAGATAAGAAAGATCTCTCCGAGATAGTGACCTTTGAGCTGAATGACAAGAAGCAATAAGTCAGAAGTGGGAGAAGGGTATTTCAGGATGAGAGAAGAGCCAGTATGAAGGCAATAAAATGGGAAGATGCCTAGTAAGGCGGAGTAGAGAATGCTGAGGCAGGCAAGGCCAGTTCAGCTCAAGAAGGTAAAATTCTTGCGGGCACTGCTAAAGGATCTAGCTATTCTGCTACATGTGATGGGCAGCCACTGGAGAGTTTGCAAGGAAGCCAATTAGAGAGGCCACTTAGGAGTCTGTGTGTAATAGTTACAGTGGGTAATGATGGTGGTTTGGACCAGGGTACAAGTAATGAAATTCAGAAAGTTATCATTAGATTTTTTTTCTCAACTGTAGCCATTTTTCCCTGGATCCTCTGATGCTGTTCATTTGTTACCAAAAAGTGCATAATTAGTCTAGGAGTCAGGAAGTTATGGAAGGCTAGGTTTTGACTAGTTCATGTTTCACTGTACTTGAGGGAATAAATTACTGCATTTCCTTGATTCTAATATGTCATTAATTGAAGATGCACCATTATTTTATGTATTATTAAGAAACAAATGCTCCCAATTAAACAAAGACACGAGGCTTTCTTATTACATAAAAATTTTGTTCCACACTTATTAAGAGTCCTCTCAGCATTATTTGGACATGAATTTTTTTAAAGAGTTGTTTTTACTTTTCTGCGAATGCAATACAATTTCATTGTAAAGCTAAACCATATTGAATTCTTTCCAAAGAAATTTTAAACAGCAATTAAAACCAAAATTAGTGACACCAATAATACACATAACTCAACAGAAGTGGCCATGACAATACATAAAGCTATTTCTACGTTCTCATATTTAAAACCAGCGACAACCTGTCCTAACTGTCCCCTGGCCAACAACAGTTGGGAGATACTATCATTTGTAAAACACAGCCTGATTTTAGAGATGTTAAAATATAACTAAAACATAATTAAAATGTGCATCTTATAACTGATGATGTAAAAAAGTAATAAGAAATTTTTTTAGTGAAAATATAAATAGAGCTACAGTGGAGCCTCTTGATTTTCACTGCTCTGCTCTGCAATTTATCTTCCCAATAATCAGAAAACCTGCACGTACCACAAATTACACTCGCACACACAAACATATGCATCTCCATGTACACATATATTCATATAATTTAAAGGGTTCTAAAAATGTGAGGATAAATTGAAAAATCAATTTTTCTTCTTCCTCACTTAGTTTGATATTCAGTTGAGCCTCTAACTCAACACTTCACTCTACCATTTCTCTTTGCATATATCCTTTTTAAAGGTGTTCAGGCTCATCAGCTAAGTTCCCACTCTGTTACCAACTTCAGCATAGAGGACAGACGGCCCCAGTGCACAGTCTTGATGTTTCTCATCTTTCAGATCACTCTGTTGTGATATGTATAACAAAGTATATTCACTGGGCTAGAACTGATACCATTCTTTTCAGATCTCCACTTACTTTTGGAAAACAGGCTTCCTTAATTGCTAAAGACTTCAAAGTTTGCATGGGATTTAGGAGACCTGGGCAACAAAAATGCAACCCTCTCTACCACTAGAGAAGAGACATAGGACAGTATGTCTGGTCTGTGAACTCAGGGAGAAGGGTAACAGTGCAGGAGAAACATAGGAATTACTAAAAGAGAAATCACCAAAATTACAATGAAATTTTAACATTGTAGGATGGAAATCGAGAGGAAAAGATAATTTGAGGTGCTCATGTGACTTACCTTTACACTCCCTTCTTCTGGCTCCTACACAGTTTTCTCTGGGAATAAAAGAATTATGGTTAAAAAAAATTTTTTTAAACAATTCTATCACTTTGTCCCAAACAACACTTCTGTTTGTTTGTGTGTTTATTTAGGGAGGGTCTTTCTCTAAAAGAGATTTATAGGTAGTCACAAGAAACTCTACAGAGTCAGACTCAGTGCATCTGGGAACATTGATGTGTTCTGTGGGTTGAATTGTGTTCCCCTAAAAGATATGCCCAAGTTCTTACCCTCCATACCTACAACTATGATCTTACCTGGAAATCATCTTTGGCTCCTAATCCAATGACTGTTTTGTTTTAGTTCAGTTTGTTTTTTGTATTTTTTTTTTCATTTTTCTTTTTCCTCAGTATGCAAAACAGGTATCCAAGAGTAGAATGCATAAAAGAGCAGAATTTGGAAGAATTTTCATGCAATTAAATGTAATTAGTGAAGTGCATATATCTTTAAATGTATTTCAGTTGAAGCTAAATTATCTTTCTCAAGGCTAATATGCAAAGAATTCAGATATCCGATGAGAATGAGATGGATTGGATTAAATAGTTTCAGAAATCCCTTCCAATCTTATAAATTTATGCTTCTGTGAAATAGGATCCATAGATACAGTCTCTAAGTGTACCTGGGTTATTTTATTAAAAAGTACAAATGGAACCCTAGGTGTTTTTTTTTTTAACTTTTATCATATTTATTTTCAAACAATTAGACTTTAATATCCAGCCAATAGCATTTTTAATACTTTTCTACTCCTACACTTATAAAAATTTGATTATTTGCTTCTAGTAATGCAATTTTAATGGAGTTCTGCACTGTTCTGTTTTATTGTCAAACATGTTATGAGGTACTCACAAAGCACAAAGTACTTCAGGTTTATTTTAGAGAGGACACATTGAGGTCAGGAAGTAATCCATTTAATAAATGAAGCTATGCTGTAGTTTAACGACTTACAAACATGGCTTAGCAAGTATTAAGTGGAGCCGGGATTAGAATTTGTGTCTGCAGATCTACACAGTACAAGGATTCTTTGCTTGGAGAGGAGAAAGTTTGGTTTACCAACTTGCTAATTTCAAGGACTCATCAAAATGATAGTCTCAGGAAAGAAGAGTAAGAAATTTTAATTTACCAATTTTAAGAGAGCACATCTGGAGGATCCTGAAAGTAAACCTGTCACTTAGCAAAAAAATAAAATCAAGATGTTCTGAGAAATGATAAAATTTCATCTAACACAAACCAGAATAAAAGAATAAAAATGATGAATGTCCTAATTATCTTGAAATGGAGAAAATAGTGCATTGTACGAATATAATAAATTTAGGATACATTCTTAGTCTACATCCACATTTTATTACTTGGATAAATTGCGGCTTATATAACCACACATTGCTTGGTGGAGAGAAAATTATAAAATAGGTATAATGTAACTTGGAAGTTTTGACATTGAAGACTGGCTATAAATTGCAAATTATTGTTGGACTTTCTCTACAGGTTTCAGTTCCCATTTAACTGAGAAGGGACTCAAATCTTCTTTACCAAGACATGTTTGCAATTGAGCATATAAATAATTGTATGGTGCACAACAGTGCATAGTGCCTCATTGATGGGAAGGAGAAATAGGTGATAGGCAAAGCAGGACAATAGAAATAAAATACGTAAAAAGCCACTCACATGGTTAGGTTATACAGCAAAAATGTTGATTCATGAATCACATCCTGCAGATCTTTTTATTCAAACAAAAGTCCCCCTCACTATTTACTGATTCTAATTTTATTAAGTGCTGTCAATAGATAATCATTTCCCTACTGTAGACACCCCCTTGATGTGCTTATAACAGCCACCATGAAACAGCTATGATGTCACGCATACTTGTCAGCTAAGCCACAGCATACATTATCTGATTAGTACATTTCAAACAAGATTAAACCTTAGTAATTCAGCCAAAATAATTTATCACATGGAAACAATGCTGAGCATAAGAAAAGTGCTCTCATTACCTAACAGAGGTGTGGGCCCGCAGCAGCTACCATAGCTTTCTAGTAATAACCATAGTAAGGCTGATATCGCTGGGACATAAAAGGTTATTTTGTTGTCGTCATTTCCTAAGTGAGTTCCTTAGCTACTTATGATTCTCATAGGGCCACACAGTAAATCTTTGGGGTTGAAACGATAACTGATAAGACTGCTAAGTCATATTTGTGTTTATTTTAAAAGCAATTATAATGATTTATGCTTAGGAAGAAAATATAATAAAGGGAGACTCTCTGAATTCTTCATCCCTCACAACCATAAATTTTAATTGCTTGTTGTTATTTTGATTCCAAATACAATGAAAGAATCTACATTTTTTTCTCAAAGCTCAGTGTACATATTAAAATATTCTCTGAGGCAGATCTTTGTTCTGAATACACAATTCAATAATGCAATTCAGTCAAGGTCATTAGCTAACCATCAGCTCAGAGACAAGATTTTTAGTTGTCAATAATAGAGAGTCTTCTTATGTGAATATTAACTATATTATCTGTTTAAATTTTTATTTGGTTTCAAAATGATTTTTTTTAAATAAACCTCCCCTTTGCTTGAGCCATTTATATTTGATTAAGTAGAGAAATATGCTTTTTGTAATATGATTCATTTATTTAGAAAATATTATTGAGTAACTGCTATTTCTCAGAAATTGTTCTACTTAGAGTATTAGGTATGAAAATATAAGCACCCTTGAGATATAAGCACTCACAAGTCTAAATACAAGACAAATGAGAAATTCTAGAAAAGAGGCATGTATGTTGTCCTATATGAGCACAAAACTATAAAAAAAATAGAAGAGAAAGTGTTGACTATAGGCTGAAAAGATAGCTAATCACCTCCAAATCTCTCTTCAGAGCCCTATACTTGTGTTGCCACTATGGACATTCTATTCCAGGAACCCTCAGTGTTCACTGGTGTCTTATTTACCTTGGGGCTGTCGTAACAAAATATCATAGATTGGGTGGCTTAAACAACAGAAAATTCATTTCTTACAGTTCTGGAGGCTGGGAAGTCTAATTTTGAGGTGCTGGCAAAGTTGGTTTCATTCTGAGGCCTCTTCTCTTGGCTTATAGGCAGCTGTCTTTTTGCTGTATCCTCACATATTGGAGAATTAAGTCATGTGTCTTTCTTATTTTAAAGACACAAATCCCATTATGGGTCTTCTATACTCATAATCTTATCGAAATCTAATTATCTTTCAAATACCCTACCTCCTAATACCATCACATTGGGGATTAAGACTTCATTATATGAATTTAGGTAGAACACAAACATTCAGTCCATAACAATTGGTATAACACATGGGCATTAGAAGTTAGAAGGAAGAGGACAGCAAAAATATTGCTCTAAAATTAAAAAGTTGAAATATTTTTCTAACTCTTTAGAGATTAGAGAATTGATATCTGGAGTATTTGGGGCAAATTTAAAAGAGTAAGTGTATAAATAAATAATAAATAAGTGTATAAATGTCTACCTTTTAAAATTTTAAATAAAAAAACTAAAAAAACAAGTGGAAAAGTTTGAGATGTTAACTTAGGTACTTTGGAGGAATAAATCTGATTTTGAGGAAAAGTGATGTTAATCATTCAACAATAAAAATATTCACTATTTTAAGTCTTATGAATAATATAGTCATAAATACGACATGGTTTTTTAGTGCAGAGAACATATTATCTCATTTGCTTCTAACCATAGCACCCAACACAATATAAGTGATATATCACTTAAATGGTTGACTCAGCATTTCTGGTTTAAGATGTCTGGCTTTATCTTTCTTCCTTCAAAAAAATTACACTAATTTGACATAAGAAACAAGTGCTCAGCAATCCTGTCAATCCAGAAAATTTGTTATCAGCATACCAGAACAAAAAAGTGTTTCTTATGAAAATAAACTGACAGAAAAAGGCAATGGAGCTGAATTACAAAATAACATTAAGTTTAAAGGTAATGGGGCCTAGAAAAAGTGGTTTATGGTTCTTGTTGGCCATAGCAGTCTCCTCCTTCCAGAAACTAACTCTGAGTAAGTACCTTCCACAAGTTGAGTCTTTTGAAAATGGGAGCCTGTGGATGGAGAAGCAAAACAGTGTTCCAGGTGACCTAGTGCAGCCATAAAGAACACAAAGCCCCTGAGCATAGGAGATACATTCCCCAAAAAAAGCCAACCTGGCCATGTTATTGTCATATGCACAAACACACACAAGCACACATGCCAATGCACATACACAAGGAGTGAGGTTTCATCTTCTGAATTTGTATTCACTGCCAAGATGATGTAAACTTTCATTGAAACACAACTATTCTCCTCCTGCCAAGAGTAATCTAAAATATCAACTATAGACATAAGAGACAACGAATATTCAGCAACCATTTGAGAAAAGTCAACAACATGAAGGAAATCTAATAAAATTTATAAACATGCCCCAAGTAACCAAGGAGCATTTGAAAATGAGCACAACTAGTAACTTCTGAAAGATTCAAAAAGATAATTCATCCATTAAGAATGAGACTGCTAAGAGAAAGAAATTACTAAAACAATCACTAAGTGGGTTAACTAGAAAATGAAATGCAGCAGAAAATTATTCTTAGATATTGCCCTTGAATGCTATGTAAATAAATAAAGAAATAAAACCTAAATGATCAAAAGTATAAGAGAAGAGTAAGGAGACCGAGGCATGGAGTATAGATCTAAGAATTTCAATGTCCATCAACCAAATTTTTTTGTGCAGAGGGATAGTGAGGGTTAAGAGAAAGGGAAGAGAGGGCAAGGGAGGGGAGGGGAGGAGAGAGGAAGGGAGGAGAGGGGAGGAGAGAATAAGAAGTAAAAATAAAATAAAATAAAATAAAATAAAATAAAATAAAATAAAATAAAATAAAATAAAATAAAATGCCCTATTCTGCAAAAATAGTTTATAGTTTTAACAGTCCCAACAATTCTGGTCTATAAATTAAGTCGAGTTCATCCAAAATTTGTATAAAAGAATAAAGGACCAAGACAATTTGACAGATAAACAAAATAAGAGGGCTTGCCTTCTCAGACAGTAAAACATAATAAGCTGGAATAATTAAGACTGTGTTTTAAGACAGGGAAAGACAAGTGGTGCTATGAAGCCTAGTAGAAAGTCAAGAAACAGAGCGTTGTCTTTGGATAACCTAGGCACATAACTAAAGCAGTAACAATCAGTGAAAAAGGAATGGATTGCTCAATAAATGATTCTGGGACTATTGATTAACCAGGTGAGAACAGGATCCCTATCTCACTTATAAAGATAAAATCATTTCCGTGGGGTTAAAAACTTAAATGTGTAAATCAAAACTTTAAACTTATAAAAACAAATTCAGAAATATCTATCAAAGAGAATATAAAAATGGAAGGTCGTGGTTTGAGTGAAATTGGCTCCACCACTTTGGAGAGCAATCTGGCCATATCTACTTAATATGCATTAATGATAATTTGAATTGAAGGTGTGCATATTCTAAGACCCAGCAATTCTATGTCTAGATATTTACCTTAGAAAAGACAACACATATTCTCAAAAAGACATCACAGTGCTATTTAAATGGCAAAAAAATAAAAAACAAAATAAATAAAATGAAAATTGAAAACATAAACATCAGTCAACAGCAGAATGAAGAAATTGTGGTATATTCATAAGTTACATAATGTAATCAGTGAAATACTACATACTAAGTATAAAAACAAATCAGAGCTACTTGTATTAATATAAATAAATCTCAAATAAAAGCAAGCTGCAAAATTATATATATATATATAGTATAATACTATCTGCTTGAAGTATAAAAAAGTACTATATGTCCTATTTACA
This sequence comes from Cynopterus sphinx, assembly GCA_030015415.1. NCBI lineage: Eukaryota > Metazoa > Chordata > Mammalia > Chiroptera > Pteropodidae > Cynopterus > Cynopterus sphinx. The sequence goes on along the minus strand of CM057382.1, from coordinate 116,271,514 downwards.
TGTATGAGTATTCAAAATATGTAAAATTACATGAAAATAATGAGTCCCACTTCACGGTGGTGGTAGTAGTGAAGAAAGTAAAGTATTAGGATCAGGATGGGGTACACAGAAGGCTTCAACTGTGCCTGAAGTTTATATATGTGTGTGTGTGTGTGTGTGTGTGTGTGTGTGTGTGTGTATAAAAATATGGCAAAATGTTAAGATTTAATAAAATGGGTGGATAATAATCCATTTGTTTTGTTATTTTTTTACACATTTTAGTATGTTTACAAAGTTTCATAAAGGTCAAACATTTTACGATTAATTCAACAAACATTAAACATATTTTAAAACAGTGAACAAATAAATCTGTAAAACTTATCATTAGTCTAAATAAGGGTTAATGCAAGATATTACAAAATTATTAATCCTCTGAAAAGTTTCAATGCCTTTTCAATGTCTCAAAGTTAATAAATGGCAGAACCAAAATTTAAACTGAACCTTTCACTGAGCGTCTCACTCCTCTGCTTAAAATACTAGAATAAAATAAAGAAGCTAATTTTGAATGTTGGGTTGGGTAGGCCTTCTTAAATAAGATATAATACCCAAAAGCCATCAAGGTGAACAGCACTATTAAACAACTAAAACAATTTTAGAACAACTAAAACTAAAATATAAATAAATACTGGGAGAAAATATTTGTAACATATGTCTTTTAAAAAGAATTAATATTCAGAAAATAAAGAGCTTCATCTCTGAAAGAAAAAGATGATGTAATAAAAAATAAAGGAAATGAAGAAGCAGTTGATGAAAAAAAGAAATACAAAGGGTCAAAAAAATGTATGAGAAAATGCTCCGAAATAAAACAACATTAGATAAAAAAATTCAAACTGCCCCTCACATGCACTGCTGGTCAGAGTATGAAAAACACTTCCCTGCATTATTGTTGGGACTGAAACTGAATGGCAATTTGGTAGGGTCTTTCAAAACTAAAACTACACATGTTTTGTGTAGTTCAAGAACAGTTTTCCCACAAAAATGCAAATGCAAAGCTATATTATTGTTTGAAAAAAAGAAAAATTAAAGTATCAAAAAACCATTAATAGGGAAATGGTTAGAGAGTATTCACTTTATGTAATATAATGCAAATATACCATATATTATATATACATAATTACATATAAAAAACATGTATTATATATGAAATCATGAGCTGTATACATGTATACTGAAATAGAAAGGTCATCAAGGAAAAAGCAAGTAAAGTGAAAAAAGCACATCAAAGAATAATTTATTTAGGCTAATTCTATTAACTTTAAAACAGAAAATTAACAAAATTCAATTAGATTATATATGTATATGTTTTATATATCATCTATGTTGTGTGTGTATGTATTTTATATATAATATATATCATTACAACATGTTACACATACATATGGATATCTATAAATGTTTTCTGGGAAGCATACCGAACTCTCACTACCACAGATGACCTGATTGAGATGGGTAAAAGAACAAATAGCAGAAGAAAATTTAACATTTTACTCTGTGGGCTTCTATTTTTCAAAGTCAATGTATGACTTTGATTTACTTTACAACTGAAAATTATAAAACATTCTAAATATAAATTTTATGCTTTTGTTATAATAAATAAATGCATGCTGTTATGGATTGAATTGTGTTCCTCAAAATTCACATTATGAAGTTCTAACCCTCAGCACCTCAGAATATAATTGTATTTGGAGATAAGGGTTTAAAGAGTTGATTAACTTAAAGTAAGGCCATTATGGTGGGGCCCTAATCCAATAAGACTAGTATTCTACAAGAAGAGGAAGAGATACCAGGGATGCACATGCACAGAGGAAAGACCATGGGAGGTCACAGAGAGAAGACAGCCATCTACAAGATAAGTTAAGAGGCCTTAGAAGAAATCAACCCTGCAGACACCTTGATCATGCATGGACTTCTAGCCTCCAGAACTGTAAGAAAATAAATTTCTGTTGTTTAAGCCACCCAGTCTATAGTGTTTTTATATGGCAGCCCTAGCAGACTAATTGTCATACTTAGGATTGCATTTGGCTTTACCTATGCAGTCATGAATGAACTTAATAGAAGATTAGTGGTCGAACAGTATGTGGGTTGGCCCTGTGACTATTATAGAATTCACTTTTTCTTACCTTGAATATAGTTATCTGAGCAAACAAATGCCTTCCATGGCAATATCAATAAACCCTAAACATAATTAAATATACCATTTAAGTGCACTACATAAATTATCTTATTTATTACTCACAATAACCTCTTGTAATAGAGGCAAAATTTATTCCCATTTTATAGACATGAACACTAAGCTAGGAGAGGTTAGTTGAAGTTGGGATTCAGACCCAGGCAGTCTGGCTCCAGGGTTTGCTATTGCAACCACTGCCCTCTGTAGCTTTATTTCTTTTCATCTCTTCTGTATTATCTCAGCTACCTTTGGAGCAGTGGGATATATATAAGATTAAATCAGTATTTTATGATAACACTTAAATCCTTAAGTTTAATAAACTCAAACAAAATTCAAAATGAACTGACCATGCATGATATTACTAATTTACACACTGTACCAGTACTAATTATTACTTTGAATAGACTACAGGTTATTGAGTTAAGACACTCTGTCAATTGTTATTTTGGTATTCTTTTCTTTTATTGACTACTCTGGCAGCCATACTTCATTCAGAGTGACAGTAAGTACTACCTTACTTATCTCTTTTGTTACAGAGCATCAATATTGATTCTTTTCCTAGCTCAACACTCTTAATATGATTGAATACTTACTGCTAGTCTTGACTAAAAGTATGATAAATGATGATAACATATCAAATTTTAGAAAGTCACAAATTTTGGAAAAGACAAAAATATGTTAGATTTAAAAGATAGTATTTTAAGTTTTTCTTTTCTTCCACTGAACTATAATCTGAGCATCAATTTACTGTCTCTTCCATTGTTATTCTCTTCTACTTTAATTGGGGGGAAAAAAAGAGTTTTATCAAGTATTTATTTCTGAATCATCCTTCTGCCAGCTAGCTGCTTACTCACATAATATGCTCATTACCTCTTTAGCTCTTTTGGGCTACAGATCATCTACTACCCTGAATCTTGAACTATAACAAGATCTCCTGCCTGGGCATCATTGGAGAGATACATATGAGATGTACCGCATGTTTAGTTACTGATATGTTCCTTTATTCTTCACATCACCATCAGAATATAGTTGTGAATCAGAATTTATTGAAGAATTAAGGTAAATACATTAAAATTGAATATAGAAAGGGAAAAGAATGAACTATGCATGTGCACTTTTTTAATAGTTCAAGAAATAAGCATCAGAAAGAATTGGTCTTTTACCTTTGGTCTTTGAGTGCCTAGTCATGCTTCTTGAGCCTCGGGTTCACATTTCATTACATAAATACCTCTCTATGTAACGCAAGTTAAATTATAGGTTTCATTCAAAAAATTTTTTTTCTTCCATTAATGTTGAGCAGGTTGATATTGTCAAAGAGAGAAGTTTGTAGTTTTCTAATTGAGTAATCTCTGTAGTCCACTCTTCCCTCTGAATTAATCTACTTTCCTAGTTTTACCATTACATAGAGGATTTCCTGTTGAAAATGGTAATGACAAATATTCAATTTATAATGTATGACATTTTAGGAGATTGATTAGAAATATGTATTTCAGAACAACTTATTTGCATGTTTAAGAGTCGAGGTTTTAAGCATATCATTTTTTACAATAAAGAATAAGATAATTCAGGATGGATGACAAGTTCTTCACAACTTGAAGATTCTTCTGATTGAACAAAATGGCCTAGTTAGCAGAGAGGAATATAAGTAAGCTCCATAAGGGCAGGAGTCATTCTTTTGCTGACTGATGTATTTTAAGTACCTAGGATAGGCCTGAGTTGATTAGCAATAAACACTTGTTGAATGATTTAATTAATTAATTAAAGGTCAATATTTTTCATTTCTATAGAGAGAACGAAATTGAAATAATTTGCAATTTAGTTGCCATACTAAAGAGTAAGTTCTCATTTTTAGAAGAATTACAAATCATATCATCTAGGTCTTGGGTCCTTCTGCCCTCATACACAATTAGGAACAGATATCAAAATGTGGGAGGTCATTTTTTGGATAAAAGTAGGAGAAATTATAAATTAGAAGGATTGAGCATCATTGTGGACTTGAGAAGTTGATTTGGGGGCTTTAAAATCCTTTATATCTTGTAATTTGGGTGTTTTTAATTCAACATTCACTAAATAATTATTGAATACTGACTGTGTCCCAAGCACAATTTTAGGCACTGAAAATATAGCAGTGATTAACACAGGTGAAAATTCTTCTCCCATTCAATTGGGGTAGGGGCGAGGGAGATAGATAAGTAAAAGCAAAGAATATAAAGATTGATTAATTGATTGATTGGCTGATTTCAAATGGTAACATATGGCAGAAAGTTAGTTTTAAATGAAATAGGCTGATATGCTGGCGTGTGACAGGTGAGAGGCATGCACATATTAGAAAGGGAAGTCAGGTAGTACTTCTTGAGATAAAGGAGGAGCCAAGATCTAGATGATGGGATGGAGTCAAGAGTAAGAAGATATGAAAAATGTTTTCTGTGCAGAGGGAGAGTAACTGAAAAGGCTCCTAGACAGAAATAATCTTGGCAGGTTCAAGGATCAGACCTTATGCCAGCATAACCAGGGGATAGCAAGCCAGGAGGAATGAAGTAATGGGGGATAAGGTCAGAAAGGAAGGGCATGCAGCCATGGAAGTGCATTTCTAGTTCACTGGGAAGCTATCGAACATTTTAAAGCAGGAAAGTAACAGTCTGGCATTTCTAAGAGGATCATATTAATTGTTATTTTTTTTTTTTCTGTTGGTGCTGTATCTTTTGCCTTTACTTCTAGAAAAATAAAGAGAGTAGGCCAAGGTCTAGGAGAAAAGAAGAGCTAAAAAAGGATACTTAATTTAGAATTCTAAACTACTCCTAAGACATACTGATTCAGGGGGTCTCGAGTGGAACCAGGAGTTTGAAGTTTGAACAATTACCTTGGATAATTCAGATGTAAGTGGCCTACAGATCACTTTGGTGCAGTGAACATTTCGAGTCAAAGAGAAAAGAGTTAAGTTTTTAGGTTAACTAACCAAGTTCACCATTAGAGGAACACAGCAGGAGTTTGGTCAAGGTACTCTTTCCAGAAAACAACTGGACCCTTGAAAAGAATTGTATCCCTAATGCAAGTTTTCAGATCTTCCTTTAAAAGGAAGAGACAGAGACAGAGACAGTGAGACAGAGTGTACCAATATGCTCCACAGTGACCTGATGCTTTAAGCAGATCACCACATTACAGCAACACATTTATTTACTCAATGACTCAGTTTCCTAACCTACCCTATGCCCTTCATACCTCAATCCTTATCCCAGTTCTCTCCACCACTGTGATTATAATCATCATTGTTCATGAAGCTCTGGCTTCTCTTCCTTGAATCACTGCAAGTCTTATCTCTCAGGGTTACAGGTCTTTGATTCTGACTTTTGCATCTCTCAGCAACACACACACAAAAAAGCTAATGGGGGAGGACACACACACAAAAAGTCATTTTGCTCATGCAGTCAAGGGCCACTTCACTTTAAAACTGTACCCATTTCCTTCTGCAACTGTGGTGGCAGAAATTCAAACTTGGCTTTCTGTCCCCAAGGAAACACAGAGAGAGAGCTGAGCATGAGGTTCACTGAAGAATTCCACATACTTTCACAAGATGTGGTCTAAAAAAATGTTACATTGAGCATATGGCTTCAAGAAAGGTTGGCAAGTTTCCTGTGTGACAACTAGATCTGGATGTCATAGGCAGACAGCCAGGCCAAACTGTGGCATATTGTCTAAACCTGTAGGACAGGCTGGGCAACAGCATATCTTAATAGCCCGTCAGGTCCACGGTCCAAGCTACCCACCATCAAATTTAAAATGGCGCCAATGCAAACAGAGCAAATCTGTTGCCCACAGCCAAGAAAGCATGGCCTGAGAAGTGAAGTGGGTTGGGACACAGCGAAGTTATCGTACTCACTGTACCTACTGGGGGCTAGATATACGCCAGGAGATATCCTGCCTACCTGGAAGGAAGGAACTGTGCACACTTATCAATTTCCTCTTGCACCCAAGATGAAGTAACTTGATTCCTTCATCTGAGAAAGAGAGCTAGAATACTTAGAGCTGGTAGTCTGAAATTCCTATTCTTGGAGAATACACTCAGGATGCTAATTCAGTGGTCATGCTGAAACAGTCTTAGACCCATTTCTACACATACTTTCCAACCTGGATGTTTCCCTCTTCTAGGTATAAATACCAGAGTTTCTGTTTTGTTCTCTGTCCATCCAAGCTCTTTTTCCTAACTAAGAGGACAAAAGAAAAATGAGATAGATCTGGGTTATCCATAACTATCAAAATGATGTTTTTATTAATACTACAAAAGTCATATATGTTTTTAATAGGGATTTTAATAGAATTGTCTGCATATTTACTTGGGTGTCACCACCTGGAAATTAATTTCTCTTTTTATAAATATGCACATAAGCCTGTTGCAACATTTTATTGACCTAAGTTACAGAAATTTGGGGCCATGCCACTTGCATACAGGCCTAAAGAGACATTCAAATAAATAGTTACTTAATAAATTTTAAGAAAAATTTTTTTTGTAATTTTGAGGAGAGAGAAATATTTTTTCTTTCTAAATAGGTATTTAGTGGAAATATTCAAGAATGTCCATTGTCTCAGCTTCCTCTACCCTCACCATTACTGTATCTCTCCTTCTGACTCTGATTTCTTCCCTTTGACCCATTATCTAGACTGCCAAGAAGATGTTATTTTTAAAATATAAATTTATTCATATAATTATCTTGCTTAAAATAGTTTCATCCTCAACAGGAATAAATTTAGATTTTTTTGTCTATGCTCAGGTTCTTAGGGTTCCTTCACTCACACTATTTTTGAGCTACACCAATCTATGAGCATTTTCAAGTTCAACACCTCTTACCTTACATGCAATTTGTTTTACCAGAATATCTCCTCTCTCGTGCCTGGATGACACCTACTCTTTCTGTAAGGCTGTTCAAGAATCTGTTGACCCTGGGAACTGTCTATGAATTAATCCACCAGAAAAATTTGTTCACTGAAAACACAGCCCTTGATTCACTCTTCTAATGTATTATGCTGTGCATAGTAGTTTAGAAGCCAGCTGGGAAGCCAAACTATTTGCAATGGAATTACTAGTTATCACTTAATTCGTAAGCTGTGTGATGCTAAGCAAGTTACCTAACTGCTCAGTGTCCTAGTTTGCTCACTTATAAAGTAAGCATCAGAAGATAGTTGGGAAGGTTAAATGAGCCAATATATAAAGTGTCGGATAACTAATATGTTCAATACATGATGGCTATTATTACTGCTACGTAAATTTAATATTGAGGCAAAACATACACAAAGTACACTATTCATAACAGTACAACTTGATGAAACATAGTGAAACACACCTGCATATCCACCCAGATCAAAAGTAAGAAATGGAACCTCCCCAGCACTCAAAAAACCTTCCTGGCCCTTCCCACGTCCCATTCCCCCAAGGTAACCACAATTCTAACTTCTATCAGCACGGGTTGATTTCGCCTAATTTTAACTCTATACAAATGGGATGATACAATATGTAATTTTGTGTCTGGCTTCATTTACTCAACATTGTGCTTGTGTGATCCAGCCGTCTTAAAGCAATAATTATACCAATAATTCATTTATTGTCATTACTGTAGAGCAAAGGATAATATTTTGTTATCAGAACAGACCCAATTGAATTATTCATTTTACTGGGGTTTTGTTGTGGTTAAAAAAAGACATACTGATATCACCCTTTAACTATAAGTACTATGTTGTACAGCAGATATTTAGAACTTTTTTATCTTGCATAGTTGAAATTTTATACACATTAAAAAAGCAACATCTCACTTTCCCAAAATTGCGGTCTCTGGCAAGTACCATTTGCTTTCTGTTTCTTGGAGTTTGACTACTTTGGATAGCTCATATAAGTAAAATCATGCAGTATTTGTCCTATGAATGACTTACCGTAACATCCTTAAGATATATTCACGATGTGGATGAATCACATCCTCATTGCATACGACAGTAATTCTTTCTTTTAAAAAGCTGAATATTATTACATTGCATGTATATATTACATTTTCTTTACCCATTAATCCACTAATGGACATTTAGGTTGCTTTGTCATCTTGGCTATTGTGAATAATGCTGCAGTAAACATGAGAGTACAAATATCTCTTCAAGATCCTGATTTCAATTATTTTGGATAAATACACAGAAATGGTATTTTTAGATCGTATGGTAGTTCCATTTTTAATTTTTTGAGGAAACTCCATAATGTTTTCCATGGCAGCTGCTTCATTTTACATTCTCATAAATAGTACACAAGGTTTTCAGTTTCTCTACATCCTCACCAACACTTGTAAATGTTGTTTTATTTGCTTGTTTTTGATGGTGGTCATCCTTACTGGTATAAGATGATATCTCATTGTGGTTTTGATTTGCATTTCCTGATGATTAGTAATACTGAGCACCTTTCCATATACCTACTGGCCATTTATATTCTTCTGTGGAAAATGACTTTTGGAATCCTTTGCCCATTTTTTAATTGGGTTATTTGTTTTTTGGCTATTATAGGAGTTCCTTATATATTATGGATATTAACCCCTCATCAGATAAGTGTTTGCAAATATTTTCTCCCATTCTGTACATAGCCTTTACATTTTGTTAGTTTCCTTTGTTGTGCGGTTTTTTAGTTTAATGTAGTCCCACTTGTCTATTTTTTCTCTTGTTGCCTGTGTTTTTGAAGTTTTGTCCAAGTAATCATCGCTAAAAGCAATGTTATAAAGACTCTTCTTTATGTTTTCTTCTAGTAATGTTATGATTTCAGGTCTTACATTTAATTCTTTAATCTGCTTTTGAGTTGATTTTGCAAATGAATGTTATAAAATAGAGGTCTAATTTCATTCTTTTGCCTGTGGATGTCCAGTTTCCCAGTGCAATTTGTTGAAAAGGCCATCTTTTTCCTATGGTGTATTCTTTATTCTGTTGTTGATGGACAATTGGCTCATTTCTAATTGTTGAGGTTTTTTGTTGTTGTTGTTGTTATTGTTGTTTTGCTATTATAAAGAGTCAGAGTCCTTTTATTAACATTTTTACTCATGCCTTTGGTAAATATATACACATTTCTCTTGTCTAGAAGTAGAATTACATTCTTTGGGTATTTTGTAATCAGCATTCACACTGCCATTTTCCAAGCTTGTAGCGTTATATCTTCACCAACACTTGCTATTGTCACCTTTTTGTTTTTGTTTTTAGTTTTCTTGTATAGGTATCTCATTGTCATTTTAATTTGCATTTCCATAATGACTAATGTTGATCCTCTTTGCAAATGTGTTTTGGTCCTCTGTATTTCTTATATGTGAAGTACTTATTCAAGTGTTTTCCCCATTTATAATTATCTTTCCTGGAGTATTTTTTATAAACATGTATAACTAGTCTGGACATAGTTCTTGGCCAGATGTACGTATTATAAATATTTTCTCCGAGTTCTTATTTTTAGTAAAGCCCAATTTTCAGTTATTTTCCTTTAGGTTAATGTTTTTTATGTCTGATTTATGAAAAATTTTCCTACCAAAATTATAAATATATTTTCTGGTTTTTTCTAAAAGTTATTACTTTAATTTTTACATTTAAATCTGCAACCCATTTGATTTGAATATGGGATGAGATAGAAGTAAATTAGATAGCCAATTAACTTAGCACCATGTTTTTAATTTAAAAAATCATCTCCCCCCTATACTTCTATCCTTATTATATCATAGTTCTATCTTTATCATCATCATCATCACCATCATCATCACCATCATTTGTTTAAAATCTGTCTTCTCCACTCAAACATGAGCATCCTAAAACAAGATTATGTTTTAATTACCATTGTCTTCTATACCTAACAGAGCTGCCACTTAAGAGTTTATGTTCAATAAATATTTATCTAATAATTATGTCATGTCAATTTATAATATAGGAAGAGATATAAAAAAGTACATGAGTATTTTTAAAGTTCAGACATCCTATCTCAGTGTATTATATGAAAAGACATTAACAGTATGTGAAAGACAGTGAATCATTACTGCACATCTGCAGAGAACAAGAGAACTGCTAAAGACTGGCTATAGGCTAACGTTTTGACTTTTGCACTTTTCTGGTGAGTTTCACGTGGATTCTTAGGAATACTATCAAATGGATTTTAAGAACATTAAAAATGGAATAAAAAATTTAAGGAGCCAATATTAGTTAACTGAGAACAAGTCATGACTAAATTTAATTGCTCTTTTATAACATTTAACTCGGTACAGTAAAAAATATATATAGTTTTTGTATTTAAGAATGCATTTAGTAAGCTCTCTCATGATACTCTAGTGAGTAATAGCTTTAAGACAATAAGTTTCTTTAAGGATAAAAGCTATGACTTTTTAACTATGTACTATGCCTGGCACTTAATAAATGTAATAAATCACTGTTAATGAATGACTTATAATAGAGTTAGGAAGGTTTTTATACAACAGAGTGTCTTTGCTGAGCATGAACTTGCACTCAGAATTTGGCCGTTTGATAACTGGGCAGTTTAGTCTATCTGTGTAGTTTGATGATGCACAGAGCTTTAATTTGGGAGTGAAATAGAATGGAGAAATTTGAAAGCATAAGAAAGAAGAGGAGGACAGGATTGGGTAAAACAGGGATGACTTGGATCTCTCCCTTGCTCTGGCTTGAGATACTAGATTTCAGTGGTGATGATGAGAGGAATTAAGGTCAGAAAACTTAGTGGATGTGTTCATAGAGGAGCTGAGGTTATGGGCATAAATGTTACTGCTCCAGGTCTAGGTGAACATTTTTCCCCAACTTTGTCATGGACTACTAAGAGGCTTTGGTAGCCAGCCAGTGTGTTCAGAGGAGCCACCTTGAGGGATTCTCATAGTGAACACTGACAGCAGAGGTCATGGTGATGTGACTCATGAAAAACATGAGCCAACTTGTTTCTGGGTACAAGTAGCACATCCTGATATCCCAGAAATAACTAGAGGTGATTTTGACAGGGGTCAAAGAAGTCTTTCATTATCAAAGGCAAAGGCCACATCACTATAATTTGGAAATTAATGCTAATGTGACTTTAACAGGCTGGTGAGACATGTAGGAATTCTAGAACACATAAATACTAAATGACCATGTATAAAATTGCAATTATTGAAATCCTAATCAATCCCCAAATTTTTGTCTATAATGTTTTAGTTAAATGTTTTATAACCCTGCTAAATAAGTTTCATGAGCAATAAATTTAGTTCCTATTGCCTATTTTTCCAGATAAACCTTAGAAACGTCTGTAAAATGGTTGCCTTTTAATCCCATTTGAATTTTAGTTAGTATTTTTGCATAGGTTCTCAGATATTCCAAAGATGTATGTCTGGCTGTTTACTCTTTTAAAATTTTGTTTACTTCATATAATTCTTGCAATGCTTGATACGGTTATTTCTAACATGTTTTGTGTTTTTTGCCAATACAGCTTTCCCCTGCTAACTGAAAACAAAATCTTCCTATGAAAACTTTCATAAGCTAGAGTGGGGGGGAAAACAAAGTGTATCCCCACTTTCCAAAAGTTCGAGTTAGACTAATTCACTTTTACATAAGACCCACATTAGTATGGTAAGAGCTTTTTCGTAAATGTGAAAATGATCTTCGGATTTCATTTGGTTAGAGAAAAGCAGTGTTGATGTAGGTCTTTTGTAAAAATGAAGTGACCTAATGGAAACTTTCAAAAAGTGGGGGATACTTGTACTGTGAATAAGCTATTCTATCATCATATTTTCTAATTAGGAATTGCTGGGATAACATACTGCTATTGTTAAATGTTTTCCAAATGCGCCATTTTACTGAATTTTCTTTATTTTAAAATTTAGTCATATACATTTTCTAGGTATTCTTCACACCTGTAAATAATAATGTTGCCTTCACTTTTCCAAAATTTATGCACGACTTATTTTTATTTTAATCTTATTACATTAACCAGAAATTACAGAACACTGTTAAATGATAATGTGGTTGTCAGCAGAACTATCTATTTTTAAACCCTCCCATTTGGCAAAATGGAAATAATTTAAATTCTTCCTAACTCACTTATAATTAAATTAAAAATCAGAGGAGAAATAATCCTAAGAGAAGGATGGAAGGTGGGAGGGAGACAAGCATATGCATTAATCTACATATGGAAAACTGAGAAGGAAGGTACAAGGGGAAATCTGGGATCTGATATAGTTAGCATAAATTAATATAACAGACCCTTCTCTGAAACCAGATCTTGAGAGAGAGAAGCAAAGAATGAATGATAGTGTTAGAAATAGTGTTGTGAGGCAAGGTGGCAGGTGCTAAAGAAAAGAGAGAGTGGATCATATAAAACAATTATGTCTTCCTCATGATTTCACTTGGGATCCTGCTTGAAAACGCATACGACATATTGTATGGTACTAATGTTCAATGTTAGTGAGAGTAACAAGTTCATATATTTGATCTCTGTATTCCTATTTTGAAATAAAAGCAATATTTTATTGTTGCCATCTTAGGCATGAATCAATTTAATTCATTATGGGAATGGGAGGGACATTTTTTTCTGAGGAATTTGTGATAAGAATAAGAATGAGGCTTAAAGTCAAAGCAACAAATAACTGAGAGAAATGGAATGAATTTTTTCCACAAGGATAGCTTGAATTTCTTAAATGGAATAACTGTATTGGCAGAATTTACTGGAAGAGGAGAGTTAATTAGGATTGACTACACAATTACACTAAGACATACTTCTATAGTAGATGTCAAACCTGCAGACCAAACCTGTGACCCTAGTTTTTTTTAAATTGAGGTTATTTTTACAGAGAGAAGGCTTTAAAGATTTGAGAAGATGTTCCTCACAGTTGACAATTACAAACCTCTTCATTATAGAAAAATGTTCTTTTTTAGTCATTTACTTTCTTTTCAGATAATTAAATTTTATGGAGTTGGGTTGGGGCATCAAGGGCAATGAGTGTAAAAGAGCATGTCTTTGGAAAATCAAATGTCACCTGAATCATGGCCTGCTCCTGCCACCTAATAGTTTGAGCAAGTAACTTGAAACTTTGTAAACCTCAGTTTATACACCAGTAAAATGGAAATAAAACTATCCATACAATAGGATAGTGTGAAGATTGAGCAAAATAGAAAAATTTCATGGCCCGATGATACCTGGCACCCTTAAAGAAAATTAAAAGTGTTAGTTCTTCTTTGTTGTTATTTGTACAGCATTTTGAAATATGTTATTACTTTATATATTTATACTTTTTAAATCTTTGTTCATGATCTTCTCCTTGTCCCTTGCCTCAGAGTTAATATTTTTATAGCTGGGATGCAAACATAAAAATTTATGTTCATTTTTGGACTTCCAAAATAGGTACTTGAAGTCCATCTGTGAAACAATAGTCCTGAAATCTAGGCTTTTGATTGTAACTTCTGGAGCCTTTGTGATTAAAAAAAAAAAAAAAAAAAATCTAAATCCCAAAAGCTTCTTTTTAAACATCAAGGAGCAAAACTTACAGGTCACAACATAGTATTTTTGCTATAAACCATAGACCAGGAAAGTATAGAATATGGTACAAGTATATCCCCTACACCCAGATTATAATTAGCTGAAACATATTCATTTTGTATCCCAAGTACTTTAGGTACATTAACTACTTCATCCTCATAATAATCTTTTGTATAGATAAGGAAACTGATGCTCAGAGAGGTTAATTACCATATCCTAGTTTACACAGCTTGTAATGATGTTCCTGGTATTTGATCCTATGTGAACTGGCTCTAGTCTGTGCTCTTAACTATTGCACTGTGGTGCTATAAAAGCTGTTTCTGGGCTTGAGAAGAGCTGTTTGGAGAACACTGGAAGGAACAATCTAAAAATCCAAATACTTGGGGGGCAGGATTTAAAAATATCCAGTCATGTTTAGAAATTCCAAAGCAGAAAAGGCCACACCGTGCCCCCTGGGACATCCACACCAACATGGAAAGAGTAGACATATTGACACAGAGCATTTGATCAGAGAGAAAACTTACAGTAGCATGCTCTTTGCTTCCCACATCATATATGTGTGTCCCTGCATGCCATTAGGGTACCTTGGATGTCACTGGGGTATCAGGTGCTCCTGGAATTCAGAAATGAGAGAGGTGTGCTGAAATGTACAGGTTCAGGGAACACTGGCCTAGAAAATAGACAGGGTCTAGACAAGGAGAATATTGATGGGGTCTGGACAGGGAAAATACAGAGTTGCTGTTTTGGGGCTGAAGTCCAAGTGCCCACCAGGTCAGCACACAATGCTCACTGTTCACCGGCCATAAAGAAGGTAGAATGGAGGTCAGAGGGCCCAATATTTGTTCTTTAAATTGAGAAACAAATATATAAAAGCTAACAAGTATTAAATCTAGATAATAACAATTTTTATAAATTAATTATTTGTTTATACCTCAGTAATACATTTTTCCTACATTTTGGACTGCAGTCTTTGATCATCTCTTGATGTGGTAATTATTTTACAACATATCCCATAGAGAGAATAAAAAAGTAGAGAGTTCAGATCTTTCTCTAGGATAGTTGATTGACATTTATTTTTTATAACTGATAGTTGGAAAGCATAAATCATTTGCCCTCAGACAGAGATGTGCCTGCTGTTTGTGCCTGTGCTCTACAAACACAAGAATTCTATTTTGCATAAGTTCCAAAATAATATATATCTAATATTTATAATTGTATATGCTGCATTATTCAGTGTATTCTTGGCTTGAAAATTTCTATATCAAGTTGTCGATGAGAATGAAATCCTCTACTTAGAATTCTACCCTCTGATGTCACTGGGGTATCACGTGCTCCTGGAATTCAGGCTTTTTCCCAAGGCTTTTTCCCAAACCTTTTTCTCCTGTACTTCCACACACTTCTAGTGCCAGACATTGTAGGCACTGTATCCTGATACCACCTCAGCCATGCACATTTCTGAGATGGTGCAGCAGGTAACGGGAATATTTCTAGAAGCCATTTCTGCAAGCTTGACCAGCATACAACTTAGCTATTTACAAAAGTGGTTGTAAAGCACATAAATATATCATACTAAATACAAATTGAATGCATCCCCATGTCGACTTGACCTTTGTTAGAGCCTCAAAATCCCTACAGTCCCTCTAGAGACATTTTATAAAAGAGAAAGTTTTGATAGACTGCAAATCAAGTGGCAAGCAACAGTGGTCTTAATCAATTACTGTTAAAATCTTTTACTGCTGTAAATGCTATAAAACCTGACCATATGAACCCATCACTGTAGCCCCTTCCAAGGCCACAGAAACAAACCTGAGAATGAGAAATCCTGCAATTTAAGGTTCATTAACTGCATGGTAAATGCAACTCTGGGTATTAGCCACCTCAGGAAGACCAAGAAGGACAGGAGGACAGAACAAGGACCAGGGGCCTTTCCCCAGGGATCCAGATCCCATCCTGGGAGTAAAAAAGGGAGAAGAAATACTGACTTACCCTGAAAAAAAAAAAAAAAAGGAAGATTTAAACTGAAAGTGACTTTAAAATTTAAATGGACAACTTAAAATTCTTCCTTATTCCCAACCAGAATTGGGGGAGGATGTGGGGGTGGGATGAGGGGGGCAGGGGGAACTCATGGGCAAGTTGAGTTCACTTACAGAAAATAAAATTACATTTCTGCATTTCTAAGTAGTGACTTTAAATATAAACCCCACTACATATGAAAAGAAAATGATTGAAACGAAGAAAAAGCCAAGGAATTTAACCCTCTGTCCTAAAAGGATTGTAAGTTAATATGAAATGCTAAAAAAAGGAACAGATAACAGCTTGGATATCTTTAAATAACTTTCCGTGGTATCTAAATCCCCAAGGTTTTGGATGATTTTGACAGAGATGTGGACCCAGAATGGATTTATCTTGTCTCGGATTGAATATGACTCTGACTGCTGATTGTTCCAGGTTTAGAAACACCACCTGGTGATTGGCACGAATGCTCACCCCTATTTTTACCCTTCTTTCACCAAAAAGAGTGATGATGCAGCTGAAGGAAACTACTCTATCAAAAGACAATATAGAAAAATAAATTCAGTTGGTCCCTGCTATATGCTAAATTGTATCCCCACCCTCCAAATTCATATGTTGAAGTTCTAACTGCCAGTACCATACAGTGTGACTGTATTTAGAAACAGGGCCTTTAAAGATACAATTAAGTTAAAATAAAGACTTATGGGTGGGCCCTAAACCAATATGATTTGTGTCCTTATAAAAAGAGGAGGTTAGGACAGAGACAACATAGACAAAGAGAAAAGACAATATGAGGACACAGAGAGAAGGTAGCTGTCTTTGAGCCAGGAAGAGCGGACTCGGAAGAAACCAATCCTGCCAACTCCTTGATCTTGAGTTTCTAGCCTCCAGAGCTGTGAGGAAATAAATTTCAGCTGTTTAAACCACCCAGTCTGCAACACTCCGTTATAACCACCCTATCAAACTAATACAAACTAATACCCAACTGGAGTCTAGGTAGAGTAGTAGGTTTTCTCTCTGCCCATAAATGACCATGATATTCATCACCGTTTTTCTTTAATAGTTGCACACCTATATCTACCAGCTTTACCAATTTTTCTTTCATCTATCTATCCCCTCTAGCATTTCTAAGCCATTTTCTAAGGTAAAAAATGTCCTAAAAATTAATTTTGCAGTAGAATTGACACTTGCTGTCAGCATTTTAAACACAGGCTGTGGATCCCAGGGACTAGTAACAATTTCTATGTAAAAATTATTTTTTCTCTATGATTTCTATGGCATTTTAATATTTCTCTGGTAATTTAATATTTTTACCTTTGAAGTAAATTGTTGAGCCTACATTTGAGATGGGATTTTCTCCCATTAGTTTTGTAAAATATATATGTGTTTGTGTAAACATGTGCCCATGTGTTCATTTGCTATATAAAATACCAGCACTTCATTTTAGTGCCAAAAAAAGTTGTCAGCATTTGAGGATGGGCACATGTTTTATAGGTCAAAAATGGAAAAAGAGTTAACTGATTTTCTATTTTTTACAAGCTTTTGTGTAAAAGTAAAGTCACCATTTAAGCAGTCAGGAGGACTATGGTTTATTGTTGAGGTATCTACGTGTGCCATGGCAATGATGAGGTTTCATTGGAAAAGACCTAGGAGGCTGGGATATGTCAAGCCCAGCTCTCTTTCCCCTGCATGAGCTTCCGCTCCACAAAGCAGGATATGGTGAGCTGAAGAATGGCCTTCCAAAGAAATCCACAGTCTAACCTCCAGAACCTATGAAAATGTTATCTAAAATGGAAAAGAGCACTCTGCACGTGAGATTAAGTTAAGGATCTTGAGATGGAGAAATCATCCTGAATTACTAGATGGTGTGATATGCTCACAAGGATCCTCCTAAGTGAAAGAGGGAAACAGGAGAAAAGCCAAGGTCAGAGAGAGATAAAGAGATTTGAAGACCCTACACTCTGAAAATGAAGGAAGGGGCCGCAAGCCAAAAAACACAGATGGAAAAAGCAAGGAAATAGATTTTCCCCTAGAGCCTCCAAAAGGAACACAGCCTTACCAACCCATTTTAAACTTATGACCTCCTGAACTGTAAAAGAATAAATTTGTGTTGTTTTAAACCACTGAATTTGTGATGATTTGATACTTCAGTAATATTCAGTGTATACTGCAGTACCCTCTTCAAGCCAGGGCCCTTTCCAGGTCCTGAAAATGTCATAAAAAGACTTAAAAAAAGTTTCACTCACTACTAGAACATAAGTTATGCTGTCAGTCTGACTTAACAAGTAGCTTACTGGGAAGAAACATGGCGATTTTGCAGCCCTTGAATCCACAGCACTTCCTGTCCACCCCTTCTTCCCCAGTCTATGTGGGCCTCTTCTCAACACTGAGCTCCTATCTTGAAGCCTCTTATTCTATCTTGACCCAGGCACCTGGCTTTCGGAGCCACGACTACATAACTCATGTAAACTTAGCCACAGGTACATTGGGAAGGAGGGCCCCGTACTGACACAGAGCAGGCCTCAAAGCAGAGCAGAGAAGCTAAACCCTTTTACAAAAGGATCAACATCCTAAGTCTGAGAGCAACTTCTTAAGGTCTAGTCCAGTAAAAGAATATAAATAACAGGTAATATTTCTTTGAGTGCCCAATTTGTAGCAGGAACTTCATATACACTATTTTTTTAATCCTCATGGCAATGCCGATGAGGAGGCATTGTATTTTCCCCATTTTACAAAGGAGGAAACTGAGGAATTCAGGAAGGTAGTTAGTTTGCCTAATGTGACAAAGCTGGGACTTGAGCCCAGGCAGCCTAACTCAGAACATCTGCAGAAACTTTTAGCCAGCAATGTGGCGTCGTGGGCGGATGTTTCAGAGCTACACTAGCAATACAGTCAGCAGTTGCCACCTCCTACTTTAAGGAAACTTTAAGAAGCTAAGTAGGGGAGGAGGTAAGAGACTTAGGGACTCAGATAATGGGGATGGTGTTCAGGACAGGTCCCCCGTCCTAGAGAAACACAGAATGAAGGCAGAAGAGTGAACTGCAGAGAGGTCATCTACAATGGAACCTGGAACACAGTGAGGCTGCAGCCTTCCACTCACCAGGGAGCCTAGGCGAGCTAATTCCCTCCCCACACTCGTGCCCCACCCCTGCACATCAGAGGGTGGTGAAGAGCAGCAGATTTTCTCAGACTTCACTGACAACAAGGAAGTTCCTACTGGATTTTCAGTGCTGCTTCTTACTGGCTTGAGGAGCAAGAGAGCTGAAGGTTTTGGTGTTTGGCCACTTTTACTAGCTACAAAAAAGGCTAGGGTAGGATAAGGGGGATAAAAAGGTATATGATAGAGTGGTGATGAGGATGGGTAAAGGGGCCCCTCTGCCTGGGCTCAGATCCTACCCTGTTTCTTCCTAGCTATAAAATCTGAGCAAGTTACTTAATATCTCTGGCCTCAGTTTTCTGACTGCAAAATAGGAATACTAATAGAACCTACCCGATAAGGCTTTGAAAGAATAAAATGAGAAAATACATATATTATAAAATGTTTACAACTGTGTATGACACATAATAAGCTTGCATTAAATATTAGGTATTATTTTTACCTAGCCCTTGGTACATTTCTTCTTCCCTGCCCACCACTCATTGACATGTAGAATTTCCTTTAACAACAACCTCCTACTATGCTTGACCAGGCTCAGTCCTCTTCTACTCCAAATACCTATGTTCACCACCTTCTCACACATCTTTTATAGGTAGCATCCTCCTCCAGGCCATTCATTAACTAAGGCTGGTCCTGGGGAACAGAATAAATCTGAACTCTCAGATTTTGAGAACCTAAGCCAAGAATTTGCTTGTCAAAGTGCAAACTTGACCACTTCACATTTCATGGTTCTAGCATATGCTAGGACATCCCAACAAGCCTTGGGGAACATTGGGCTTTCCTATCTCTTCAGAAATCTTTAAGGAAGAAGGGTTGTTCATGTGCAGGAGAATTTCCTCTATCCTTCAGCTTTTAGAAAAATTCTGAATAACAACACAAATTATCTCAAGGGCCTTTCTAAGAGGATTCTTGGACATAAGATCTTTGCACTCTGCTCAAGAACACTGGGAAAATAAAGCCTCCCAGTAGCTTGGATGCTCAAAAAAATCTCTCCCAGAAAACATATACATATGTCCTTGAAATTTTGCCCAGAATCTCAGGTGGTTCACAGCACCCCTGAAATTGGCCATGGATTCCAAGTTAATTCCTACTTGTCAGTTATAAAGTATCTCCCTTATTATTCTCTAATTTTTTGTCATTTTTCTCTCACCCCAATTTACACATACTTCCTTCCCAATTTTAACAACCAAATCATATACGAATATACATATGCACTCTGTATCTTAATTTCTAAACAAGTATCAATCCAAGAAATTCTTAGCAGCTAATTATAGGCTCAGCACAGACAAAACAGTGAATAAGAAACATTTCCTGACATTACGGAGCTTACAGACTATTAAACTTATCAGTAGAAGATATCTCTCTATAAAAAGGGGATTGAGAAGAGAGATGTAGAAGTTCAGAATCATATTCATCATGACTAATAAAATGAAACTTGATTTAATGGAAAGCATCGATGAAGAAACATCTTGGAAGGGCACACATTTCATATTGGCAACATTGCTAATCTTACTTCACTTTATCTTTGTTTTATGTTAAATTAAAATTAATTTCAATCATCATTGATATATTTAAAACTATTAGGGGTTTCCTCAGAGCTAAATCAATAAGAAGGCCTAATGGCTTCAGAACAAATTGATCAAAATTCATTTCATGTCTGACATTTAAAGCAGAGAGTTACAAGTAGCTTACTGGCCCTTAAGGAAAACTTAGATGTAGAAGTGCTGTAACTTAAACTGTTCTTTCAATGGTGAGGAAGGTTGAGGTTTATTAAAACAATGATGATAATGATGACGATGATGATGATGATGATGATGATGATGATGATGATGACATCCACCTTTCTCTAAACACCAACTACATGCCAGACACTGGTAGGTCTTCACAAGCATGATCTCTAGTACTTGCAACAACTCTGAAAAATAAGAACTATTTATTTTACACAGGAAAAACTTGAAGAAATTTGCTAAAAATCACACATGATTTTGTGCACATAAAAGAGCAATATTTACATAAAAGATAAGTCACTTTGCTTTATTTATATGAATATTTTTTAATGTGCATTATTTAAAGACCACCTACTCTGTTTTCTTTTATTCCTGCAACTTATCTTTCTATCCTGAAATATCAAATTTCTATATAGTATTTTCCCCAAATTCTGAGAAACAATGGTAGATAGCTATTACTTTTCCCTGCCAAGCAGTCACACCCCCTTTGAGATATACCACCTCTGTTCACATTCAGTATGTGTGATTAAGGTAGGCCTGACCTCATCTTCTGGATCCAGAGCTGGGCATATGAGTCATGCCTAGCCAATCAAAGCACTACATTACCCTGGCTAAAGAGTAACTAGTTCCAAAGTGATCATATGACCAAGCAGGGCAAATGAGAATTCTCCCTTCAAACTTTGGTTGAAACTATTGAGAAAGAGAATCTTTCTTTCACTGGAGTTGCTAGAATGACAGGGCAAAAGCCTAGAGACAAGCAACCTACCTGAATTTTATAATTAGCGCAGAGAAATGGAGTGTCACATGCTGAAGAAAAGCAAATTCCTGGATCCACCTGTGCATGAAGCCATCTGGACTTCTCTATTTAATGATCTAATGAATATCTTTTTCTCTCCTCAAGTTCTTAATGAAATCAAAAGACTTCTAATCCAGAGCACAATTTTAGTCTGTAATTTTCTACTGTTGGTCATTTTTTTTGGAAACATTAAGATAAGAATCACTGAGCAGATTCTGTAGTCAGTAGAATAATAACCCCTTCCCCCAAAGATGTACATATCCTATTCTCCTGAACCTGAGAATACATTATTCTACATGGGAAAAAATCTTTGCAAATGTAATTAAGGATAAAAAACTTGAGATTAGATGGCCTGATCTAATTCTTTAAGTCCTTAAAAGCAGAAAAAGGAGGCAGAAAGAGGTCAAGAAATGAGATGAAAGAAGACTGAGAAATGATGCTAATCATGAGAGAGACTCTACCTGTCATTATTAGCTTGGAAGCTGGAGGATGCAGGCATGAGCTAAAGAACATGTTGTCTTCTAGAAGCTGGGGACAGCGCTTGGCAGGCAGCAAGAAAACAAGAACCTCCATCTTACAACCACAAGGAACTGAATTCTGCCAACAACCTGAATGAGTAGGAAATATATTCTCCCCTACAACCTCCAGAAAGAAACAGAGCCTGCTGGCACCTTGACTGTAGTCCAATGAAACCCACACTAGACCTCTGACCTACAAACAGTAAGATAAGTTTGTTTTGTACAGTCACTACGTTTGTGTTAATTTATTAGAGCAGCAATGAAAAATAATACAAAATCTCATCTCTGCATTTACCTTGGAGAGACCATAATGCCAACATTTCTATTAATAGGATCCCCTGAAGTTTGGGGTGGTGTGGGGACTTTGGAACTAATCTGCAGGCAGATGATGTTAGCACACCCATATAGAGAGGGAGGGTAGAAGGAGAGAACTCACAAATATAACACAAAAAAACCTTAAGATCTTAGGCTGATAAACATGTATCTCATTTTGTGTCACTGCACAATCATTGATGAGGAATATATTTGCTGTGCTACACTTGGGCTTCAGCAGTCATGTTCAAAATTTCTAATACGGCATTAGTAAGGACAAAGCAGCAAGGCTGAGCCTTGGAGGCCTACAAAGCACTAAATCATGATGGAGAAATTTCTCTCCATCACTGTTAATACCGGTGGCAGAGGTTTTGACAGCAAGGAAAATAAGCAATATAAAGAGAGAGCAACAAGGGTATTTATCAGTTGAGAGTAGCAGCAACAGCAGCAACACTTTCAGGCCTGGAATGATATAGGCTTCAGTAGCAGCAACATTATAGCAGCCACTAAGAACATGAAATCCCCAGAAACCTTCAGGTAAGAGTGGAAAGAGAGTGCTGGAGTCCCAATTAGAATTCTGGGAAGAATACAAAGGAATCAAGAAAATACTGCTGCAAATATAATACAAGTCCTCAGTGTCCCCAGAGCCCCCCAGCTGGGCAATGTAAGGGTCACCAAGCACTCCGGTTTATATTTACAGAACCTTAGAATATTCTAAATGAGCTCATGTCCATTTTTTCCAGACTGTCACTGTCTTCAAGAGAATGCCTTGGAGGCCTTCTCAAGGTCCATTATTCAGGCTTCTGAGTATATTAATAACAGTTTTGTGCTGACATAGCAAGACATCAAGGTTGCAAACTTACGACTTGCTTGTGCTGATTTGATGCAGTGGAGAAAAGGCCTAGGTACTTCTGGCATGTTGTTCTTTCCACTTCTCAGTTTGGCTTCAGAAGTCCTCTGAGAAGGATTAATCAGGGAGTTATTTAGCTACAAATCTCTCAAGATAGTACTTGAGAGAAAGAAACGAAGCTTATAAAGTAGAAATCTTAATAAATGTTTTCTTCGTTCAAGGAAAGTAATATTTTTTGCTAAAGCATTCAAGCCCGCTTTCTCTCTTAAGTCAATCGATATTTTCTTTTTTTTTCTTTTTTGTAATGTGCTCGGATTATACACTTAAAATGAAAGGTTATGTCATATGAAAGATTATCCTATATTTGAAAAACTCTAAGAATATTTGAATTTTTCATTTAACTTCTTAAAAATACCAAAACTCTATTTAAAGACTCTTCTAGCTATTTGGACTTAGATATTACCTGGGTCAAGAAAGAAACAACAGAGTAGCAATAGTAATAGCGACAAGAATTGTTTAAGGATTATGCTTACTGAGGAATCATAGGAAATTTATAAGGAATAAATACCATATTTTTAAAAGTCATAGCCTAGAAGTTTTCTCTGTATATTCTTTTACTTATTTATTCATACAGAGCTACATTGTCTTTATCCATTAATGACTCAGTTGAACTGATCTCAGATAATGTATAAAATGAGGACTACCAGCTTCTCACTATACACAATTTGGAGTAAAGGATTCTGGGTCATATTTCTTATAGTAGTTGGAGCTTGGAAAATTTCAAAGAAGACAACTGGAAATACTTTTTTCTGTAAAGCTATATTTAGTTTTATTTGTTTATCTTCCTTTCTGCTTAATTGAAATATAAACATGAAATAATCTGATTTCTGGTTTACCAATCTACATCTGCTAAACAGAAAACAATGGCATGTCCTTTCTAACCTCCAGGGTTCTCTGAGCTGTAAACAGTTAATTGCATTCAGGTTACCCAGTGTAAAGAGCCATACACTGCTTTCCTTTGA
Organism: Cynopterus sphinx; assembly: GCA_030015415.1. Lineage (NCBI taxonomy): Eukaryota > Metazoa > Chordata > Mammalia > Chiroptera > Pteropodidae > Cynopterus > Cynopterus sphinx. Next base: position 116,247,410 of record CM057382.1, on the reverse strand, counting down.
TCATCAGGATCAATTGTTCTTTGTAATTCCCAGGAATAGAAATCTGTAAAGTTAATAATACACAGTAACACAATGTAGGCTTTTTTGTCCTTTGTTTTTCTTAACAAATAAGGGCAAGAGTTTAAAGACATATTAAGCCAGTGCTGCTCATTAAACTCATCCACTACATACACTCAAACAACAACAACAAAAAAAAACAATTTTATGGCCAAATCCTGTTTTTCTATGAATTATTTTGATTCCAGGGTTTATAAGAAGTCCTTCTACATGTCATAAGACTGAATTTTTAAAATATTTTTAGAAATTGCATTCTCCTTACTAGTTGGTCTTTCTCTCTACTTGCCAAAATTAAAAATTACAAATGAAAATGAAAACCTAACCCAGATCAACAACAAGAATAGGAGTTTAGGTTCCTCTCATTTTATCTTTGCTCGACAAAGTAAGATGACTCAGAGAATTAAAAGATGGAAAGAACCTTAATATTATCTACTCCATGCTGTCTCTCCCATACCCCACAGCCCTGCTCTCTGCACAAGGAACATGCCTGGTTTGCTCTCCACTGAACCCCATTACAGAAGAAGAAGTTGATGCCCAGAAAGTGGTGACTATCATCACCTCGTTATCCATTAAGACAATAGGGTGCCTACCTTTCTGTCCAATTTTTAGTTCCTGTACCAGGGTCCTGGAGGATGTGAAAAGTCAGAATAATAATCCAAATATTGATGTTGAAATAATATTAAGGCTAGAAGGAATCTAGTCATCTCATTCAATTTCCCAAAATATGAGGCCCAGGCAGATTTTGACTTGCATGAAGTCATTTGCATTGCTAGAAGAAAAAGCAGAACACAATGGTGGTTCTCCCCCAAGTACCACCATCAGAAGTCAACAAGAGCTCTATGGTGGGACCTGGAAAAGTGTGACCAGCTCCTGGGATCTAACTGGCTCTTTCATCTCTATCTCTCATAGTTGAGTTCTGTGTAGGTGACTTACTCCAAATGGAGTGAGTTAAACTATTTCAAAGACCCAAATGATGAAGTAGCTCAAGACTTTCTAAATTCCTGTGTTAGTGATGCCATACAATTGGCTTTTGAAAAGAAACACATTAACCTGCCTCTCATTTTTTCCCTGTTCATTGCACATTAAGGACAGAAGCATCTTCTGTCCTAACTTGAGGTTGAACATTGTAACTACATTCTGGATTCTCCAATAAAAAATATCGATTATCAGGTACCATTGAAGCTCCAATAGGTTTCTTTTTAGACAAAAGAGAAAACAGATTATAGAGGAGAAGCAGTGCTTAAAGAATCAAGAGGAGACTTGCTTTTAGATGTACTTTTTACTTAACCTGTTGCAATGGACTGAATGTCTCACCCTGAAAGTCACATACTGAAGTCCTAATCTCAAATTTGATGGTGTAAGACATGGTACTCTTGGAAGGTAATTGGGTCATGAGGGTGGATCCCTCACAAATGGGATTAGTTCCTTATGCAAGGGATCCCAGAGATCTCTCTTTCCCTCTTTCCACCTTGTGAGGATATAGCAAGAAGGCAGCCACCTATGACCCAGGAAGTGGGCCTTCACCAGACATTGACTCTGCCAGAGCCCTGATCTTGGACTTCCCAGCTTTCAGAACTGTAGGGGAGAAATGTTTGTTGTTTAATCCACCTAGTTTATGGTATTCTTTTTATAGCAGCCTGAACAGACTAAGACACCTGTAGTCTACATTTTAGATAAGAAGAACAGTGCAATTCACATTACTACATTCTCAAACTCAGAAGGACATTTGGGGACCCTAGTGAGATAAGCATTTGAGTGGGTTTAAGAAGATGTCTGAGCAAAGGAAAACTTGGAGATGGAAGCTTGACACTTCTTAATCAGAATAATATTAAAATCCAAAAAGTGGAGCAAAAATAAGTACTAACTATGGGATAGAGTGGGAGAAGGAAACAATAAGATTAAAAACGTTTTAGAAATACTAAGTAAGATAGAAGGAATGTAGGAGGTGATGAGGATGATAGTGTGGTTGGCAGGGGTGGAGTTTTGGCATAATTTTAAGTATATACCTAATAAGATTTAAACATGAGCTGTCAGAAGAGTAGTTTCTCGGTTAGAATAAGATATAGACAGAGACTCAACAGGTTCATAAATTTACCACTGTCTCTTAACTTCTTGTAAAATATTACATAATTATGTTGACTCCCCCAGCAATAAAAATTGACCTACCCTTCACATTAACATGAAAATTAAATCTTGTCCAAGGTTATTCAACCTTGTAACATTGAAATATTAACAATGAGGACTTAGACGTTATGTTTTTAGTGAGATAAAGAGTATATGCATTGTAACCTATAAGTAGAAAAATGTATTATCTGTTCCCTAGGATTCAGCTATGAAGCTACATATAAAAAAGAAAATCTTTTTACTATTCATTCTAACTTTTACAGGCCTCATTACTATTATAATTATATTAGCAACAACTGTTCTGAAAATTGTCATTTGCTATAAAGCAATAGGTAGGTAGATGAATGGGTGGATAGATGATAGACAGACTGACAGATAGATTGATAGATAAACAGGTAAGTAGATAGATGATAGATAGATAGATACATACATACATACATACATACACACACACATACAAAGATATGCATATATCTGTAAGTGTGTGATATTTATATAATTTTAATCAAATTTTGGTTGATTGAAATATTTCTAGACTTCAGAATTTTTAAATACCCATTTCTAGGCTCATATATGACTATTTATGGTTTTAAGGTTTTCAGTATTAAAATATCATGAAATTATAAAATTAACCTATATTGCCAGAATCATAAAAAAAAATAGTAATACAAAAAATAAAACAAAGACCCTTGCCCCTGTATCCCTTTATTCTCACAGAGCACTCCTACCCTGAGATAACCTTAGTTGTCTTTTCTTCTTTGTGTGGTATTCATCTCAGATTTAGGATAAGTCTACTTATTTCAATGCTACTGCTAGTTTTTAATATTATTTTGTATCCATTTGGTGATAGAAACATGTGCTACATGTCTCAAGGTTCTATCTTACTTAGTGAGTGTAAATTCCAAAATTTATACTCAAAAAGGTGTCTTTATATTTCTGGAAGCCCTATGGAAAGCTCTGTCATCAGATATGTAAAATATTTGAGGAAATAAGTTCATAAATTTTAAGTTTTTCCTTTAAGGACATAGTAGAAAATAAGGAGACTAATCCTTCCCATGGCTTGAAGTTGAGGTATGTTCTAAAAAAAAATTGATCTTTTCTTCCATAAAATGTTTGATCTCATCTTCCATAACCTCTGTGATTAGCAATGTTACTCAACCAGTCCAGGATAAGACATGTCTTTCTTACCATTTCTAAGTCATTTCTAAGTAAGGTTGTTCTGTACTCTTTTATATTAGCAGTTTATACATTTTAAAATATTTTTTAGATAAAAGATGAAAGATAAATTACCACTCTATGATACATAGATTTTCTGTTTTTTATTAATATTGATTAATTTCTTGCTAAACAATAAGCCCTAAAACCATTAAAAGTGCTATAGGAAATCAGTGGATATTTTATTCTTATCCTGTTCCATAATTTTCTAATTGTGTTTGACACAATGCCATTTCTGGGCTTTTTGCCCACTACAGAGACTCTCTTTAATGAGCCTTGAAGAATCTATCTGTGCAGAACCTTCAGTAAAATGCAGGTAAATAACTTTTAAAGAACTTTATTCTTTACATTAAATACCTACAAGAAAGCCTGGAGAGGATAACAAACAGTGAACTATTTGGTCAGATATTTGGAGAAGAACACACATCAAACAAGCAGCAGTTACTGAGTTAAGTTGAAGATGCAAGATAAATACGATATAATTGCTGCCCTCCAGAGATCACATCTATTATTCTTGACTTAGGAAGAGTTCAACAGCAAGGTACCACTTGGTATAAGGAGAAATTAAGAAGGATTTGAAGAAGAATCAGTAAGAGGAATCATATTTATGAAAGCAATATGGACAAATCTTTTCCATCCCAGGAGATAACGTTGATGGGCATCATCATGTAAGTCAGCAGTTGGCAAACCTTTTCTGTAAAGAGTGAGATAGCAAATTGTTAGGCTTTCCAGTCCATACAGTCTCTGTTGCAGCTACTCAGCTCTGCCATCTTCCAATTAAACTTGATTTACGAAAGTAGGTTGCAGCTAGATTTATCCCGAGAGCCAAAGTTACTAACTCCTGATATAAATTGTTACGGTTTCAAACTAATACCAATAATAGAGAAAGAAATAGAAGGAAAAGTAGACTTCATCAGGAAAAAGAAATGAGTTTGGTACTGATACATTTGATTAATGTGACAAATATTTTCTGAGCACTTACTATATTCTAGGTAAGATATTATGTGTAAGCGATAAAGAAACAGATGTGAGCTCTGTTCTCAGGGAACATACAGTCTGTCATACAATGTGATAAGATTATATCATGGAGTCACAGCTTAAGGGTAGTATTGAGTCTTGAAATAACCAAGCCACACTCATGGGTTCAATAAAGTGCTTCCAATCAAATCACTTTAGTCCACAAAACAGGCTCATGGTTCCAAGCGCTGGGCTGAGATGGGCAAGCCGAAAAATTGCCAGCGAGTGTTAGCAAAGTGAAGATAGGAGCACTTGATGGGTTTTGAATCATGTGAATGAAAATGTAATTGAAAAATCCAGACAAATCAGGTTAAGTCGTTACTAGCAGCTGCAGTCATGCTTATTCCTCTAAGAGGAGCACTACAAGTTAGAATGGGACATGAAACTTCAAATGTAGAAGTATCATAAGGATGTTGATATTTTAGGTAAGCACATCATCTACTTTAAATAGGATGTGTTCTGTGTACTCAAAGTCACCTGTACCACTGACGTTGTCATATATTAGTATTCACTCAGAAGAGTTTGCTTATACGTCACATTTGTGATTTTGACAAAGGGAGTAAACCTTCGTCAAAAAGGCCCCATTCCTGATGAAGTTGAGAGAAAAAGGGAAATAGGGTGATTATCTAATCCAATGATTTTTAAGATTTGACAGGTTTATAGATCCTTAGAAAATGTAATGAAAAATAGAGATACTATTATCCCCCAAAATGTGTTTATATATACAAACAAACGTTCATGTAAATAGAGAGGATCAAAGATTCGCTGATTCCTATTCCCTAGAAATTTGTGCACCAAAAGTTTAGTGATCCTGCCTACAATAAACTGAATTTTTTTAGTTATCTCAGTTGATCCTCAGGCAACAGAAAACAACAGTTGACTAAGGTCCTGTTATTACCATTTTTCATCATGGCAACTAGAAACTAATATAAAAAGTAAAACCAAGCTCAGTCATAAAATAATCAAATTACTTTTTTTTTGAGCTTTATGAAAGCAGACAGTTTTATATTGCTAGAACCCAGACCAATTCAAGAAATAAAATATATGCTCAATAAAATAAAATAAAAAATGAAGCAATGAATGTTCATAGTAGTACCATGACACTTGAGAAAGAATTAAAAACAAAAGTAGAGAAACATTCCAGTGGAAATGGTTAACAATGCTGTTGGGAACTATAACAATAACCACATGTTTACACCCAAAAGATATAAATGGGGGAGAATTACTATATCTTTTTAAGGTTAATTTATTAACTATTCAATGACTTTCTCCAAGTTCTTTTCTCAGATAATCTTTTTATATTTATGAATGAGGCCACCCAAACTTTAGTTCTACTTAATAAATAACTGTATTTTTCTTCTACACTTGTGATCATTCCGGCTATTTTTCTTGGAACTGGGCAGAGAATAAGTTAGAGAATCAGGGGCTTGTTGTGGGGAAAGGGCAGATGCTTATCATTCCTACAATCTTTGAAGTTCATGTTTATACCCCTCAGTATCACTAGACAAAGAGTAACTATCCCTTCACTTCAAAACAAAAGCCTTCAGATTGATCTTCTGGGCCACTTAGCTTCTTTAAGGTTTTCCTAATTGGAGGTAGGGGGCAAATATAGAATAAATTATTAAAAAAAAAAGAAAAAGAAAATTAATTTAAATACAAAATTTAATAGGTGGCGGTTTTCTAACCCTGGCTACCACATAGCTTTATTAGTCAGAGTCACTGGCTGTTGTAACAAACCCCCAAATCTTGGTGGTTTAGCATAGTTAACCATTTTGCGCTTATACAAAGTCCAAAGTAAATGTTCCTCATCAATGATCCGTCTTCCATGTGGTTAGTCAGAGAATAGGTCTTGGAGTCCTCCATGAGATAGGAAAGCAGAGAGAGGAAAGAATCCTATAAACATTTACATGAATAAATCTTGAAGTCATCTGGGACATCTTCACCACATCCAGTAGTCAGAACTCTTTCATACGTATACATTTCTCCAACTGCAAGGAATTCTGGGAAATACATGACAGCTATGGAACTAAGAACTAGAAAAAACAGCTTTGGTAATTAAAAGGCTTTATATAAGCTGACCTCTGGCCACTTCTACCAACTCATCTATTATTCTTTTCATTGAGTGTGCTCCAGTCATTTTGGCCTCCTCACTGACCTTTAAACCTACTAAGTTTCCACCTCAGAGCCTTTGTATAAGCTGTTTTTAGTATCTGAAATGCTATTCCCCATTAGATATTCATACAGATTTTCAACTAACTTCATTCTGCTCAAAACTACCTCTTCAGAGATGATTTCACTGACTATCCCAGCACATCTAAAATAGCACCTTATCACTCTCAAATCCTTTACTCTACTTTTTTTCATTTATAACATTTATTACTATCTGACATTGTATTATGCATTTACTTTTTAATTCAATTTTTATCTGTCTCTTCCACTAGAGTGTAAAGGTCAGGGACTTTTGTCTATTAATTGTTGTATTTGTAGCACCTAGATCATTGCCCAATACATATAAAACAGTGAGCATTTAATTTAATGAACTATGTTTCTTAATAAGGACTTCCAATATATAAATACTGCAGTGTCTCTATTTTCTGATGGCTCAGTCTTGAGCACAGCCCAGGTAACCCTCTCCCTAAAATATTTCCTGTTCATTTACTTGATCCCACAAATTCCTATCCATCTTGAATTTAAGTTTCATCTCAAGTATCCTCTCTTTTCCCAAAACTCCAGCTTCCCTGTGCTCTCTAGTACCTTATGCATAGCTCATGGCTATGCGGAAATCAACTGCTTATACATCTGTCTCCTATGAATTCCTCCTAGGTAGGGTTATGTGTTATTCAATTTTGTGACGTCATTGCCTATGTTGTCCCTGGCATACAGAAGAATCACAACAAAATTCTGTTAATAAGAACTGTTCAGTGATTTTGAAGACAACTTTTTCTTACAGCAGGAAAGCTTATCAAGGAAAAAATATTCACTCAAACTTCACTAAAAAGCTTTAGTAAGAATTTGGCAAGGGATTATTCCTCCAAACTTCTGAATTATAAGAATACAAATGAAATTATTCTTGGATCATGTATTATTAATGTAATGGTTATTAGAGCTGGATTATTTGTTTTAAATAAGTCATTATGATACAATACAGTTACAATAGTTAAGCTTTATATATGTACATTGTAGTACACTGAGATTCTTTGAATAACTGATGTACACATTTAAGTCACTTTGTAGACTTTATGTCATTTTATAGAATTTAGAACATAATCTTCTTATAAATGACTATAGAGATTTTAGTATTTGTTAGTTTTTACTCTGAATTGTTTTTTTCTTGGATTAATGATCAGAGAAACCAGACCTAATGGTAACATTATTGTCATAGGAAAAAAAGATCCACTTCACACTGATATGATTTATACATAACTTCTAGGAATATCTTACAGAGAAGTGAGGAGATTCCTTACAGTAATGAATAATTAGAGAGATAACTTACTCCTGGGAATAGCAAATGGAAACAATTATCCATTAGCTGATTAAGAAAATCAAGTATTTTCCTTAACTAGACAAGTCTTTTCTTGCCTTCATCCTTCATGTGTATAAAAGTTTCCATACAATCTGGCAACATTTAGACAAATCAAATCTTGTCAGAGACATATATTAGATCGACATATATTCTATGCTTCATAATAAGGACTTGTATAATTAAATATATATATATATATATATTTAATCTATGGATCTATACTTCTATACTTAGGGATCCCATATGTGCATGTATATACTTTCTATGATATATATACATATATACATTATATACATTAGATATAAACATACACATACATAACATTTTCTATGCTATGTAATACATATATAATCAGATATATACATATTGGGTAATAAACATGTCCCCCAGGATAGGGGATTATGTCTTTAAGAAGTTCTTTTTCACCATGTTGCTTGCACTTCATGGACTGATTTGATGCTTGGTTCTAACTTCACCCATGCCAAGAGAGCAGGCTTAAGACATGGCAGCAAAACTGTATGTGAGTCCACAAAATGCATTTAGCCCATTTCTATTTGTAATCTCTCCTGAAAATCAGTAATGTCTCAGATACCACTACCTGGTGAAAGACAAGCCGTGGAAAACTAAGCCAACTGGATATCATAATATTAATACAGTCACTAATGCATATGACTCTATAAGTCTGTAGAAACCAAATAGAGCCTAAATTTCTCCGAGGTGTTGAACAGACATCAGCCCCATGGACTTATAAATAATGAGCACTGTAGTGACTTTAGTTTCAAAAAGCAAAGTGAGAGACCTGGTACAATCCTACCCTTGAGTAAAGTAACAGGAAATAAAATGAAGAACCACTTTCCTTTGGGAGTCCTTGGTCTCCTACCATTCTGGAAGAGTTGTCAGATAAATCAGACTTTCCATTTTGTACAAACCCAGAAAGTGCCATTTAGATAGAATACAATTTATGTTGCATCCCTTAAGTTGTGTAATTTCATGATAACTGGATAAACTTAACTAGTCTGGAGCACAGTGAACATATTCATCAATCCACAAACAGTATGCTTATGGCATGAGTTATTCATTCTCTAATTTAGTCCTATTAATAATTGATGTAGTGGTGATGCAAATGACAAATCACTATTTATTCCTACAATATTTTCACTTCCATTACAAAAAAATTGGAAACTATAACTTATTTTAAATTTATTTCTGGCTTATTTTTCTTTTGTGATGCAGTATTATATATTTCCACCAGGAATCTTTATAGTTCTGCATTGAAAAAATAATATTCCACCCAATATATGGTAATTTAGACCTGTCAAAAAGAAAACGCAAGAGGCCAGCTGGCTGACTGGATGGCTATTTTAGGCAGGGTCTTTTGGGGATATAGTACCTGTGTGAGTCTATCACAGGCCAGGTGTTTAGATTTGCGGTTTGCTGAAATCAGTTGTACCAGTTCACCCCAAGTGTGACCAAAATTTGGGGAAATTATTTGGACTGGAAAACTCACAACAAATAGACACACAAACCAGAGTATTGATTTATTTCTATAGGTTGATATATTTGGTAGGTTTAGTGTCATTGATCAGGATAATATACCGAAGAAACTTAATTATAGATGAAAAGGTAACTCCTGATCTCAGCCTTAGAATAATGGGAGTTAAGAATTCTTAAAAAGTATTCCATCAGGGTAAACTAGTTGTTAAAAAAATACATTTAAACAGTTTTATTGATATATAATCTATTGAGATACAATTTATTAAGATAATTCACATATCATACAACTCACCTTTTAAAAGTCTACAATTCAATGTTTTTAGTATATTCACAGGGTTGTGTACCCATCACCTATACCTAATTTTAGAATATTTTAATCACCCTAAAAGAAATCCCATATCCACTAGAAATCATTCCCCATTTCCATCTCCTTCAGCCCTCCATCCCTAAGCAACTACTAATCTACATTTTGTGTCTAAAGATTTGCCTGTTATGGACATTTTATATCGGCAGACTCCTACAATATGTAATCTTGTTCATCCATGCTGTATCAACACTTTGTTGCTTTTTATTTCTGAATAGAATTTTATTTTATAAACACGCCACATATTATTTATCCATTTATCAGTGATGGATATTTGGGTTATTTGTACTGTTTGTCTAATATGTTTTAATTTCTCTTGGATATATACTTGGAGTAGAATGGCTGGGTCATACGATAACTCTATGTTTAATTTTGGGGGGACTTAATAAACTTTTTTCCAAAGGAGCTGCACCATATTTTATTCCCATGAGCAATCATGAGAGTTCTAATTTTTTGCACATTCTCACCAGCTTTTGTTATTTTCTGTTGTTTGATAGTAGGTACCCTAATGGGTGTGAGGTGATATCTCATTGTGGTGTTGTTTTGCAACTCTAACAGCTATGCTGTTGAACATCTTTTCATGTGCTTATTACCCATTTATATACCTCTTTGGGGGGGATGTCTATTCAGATCTTTAGCCCATTTTTTAATTGGAGCACATATCAATATACCATTTATTTTGTTGTCAAATAATATATTGTATAGATGTACCACATTTAATGTATTCATTCATCAGTTGATGGGCATTGATAATTTTTTTTACATTTTTATGGAGATGTTGGGGATCTCAGAGAAATGGAAAAGAGGGGAAATTTGGATTAAGGAAACTACCTTGGCTTATGGAACTGACTCAGGAAAAAGCAATAGTTTCTGAAAGAACAGGGCAAATTTTATTAGATACATTAGCATCTTTATTTAAGGTGGTTGGGGTGCAGGGGGAGGGAGTTAGAGCAGTCTTAGAAATAAATGAGGCATTTTTGATAGAGAGGTAGGGAACACCCTAAATCACTGGCAACTATTATGTTCAATAGTTAACTAACATTGTTTTTAGTATGTACTATGTGCTAGGTACTGTGTCAGGTTCTAAACATAAACCAAGAAAGAAATACTGTCCTCAAAAAAATCATAGTCTAGAAGTGGTGGTGAATAGGCAGAAAAATAAATAGATAATGACATAATAAGTGATGAATAATTATGTTCCTTAGGAACACAAATGAGATAAGTACTTAACCCTATCCCAGAGTCTCAGGTAGCCTTTCCAGAGGAATTGGCTTTACCTGAAGCTTGAAAAATATACAATCATTAGACACATGAAGGGAGTTGCTATGGGGCATGAAATTATGCCGGAGGGAGCAAACTGAAAGAAAGCACTTGATACATTTAAGGGACTCGATTAAACAGTCAATGGAATGTATCAAGCAGCCAGTCAGATTCTCTTTCCTGGGAAGTTTGAATGTAAGTTGTTCAGAGAGAAGATTCAAGTGTATAAGCAGAGAAGGAAGAGGCACAGTTAAAAATTCCCTTGGAAGCTTCTGAAAAAGAAGCAACAGCAGATGGCTGCTTCTAAAGGAACATTGTGACCAAGTCACCAGAGTTTCTCATTGGGCCATAAGCATCACTGTTGGTTACCGGGTCGGCTGCTATATCCTGAGAGTCACATGAATGAAGTCTTTCTGTGCAGCTATCGTAAGAGCATATAAGAAGTCTTCAGTTGCAGGAGACAAACCCACCTTGAAAGAATAATCAAACAATGTAAAGTTCAGTGGTACAACTTAAATTCAAAGATGGCTGACTATAAATAAATCTATATCCCAGCTCTGCTTTCCTTTCCTTTATCTTCATGTATACCCCATGCAAATTTTTTTCCCCACCAGCAGTTTCACTTTTACATTTTACTAATCAGGAGAGTATATCTTGCTCAACAGTTCCAGCAATAGTTTGGGTCTCACATCCATCTCTGAATCAGTCACTGTGGCCAGGAACAGGTGGATCTCCTATTGCTCTGTCCTAGGTCACAGGCTCACTGCTGAACCAGGATTGGTCCCACCTAATCATATGGACTGGATGTGGCTCCTCGATGGAAAATTGAGATACAGTCGTCACCAATGGGTGAATGAAGCAGAAAGGACAAAAACAGCAGCTGTCTTCCATAAGTGGTTCCTTGTGACTTCTTCTTCTTTACATCCTTTAAACAAGTCCTAACTAGCTGAGATCAACTCAACTGATTTTTTGCTCCTCATAGCCTAAAAGCAAAAATACTCATTTGAAAAATTATCCTGTATGAAAAATATTTTCTACTTGTATGACATATAATTTTGAAATAAAAGGCGATGGTTATCTACAAGTGGATATGGCTAAAATGGCCAAATATAAAGACCAAACACTTTAATATGAATACCCATGAAGACAGTGTAGTATTCAGAGTCTAAAACAATTTAGGACTACTCCTTTCTCTTAAAATTAGCTGAGAATATTTTGTTATAAAATGATTATTTGAGTAATACATTTTTAAGTGCCTAGCACAAAACTGAAGAAGAATGAGTACTGTAAAAATTTGCTTGCCTTAAATTCTACAAATGTTAACAAGCAATAGGAATTATGTCAAGTTTGATAACAGAAAATAATATTATATAAAAAGTTGGTCTTCGCAGAATTCAGAGTTTACTAAAGGAGGCAAATACATAAAAACACAAATTATGGTACAGTGTTTTAACTAAAACAAAGATTGATACCAGATATATCATAAAGTAAGAAGTGATTAAACATGGGAATAGATAGTTTGGTTAAGGTTTCTGGAGAAGGGGATAGCTAAACGGAATTTCGACAGATGGATAGGAATTTGATAGTGGCTATAGGGAAAGGGCATTTTAGGAGGAGGGTGAGGGAATAAAAACAAAGTCATGGTGTTGTGGAACAATATACTAGTGTGTTATAAAAACTATTGCAGAAATTAAAAAAAATGTGAATTTAGAGAACAAGAGACGACATGGGTAGGAGAAGCAGTGATTTGAGTGTCTCTTAGTCAATCAATTGAACAAATCTACCTTAAGAGTATCCCAGATAGAAATAATCTAAACATTTTGACAATAGGGCATTGATTTTGTATACAACAGAATACTAAGTATGACAAAAATGATGCTGTAGAAGGCTATTTAGTATCGAAGATGGGGAAGGACAGAGGAGAAGGGGGGAAGAAAGAATGGCAGGAAGGAAGGAAGGAAGGAAGGAAGGAAGGAAGGAAGGAAGGAAGGAAGGAAGGAAGGAAGGAAGGAAGGAAGGAAAGGAGGGAGGGAGGGAGGAAGGAAAGAAGGAAGGAAAGGAGAGAGAAAGAGTGGGGAGGGAGGAAATTAATTAGAGTCAGACTTATTTGGCTTGCGATGGTCTTCAAGAAATCCAAATGTAGTCAGGTAACAAAAAAATGGGCCTTAATGTGAGTCTTCAGTGTTTCTTTGTTAAATTTTTTGTGAAAAAGAATTATCTTAAAGCCTATCTGCTTTCTCTCTTACTAATAGAACCTCAGTTTTAATTGGGATACCAAAGTGTCTAGCCCAGAAAAATCAAGGCAAGCCCATTCCTCCTTGCTATGTGCTCACTTTCACAACCTCCCTGGGTGATTTGGTGACTGAATTCTGGCCAGTGATCTGGAAGTAGAAGAGTCAGTCTGGGAAATATTTTTTCTTCTATTAAAAAAAATAGAGCTTCCCTTTTCTACTGAAATTATTTTATTCCTATTCCAAAGGAAGTTTAAAAAAATGTGTTTTTCCTCTGCTCTGCCCCCAGGTTACTAGCCAGGAACCAGGCAAAATAAAGATTGACAAGAGAAAAGGAAACAGAGTTTATAAGCATGTACATAGATGCAGGAGAAACTCAGTAATGAGTAACTCAAAGTGGTGATTAGAACTTGGGCTTCAATAGCATCTTAACAAAGAACAATAAATTTGTAGAGAAGTGACAAGACAAAGGAAAAGGGGTGTAGGTTTTTGGGGGCAGCAAACTGTAGGAAGGGGAACCATGGGATATTTTAGTAAGATTTGTTTGTAGACTCATCTTGGTGCCAACTTTCCATATTCTTCATGGCCATAAAATTTCCCCAGAAGAGATTTGTGGCTGTCCTTTTATCTCAGAAGTTTCTGCTTTTAGTCAATAAGAGAAACTGCAAGAAGGCTTCTTTTTGCATCTGTTGATTTTCATTTATCTCCAGCTCAAAATAATCTTTATGCCAAACTGGCATATTTTGTGATGGTATATTCAGATCTCCTATACCACCTTGAATGTGATTGGTAATGATATGATTTTTGGAGTGATGGTAGCCATCCTGTAGCCATGCAGTGATATGTCTATTTAGAGCCTGGTATCAGGCAGAATGCAAGGATATAAAAGAAATAGAAGGTATGGTCCTTGAGCCTAAAAGCCTGTAATACAGAGTACTGAGACATACATGCACGAATTAAATGGAGAATAATTACAAAAAAAAACTTGTATTACTCAGTGCCAAGTAATGTAGATGGCAGCCCTCCAGATCTACTGTTGGTAACTCTATCCTGCCAATGCTTCTTGCCAATCCAGATAAACTGATGAAGTTTTTAAAGAAGATTCTAGCCTCAAATCCTTATTTTTAAAAAAATGCATTGCTGCTTCGGTATAAACACCACTAACAAGCTTTCACTCAGAAAGGAAACATAGTATCAAAAAAGCATTGGGCTGGACATTGGGCATTAGTCTTGGTAAAGGCAATTAGTAGTTGTAGGACATAGTGAAGGTCATTTAAACATCTGGCATCTGGGTTCCTGCTTTGTAAATCAGCAATAATGATTTATTCAACAAATATTTACTGAGCACTTAATAAGTGTTGGACACTGCTTTAATCAATAGGGATATAGCAGGGAACAAAAGAGACAAAGTCCCTGCCCTCATAGACCGTAGACATATAATAAACATATATTCTATCAAGTTGTAGTAGTAAATCCAGTGGAACATAAAGTGGGGTAAGTAGGATAGAAAGAATGATAGGTGAGTGTGTAAGGGAGCTCTATTTTACATAGAGTGGTCAAGAAAATCTCTTTGAGAAGTAGTTTGTACTTTCTTATCCATGTGGTGTATGTGAGTGTGCGTGTGTGCCTGTGTGTGTGTGCTCATGCGCACACAAACACATTTGGCTGCTTATCTGGGAGCAAAAAGAAGGAAATCAAATGACTAAAAGTATACAAAAAGCAATTGATAAATTACTTGACACTATGTGAACATAAGGTATGGTATTACTGTTGTTATTATCACAGATTAAGTCTAAACTTGTTAGCTTAACATTTATGGTCTTTTATAACACAACCTCCCAACCTAGCTTTCCTTTATTTCCACTCTCCTGTATAAACCTAACTTTCAAATAAAATATTCACGTTATCTAATTCACTTGGCGATTTTTTTTTCCTTAAGCAGTTTACACGTTTTAATACAAAACAGTCTACATTCATTCTCAAAAGGCTCATTTCTAGTAAAAAAATATACACCAGTAAAAACATTCTCACAGGAGAACTATGCAGAGGGGCTGAAAGGAGCCTGAGCTGTATCCCTAGTTTGAGGACAGGCACAGGAAGAGTTTCCAGGGCGAGGTGGGGCCCTTCTCCACCTCCAGGTCCCTGTGAGGCTCCCCCATGAAGGGAGGGAGGGGAAGTACTCAGCCAGGAAGGCAGGGTGAGGGAGGCATAGGACTTCTATTGTTTCCTCTATTTAAGTCATTTATTATTTCATTTTTCTTTTTGTAAATTATGTGTCCCTAATGAAATAATAAACTTTATCAGAGTCTTTAAGTACCTTGAGCATAAAAGGTGTTTAATAATATTTATTGATTTTGTTTGACATAGTGGTGTAAATTTTATCATCACTTTGAAAACTGTCACTCTGGAATTTGGTGTTATACTCAATTTTGCATGAATTTTGAATTGCCGTATTTATCATGGAACAGTATACTCATTGAGAAGCAGAATTTTGAAAAATTCTGTATTGCTAAAAAGGGCCTTAAACTGTGGTTAGGACTGCTCAAAGGGTTACCTCAGTGTCATTCAGAAAAATAAGCAGCTCCTCATCCTACTTCCCTTTTAATGACCATAATCCTATGTGTCCTGATAGCCTTTTTGTGACATTGGGGTATTTCTTGCAGGTACATATTTGTTATTGTCTCTTGAATGACTTTCAAGTGAATTTTTCCATTGAAAGAACTTCCTAGCAGTCTGAGAAATCAAGCAGAAGAGACAGATAAATAAGGCATAGTAGAAACTACAGGATAAGTACTAAGTGAGGTTTCGGGAGGCATCATAATGACCTTCCAAAAATATCTACCTGCTGATCACTGGGACCTATGAATATGTTACCTTATATGGCAAAAAGGCCTGTGCAGCTATATTAAATTAAGGATCTTGAGATGGGGAGATTATTCTGGATTATCCAGTTGACACAATTGTAATCAAAAGGGTCTTTATAGGAGGAGCAGAGTCAGAGGAGAGAAGATGATAGAAATAGAGGTTTGAATGATGTGGTCACAAGCCAAGGAATGTAGGCTGCCTCTAGAAGCTGAAAATAAAAAAAAAAAAAAAAAAGAAAAGAACAGATTTCCCCCTCAGAACCTCCAGAAGGAATGCATGGTCTTGTTGACCCTTTTATTTTAGCTCTGTAATACCTATTTTCAGACATTGAACCTCTAGAACCTGTAAGATAATAAAGTTGTTTTGTATTAAGCCACTAAATTTGTGGTAATTTATTACAGCAGCAATAGACAATACAGTAATAGAATAAAAACAGTCTTGTACTAGAAATCTATCACAAATCAGCCCCTACAACATGCATATTAATTTTGTAATCTCCGGAAATCACTCTACCTCGGTTTTCTTTCCTATAAAGTGAAATTATATCTACCTTACAGTGTTGCTATGAAGACAATTATTAAAGTGAGCACTTTGTAAAGTATTCTGTGTTATACGAATGTTTGTTAGGTATAAAACTTTGACTTGTTTTTCTTAATGAGGGTGAGAACTGGAATGAAGACCTCTTTCCTCAGTGTATCACTACCTTAGCTATTAACACCATAACCACCCACCCCCGTAACAAACATGTTGTTACATGCAGGAATGGCCACTGGGCACAGTTGTCACAACCTTCCTTCCATTAACCAAATTGAACATGGTTCATTGATTGCAACATCCTCTACCTAAGAGCCAAGACACAGCTTGAGAGTACTTCCTAACCCACCTTCAGGAAGTTGCTATGAATCAACTAGAGCTGGCATGAAAGAAGAAACTTAGAACATTTGGTCCCTCCGCCAGGAGCATGGGCATCACTGGGAGCTTGTTGGAATCCTCAGTCCAACCCCAGATCTACTGAATCACAACCTGCATTTTGACAAGTTCTGTGGATGTGTCCTGTGTACTAGTTGAGAGGCTATATTTTGGAGTGGTAATCCCAGCTGTGCAAGTTACTACTGTGTGACCTCAAGCGAAGTGTCTAAATCATCAAAGCCTGTTTTCTCATTAATAAAATGGAGAATAATACCGACCTCATTGGGTTGTTGTGAGAATTAGGCTGCGTATGAGGCAGTTTGCACAGCGCCTGCCAACAAATACTCAGTTAATAATAGTTCTTTTCATTATATCGTTTTGCACCATCTACATCTGCTAACCAGACTACACATCCATTCCGTATTGCTGGAGCCACTCGGCAGGGATGATTTCCAAAGCTATCCACGCCCAGGGAAGAAAGTGGTAGTGGGGAACTGGGGAGGAGGACAGGGCCACATGCAGGACACCGTTCATTCCGCAGCACGTATTAAACAAACATCAGGCGGTCTTCGTGCTTTCAGGTCTTCCTTGCACATTGGCTTTATTAGAAACCTTCTGGAAGAGTGTGGCTGGACACAGCCATGGAGCCTGGTGACCTGTAGGAGGGAGCAAGGGCCCCAATTCCTGCAGAGTGGCTTTCAGCCCCAGCTCCCTGCCTTCATTTCTCTCTTCCCTTTCCATCTGCCGCTGCTCTCCTTGCAGCAGAGCAGGAACCTGCCCGCCCCTGGCCAGCTACCCGCCCCCCTCGGAGCGCCCCTTTCCCCCGGGACGGGTTCGGCGGGACGCGGGGTGCGGCGGGGGCGGAGCTCGGCGTCCTGCTGCCGCCGCTGCCGCTACTGGGGCCGCGGCCGCCGCTCGCTCGGATGCTCAGGCCCCGCCGCGCCGCCCTGCGTGGCCGGCGGACGAGCCCCCACCCCCCGCACCTGCACTCCGCCTCCCGCTTGGGGGGCCGGGCGCCCCGCGGAGGGGGCGGCCCGCGGTCTCCGCCCGGCTTCGGCGCGCCGCCGCCTCTGCTCTTCGCATAGTAATTTCGGTTCCTGCAGAGCCCCCGGCTCGCCCCGGGAGCAGGTCTGAGAAGGACGGCCGAGCCCCAGCGCACCGGAGCCATCCGCGCGGCGCCCGGAGCCTCTGCTTGGGATGTGCGACGGGGAGCCCCTGCCGCAGCGCAGGCAGCGGTCCCGCCGCGCCGGGGACAGCCCGGCGAGGGCAGGTAGGCGAGCCGCGGCCGCGCGCGGGGACGCCCCCCGCGCCCCCTCCGCCCGGCGTCTGTTCCCGGGGGAGCCGAGCAGAGGCGCGCTTCGTACTGACAGGGCATAGATTCGGTCCCACATTGTACCTGGTGATCCTTTGCCTGTTGCTCTTGTCCCCATCCCATCCTGCGCTCCAGGA
Organism: Cynopterus sphinx; assembly: GCA_030015415.1. NCBI lineage: Eukaryota > Metazoa > Chordata > Mammalia > Chiroptera > Pteropodidae > Cynopterus > Cynopterus sphinx. Next base: position 116,228,902 of record CM057382.1, on the reverse strand, counting down.
GGGGCTGTCTTCCTCACAGGTGATGAATTTCTCTGCAAGGTCATTGCTTCCTCAGGCTCTGGCATCGGAGGTAAATGGAAGAAGACGCTTCTGTTTTTGTTCTTAGGGTGGGGAGAAGAAGGGGGTATTTGTAATCAATGGGGTCTGCGCATTGAATATCCCGATAGGGAGGGGTGGTGAGTGTGTGAGTGAGTGAGTGTGTGTGTGTGTGTGTGTGTGTGTGTGTGTGTGTGTGACACTGGCTGGCATGTTTCTCATTTTCCTATGCTTATTCTCTTTAAGGTCAAAGCACTATAGTTAATATATAACATATATGCGTTTGTGTGTATGTACAAACACATGTTTACATATATATAGTCTTTCTTGAGATAGGTGGAGAAGGGCGGGTGGGCAGAGGTTGATAAAGAAAAATCACTGTAGAGACCTGTTCAGTATCTAGAGGTGAACTTTGGAACCAGATTAAGTCAGGGTACTAGAGGCTATATAAATGGTTCTTTGGAAATGGATTTTGGAAAATATCTGAATACCATCAGCCAATGCACACAACAGATCTTCATGCTATCCAGGCAGATCTAAAAGATACAGGCAAAATTTTAGACACAACAATGGACAGTGAAAGGGGAAAAAAGAGGGCTACGTAGACACTGGAAAGTGAATTTTGGGTAGTATTCAGGCAGCAAATCCCTGTCAAGTTTAAAGGGGCTTCTAGAGGGGGATTGAGAGGAAACTCTGCTTTAAGTGTAGGCAGTTCAAGGTTAAGAGAATCTGAATAACCAGGAAGCAGCAAAGACGGTGTGGGAAAAGGCAAGAGTTTGGAGGGAGTCACCAAGAAGCAACCACATTTTATTAAGGTATCTTCTTCCTGTTACAGCAATACCGTGGATATGTTCCATCTAAATATGTTTAACAAGACATTCATTACAGATCCATTGGTCTATGTTTGCATTTTGTTTTTGCAAGGAATCTGGGTCATGGTGGGACTGTAAGAAACTGAAGTGTTTACAACACTAGCAAGATTTGGAGAGAGAGTTGATTAAGGCTTAGTTAGCTTCATGAAATATTTACACATTTCTTGCGTGGGCTTTTGTTTGCTCTTGTTGGTGCTGCTGCATATTTTACTTTGATAATGATTTGAGTATACTTCTCCCAAATGTGCTTATTTTCCAGTTATAAACTATTCTTTCTTTTCCATTGTGTTCACCATTGGCCTACCCTGAGTAACAATTGTGGGAATAAAGATACATGAGTCACAACATAAAGAAGAAAATCTCTCTGTTGCTCTATGCAAATAGGAGGAGTTCGTATTAGTGTTCTTTTGAACTAGAATTATGAGGAACATTTTTCGAGTTTTTGTGCTTGCTTAGTAGGAGGAATGTGATGTTGATTCATAAACAGAAAAAAAAAGTAGTATTTGCTGTGCAAGTCTAGATGTTATGTCATTAGAATTTATTTTGGAAATAGTGCAGTGGAAGTCATGGAGATTCATGTAGAGTGTGTTGTGCTATGGTGAAGCTTCACCTAATCACTAACTAGACTTTTATGAAAATGATGAGGACAAAAATCCTAAGTGCATAGCTTCATGTGGGAAGTGGAAGACTGAAGCATGGTATCAATCAGATCAGTCTCAATTAAACATCAGGTGGGTTCCTACAAACTGCTTTTGAAATTTGGATTTTTTTAAATTGCCTCAATACACTTACCCAATACCCTTAATTATTTGTCTTTGAAACAGTTCTTTGATAGTGTCTCAAATATACTTAAAAGAATATATTAGATACAACCGTCCTTTTTGTATGAATCTCGTCACAAAATCTGCAGCTTACAGGGAAGCATTAAACTATCAGTGATGGAATTACAACATCATAAAAAATTACCCTCAGAGAATCAAGACATACAACTTCAGCCCCAGCTCAGTCTTGAGCTCTTTCAGTGGCAGCTGTTTCTGCCCTTTATGCTCTCATTTATCAATTCATTCATGCATTTAAAGTACATTTATCCTGAACTAAACATGGTCCTAGAATGTGGAATTGAAGAGTGCACGAGACAGTCTTAGCCTGCAAAATTTGGGGGAGAGGGAGGAACAACTAGTTAAGTGCTATGACAGGATGAGCACAGAGAGTGTGGAGGCCAGGTTGTGGAGGTGAAGAGGGCAAGGATAATTCCCAGGGATATGAAGGACAAGAGGAACTAGTCCGGTAAAGAGGAGAGAGAAAAGCTGTGACCAAATATGCAAAGCCCCAGGAAGAACAAGTAGTTATAGGCAACTGAAAAACTGAGTAGGTAAAGGTGGAAAGATGTGGGTTAAGAAGGAAGCAAATCCATCATCAGACTGAAGTCCAGAAGAGTCACTAACTCATCTGGTCAGTCAACTATTTGATCTGGAGAAGTTAGGTAAATTGCATTCATAATGAGGCTGTGTGTTGTTCATGTTAACCGTGTGTATATCCTTCAAATATCTAGAAATTGTATTTACCTTAATTTACAGTAGCCCGGTTAAAAAAGAGATATGTCCTTGAGAAAGCCATAAATCTCTATGTCTCAATTTCTTCACACACAAAATGTCTACCACCTACTTTGCATACTGTGAAAATAAAAGAGAATGAAGAAACAGAGGTTTGAGTTTTACAGAAGTTCAAGGAATCTTATTTTATGACAACAGCACTCAGAGCAAAAGGTTGAAAAATACCGTAGATTGTATGCATTTCATTGTCCCAGATGACTCCGAAAGAGAAACTGAATAAACAAAAAGGTAACTCAGGAACAGGGGCTAAAGAGAGTCTGAAGGCCACATACAATTTAAAAACTTTTTTAAGTCACGGAAGTATATACAGCAATCCTATAGTAATCAATAAGCATTCTTCTAGAACTGATCCCAACCCATTACGAAGTCGGTTTATTGCATATGACAGCATTTTATTTTTGAAAAAATAAGAGTAAAACAGACTAGAAAAGTAAATGAGTATTGTTTATTGTTTATTGAACTTTTTAATTAAATATATACTTATACATATGTACACACTAGACTATGATGTAAAAATGTTCCAGAAATTCTGAAAGCTGCTGCTTTAAATAATAAGAAGGAGAGATGTTTCCAGTTTGCAAGAGCCCAGGAGTCAAGCGAGAGATTGGACACAAGCATTTATGCAAAATTCTGAATCGCAGAATCGCCTGAGGAAAAGCACAACATTGTGACTTACCAGTAAAGTCATGGCCGTAAATTCACGGCGGTACAGTTAAAAAAGAGGGAAATTTGGGGTACTGAACTAGTCTAGAAAGGCTTCAAGGAGGAGGAGGAGGAGGAGGAACTTGAGCTAGTTTACAAAAGATAGATAGATCTGGGAGGACAGTGAGGAAGGGGTGATGATATAGAAGGAGGAAGTAAAGAATGAGGTAGCGTCATGTGAGGTTTGTTTAAGAATCATTCAGAAAAAGAAAAAATAAATATCAGCTTGTGGGGCAAGAATTGCAGCAGAATTTGTTTTTAGACCCAAGTATTACTTAGGAGTTGCTATTTATTTTATATCTAAGATTTCTTTTCCTAATATGGGTACTTTAAGAATATCGGGACAAAATAGCTGTACTGTCATAAATCCGTTGTTTCTTTCCTCTTATTTATTTGTTTGTTTATGCAATAATTTCCAGGCTAGACCTTATTGTCATTGAATTTCAGGATGGAAATATTGAAATTAGTCTATGGCCACGCCACCCTGAACAAGCCCGATCCTGTCTAATCTCGAAAGCTAAGCAGGGCCAGGCCTGGTTAATACTTGGATGGGAGACCACCTAGGAAGACCAGGTGCTGTAGGTAGGTGTAAAAATAAAAAAATAAGGGATTGTAAACTGACAAGGCCTTGCAATCTGTGAGGTTAACCAGGGGTTGCCTCCCCTAACTACACACACACACACACACACACACACACACACACACACACACACTGAAATTATGTGATACACCACATCATAGCACGATTATTTCATTTCTCAGAACACAAGTACCAAAAGCACAGGGGGCAAGGGTGATCAAGTAATTGTCATAAATGGAGCAAACCCTTCTATTCTCTTCAACAGGTCTCATTTCTTAAGTCTCTCATAGGTACAAAACCCTATGCTAGGTACTACCTGTCCTGTGAAGGTGAACCAGACCACTTAGTACCCATAACCCCAAAACGAAGGGCAGAATCTGCTGGATTTTCTCTTTGGTGCTCTGTTACTTGTCCTGTCAACTGACGATAGTTTCGTTTCACTTACGACTTTTCAGCTTTCTGATGGTATGAAAGCCAGTCACCTTCAGTAGAATCTGTAGTTTGACTTTTGAGTTTTGATCGTTTTCCTGACTAGCAACAAGCGATAGATCTCTCTCATGTGGCTGGACAGAGGCAGCAAGCTGCAGCTCCCAGCTAGCCATGCGAACACAAGAGTAAACAACTGATCCTCTACAGTGTATTGATTGTGTTATCTACAGTGTATTGATTGTGTTAGAGGATTTTGCCAACTGCAGGCTAATGTAAGTCTTCTGAGCATGTTTAAGGTAGGCTAGGTTAAGTTATGGTGTTCAATGTTTAAATGCATTTTCACCTTGTGATACTTTCAACTTACATTGGTTTTTGTCCACCTTGAGTTGAGGAGCATCTGTATTTAAATGTTTGTATGCATTTTTTTTTTAGAAATTAACATCATAGTGTTTTGCTTTAGCCTAATAGTAATTCAGAGGAGATAAAATCAGAGAAGAAAGTCTCTACTTGTGTTTCTGAAAACTTTCTTGAGCTTCTTTCAGCTCATACTGTCTTTCCTATGGATATTGTGGATATTGATGCCCTTTTAAATAAGGCCGTACCTTTTACCAGAAGAACAGTGCCAGTTAAAATAGAGACTCATGGGCTTAAATAAGTTGATTTGGATCGTAGTCACATATGGAAATTCACTTTTTTATAAAGATGTCCTGTACTCTTTCATCTTCTTTCTCCACATAAGAATGTTTAGATTAATGATAACCTAACTTTTTTGCATAAGAGTCAAGACTGGGATAATAAAAACATCTAGAGACTGCATTTGAATTGAAAAGGCATTATTGAATTTCATGGAGAAAATGTACATACTCTTACAATATAAATGACTTACTGTCTTGAATGCTAGTAAGAAAATGTTTCACAGCTTTTAGCAGGGCATATTGGAGTTGGCAACACGGTAACAGCTCTCTAATATTTCATGTCTGTAATCAGATTGTCAGCTTTATTTTGAAGCTAGCAGCATAATTTGGGGCCTGAATTATTATTACCAAACAATAATAACTGACCCTTAGCTGGAAAGTTAAATACCATGACCTATTGAATCTGAGTCCAATCTGGAAGGGGGTGCTTAGAAATCTCTATTTTACAATGGTCACAAAAGGATTCCAATAGCCAGCTGTGGCCATCACTGTTTAGTCCTGCCTTTACTTATAAGGAAATAAAAAGGTTACAGATGAGTCCCAGACAAGTTAATTAACATGTCCTAAATCATGATCAGAGGCTAAAATCTGGACCTCCTTTTAGCTGATTCTGGGCTAAAAGGAAGAAGAGCAGGACCCACCGAGAGGTCTAAGCATCTCCTGAGTGATGTGAGGAATTAAAATACTCAAAAAAATTGAGTCAATGCATTGATTCCTTCTAAATGACAATGCAGTGGTCTCTGTCCCCAGGGTCTGATGTAGCAGAAGAATTGTGGGGATCAGCTGTGTGATTTGAGGCAAAGCACTTTCTTGGCTTTACACATCAGATTCAATTTTAAAATGGTAATTCTGGGACCCTAAACCCAGTGGATACCCAGGCCACCCAGGAATTGCTTTAGTCGATAGCCACAGCCTGTGACACTTGCAGAACCAAGCAAATGCTGGGGAAAAAAACGCTAGAGAGTAAATATCCAGACACAGGAGCCTCCAGGGACCTCAGCGCTGTTGCTGTTGCTAATTCAGTAAAGGACAGCTGGACAGAAAGCTCCAAAACTCCTTTAAAAAAATCACATTTGCATCTTCTAATTTCTGGAGGAAAAGGAGTTGCAGAGAATCTTTTTTTAAGCCTGAATTACAAATGGTCCAGCAAAGTGGGAGATCTGGTTTAGGGGGGAATCAAAAGTTGTTTTATGTGGATAGATTCTTGAATTTTAGGTGTTTTTCAGGATATTGATTCTAAGTAGCCTAAAATTAAAATAACCATATTGTGTCTATGAGACGCTCTCTTTCCTTATAATATATAACCTTGAGTAAATTAAACGCTTAAGGGAGTTCAGTGTTTTGTGTTTGCTGTATTTTCTGAGTAATCAGAACATCTTTTCTGTTTCAATACTTATCAACAATTTGTCTAAAATGTAATAGCCTGAGTCTGTGTGTGTGTCTTAATAAGTACAATATGGCAAATAACATCAGGTTTCAGAAATTTGCATTGCCTCTGGGTTTTTATTCTGAATTATGTGTAGTACAGGCTCCTGAATATAATATAGAAATTTTTAATTGCTTTTCTTTTTTACTCTGAAACAAATATGTTTTCTCATGATACACTTTTTAAAAAAAAACTGTTTTTCAAAAATACAAAAGATATTTGATCCATTGTAGGTTCTACATTGTTGACTTTGGTCTTTGCCTTTGCCATTATGTCATTTTGGAATGCTCATTTCTTCATCCTAATGTAGTTTCTCAAGACCCTCCAAACATAGTTTAAAGCTCAATTACATCAGCAAACCTCTGTGATTCTTATGAGCTATTTCTAACTACTATTTTATGCATAGCATGAATTTTATTATATTTAGTTATATTGTTCTCTAACCATGCCTCTCTTCAAGTCTTATAAATTATTTCCCCTTGAAAAATGCAGGTAAAAATGAAGCAACTAGAATTTTTATGCTAATAAGAATTTTAATTAGAGCTGAGGTTAATAAATGGATATATACTTGTCCTACATCCTGAATAAATAAAAATTGCTTATGACAAATGAATGTGGATAATTCATCTTGTTTTCATGTTGAACATGTTGTGAAAGCTGTCAGAGAGCAGAAATCTGTCAATGTCAGGGTCAGACACTATGCTCTGATTAAGTGCATGAAAATGCCTGTGCAGCCTTCTTTCACCTGGGGATGTTTCTTGTCCACACATATAGATTCTCAGGGCAGAAGAATGCTTTGCCGTGAGCATCTCAGAGACCTAGTACCCAGACCTCAAATTTCAGGATGTAAGTACCAATCAGAAATTGGAAGCTGGCAGTCTGTAGGCCGAGCAGGAAGATCATATTTTATTTGGCCTGCAGGTATATATTTTTAATTAAGCCAATAGTCAAAAATCAGAAGATCTATTATAAAAAAAAGAAAGAAAGAAAGAAACACAAACCCACATGCTCTAGATTAGAGTTGAATATAAGTCACTTGTAGTCAGTAGCTTCACTTGTGTTAGCTAGAACCCATAGGTATTGAGTTTGCAAAGTCTGGACTAGATGTTTTCTCAGTCCCATTGAGCTTTACAATGCTCTCACTGTACTCATAAAATTGATGTGACTGTATGAAGTAGAGAGATAATTGTACTGAATTCCCATAAACTATAATGAGAGTCTAAAAAGTTTCCATCATCAACATATGTAGATTCTATGAAGGTTACTAAATACTAAAAGTTGACCTCTGTTAGTAAAAGTATAGTGAATTTTATTTGTTTGCCTGCTTGCTTGCTTTTTACTGTATCCTATGTGGCCAAAAAAAATTAACAATAATTTATTCTTTTAGCTTGACCAATGACTACATATACATTGGGTTGCTTTATGAACTTTTAAATGCATAATATCTTTATTTTATGTACAACTCTTCAGGTATACACTAAACTTGTAATAGCCTCCTGACAGACCAAAGCATATCTCAATCTTCCAGGTAATGGTGCATTTTACTTGGTAGGCCTGGCAGTTGAAAATAAACTGTCAGAAGTAGTATTGATTCATATCCCAGTTTGTGGTTGTGTCTGTACAGCTGAGAAATGCTCATCTAACGATGGCAGTTTGCTGTGCTTTCAACTCATCAAACCGAAGTTAGTCAGATCACTGCACAGCACAGTCTGGCCACTTGATTGTGTGGAACTGCTCTGTTAATATGGCTAAAAGTGAGGTGACTGTGTCAGTGCTGGTCTATTCATGTTGTAAATCAAGACAAATGCCCTTTTGAGACAACAAGGTGGAAAACTTAGGCAGACCTCTAAAGTAAAGAAAACTCTTAATAGCTCTATGAAACCTCTCATTCCTTCTCCACTTCTGCTGCTACTTTTCTTCCTCGTGCACACTTCACTGCATTACACCCCCACATTGTGCCTCCTACTTTACTTCTAAAAACATCCTCACGTCTAATTATTAATCCTAAAGTGTCGGTGCTTTAGCAGCTTCACTCCAAGAAGAAAGTGCTGAGAATAGTGTCAGCAGAGGCCAACAGAGGACACTGTGCTACATCGTCTTTATGCTTTCTTTAGAGAGAGTGCATTTCCTTGTAGAATGATGTCCAAGTCTTTAAGTATTAGATGTCATGTCACTTGAAAGGTATTGATAATACATAAAAGACCATAGGTGTTAAAGGTTTTTAGGGATAAAGTTAATTTTTTCTTAATGACATTAAATAACACAAATTTAGTTACACTGAAACTCTGATGCATTCTTGTAAAGAAACTGTTTTCCTGTCCCCTGATGGTTATTTGATGTTTAAAATTGTAATGGTGGGTTTTTAAAAGATCATCCCTCTGGGGTTTGTGGCTTTTAAGTGGTGAAGCTAAATCTCAGGAAGGGATTATAAATTAACCTGAGCTGGATTGGACTAAGAGTATGTCAGTACTTCTGCTTTGAAAGTCAAGGAAGAGCATTCTCCAAACTAGAAATAAGAATGTACTTAGGAGATGAAATATAAAATTTTGAAAGAGGGTTCACAGAAGGCCCTGATTTAGAGAAAATGGATGTCTGTATCATTAAATAAATTTGTACTTGAGTACTTGAGATTGTGTGTGTGTGTGTGTGTGTGTGTGTGTGTGTGTGTGTGTGTGTGTGTGTTTGTATTAGGGATTTAAAGTTGAGTAAAATTATTTGAGAGTCGGAATTCTCAAATAATTCCCAGACACTGGACTACATAAACTTATTAATAAATATGGCTCAACAAAGTTAGAATGGGCTCTTTTACTGGCCAAGATCTCTGGGAATTCCCCTAGCAGCCTAACGAACCAGTCTCCTTTTTGTGTCCCAACCAGGCACCCCTTGTACCTCTCTCTTCCTTCCTGTAGGCTCTCACAATTCAGCTTAATTTCCGTTCCTCTTCACAGCTTCACCACCTGCTCCCCACACCTGGGTTCCTTTCTTCCCAGCCAAGCCAACTTGAAAATGAGAAGAGTCTTTCCTGCACTGTACTTCTTTAGTATCATCAAAAATAAAAACATGGACATGGGTATTTTCTACTTTATTCTGCTAAAAACAACTAAGAAACAGGGTAACAAAAGTGAACGAGACGGGACAGATAAAAGATTAAGAAATATAAGTTTTTGCTGGTGGCAGGTTCCTCCTCATGAGTATAGCAGAACCGAAGTATAACTTTTCATCCCCCATCCCTCTTTTTTTCTGTCCAAAAAAACAAATGCAAGTGAGGTGAATGAGAGTAACATTATTGTAGAAATTATTTATTATCAAGATTAGCATAATTGACAGAGAAAACTGCTCTAAATTATTCTTTAATATATTATTTACTGTCATTGGTACTTTATATTTGCTCATAAATGGTTTGTGACACAGTAGTGTATTTTAAGATACTTTAAAGGCCACTGTTTTTAGATTATTGCTTAGACTCTCAGGCATCACCTCCACCCTGGAGGGGTAATCTTGAATCAGATCATTATTGGGTAATGTACCCATTTCAAAGTACTAAAAATACCAAGCTGTTTTTAATAACTGATCGGTGAAATACCCTGCACTCTCTATCTTTTCTCTCTAAGGTGGTTTCATCTCTCTTCCCTCCCCAGGGTTAGAACCCTAGACATTCAAGTTGGTAATTCATGTTGCTGAAAGCCTGGTGAGTGATTCCATCTCTGTATAGTTATTCCAAATGATAGTGGCACTGGGGAAATAAGAAGAAGATGCCTAAATTGCAGAACTAATAATGATGAGTAGAAAAAAACAAAAGACCAACCAAACACGTGAGGGAAGAGGAAGTCAAATGATGTAAAGAGTGAACAAGAGACTAAAAGCCAGTCAGGCACTCATCTAGTTCTAGGTCATAAGAGAACCGTAATACATTTCTGTTTATCAGTTTCCTTTTCATTGTAAGGAAATGGGTGATGGAAAGACTACATATCTGTAAACTTAAGGAGATCCAACTCTTTCAAAACTTCATTGTTTAGGCTTCTCTGCCAAGGGGCATCCTACTTTAACCATTTCTCCTGTAAGCAAATCTATGATGTTTGTACTATTATTTTCTCCATTTTAAAGATCAGAAAACAGATTAAATAATAACTTGCTTAAGATTCCACAGGTAGTAATTGATTATCTGAACTGTATGTGAATCCGGAGTCTGCCAACTTCAAAGCTCAATTATGCTATGCTACAATATTATTAATATTAATACTGTGAACACTGGGTCAAAATATGAGGAATAGGTGGGGTTTTATAGACTGATTTCTCCTATCTTGGATTTAATATTGTATTGCTTAAAAATCAAATGTGAAAGCTTCTAAATCAACGATAAGTCATTTTTTAAAGAAACAGTAAATTCAAAGGTAAACAATTTAGGTTAAAACTTTATAAATCATTGGACAGGCAGTGAAATTGGAAAACAAAACTTTTTATTAAAATATACAGGTGATACATATGTCCAGCAAATGAGATTTTTTTGTTTCTCAAAAGAAAAACTAAATACATATCACAAAGTCATGTGTACACACACGTGCATGTACAAGCATATAATAAGAAAAAACAAGCATTTGTCTGTGGTTAGCCCTACCTGTGGACTTTGGACTTAGAAACTATTTATAGAACTAGTGTTTCCTCAATTGATGTTTTAATCATAGTCATTCATTTATTTATGAAAGTTGAGCGGTTCCTCATTATAGCTTGCAACTAAGTGTCCTAGTTACAAATTGAAGGCTAAAAAAATGGTAATCTGTGTACAGGAGGCCCATCTGAGTCACATTCCTTCTTAAAAATATATTTCTAATAAATTAATAGCACTTGACAGGAGGACAAATATACATATCTCCATCCATTTTGAAATTGAAAATCCACTCATTATTTTTAAAGCCATGACTTCTGCCTTTTTTTTTTTAGTTCCTTAATAAGCAATTGATTTTATTCTAGTTAAAAATAGAAGTCACCTACAGGCATTAGTCTTTATTACAGGTCTCTTGTCAGTCCGGAATGTCTGAACCACTTTGTGTTGTTTCAGGTGAACTCTTTATTTCATGGGGTGGCACAGTAGGATGCACTGCTTTTCAAAAGTGCAGCTCTGTGGTGAGATGCTCTTAGATAGTATATAGATTTACTTTTTATTTTAATAGTTATGAATTTATTTTGATATAACATATATTAAAATAAACTTATAAGTGTATATTTTACAATATGCTATATGAAAAATATATTGTTGGCACATCAAATCTGATTTTACTGATATAATTTCTTAAGACTAGGCTAATATTTTCAACTAGTGCACCAGTAATAGTCAATTGAATGAAAAACATTAAGTAAAATAGTTTAGATAAGAAGCATATAAGTCACAAATCATGAAAGAGATACATGTATGTCACATTCCACGAAAGTGGTACAAGAAATTATGTCATTGCCCCAGGCACCTCAGGTTTTCTAGAAATGAAAAGATTGGTTTAGAAGTTCCTAAAATCAACTCTAGCTCTAATGCTCTAATGCTTTTTTAAAGAGTTGTACTTTTTCCTTCAATCTTAGGCCTAATTTCTGAATTTTAGTTCTTATCAGCCTTGTCCAGAGTTTAGAGGTACCATTACCTCCCCCTCTTCATCACTGCCAAGCACTGATGCATTCATTCATTTATACATGTACTCATGAAATAAGCATCCTATGGTAAATGTATACACTAAGGATTGTGGGCATGAAAGAAAGATTACCAAGTTCTATACCTTTGGCTTCTGTGTAAATGAGTATACATGTCTGTGATTCCCATTGAAGTTAAAGCCCTTGAAAGCCCTGGACTTCTGCCATAATCTTTTCTTTGTGCTTCCTGAACAACTGAGAGATCTTCAATGGAAAGTCCCTTCATTGATAAAAACACATTATCAAGGCTTGTATTACAAATTTAAAACGTGTTGTGAAAATTCTGAATGGGATTATACATGAGATTGGACAAAGGGGTCTCTGTTTCATAGCTAGAAAAGTCTAATTCTTGAGCCATTTTGAATACGAAGGGGGGAAACATAGGTACTTTCATAATTTTTGAGTAGACGGTAATGCATCTTTGATTAGTTAGAAATTTTAACAGGTCTGAGTCAGATGGGGAATTTAAAACTTATCAGGTTTTTAAAAATCGGTTACATTGAGGAAGAATTGAATTTCAATGGCGTTTATTGTTTTTCTATATAGTATACCTTCAACAAGTGGTTAAGTTGTAACTACTATTATGACTATTTTTTCTTGGGAACTTGTTCTTGAGAGACATTACTAAAATATTGTAAAGCACCTGAGTGCGGTGAGTATAAATTATCACAAGCATCTATGTAATGTCAATAGAGCTGTTTTATGCTTGCCAGCAATTCATAAGGTTTTTCTATACTCATGAAAAGGATATAGCTGTGGTTTCCTGCTGCAGTTTCTATATAATAGTGAGAAAGGCATCAGAGGATGCAGTTGGTTGTGGTCGTTTGCTCATACATGGCTGCTCTTTTTTTTCTTTTTTGTAAAAAACAGGAAGTTGAAATTTGTTCTTTACTCAGTTCAATTGATGTTTAATAAGAACTTATCTGGGTGCTACTATGGGAGGATGTAAAGATTAAAAGATGTATCCCTGTCTTTAAAGACCATAAAATCTTAATATTAAGAGACATTAAAGAGGTTTAAACACTTATGGCATTATTTATCCACTTTCAGTACATATACATTGTGATACAAACTGATTGATTGAAATTGTTTTCAAATTTTTCATGTTTATGTTTTATCATGAGTAGATATAACTTTCCAAGTATCACATTAAAACATATATTAAAGAAACAGCTAGTTAGCTCAGCTGATTTTAAGTCTAGGAATCACACCAAAGTTCAAATTAATTTGTTAGTTTTACTCTGTTCTCTCCTAATGGACCAAACTCCCAACTCCTCAGCCCAGTAGTTTTGAGGAGAATTGGGCAAAAGAGCATATTCCAAGTCCCTTTCTCAAAAACATGATAAAATAAAATGGCATACTTGTGCCTAATAAACCAGTACTATTGCATTTGATACTATCATAATTTTTTTTTAAAAAAAGGAAGCTATGCACTGAAAGAATATTTATAACAAAGTACCTATTCTGAATACAAAAGATTTAATGGAAGCCATGTCAGTTTGGGAAATAGAACCACTATGGAAATTTGAAATATGGATTTATTATGTTTTAAACCTTACACAATTGTGGGAGCTTATAAAGAAACCTACAGAAAACAGTTTCTTTTGTATTGGGCATTGGGTCTGATCACCATAGGTTAGCAGAGCTGGCAATTGGGAAAAAAAGCTGGATGTGAAGTGGAACCGAACAAGGACAAACTGGAACTTGTAAGACAAACCGGAACCTTTTTCCTCCAACCTCAGTGACCTGGGAGAACCACAGAAGGAGCCAGCACAAGTCTCTGAAAAGCTATTTATGCAGCTTCCCAGAAGATGGATCTGATAGGAGACGAAAGACCATAGCCTGACTCCCACAGAAGGTCACGAAGGTGAGCCAGGACATCAGCACACAGCACCTGTTGTGCCTCACTGTCCTTCCAAGCACAATAATACTGCTGCTTCACTTCTACCTTCCAAATCCTACATAAATTTCCCTTGTAGCCAACTGTAATGACGAACTAGCTAGGGAAGGGAATGGATTTTCATCCTAACTAAATTAACACCTAGTACAAAACCACCACAGAGACTAGCCAATAGAACGAGAAATGTCTAAGATCAGAAAGTTCCTTATTTTTGAATTCTGTAAGAATCCTTTCTGCCGAAGAGCTCAGAATCCAGGCAGCTTATTGATTATGTTTAAGATGTTTTCATCTATAGATTTATACAGATTTTCTTCTAAACACAACTATAAGTTTTTGGTTTACTTCTCTTCAAAAACTAAAGTTGCAAAAGTAGCTATTAAAAAGTACCAAGATTCATGTCATATGAGCCAAAATTGGCATCATATTGTAACATAAAAGTTAATCAGATTAACTTAGCACATGGCTGGGTGATGTAACGACGAGCATATTTTCTGCCACAATAGATTCCAAACTCCATTTTTAGATTTCCGTAGGTGCTACAGAAGGTTCCTACAATATAATGTTAGAGAAAAACAAAAGCTTGCATAGAAAGTAGCTGCCTTCCCAGTGTTTCTTTTATTATTTCTTTTTTGTTTTGCTTCTAGGGATATATGAGATGGTGCTGTATGAATTGGTAAGCTTACCAGTGGTGGAAGTATTCAGTCAGGAGCTACAGTCAGAATTCCTGCAATGACTGGGATGTTAGCCAGCAGAGCTTCTGAGACTTCTTCCGTTGTTGAGATTCTTAGAGTCCTTATCAATATCTATCAACCTCTTTTTTATTTATTTTTTTTTTGCCCAGTTCACTTGATAAGTGATATTTACGTGTGGGTCCTTAATTCCAACTTTTTCTCTTTCACCTAGAAAGCACATCAACATGCAAGTAAGTGATCAAAAACAAAACAGAACAATTTTCTATAAAAAGTGGTCATAGGAACTGAATAGACTTTTTTTTTTTCAAAGAATTCATATAGATGGTCAACAGATACACGAAAAGGTGCTCAACATCACTAATTATCAGGGAAGTGAAATTCAAACCACAATGAGATAGCACCTCATACCTGTTAGAATGGCTATTTTCAGATGAGAGAGAACAAGTATTGGCAAGGATATGAGGAAAAGAGAACCCTAGCACACTGTTGGTGGGAATGTAAGTTGGTGCAGCCACTATGGAAATGGTATGAAACCACTATATGTTCCAGCAATTATACTTCTGAACATTAATCTGAAGAAAACAAAAACACTAACTCAAAAAGATATCTACACTTCCATGTTTATTACAGCATTATTTATAGCAGCCAAGATATGAAAGCAGCCTAAACATCTATCGATGTATGAATGAATAAAATGTTAGATATACACACATACACGATAAAATATTATTCATCCATAAAAAAGAAGGAAGTTTTGCCTTTTCAACAACAGAGATGGAACTTGAGGGCATTATGTTTAGTGATATAAGTCAGATAAAGACAAATACCACATGATCTCACTTATATGTGGAATAAAAAAAAAAGAGCTCATAGATATATAGAGATCAGATTGGTGTTTACCAGAGGGGTAGGAGTACAAAATGGTTGAAATGGGTCAAAAGGTACAAACAAACTTCCAGATATAAAATAAATAAGTCCTGGAAATATTATGTATAGCACCATATTTATAATTAATAATACTGTATTACATATTCAAAAGCTGCTAAGAAGTTTTTAATTAAGTTTATTGGGGTAACATTGGTTAATACGATTATATAATTTTCAGGTGTACATTATAATTTGACATCTGTATACTCTATTGTGTGATTACCACCCAAAGTCCAGTCTCCTTCAGCTACCATATATTTGATTCCCATTACCCACTTCACCCTCCCCGCAGCCCTCTATGTTTGACCCCCTTTACCCCATCTACCTTCCCCGTCCTCCTCCCACTCCCTACCCTCTGGTAACCACTAGTCTATAGTCCATGTCCATGAGTCTCTGTTTGTCCTATTCATTTTTGCTCTTAGGTTTATATCCCACATATAAGTAATATGTGATTTTCTACTTCTTCAGTCTAGGTTATTTCACTTAGCATGATTATCTCAAGGTCCATCCATCTTGTCGCAATGGCAGTATTTCATCCCTTCTTATCACTGAGTAATATTCCATTGTATATATGTAACACAACCTCTTTAGCCAATCATCTATCATAGGACACTTCAGTTGTTTCCATGTCCTGGCCATTGTAAATAATGCTGCTATGAACATCAATGTGCAAATATCTTTTTGGATATGGGTTTTCAAGTTTTTGGGGTAAATACCCAGTAGAAGGATTGCTGGATCATATGGTAGATCAATTCTTAGTTTTTTGAGGAACCTCCATACTGTTTTCCATAGTGGCTATACCAATTTGCAGTCCCACCAGCAGTGTATGAGGGTTCCAAAAAAAAAAAAAAATATATATATATATATATATTTTTTTATATATATATATATATTTTTTTATATATGGTGTTATATGTCAGTTATAGCCCAATAAAAATGCAAATTACTGTTCTAATTTATAAAATAAATTATAATCGCTTACTAAAGAACTAGTAAGAAAAATCTTTAATATAAGCTCAAGAAATCTGTTACTCAAATAGTTCATCATCTCAAGCATATTTTTAATTCTTCCTATGGTAAAGCAAGAAAACAGAAATCTATAATTCAGATAAATAGCCACAAAAGCAAAAGAAATAGAAACATTTCTAAAAAAGGAGGAAGGTACATAGTTATTAGAATTCCTTTGGTATGTAACAATTGATAAAATTAGGTAATACTGTATTACATTTAGACACATGAGTGTGTCATTGTGTGTTGGTATCATCGATCATATAGAAGCATTTATTTAAGTAGTGTGTATTATTTGCCTGTTGATGCAAATTGCTGCACTTGGGGAGGAGTGGCAGTACATTATATATACAAAGATGGCTAATATTTTTTCTTTACCCATGAAGGAATCTATAATCTAGTGGGAGAGATAATATAAAGATCTAAGTATAGAAGGAAGTGAAGGATTAATATGGAAATGGAAATATTATGGTTCTAAAATGATGAAGTTTCAAAATTCTGCCCCACACTAGAATCTCCAAGACTATATATATATACATACACATATATTTTAAATCCTGATAATACCAAGTGTTGGTAAAAATGAGAAGGTAACTGGAGCTCTCATATGTTGTTAGTGGGGATACCAAATCGTACAGCTACTATGGAAAATATTTTGGTAGTTTTATATAATGCTAAATATTCATTTACCATGTGTTCTGGCAATTCCATTCCTATTTACCTAAGTAAGATAAAAACCTATGGTAACACAAAAACCTATTTATAGTGTCTTTATTTATGATCACCAAAAACAGGAAATAACTCCAGATGTCCCTCAATAGGGAATAAATAAACAAACAGTGGCACACTTGTGCATAGAATCCTACCCAGCAATAAAAAGGAATAAACTATCGATACAGCAACACAGGTTTCATATGCATTAAACTAAATTTCTTATGCATTCAACTAAATTTAAAAAGCCAGATGGAAATAACGATGTACTTTTATATTTACGTGACATTCTGGAAAAAGCAAAACTATAGATAGAAAACAGATGACTGATTAAGAGTAGGGGAGAGTGTAACTACAAAGGAACAGTCAAGGAGGATTTCTTGGGAGAGTGATGGGACTGTGCCGCATCTTGATTATGCTGATGGTTATACAACTATGCATTTGTCGAGGCTCATACTACTGTATACAAAAAAAGAATAAATATAACTTTATATAAGTTTACTTGATTCTAAAAAAAAAGCCTAGCCTAAAATTATGGACAAGGGTTAAGCATCCTCCTCCTTCTGGGGTCAGAAAAGGAGGCCATATGGAGAAGATGCTAATCCTATTTCCTGTTTATTGACACAGAAAAATGTACAGACTGAACAGATTTGTGCTCTCATATCCGGAAATCTTGGGTCAGTTTTGATCTCAAAACTTTCTTTAAATGGATGAAGGCAAGTATCAGGGGACCATGGATATCAGCTGACAATTCTGTTGCCTAAAATAATGTTATGTTAACTATCTGGTGGGTGAGTGTGAGAATAGTGTGTACTTGCTGTGTCCTCTACTGGGTGTGTGTGAATGGGGCATGCCACTCTCTCCCCCAATTTCATATTAACAGATGAAAGAAATTGCGTATTCCAAAATTATTTATTGAGGTCTTATTATACGAGAGGCACAGTACTAAGTACCGTGAGGGCTAAACATTGAGCTACTCAGAGTCTCTATCAGAAATGTAGCTTACAACTTAAGGTATGTGATGAAACACATGACTCAGTAGTTGTAATTCAATCAGATAATGACAGATCCTGCAATAGATGTTTTCTCACTGTACTATGGCTGTTGAAAGGAGGAGGTCATCACTCTCTGCCAGGAGTATCAGGAAAGACTTATTTTGTGGAGACGTTGGCATTTGTCTTGAGTTTTAAGAATTCACTAGACCCTTAGTTCTTTGATAAATGGATCATTTCTGTCTTATTCACTACTTTGTCTTCATATATAGCTCAGTCCCTGATACACTATTGATACATTAATGTTTTGGGATTAATTAATGAAAGAAATGACATTTGGCATTTTCGAAGGTAGAGAACACATTCCGGGGGTAGGAGGTTTGGGGAGGACGGGGAGGGCATGGCCTGAACAGAGAAATGCAAGCAAGTCTTTGAAAAACTGAGCATGTTTGAGAAACTGAGGTAGAGCAATTCGACTGGCACATCGGGTATTGCGGGAAGCAAAGTTCCAAAACTGTTGAAATCAAACTGGAGAGGGTCTTCAGTGCCAAGTTATGTAATTTGAACCTTTTTCAGTATAGGAAGGAAGCCACCCAAGACTTTTGAGCTGAGAGTGATGTGATCAGATCTGTGTTTTAAAACAATGTCAATTTGACAGTGATTATGAGACAATGTCTATTAGCGATTATGTATACTGTTTTAGAGCAAAGTAGAGAGACCGTGCCTGAAGGCCTGTGCCAGCTTGAGCATGACTTGGAAAAGGCTGTTGTTGGAGTATTGCACCTGTAAAACAGGAGTCAGAGGCCCTGGGATGACGTCCTACCTCTGCTTCTTAACTGTGAGACAAATCACCTGAGTTTCTAAAGCCTTGGTCTTTGTATCTATGAGGATAATGTGGAAATTATAAGAAATAATATGTGTGGGAACTTTGTATATTTTAAAGAGCTGTGTAAATCTGAGAGGTATTGTTAAGTTCCAGTTATTGAAAAGAAAGTTGCAAATATTTCTGCCAGAGATTTGGCAGGATTTGGTGACTGCATGATTATAGGGTACAAGGGAGCCGAAGCTGTCAAAATGACTCCAGGATTTTAAATCAGATCTGACTGGGAGAATGTTGGTGCCATTAACAGGAATAAAGATGTCAGGAGGGAAAGTTCTTCTTGACAGAACGATGTTGAACCCTGGGTGGAACACTGAGTTTGGGATGTTGGCACAATATGTAAGTCAGATATCTGACCCGTGGTCACAAAATGGAGGAGGACAGGAACATGGGGAGAAGGTGATGCCTGGAATTACAGCTATTAGATCAGCATCATTAGATAACCTACATGTGAAAGAGATTTCCTAGGACAGGGAAGGAGAAGAGTGGAGGAGAGAATTGCTGATAAAACCCATATTAGAGGGTCAGAAAAGTAATAAGTTTGATCTAAGGAACCATCCAAAAATAGAAAGAAAAGTCAACAAAAGAGAGCATCATGGAGAAAGGATCAGTGGTGAAAACCATGACAGGCATTTAAGATGGATGAGGAATAAAATTCAATTTGCTCATTTTAATTTAAAAAAATAATACCTCCTTGCTGTCTTGTTGTGGAGAGTAAATAAGAGACAGTACTTAATGCAATATTTTATATACAGTAGGCTTAAAAATAGGAACTATACAGTATTGTTATTAGAAATTAATTCTCATTTTCAATATCCTTTAAGAATTTTTTTAAATGTAACCCAGACCCTGTAAGTTTTGTATGTGTGAGATTGCCTTTTTAAAAGATAAATCATGGGCTAAATTTGCTGCATGATAATGTCTCCTGACCTTTAAAGGGTAAAATGTATTTCCTCTCCAGTTTTAGAAGATCTCCATACTGTTTTAACAAGGGCTAATTGTTTTTTGGTAACTCTCACGAGGATTTTCTCTGTGGAAAAACAAATTTCTTCCATCCAGGCTGAAGTTGAATCATAGCAAGGTACACAGGTTAAGAACTTGCTCATCTTCTTATTTCGGCCTTGATATGGGATGTATCATCTAAGTGGAATTAATGCTAAATTTCAGTGCTGAAGGTCATAATGAAAACTTAGTTGACCCATAAAATCATTAAGGAAAAAATTTTAAAAGAATATGAGTTTGTGTACATACTTTTTCATTGTCTTATGACTAAGTAACCAAGACAGCATAAAACCATCACCAAATCTATTTGTCATGTTGATTGTTTTTTAAATTTTTGTCTAACAGGCTTAGCATCTCTGATTCACGTAACAGCCAGTTTGCTTTTCAAAGAGAAAAAAGAAAGAAAAATCCTCCCTTTCAGGATTTCATTTTGTGTGTCATCTCAAATTGGCCACCTTGAAAATGTTTGCAATTAAGGAAACAATAAGAAAGCAGAAAAGGCTCAAGAACATCTGCATTTATTCTGGAGTAAACTATCCAAGGGAAGAAGCAGGATTTCATGATCTTTAAGGACTCTGTGGCTCTGAAATTTAATGGCACCTATTTCCTTGTGTTTAAGTGATAAATCAAAAATTATGAGAACTTCCAAGAAAATTGATTTAAAAACTTTTGTTGTCATTTGATGAAAGTTTGCTGACTCAACACTGAAACCAGAGCAAATTTTCTTCTTTATTTATAGTAATCAGTAAAAATCAAGATTATTATGGAATCATCCTAGTAATCTTTCTTTAGAATTTATTATGATTTTCCTAATATTCAAAAACATTTCTAAACACACACATTTCTTCTCTTTTCACATTTTAGTTAATGGAGTCATTAATTTTTCTCTCATTTCAAGGTATAGAACTTTGAAATCATTTCTGCAATAAAACTCAATTTCTTAGCTTGGCATTGAAGTCTATTCATAATAGACTTGGGCCTAGAGCCATGTTTCCCGATGAGTATCCCAACCCACTCCCAGCTCTCTTTCTTTGGATAATCTCCTGTCTGAATCTTTGCTTGGGCTCTCTGCTCTGCCATAAGGCTCAGCTTTTAAAACTCAACTCAAATCTTTACCCTACACTAAGAAATAGCACACAATCTGGTTTGGTCACTTTAGATGTATTAACTAGAGTAGATGAACCTCTAGTAACATATAACTCAAAATTTCAATGGCTTAATGAAATAAAATTATATATATATATATATATATATATATATATATATATATATATATATATATATATATTTAAGACTTTTACCAGAACCTCCAAAAAGCCTTTTAAGTTTACCCTAGTGTTAATTGAATATTTGCCTTTTTGCAATCCTAGAGCACTTTCTTCAACATGTATAAGAGTTTTTTAGGGGTGTATCTTCCCTAAAATGTTCACTTTTGGAATACCAGCTTTTATTTATCTTTTTATACCTTCGTATAGACCCCACAAAAGTCAGCACAATGCCCAATGCATAGGAATCCTTAATAAATATTTATTGAATTTAGTTCAATTTTCCATTGAATTCAGTACTGAATTCTTCAAAAATTTGAGGCTACAGGAGAAGATTTTTTAAAAATAATTTGCCTTGTAATTATTTCTGTGGTACCATCTTCCAGATCTTTATGAAATTAACAATTGGATTTTTGTGTGTGTGTGTGTCTTTTTTGTATCTTATGTGTTTCTTGTATTTAACATAATGAGAGAAAGCACATGTTTTCCTGTCAATACTTGGTGACTTTTCTTCTTAGAGATTCCTAATCATTCCAAAAGTCAAGAAGTTCCTGGAACCAATGACAAGGAATAAAACAAAAATAGGAAATTAATATGTAAGAGGAGATAGGAAATATGTACATAAGAAATGGAAATTGGAGTTCCATTTTTAAAACATGAAGAAAAAATACAAAAAAACCCAAAACTGTTGTATTTTTTAGTAAGCTATCCAAATATAAGATAGATCTTTAAATAAATAGAAGGTATATCTGATGTGATAAAGACAGAATACAGGGAAGCACTAGTGAAAGGCAAATTTGGCTGAAAGTATCAAAGCTGTACTGAAGGAAGCCCTTTATAGACAACAAAGAATTAAAAATTATTAAGTACAAGATTTGGGGGATTATCATTGTATAGTTGTTCTAATGAGCATCACCCAACTGATAATCAGGCATCATGTTTTTTTTTTTAATTTTTATGTACATATACATCAGAAAAACATATCTTTTATCAAAAAACTAGTGTGATTGAGCCACCTCTACAAAAAGAAAAATATCCAGAAGTTAAAGAGGTGTCCTGCTAAAGAAAAAGAGAGCAATATAACTCAAGCTAGAAAGTTATTAATCTAAGTGAAAAACTAGTGTTTTACTTCTTTTTCCACTGAGAATAAATTAAGCAGTTGGAGCAGGAGATCGTACATTTAGGCAAAGAGTGGACTTTCCAACAAGTTACTTGTCCGTGGCAATTCTCTCCCTACTCCAGTTTGTCCACTGTTCTTGGATATACTGATTTACTTATTTTTTTTTTTAATTTTTCGAATAATAGTTGACATTCAATATTACATTCATTTCCGATGTACAGCATAGTGGTTAGACATTTATGTCTTGATCCCCCCCAAGTAGGCTTACACCTACCTGGCACCATATATAATTATTACAGTATTGTTGACTATATTCCCTATGGTGTACTTTTCATCCCCTTGACTGTTTCATAACTGCCAGTTAATACTTCTTAAATCTCTCCACCTATTTTGCCCAGATCCCCAACCTTCCTCCCATCTGGCAATCATCAGTTTGTCCTCTGCATCTATAGTTTGTTTCTGTTTTGTTTGTTTGTTTATTTTGTTTTTTAGACTTTACATGTAAGTGAAATAATACAGTATTTATCTTGTCTGAGTTATTGCACTTATTTACTTTATATGCCTTTTCCCCATCAGTGTAATTTCAGTTTCCCTACAGGTGAATCTTTAGTAATTCCTTTTAGGAATAATATGGAGAAAGGGCATAGTAAGAAACAGAAGTATGGACTTCTATGAAAAGTAAAAACAAGTGATGGGGTGACAGTCAAGAACTGAAATTTTTGCAATGCAGCTGGAGATTTCCAACACATTTTCTGAATCAAAATGTCAGTTGATAGACCATGATCCTGTTTAATCTGTAATTGTGGAATGGATGGGGGAGAAAAGGGAGATAGAGGAGAGGCAGTGGTCTTGGAAACTACACTTGGTGGTGAGTTAGTAAGAAAACCCAAATAATCTTCTACCACTAATAGTGCTGCTGCTGCTGCTGCTGCTGCTGCTGCTGCTGCTATTAACACTGTGTGCCAAGCTCTCTTCTAAAGAGAACAACCCGAGTAGGTAGATACTGTTTTCACCCCTGGATTATAAGTGTTTAAGCCTAAAGCACTGAGAAGTAATTTACCTGAGGCCACACAGCTGCTAAGTGGCAAGCTGGGTTTGAGTCCAAATCCGATCCCAGAAGCACACTCTTACCACCATGCTAATACAGCCTCTCACACTGAGAAGTGTTTTCAGAAAATAAGGAACACGGTAATTCAGAATGGCTAATAGTTCTCTAATGTGTTGTTTTCAGTCTCCTGCTCATGCTGTTCCTTTTGCCTTGAGTGGCCTCCTTCCCTCCACCCTTTCCTTCCCGTGACTAACTCTTCATCCTTCAGGCCTCAGATCAGGGGTCATCTTGCTTCTTAAAACTTTCTAGAACCCTCCTCAAGGTGGGCAGGGTTTATTCTCTCACAGACTTAGATGGTACCCAATGAATACATCTATCGTAGCATTTACCATAGCATCCAGTTACCTTTCTGCCTTGTCTTGAAACCTCAGATGCTGCTTCTGTCTTGTCCTTCACTTTCAGTCAATCACGGTGAACAGGTGATTTGATCTCTTTACTATTTCTAGTACATCCCTTCCTCTTGATTCCTGCAACCGCTGCCCTAGTTCTCACAGTACCTTCTACAATAGGCTTTTTTGTGTGTGTGTTTTTAAATTAAGTTTATTGGGGTAACATTAGTTAATGCAATCATATAATTTTCAGGTGTTCATTATCATTTAACATCTGTATATTCTATTCTGTGTTCACCTCCAAAAGTCTAGTTTCCTTCAGCTACCATATATTTGATCCTTTTTACCCACTTCACCCTCTCCCTACCTCCCTATAATTGACCTCCTTTACCCCATCTACCTCCCCCTCTTCCCCCACCTCACTAGTAACCAGTACTCTATAGTCCTCTGGTAACCACTAGTCTATAGTCCATGTCCATGAGCCTCTCTGCTTGTTTGTCCTGCTCATTTATTGTTTTTAGGTTTATACCCACATATAAGTGCTATCGTGTGATTTTCTACTTTTTCTGTCTTGCTTATTTCACTTAGCACTATTATCTCAAGGTCCATCCAGGTTGTTCCAGTATTTCGTCTCTTCTTATGGCTGAATAATATTCCATTGTATATATGTACCACAGCTTCTTTAGCCCATCATCTATCATAGGACACTTCGGTTTCTTCCATGTCCTGGCCACTGTGAATAATGCTGCTGTGAACATCAATGTGCAAATATCCTCTCTGATATTGGTTTTCAAGTCTTTCTGGTAAATAACCAGTAGAGGGATTGCTGGATCATATGGTAGATTAATTCTTAGTTGTTTTGTTTTGTTTTGAGGAACTTCTATACCGTTTTCCATAGTGGCTGTACCAGTTTGCAGTCCCACTAGCAGTATATGAGGGTTCCTATTTCTCCACATCCTCTCCAACATTTGTTAATGCTTGTCCTGTTGATTATAGCCATTCTAACAGGTGTGAGATGGTATCTCTTTGTGGTTTTTATTTGTATTTCCCTAATAGCTAGCAATGTTGAGCATCTTTTCATATGTTTTTTGGCCATTTGTATACAATAGGCTTTTGAAATGTACCTCTACCTTCAGTCTCCACATCTGCTTCATCAAGAGACTGTCTCTGACCTGGGGTAAAGTCATTCTAGGCCTAACACAATCTTGCTTTATGGCTCCCTTTAGCCCCATCTGTTGATAGATGGCTTGTTTTCACCATCAGCCTTGCACCTGGAGCTCTTGCAATGCCTGACTACTTACTGTTCTAACCCTACACCACCCTCAACCATGCCTCCCAGCAGGTTATCTCTCACATCTGTTCACAAATTGTTGATCATGTGCACCTCAAATGCCCTCTTCTACCCATGGGAAAACTCCTGTTCAACTCTTAAGGCAGCTTTGCTGTCATTTACACTCAGAGGCCCTGGGTGGCCCCCCTCTTAGATGCGCCAACAGTGTGCTCTCATAACACCCTGTGCCTCACTCTTAAGGGGCTCACTACCTTGTATTTCAATCATCCCTTTATGATTCTGCCTCTGTTACTAGACAGAAACTTCCCCAAGGTGAGGACTGGGATGTTTACCATGATATTCTCAGTGTCTGGAACATAGCAACTACTCAATAAATGTTTGATGAATGAATTAATGAGTTAATATATATGTTAAAATGTCACATATATAAATACATATAAATAACATTATTCTCACCTTTCAAGCCTGATGCTCTCCTATTTCTCCTTCCCACTCACTCCTTATTAAACTTGGAGCTGTTCCCAAAGCCCACCTTTTATGTACCATATTCTATGATTACTTACACACTGTTTCTGATGCTTTTTCCTTCCCAGCATTGCAGCTGATCTCTACTGGTTTCCCAGAAAGCCTTCCCAGATTGCATGAGTTGGAATGAGTCGTTCCCTTGTATTACTTTGAAATCTCTGGCACTGAAATTGTCTTTCTCCCCAGCATACACCAGTCCCTGATGACAAGGATTGAGTATTGCTCATCTTTGTGACTCTCTAAAATCTAGCATAGACCCAGTACTAGTATATATATTTAATAATTGGAGGTAGCTAAAAGAAAAAAGTAATATTTTCATGTTTAGTACTCCAGGTCCTTTGTTTAGCATAGGAGGTGCATAAGAGCTGAGAGAATAAGGAAAATAATTACTGTGAAGATCCTGATTTAATCTCATTTCATAGCCTTCAGTTAAACAAGAGGTTTTACAAGCAAAATACAAAAGTCCTTGGTTAGCTTTGTTCATTTAGTAACACGTGGTCTTCTTATTCCTGAACATATATGGATTATGTTTATATCACTGTTAGAAAAACTATCCCCCGTTATCGAGGATAATATAACTGTATGTGTGGCAAATAATAATGAATTCTTAAACAAGTCCAGCTTATTATCTCGCTATTAGGCAAGTTTCCACAAGTTTGTGAGTCTCGAACATAAACTCTGAGACCAATTCATAATTCCCATGATAACAATGAGGGAACAGCCCACTAAGCCACTTCAGGTTATGAGGAGATCATTCTTAGTGAGTAAAGTGCCAATATTTCTGACAAGTGAGTTCTCAGGCTAACATTCTACACACTCAGGATTGATCCTTTCTTAATGAGCTCTTATACACCTGTGGGTTTGTCCCAATAAAGTAAGTGAGAGAATACAACTGCTCAATGGTCAGGCTAACAAAACATAATGTAAGTGTTCCTGACTTTATTTTATTGTTTACAAAGTATATTTTATTACTTAGATATTCATACGATATTTATTTTGTTATAAACCGCTAGTCAAAGCAGTAAAAAAATGCAAAGCAAACAATTCATGATTTGAGATGGCATGGATACAGTTCTTATCGTTGCTGGTGAATAAAATTAGCTTCAATAATAGAAACAGCTCTTTTATGTTAAAGTAATTTTGCTGGCAATGCTTTGCACATTATTGGTATAATGTGAAATCTTATTTTTCCCATTAACCTATATTCACTCTGCTTGATGACTTGCAATATTCCATTTGAAGGAAATAAAAATCACACTTCTCCTGAGGCATGTTAACATTCACCAGATGCTAACTGCATACCTTTCTTTCTTGCCAGGTTTATGAAGGATACTGAGGCTGCCAGGTAGGCACCCTCTCTACTGTTTTAGAGCTTACCATCTAATAAAGAAAAAAATAAAGAAAAATAATGATAACAGCATAGCAATTATAGCATTATAATAGAGATACGCATAGGTGCAGTGGGAGAGCATCTAAATCAGAAAAAGGGAAAGACTTGGGGATGGGGAAGCACAAGGAAGCCTTCACAGAGGAGGAGATGCTGAGCTGATTTGAGGTTTGCAAGGAAATAAAGAGAGGAAGGGTATATTAGTTTCCTGGATCTGCCATAACAAAACTAGGCAACTTAATACAACAGGAATTTTTCTCTCACAGTTCTGTATGCTGTAAGTCTGAAATCAAGCTGTCAGCAGGGCTGGCTTCCTTCCAGTGTCTCTGAGGGAAAATTTGGTCTACGTCCTTCTAGTTTCTGATAGTGGCCAGCAGTCCTGTTGTTCCTTGGTTAATAGATATATCATTCCAGTCTTGCTTGTCTTCACCAGACTTTTTCCCCTGTGTCTATGTCTGTGTTCAAATTTCCTTCTTATGACACTGGTCTTATTGGATTTAGGGCCCACTCTAACTCAGTATGACCTTGCCTTCACTTGATTATATCTACAAAGACTCTATTTGCAGGTAAGATCACATGCACAGGTTCTAAGTGGGTCTGAATTTTAGGGAACAGTATGCAACTCAATACAGAAGACATTCAGGAAACTAGAAGCAGCATGACTAAAGGTGGAGAGGTTTTGACACCTTTGATCAACCTTAGATCCTTCTCAGTGGTTGGATTGAAAGACTCTGGAGATCTTAACAAGTTAGGAGACAAGAGGTAACAAGAACCTCACCACAAAGAGCCTGTGTGCCAAGCTCAGGAATTTGAACTTCCTTCAGAAATCTGTGGGTGTCACTGAAGCATTTTAATTTAGGGAGTTACGTGATCATATTTGCATTTTAGAAAAGTCTCCAAAAGCAGTGTAGAGAATTGAAGAAGGTACAGATTGGAGGCAGAGAGATTATATTAAGAGGAAGTCCTTGAAATAATTCTGGCAAGAAATGATAAATGCCCACATTACATCAGCCATAGGGAGACCAGAGAGGAGGTGTTAGATAGAGGAGATATTAGAAAGGAAGGATCTATAAGACTTGGTGATTTGTTAGATGTAAGGAATTAGAAAAGAGTTGCTTTGAAGTTTCTGGTTTATGTAAGGAGATGGAGGTGACATTTGCTGAGATAATTAAGGAAGAACATGCTTAGAGGTAAGAGTAGCTGAGTTTGGGGCCATATTTAATTTGAGGTATCAGTAACACTTCTAAGTGAAAAGCTGCTATTTTGGAGATCGATAGACAGTTCTGGCTGGAGATGGATTTGAGATTCATTACATATCAGTAATTGTGTTCCCCAGGTTTAGTGTATAAAGTGAGAAGAGCAGAAGGTCTGGAAAATGCCAACATTTAGGAAATGAACTGAGGAAAAAATCAAAGAAAGGCTTTAAGAAGGAGACTTCTGTCGAGGAAAGAGGAAAGCCAAGTGAGAGCATATCAGAAAAAGAGCTTCCACAAGGACAGAGTCCTTAGAATGTCAATTGCTATAGAAAAGTCAACAAATATAAAAAGAGAAAAGTGTTTACAGTCGTGCCTCAGTTATGGGGATATGTTTTGAGAAATGCACCATTAGAAATATGTCCTTATGGGAATATTATAGACTTCACTTATACAAACCCGGATGGTAAATCCTAATCCACACCTAGGCTATGCCGTATGACCTCTTACTCCTAGTCTACAAGCCTACACAGCATGGCACGCTATTGAATATTGTAGGCATTTATAACACAGTGGTTAAAAATTCGTGTATCTAAACGCATCTAAACAGAAAAGGTACAGTAATAACGGAATAAAAGATAGAGCACTTATTATGGATATAGGTTGCAGGACTGGAAGTTGCTCTGGGTGAATCAGTGAGTAGTTAGTGAATGTGAAACCTAGGACATAATACTATAGACTTTTAAACATTGTGTACTTAAGCTACACTAAATTTACTTTTTTAATGTTTTTATTTCTTCAATAATAAATTAAACTTAGCTTATGGTAACTTTTTTACTTTACGAACTTCTTAATTTTTAACTTTTCAACTTTTGTAATAATACTTAGCTTAAAACACAAACACATGTTATAGTTGTACACAAATATTTTTTTCCTTTTATTTTTATTCTATAATCCTTTTTTTTTTTTACTTTTCAAATATTTTTGTTAAAAACTAAGACATGAACACACATTAGCCTAGGCCTCCACAGGCTCAGGATCATCAATATCTCTTGTACCTCCCCATCTTGTCCCACTGAAAGGTCTTTGGGGGCAATAACATGTACGGAGCAGTCATCTCCTATAATATTCTTTTGGAATACCTCCTAAAGGACCTGCCTGAAGCTCTTCTTGAAGAAGTATTATTCTTTTCAGTGGTTTTCTTGGCTTGTTTCCCTTTTTATTATAGAATTGTTTCTAAGCAGATAATAAAATTTGGACATTTCTCTCTATTAATGAAAACCTTTTAGTGCCGGAGTTCATGTTTTCACACTTTCCAAGGAGCTTGTTGAGGTCTCCAAAAGCTTCTGCTAAACCCTTCACTGTGAATTTTCAGGGAAGAAGGGTCTTCATTTTCTTCTCCTGTGATTTCCTTTTCTCTTGCCTCTTCTTTGTTTATGCGTTCCTGTTCCAGTTTCAACGACTCCTCATTAGTCACTTCCTCAGGAAGCACCTCTAGGAGCTCTTCAGTGTCATCTTCATCTACACCCAGGTTAAGGTTGTTTACCATCTCAACCACAGTCTTGTTGACTTTTGCAGGCTCCTCATCTGTGGCAAGTCCTGTGAAGTCATGGGCCAACCTCTTGATATCTTATAGTTGCCATTCATTCATTCCTTGGCAACATCACCCCAAGCGAGGTTATTGAAGCAGTCATAGATGTTGTAATTTTTCCAAGATTGCATCAATATCTTCTCAGTGCCATCCTCAGTTGCAGCAATAGACTGGTCAAAGGATCCCCTCAGGTGGTTGGCCTTAAAAGTGGCTTTAACTCTTTGATCATTTGGATCAAATAGGTGGTGTTTGGAGGTAGAAATACTACTTCAATTTTAAGATAAAGATCACCAATAAAAGGAGTGTTACCAACAATAAGGAGTATTACCAAAAATAAGAAAAATCTTGAAAATTATGTCATTCTCAAAATAATTCGTCTCCATTTCACTGGCAGAGCAGTTCGGGAGGGCATCTTAGAAAAGGAGCTGGGTCATCCATGATTTCTTATTGCTCCTATAATACTTTGGCAGTATGTGCTTATTGATATGCTTGAAGGCCCTGGGATTCTCACTGTATTAGATCACAAAGACTTTCAATTTGTAGACTATAACATTGCTCCCAAGTAAGATTGTTACCCTGTCCTTAAAAACCTTGATACCTAGCATTGACTTGGCCACCTTATGGGTGAACACACTTTCAGGCATTCTTGTCCAGAATAGGGAAGTTTTATCCATACTGAATATTTGCTCTAGCAAGTAATCTCTTCTCTCAATCAGCTTATCTAGAGCATCCAAAAATACTTCAACTACCTTTACACCAGCACTCACAGACTCACCACCCACTTTCACATAACGTAATGAATAACTATTGTTGAATCATTTAAACCACCAAGAGCTAGCAGTAAATTCAACATCATAGTCAAGGGCAGCTTTTTTTTTTAACACTGCAAACATTTTTCTTTGGCCATGTTAATCATGGTGTTTGAGGGATATGCTTCTGGATCTGATGTTCAGTCTAGGTCATTAGAAGTTTTTCCATGTCTAACACAGGCCTTTCTCAAATTTCTGGTAGTCTCATTGCCTTCAGCGAAGCAGAGCCTTTAACAGCTTCTGTCATTTTGTTCAAACTTTTAGCTGTGGTAGAATGGGATGTCTGACTGGTGAGCAATAACCGCCACTGATTTTTCACCTTCATAGTTCTTAATTTAATTTCATTTCCAGGTCAATTACTTGATGTGGTCTCTTATTGGTAACATTAGCAGTGGATTTTGTATACTTGAGGTCCATAATAAACAAAACAATATGAGATTAAATCAAGCACAAGGAAAAAATGATGCAATCAAGAGACTTAGTAAATGTAAGATGTATGAAGCTGCTGCCCATGTAACACGGCCTACTGTTTTACAGCAAACATTATCAGTAGAAAGAGTACATTCTAAAATAATGATAGAAAATATAGTGAAGTTCATAAAACTGCAACATACTCATTGATTATCATTATTATCTAATATTATGTACTGTGCATAATTGTATGTGCTATCTTTTTAAATGACTGGCAGTGCAGAGGTGTGTATAGCAGCATCAACACTAACACATGATGCATTTGCTATGACATTATAAGCACTACAACATCATTAGGGGGTAGGAATTTTTTAGCTTCATTCTAATCTTATTGGACACCTTGTTATATATGCTGTCTGCTCTTGACCAAGACGTCATTCTGCAATGCATGACTGTATTTGTTTTGGCCAAATCTAGTCATTGTTGACTTTAGCAAGGTCTGTTTTAGTGACATGGAAGGAAGGACAGAGGAAGAAACAAGATGATAGACTTGAAAGTGACTCTGCAAGAAGGGAGGAATGAAGGGATTATAGACTATCTTTTCAAGAAATTGGATAGTGAGGGAATCAAAGCTACTTAAGAATCAAGAGCCGCATGAAGTTAGGGAAGAGTTTTTCCCTAATGGTCTCTGTTGAGTGGCTTTGGGCCAGGGGCAGGAGAGGGAAAAGGAGCAAGGACATCCCTTCCAAATAAAGCTGTATACTGAGGACATATTCCTAAGACAGTTGAGGGATTTCTCACACAGTTACCATTGTGAACTCTATTAATATGAATAAAAATCTTCTTTTCTTCTCTTTCATTTAATGGGCATGTTTTTGTTTTCTTCCCCTATTCATTTCCCTCTACAACAACACTTTCATTTCCTTTTGGGGAATTGGTTCTTTCCTCTGTGTGCAGCCTTAGTAGAACTATCAGTCATGGTGCCTGCCCTCTCCCAAGTGAGTCTCTCT
The DNA here is from genome assembly GCA_030015415.1 of Cynopterus sphinx. NCBI lineage: Eukaryota > Metazoa > Chordata > Mammalia > Chiroptera > Pteropodidae > Cynopterus > Cynopterus sphinx. Next base: position 116,196,725 of record CM057382.1, on the reverse strand, counting down.
CCCAGGATTTTGAATCTGGAGACTTTAACTGATAACAGGTTTTGGGGATGAAGTAGGGGGTTTAGAGTTCATTTATCCCAGTGACAATTCTCTACTATGCTTTGCTTCTGTAGCCTACCACTAAATTCTATGGTTGCCTATATCCTTGGATAGGTTATAGTGTCTAAGATTCTGAAACCAGAAAGCTTGGATTCAAATCAAGGTTTGGTCACATCCTAACTGTGTGATCTAGAGTAAGTTCCTTAACTCCTGTGTTCTTTGGTTTTCATAATTATAAAGTGGGACTTGTAACAGTGCTTAAATATAGTCATGTACCACATAACATTTTAGTCAATGACAGACCACATTGAAGAACCAAATAAATGGAGAGATATTTTATATTTATTCAGAAAGAGAATCGATATTGTCAAGATGTCAGTTCTTCCCAACTTGATCTATAAATTTAATGCAATCCCAATCAAAGTTCTGGCAACTTATTTTGTGGATATTAACAACCTGATTTTAAGGTTTATATAGAGAGCCAAAGACCTAGAATAGCCAAAACAATATTGAAGGAGAACAAAGTTAAAGGGCTAATGTTACTCAAATTCAAGACTTAATATAAAACTTCAGTAATCAAGACAGTCTGATATTGACAAAAGAACAGACAAATAGGTGAATGGAAAATTGATATGTCCTCAGAGTCTAGAAATAGGTCTACATAAGTATAGTCAACTGATTTTTGACAAAAGAGCAAAGGAAATACGATGGAGCAAAAATAGTCATTTCAAAAAATTGTGCTGGAACAACTGGACATGCAAAAAAGATAAAATGATTCTAGACATGGACCTTATACCTTTTACAAAAATAAACTCAAAGTGGATTATACACTTCAATGTAAAACGCAAAACTATAAAACTCCCAGAAGATAAGATAGGATAAAACCTAGATAACCTTGAGTATAACAGTGACCTTTTAGATAATACATCAAAAGCATAATCCATGAAAGAAAGAGTTGATAAGCTGGACTTAATTCAATTAAAAACATTTTCTCTGCTTGAGACAATGTCAAGCAAATTGGAAAACAAGCCACAGACTGGGAAAAAATATCTGCAAAAAGCACATCTGATAAAATACTGTCATTCAAAATATACAAAGAACTCTTTAAAACTCAACAATATGAAAACAAGCAAACCAATTTTTTAAAAATAAGTCAAAGATTTCAACAGCTACTTTACCAAAGAAGATATACAAATAGCAAATAAGCATATTAGTAGAAGTTACACCACCAAATGCTGGCAAGGATATGGAGCAACAGGAATTCTCATTCATTGCTGGTGGGAATGCAAGATGATGGTACAGCCACTTTGAAAGACAATTTGGCAGTTTCTTACCATATTATCCACTAGATACACTGCTTGGTATTTACCCAAGGTGTTAAAAATTTATATCCACACAAAATCTGCGTATGAATACTTATAATAACATCTTTATTCATATTTACTATAATGTGGAAGTAAGCAAGACGTCTTTCATTAGGTGGATGGATAAATAAACTATGGAACATCCAGACAATGGAATATTATTCAGTGCAAAGAAGAAATGAAAACCCATGAAAAGACACGGCAAAACTTTTTTTTTAATTTATTTTTTTATGGTGACATTGGTTAATGAAATCTGGTTTCAGTTCATTTCTACATTTCAACAGTAAGGAATATATATTTACATTATGTGTTCACTTCTCATAGTTAGATTTCTTTCTGTCACCACATATTTGACCCTTTTGACCCTACTTACTTCCTGCCCCCCGCTCCCTCCTCCCTACCCTCTGGTAACCACTAGTCTATTGCCCATGTCCATGAGTCTCTGTTTGCTTATTCTGTTCGTTTGTTGCTTTTAGGTTTATATCCCACTCATGTGATTTTTATCTTTTTCTGTCTAATTTCACTTAGCATGATTATCTCAAGGGCCATCCGTGTTGTCACAAATGGCAGATATGGCAACATTTTAAATGTATATTACTAAGTGGAAGGAGCCAATCTGAAAGGCTACATACTATATGATTCCAAATATATGACATCTGGAAAAGTCAAAACTATGGAGACAGTAGAAATATCAGTGTTTTCCAGGAGTTGGGGGTGGAGTAGAATGGGAAAAAGGATGAAAAGGCAGAGCACAGAGGATTTCTAGGGCAGTGAAAATACTCTGTATGATACCATAATGATGGCTACGTGTCATTATACATTTGTTCAAACCCGTATAAGGTACAACACCAAGAATGAACACTAATGTAAACTATAGACATTGGGAATTATGATGAGTCAGTTTAGGTTTATCAGTTGTAATGAATGTACCACTTTAGTATGGGATATTGATAGTAGGGGAGGCCATGAATGTGTGAGGAGAGGGAGTATATGAGAAACCTCTATACCTTCTGCTCAATTTTTTGTGAAACTTTAACTGATTTAAAAAGCATTAGTCTTAATTTTTTTTAATTTATTTATTTTTACAGTGACATTAGTTAACAAAATTCAGTAAGTTTCAGCGATATATTTTAACAATGAGGCATATACGTATTTACATTGCATGTTCAACTCATAGTTAGATTTGTTTCTGTCACCACATATTTGACCCCTTTTACCCTATCTACATCCCCCTTCCCCTCTCCCCTCTGGTAACCACTAGTCTATTGTTCATGTCCATGAGTCTGTTTGTCTGTCTTGTTCATTTTTTAAAAAGATTGCTAGTGTTTCTCGATAGTGAGCTTAGCAATTTTTTTATTATTACTATTCTTTAAATTTTTATATTCTAAAATTTAGCTATAGTCTACAGCCATGTCACCCTAAACGTGCCCAATCTCATCTGATCTTGGAAGCTAAGCAGGGTTGGGCCTGGTTAATATTTGGATGAGAGACCACCTAGGAATACCAGGTGTTGTAGGCATTAAAAAAACAAAACAAAACAAAACATTCTTATTAAAATAAATAAATATAAAGTTTAGTTATAGTTATTGTTGTTGGTTTAACTAACGATACTTCTCAACTGATTATAGTTTATAAGCAGTGACCTGTAAAGGACTTTATCTTATTTAGTTACTTTAGTAAGAATTTCTCTTCATCCTTCTACTTCATTTCTATGCCTTTTCCCTTGGGCCACCATGGCTAATCTTTCCTTTTTCATGTGTTCTTATAAAAAGGATGTTATATTAATTATATGTCTTTCTATTTTATAAAATTTTTAAAAACAAACTGCTAATTGTGTCTTTTCTAGCTTATCTTTTGGCATTTATATATTATTATTTATATAAGGAAAAGAAAAATCCAAATTCTAGTTTATAATAAAAGTGACTAGTGTGATAGTAATTAATGAAAGGGATTTATAATTAAGAAAGATTGCATTAAAATGTAAATTAGAATGTCAGCAAAATCTATAATAATATAATCAAAATATTCTAAAAAGAACCTAAAGATCTGTGTATAGACCATTAGTAGAATAAATAAGTAAAAGTTTTATAAAATACAATTATACATGATCATACCTGCATACGAGGTGATCAATAAATATTTGTGAAAGAACGGTTAGTGTATTCAAAATTTATTAGTATCAAAAATATATCATTTGCTATGTTGCAGAAAGATAGATAGCTCTGAGCTCCAAAACAAGTCATATTGTTTATCCTTTTACTACTAATTTAAGCAAGAATTTCCTGGAATTCAGTTCTTCTGAGGCAATTTAGGCTCACAGAACCTTCCCTTAAAATTGTCTGCTTAGCCTTTGTTAATTGTAGACATTATTCATTATGGAACTGAGAGCTCCTCATAAACCTGACCCACTGTAGAGATTATTTAGGCAAATTGAGTTTTTGTTTTTCTTTTTTCTTTATGAAATGTGTCAGCAAACATTAACCAGTCTGATTATGATCCCAGGCTGCGTTACAGTAATGATGTTACAGTTCATCATTGCTGGTGATGTGAACACAGAGGCAAATGAAGGTCTATTTCACTAAGGAAGAAATAAATAACAACCAAGGAAGGGGTTGCACAATCATTTTTCCTGCAGCTCTTTGCAGGGCTCGTAGAAAATGAGAGAGGAAGGAGGGCTGTATTCTGCTCCTTCAAAAATGTATGCAGTTATTATTGTGTTAGCCAAGGCACAGGCCTGCCAGAGCAAATCTTATTCAACTTTCAGGGAATGGTTCTGAAGAAGAGGAAAACTATTCTTTTGTCTTTTATCTCTGTTTTGATTCTTTTTTTCCTTCTGATTCCAGGATACTCAAATACAACCTAAGATTAAAGGAAGTGTTAACTCCATCTAGTATTGAGTGGCTGCTGGCCTAGGCCGGTTGCTATTATTTCATTATTGATGAGACTGTCTTAAACAGCGAAATGTAGATGTCGTTGGTAAAAATGTGGAATTTTTACTGCAATCGCAGGGCCAAACCTGTCTTGTATTCAGTCTTTCCTCAAACAAAGGCACTGCTTTACTCTAAGGTTAGTTGCCTTCTACCCACACCACGCAGGTGCACACACACACACACACACACACAGTTTGCTTAGCCTCTTACTAGCGAATATCAAAGTCACAGGACATGGTACTTGCCAGAGGCCAAAGCTTCTCTGGCCTCATTTATAGCTCATATGTCTGTCTTGCCTCAATGACTGTATTAGATGCCAAACCTCACCCATCAACACTTACTTCAGTTATGTCAGTAATTGACCATTCCCAGGTAGATCAGAAACCACCTGGTCTTCACTCTCCCATCTCAGTTTCAATCTAATTATTTGTTAAAGATTACAAGGAGGGAAACACTGGAAAGACAAGGAGATGGAAAAGAAATAATTGCTGGCGGAGTAGCTTCATTTTTACCCACAGCCTCAGCCAGGGAGGCCCCAGTCCTTGCCTGGTCCTATAAATACCTGACCTTGATTCTTTACGAGCTGCTGCCCATCCAGTTCCTTACACCTCTGTTCCTTGGTCCACTACCAACTCTCCAGTTCTCATCCTGGTAGCAGACACTGTGGGAGCCCTGGCTTGCACCACTTGGCAGGTGGGAGAGATAGCCAGCCCTCAGGAAATGCATTCCTTCGAGGGCATTTGACACAAGAAGCCAACTCTCTAAGTAACCTGGGGCCACGTTCACTATGTAGCTACACTGCTTGATGTTAGATGTTCCATGTGTGTTTCAGTGACATTGTGTCTGCAGTGGGTGCTTGATAATACCCACTTAAAACCTTTTTTCTAAGGGAAACTATGGCAGGCAGGCATTATGGTCTAGAACTTTTGAAGCAGGGCCAGAGAAGTTTTCTGAAGAAAATTTTGACCCTGTAAGTGGAAGTCCACTTGGCAGAAGGAATAGCTTGCTATGCATATAAAAAGCTCACCTACATTATAATACAATGTGAACCACCCCTCACACACATCCTGGTTGGCTTTTATATGGAGCTGTTTCTAATTAACACATAGGCTGAGTCTGTAGAGCTAGAAGGACACAACAATCTGTAATTTCTTTAAAACTTTCCAGATAACTCAATGCCCAGCCAATCTAGGCCAACCCTCTCATCTTCCATCTGAAGATGAGCATAAGGCTCTAAAAGATCAATCCTCATATCTTCTGCATAACAGTGTTCTTCCTACTGACCCATGCCACCTTCCTGCAATTTTTCTTTTGGAAATGTCTTCCAAGACACTATGAAATTCAACATGATTGCTATAAAAAAATTACCCTTTTGTTCCATCAGTGCAAATATCACTATAGCCAAAAGGCCAAGTAACTTCTTAGTGCCGTTATAAAAGTTCTGACCTCACAGACCCTCAGAGACTTTCACAGACTGTCCTTGGAGATCTTCCGAAGTACACAAGCAGCTTTCTAGCAGCTATCCCACACCCTCATAAGAATAGCAACAAAAGTAAACATGCTTATTTTAATATAAAAAAAAAGAATGAAGAGTTTGTGAAAAAGTTTCTGTAATCACTAGGCACATTTTCTAGTTGCTATATGTTCTAGCAATTATAGTTCTGTTGCTATAAATCTATTTTATTCCAGATTAAATTTTTTTACAGCTTGTTAAAATTTTCTGAATCACTGTAATATTCTCATTAGATATGAACATGACCATCTGGAGATTTAAACCCCAATTTTTCGTGATTATTGGATTAATATTATAATTGGGATTATTCATTAACTTGAATTTGGGACTTGGGAACAAATTTACTAAATTGGCAGATAGTGAAACTGAGTGAGATTGCCATGTAATGATTTAACTGAATCTTTCTTAAGAAAAATGAATGATCCAAAAGATGTGAATTCCTCCTTCTTTCTTGTTTTCAACACTTCTAAAGCTCTGTGAGCTAGCTTCTGTCCTGGGCCCAGAGAGCCAAGCTGAACATGTAATCACATCATATGAAGGTCTGAGTTAAGTTCCCTGTTTTTCGATCTGTCGGTCACTGTGGATATCAGGTCAGTGGATTCAGTCAGCATTTTTAAGTAGAATGGGATTGAATAGGAAATAACAGAAGTTAAGTATTGTTTTTAGTTAACATTTTATTTTTACTGGACTAGACAAACAGCTGGGTATGAATGAATGTACTGGGTTATAAATTTTTTTACACTGAATTGTGTCAAAACCTGAAATTCACTGGTATAGCTAATATATTCACAGAGAAAAAATTCTTATCTCTTGAGTACTCCATGGAAGCAAAAATTCCAAGACCCACAATTGTTTTAAAAAAGAAACACCATCAGGCATGGAGAGAAGGTGGAACAGGTTCCCAAGTCGGTGCTGTTTGTGTGTCTGCGTAATGTCTGTCTGTCACCCATTGCAGAAGCAGTTTTCAGAAAACTTGTAACTGATCAAAACATTTCAGATGCTTGGAGGATAGACAGCGCAGTGATATCCACATATGAGGTAGGAAACCCTCCTGATTACTGAGGACAGAATTGCGTTAAGAAGCATGGTGTCCCCATGAGTCACAGTGCCCGGCAGGTTACCAAAGAAGCCTTGCCACTTTTGATTACATACTATGTATGGATGAAAGCAATCTGAGAGACTTGACTAGAAAGAGAATCAAGTTAAAAACAGCGAAACACAGGTGGAAGTTCGTGGGAGCTACCATCTGGAAAAATGGCTCATCATCGAGGCCCCCCTACTACGGGAATGACTCTGACTTTGAGACCGTCCACCAGCTGTGTGCCCGGTGCTGCAGAGCCTTCCGGAGCAAGGCCCACTAGTCCAGCCTTGGTCCCTGTTCTTGAGTCAGCTTGACAACCTCCTCAACGTCCTCCGAATCACTGATTTGAAATCCGGGAATCATCCTGATTCCTTCCCTCATCTTGCTTCCTATACACCTCCAGTCTTTTAATACTTCCTGCCAGTGCTACTTCTGCCTTGGTTTTCATAGCTCTGTTCTCTTTATACTCTTTATGTTAACAACAATGGTGGACTCTTCTCTACCTCTTATGTGGTAATAGCCTTGTAATTGATCTCCCCACCTGTGGGTTCTTCCCTGCTAGTCAGTGATACTTGAAATCTGCTTCTTTTTTTAAACTTCCTAATTGTTTCACTGTTGGAAAACCTCTGGTAGCTTCCTACTGCCTACCCAAAAGGCCAAATTTGTTTTAAAAAGCCAGTAAGACTTTTTACTCCCAACAGCCAGCTTTATGTAATCACATATTAATATCAGTTATACAGGTAGCATTCAATCTGAAAAGTCAGGCATATCCAGGCATGTAGTAGCTAAAAAATATTTTAATGATTTAATTTTAAAATATTTTTAATGCTTATGAGTACAGTATGTTTAAATGATCAAGGACAGCTTACTCTTCCCTGAATAAATAGTATTTCTACCTCCCCCACCCCGCATGTCTACACCATTCTCTGCGGATTCCACTAAATTCCTTCCCACCCATCCCCCTACACCGTATACTTGAAATCTTCCCTATTATTCAAGGTTGGCCTCGAATATAGACATTAAAAAACAATAAGAGGAGATAATACTTAAAACCAGAAGTAAAAGAGAAATTACTGTGGCATCTAAATGGTTCTAACTATAAGCCAGAGACTGACAGGAGCCCTGGTAGGAAAGAATGTCAAGGACCAATAATGAGCAGCAGTAAGCAACTCCTAGGACAGGTATGTGAAATCTGTTGAATCAGAGCCATCAAGAGCCTTGCAGTCAGGTGGTTGGAAGCCTTCTAAAGCTTATTAAATACTCTACCTCAGCTGGGCAGGATTAACCCCAGATGTCCTCCTAGGCATCTAGTGGAGTCATTATATACTTGGGACTCATATGTAGAACTAGTTTAGAAAAAGTAAAGAGCTGGCATAATATCCGAAGACCCAGAGAGTGCATCAAGATAAAACAAGATCTAAAAGTGCAGTTTTAGAGGAACAGCCTTCTCGTTTTTTCACCATGATATTCTTAGCAATGGGAAACTCAAGATTTTAACATGGATTATAAAATGGGAAATTGGGGGGCTCTGGGGTTTAATTTGGTAGGAATCTTGTTTCTTCATTCTTACTCTTCTTTATATTTTTTGCTGCACTTTACACAGTTGAAATAAAACTATGTTTACAGGGTTTTAATAGTACAAGAGAATAAAGAATAAAATTTTTAAAATGACCCATAATTCTACCATATATTAGCCCACTAATATATTAATATATTTTCTTATTTTCTTCTAATATTTATCTACATGTATATTTTCTCTACATTTTATATTAGATAAATATTTCTCATAGCCTATAGCATCACAACTCATTGATACAATTTATCAAATATTAGAGAAAATGAGGAATTATAAAAATGATATATATATTCCTAAGATTCTTCTTCCAACTTAAAATATTTGTTTTCTCATCCTTTGCCAGCCTTTTGATACAGGGCAGATGTTTTCTTTGCAAGTAGAACCATAGGCTGGAGTTTCATATCCTGTTTCGTGAACTCGTAATGGACTCAGTATTTTTCTACTCCTTTTGTTGCAGTGAAGCAAAGCATTCCTAATTCAAAATTAAAATGTCAAGGGTTTATAATTATGTTCCTCTTCTACAGCTGTCTCAATCGGTCCTAATTCAATAGCTACATTTTTCAGCAAGAAACGAGATCGATTTTTTCTTATTTTATTCTTTTTATGTGATATAGTTGTAGTCAAGTTATGTGGTGACAAGAACAAGGACAGCTGGCATGAACAAGTTCAGAAAAAGCCACTGACTCTTGGTCGTCATACAACATAAATGATAGGAGCAGAACTGGGCAGACCCACCTGAGAGGGGTCTACCAGCTGCCAAGTCCTAGGTTTCATCAGTAAATCTTACATTGGGAATGGACAGTTCATCAGCTGGGTGGAGGTTATTTAGAGAGTGTCTACTGTATAACCATAGAATGAATTTCATTGTTCATAAACCCTTACTAGTTATTTTATTTACTTCCTTAGCTCAGTTCCCGGAAATAGAATTATTGGTTCAAAGGATATATATAGGTATTTGTGATGTTCCGGAACTGTTGATCAATTTGTGTTTTCATCAGCAATGCCGACAATGCCATTCTCACTCCACCCTTGCAACCACTGAACATTGTTTTCAATCTTTGCCGATTAAATAAACCAAAATATGGCATTTTGTATGAATTTACCTGATATGGCATATAATGTGTTGGTTCTCAGCTCTGCAGGCATGTCAGCTTCTCCTAGGAAACTTCTTAAAAATTTTTGTCTCATAATTTCATGGGGCATTTTAATGTTCTACCTTATACAGAATTATAGCAATCTGGAATTTTAGTGTCAACATAAATGCCTAGCAACTTTTGCTTAGTGAATTTATTACCAAGTTTTAAATGTTATAAAAAAGATATGAGGAGCAAATATAAACATTGTATTCCCTAGGTTGGAAAGACAAATCTGAAAGGATATTATGTAGTTTTTGGTCTTTTTCTATAAATTTATTTAGAGATTACATTTTCTCTTAAGTACTTTAAGTAAAAAGAGGCATTATAATCTGTCACTTACAAGCCTCCAAATAAGATATATCTCACCTAGGGATAGATTAGAAATTGCCCATCTCCATACATAGCAAATGTGTTCAGAGACATTGAATTTATCATCTAAATTAGCTAGCTGAAAAAAAAGAACATTGAATAGATAGATAGATCCCTTTACATTAAGACATATCTTAAATGAAAATTGAGGCAAATAGAAAAATACTTATGGTGGCAATATAACTCAATATTCTGAATTAAATTATCCCCAAAACATCTGTAATGTATGGCTACCTTCCTTGCCTGTATATGTCCTCAAGGAAAAACCTACCCTTAAATGTAATCAGTAAAAGCTAAATGAAAATCATAGAAACATACTGTGAAGGCAGGCTAAAATGAAAAAGGCAGTATTCAACATATTCGCTGAGAGCCTATTATGGGCCATTCACTAATCTAGGCACTTGGGGTACCTAGTAAGCAAAAGTAGACAAAAGTGTTGCCATCTGGGAGCCTGCATTCCAGCAGGGGAAGACATCAATACACAGTAATCACAAGAAGTGGGCAAATATTTTGGTACTTTAGAAGGTGATTAGTGCTATGGGAAAAAAAATAAATAAGTAAGACTTCAGAAGTGACAACGAGAGGAAGTCAGAGGACTTGCAATTTACCATAGCCTGGTATGAAGGTGCCTCATTGGAAAACTGACACATGAGCAAAGACCTAAAGAAGCCCTGTGTGATCCCTCCATCCTATTTCTCTACCATGCCCTCATGCTCAGATCCAGCAGCCATGTCAAACTCTTCACTCTTCCTCACAAGCTCCTGTCTTTGCACTAGCAATGCCTGCTGCCTGGAGAACAAAGGATGAGGCAATATGTGAGAAGTGCCCTGAGGTTGGTGAAACAATAGACAAACTGCCATAAGGAGATGAGAGATGAACCAATTGCTTTTGGTTAATGTTATCAGACAAGTTTTAAGGAAGGATTATCTTTCAAAATGCTTTCCAGATTTACCTGCTTGCTGTCTTTTCCTTTGTTTGCATATATCATGAATTCATTTTTACCTCCCATTTTGTCATCTTGAAGGTGGAAGTTTGGAAATCAGCCTCAACCTGGTTTTGAATTTCAACTCTGTCACTTACTAAATGTGCAACTTTGACAAACTGGATTTCTTTGAGCCTCTTGAGCCTCAGTTTTCACACCTGTAAAACAAGATAATAATTTTTTTTTGAAGCTTGTAAAAAGAGTAACATACAAGGTATGGCAAATGATAATGAGAGAGGATACCAGTTTTGAAAGAGGAATGGATCAGATAGTGAAGGACATTTTTAAAGCTGTGCTAAGGAGAATATATCTTAGTTTATAGGTAATGGAGAACTATTTAAATTATTTTGTATGTAGAAGGGAAGTATTTGTACTTTAATCCATCCTAGATGGGATATATCTTATTTGGAGGCAGCCAAGTGGACAGTAAAATTTTGGAATTGATTAAACAAGACCAAGTAGTATGATATTGCACTGTTGTGAGATTTGATAAATTCATTTAAGCCTGGTGGTGACAGAAAAGGTGGATTTGATTACTGGGAATTAAAATATCTTTTCTAAACTTTGTTCTTGACATTTAGTCAATTCTCAAAATATAGACAAAATAAATACATTTTTCTTAAACATTTTTCTTGATGTTTTGACTCAATCTCATGGAGTTGCACTTTTCCTTAGATTTATTGTTTGAGGGATGTATGATTTTAGGACTAACTGCTAGAGCTACCAAGAATAGAAAGAGGGGGGAGGGGGGAGGTGAAATCAACTGATAAACAGGAGCCAGAGAGTCTGGGAAAAGAAACTTAAGTAAACTTTATTTTGTGGCCCAACAAAACATCACTTTAAAAAAGCATTTCTCAGATGTTGACTTTGAAAAATAATTGCATTGCCTAGCTTGGAGCTTGTAGATAACCTAGATGGATAAGGAAATTATGGTTTCCTTTTATTAGTGGGGTGGCTGGACTAACCTTGCTTAGCAAAGAGCAGATGAAAAGAGTATAGAAGGAGAGACCAGTATAAACCTGTCATCACTGACAGAAAACTTTCAGTATGCATTCATGTTCAGTTTTGCCCAGGTGAGGACCACCAGATTTTAAATTTTTATTATTTTTGAATAGGTAATACATTCATGTAGTTTAAAATTTTTAAAGTATAAAATTATATAGAGTGAAAACTCTTCCATGTATCCTATCCCCCACATACTCATTTCCTCTCCCATCTAATATCAATTTCTTAGTTATTTTTGCAGAGATATTTTATGTCTATACAAGCAAAAGATATTAATTTTTTCCCTTTTAATACAAATGGTAGCACGTTGAACATATTACCTGGTATCTCAGGGCTTTTTATTGGTATCATTTGTTTTTTTTTATTTTATTTTAGTTGTTTTACTTGATATATTTTGGAGATTGTTCCATATAAATACATAAAGAGTTTCCTCATTATTAAATATGGCTGCTTAATATACCATTATATGGAAATAGTACAATAATTTTGTAACTAACTACCTTCCTATTAATAGACATTTAGATTTCTTCTAGTCTTTTGTTATTTCATGCAATGAATAACCTTGTACATATGTCAATTCGCACATTTATTTATTTTACTTATAAGATTGGTACCTACCTAAAGTGGAATTGCTGAGTCAAAATGTATGTGACCTTGAGTCTTTGACAAATATTGCCAAGTTGTTCTCTATAGACATTGTACTAATTTGCATCCTCACATGTGGAGTATGAAGAGCACTATCTTTGACTTGAGAGCTGGAAACTATATCATTAATTCCTAACTAAGTGGAGTAAGTTCAAACTCTCATCAACTCACAAATATTCATTCTCAGGATGTTTCTTTCTATCAAAGGTGAATATCCTCATCTCTTAGATCAGTGGCTCTCAACTGGAGACAGTTTTGCCTCCCAGGAGACATTTGGCAATGTCTGGAGACATTGGGGCATGGAGGTGCTGTGGGCATCTAGTAGGAAGAGGTCATGAATGCTGTGCACATCTTACAATACACAGGACGCTTTACCCCTTTTTTTCCTCCACAAAAAAAATTATCTAGTCCAAAATGTCAGTAGTGTGTAGAGGTGAGAAAATCTGTCCTAGATAAGTGTCTGCCTTCTCTCAGCCATATTAAATAGCATCTTACAAAAGCTTAAGATTCTCCACTCTCTGTAACCTAAGGTCTATGCCGAATAAAATAGTCCTCAGTGCTTCCATAGTACATTTTGTTTTTGTTATTTTCTTTCTTCTACAACATTTATATTGTGTTGAAATTAGTGATTTGCAGGAACTGTGAGTTCCTCAAAAACATAAATGCACCTTGTTTATATTTGTGTCCTGAATATCTGGCACAAAAAAGGCACGCAATTATTAAGTGAATGAAAGGGTGTTAACAGTAATTTCTAATTGTGTCTGTGATTTAAGCAATTTTTAAATTTTTAATCAGACCATTCTTTTTACTCCACTTGCTTCACTTTTCTCCTAATTTCAAACATCTATTTTTCTTTAGACCTCCATAAGCATTTTTTTTTCTAGCCTATAGAAGAATTGTACCAGGAAATGTCAGTTGAATAAGAAATATTGACCTTTCCCCTGATTTTGAATTTTTATGAAATGTAGTTTATTACACAGCATTAGTTACTTAATTATATACTATCTTGCTCACTTATACTTTGAATTTATTTTGTCTCCTCAAATGTGTTGAAATCTCCTAAGGGCAAAAATCAAAACTTTTAAGTACTTCATGCTGCCTTCCTGTTTTACAGACTGTAAAACAGGAGAGTGACAGATTCTCTTTTTCTAATAACAACTCACAAACCAAACCCAAAGAAGATCCAAACCTCAGCAAAGAAACTGTTCATTCTCAAGAGCAGAGCAACCCAGTTTCTCCAGACGCTCAGGGCCTCCTTACAAAAAACAAAAGAGCAGTACTGCAGAGGGACCAGACCGAGGCCTGGAAGAATCTGCCTGATTTCATACCTTGCCTCCTCCCTGGTTTCCCTGAGTTCTCTAGGAGCAGGAGAGCCTCATCTGACCAGCTCCGTGCACAGCCCCGCTTTCCCATCTATTTCCATCACCACACTACTGCCACCAGATGCTTCCCCATCGTTCAACATAATTAAAGATCGAAGTGTGGGAACGGGAGGAGAGACTGTTGGCTGGTGTCTGACTTGAGCAGAATCACTAACAAGCTTTCAGCCTGGGGCCAGGTAGCAGGAGTCTCCGCTTAGGTGCCCACCTCTGCACTTAGGAGCTGCCTTTGCCGAAGAAAAGTGGTTCAAGTGGAGACTGGTTTTAATGAGAACTGCATGGTGTAGGGGGAAGTGTGGCAGCCAGGGAAAAACACAGCAGATCAGCAAGGTCAGGGAAGAAGGAAGCAAGGACAAGAATACTTGTTTGTACCGAGTGCACTAAATATATCCTGCAGAAAATTAGGATGCAGGGCAGCTTCGATCATATCTAACACAGGATTTTAAAATGCAAATGTAAAGACATGCAAATGCAGAACTGCTTAATTTATTTCCAATGGCTTGTTTAACCACCATTTAGCCCGGAGGTCCTGGTGCATTCTCTTTGCAGTTAGCCTAAGTTTGCTATTGAAGCCTTTCAAAGCTGAGTTGCAAAAGGAAAACATTCAGATCTGAATATCTGTCAGGCAAATCAAGGAAATAGTAAAACCCAGCTGATTAGAGAAGGTAAAAAAAAAAAGGCAAAGCAAATATTTTAATTAGTTCTTTCCTAGAAGGGTTCAAATTTTTAAAAAAATTTAGGCATTTATATACGGCGACTTTGATATTTAGCTATGAATTATCTCCGCAGGTAGGAAAATGGAGCTGTTGAGGGGTTAATTTTTCAAGGTTATTAAAAACTGAGTGTTGAATTTGCTGAGAAAGAATTCATAGGTCCACATCTCCCACACAATCTAAAAAAAGACCTCATTACTGTGTTAATCTTCAAGTTAGCTAAAAGTTCCTTCTTTAAATGATAGTCTTTAGGTGGGTGTACAAGAACACACACTAAACAAGTGTTGGACCATTTAAAATGGACTCTATAAAATATATTGCATATGTCCTGCCTTCTTAGGTAAATGATGGCAAAATAATAATAATAATTCGTGATTGTTTATCTATTATCTTCCAAGAACCATACTAAATATTTAACTTATTTCACTTGAGCTCTCTAATAACATTTCGAGACAGGCAAGTTTAATTTTTTGACATTTTTCTTTAGACAAAGAGTTATTAATGTACAGGCTCTGAAAGGTTTCCAGGCATGATCCTCCTAAGTTATCTGCAAACAGATATGGTGTTAGACATGTGTGTGTTTCTAGAGAGAAGGTTCAGAGTCCTTATCAGCCTCTCAGGAAAGTCCGTGGCCTTTCCAATGTCCAAACTGGATTAATCATTTTGAAGAGCAGGAACCTCTGCTGCCTAGATTACCTCTAATAGCTCAAATTAGTAAAATAGTTTCAAGTCTATGTTTTTTGAGTTTTCTGTTGTTTCCCTACTTGTCTGATGATGCTTCTTGCCCAGGTCATTGAACTTGCCTCCACAAAAAGTGCCCCAATCTCTCCATTGTATATAATTGATTAGCAGCATGGACTCTGGAGCCAGGCGTTCTAGATTTAACTCTAGTCTCTACTACTTACTGCTGCATGACATTGCCTCGGTTCCCAGACCTGCAAAGTGGAACCCATAGGTACATCTTCATAGACTTAATGGGAAATTAAATAAGTTTACATAGAGGACAGTGTCCGGAATATAGAAAGCAATAAATAAGTGATTGGTGTACTGTATGATCCCAATCTCTATGAATTTAGAAAGTATCTGTTAAAATTTTTTCTGGCAAAAAAAGGAAGGATATATTTGGGGTCTTCATGCATCTTAAAGCCATTTTCTACTTCTTGTTTTTGTCTAGTCCTGCTTACAGTGGAATTTGATGTGATAACAAGGCACGCATTCATTTTTCTAGAACAGTGTTGAACAAAAGAAGAACCAGATAGGGAGAAGGGATGCAGCTCATTTCTCTTGAGCCTTTATTAAAGTAACCATTAAAAATGAAATCCACACGACCTTAGTGGCACTAAGCAAAGCAGCCTTCTTTTCTCTTTAGCTATTCTGAGTTGCTTTAGACACATTTCAAAGGGAAGAACCAGTTTTTCGGTTAATATCTTTGAAAAATGCATTTGAAGCCGCTATTAAGTGTGAGGGTATGATTTATTTTTTATTTTTTTGTTAAGAAAGAAGAAGGAACTGCTTTTCCTAGCCTGTGGGTGTTTCCTGGGATTGAATCACCTCTCCTTAAAACTGTGCACTGGCAGAATCTGCCGGGTTCAGGATACGAATGATCTAGGCAAAGGTCCTGATTAAAAGGAACAGATAGGATAGAATAGGATGGGAGACATTTTTTTTTTTCTTTATCCTTTCTTGAGAACTAATAGTCTCATACCTCTTGCCTCACTGTTCTCTAAGGATTTTTGTGCCATCCATCTGAAGGCTAAAAGCTGCTATCAGACAGCTGGAGACAGTTCCTCACTGAGGTCCTTGTAACACTTGCATAATGTCACTAAAGAGATGCAGTGTCATCTTGGAGCCCTTGTTCTAACAAAGTGGCAGTTTTGAAGTGGGCAGAGGTAATTGCTGCCCACAGGGTTACTGCGGTGACCCGCAATATATCAGCATCCTGCTGGTCCAGGACTGCCAGGCCTCTCTCTCCATATACGCTGCCTAATGCTCTTCCCACCAGAGCAGCTTTGGAGCAAGTCACAAAGGGATGCGATTCCCTGCTGCCTGTTTTATTAAGCGTGGGTGACTGTTATGAAAATAGGCAGCGTGGCACAGTAGTGGAACCCAGAATTTTCAGAATGAGCAGTGGCAGTGTGAGCTTTCAAAAAGCTGGGCTTTTCATAAAGTGACCAGTTATGAATGAAATTGTAGTGAGTGTTAACGCCATCCAGGCTACATCTGAGTTGCAAATTCCTAACAAAAAGAAGGCTCCCTCTCCTCCAGAGATATGTTTATGTATTTTTAAAAATTTTTTTCTCTTTCCAATTTTTTCCAGAGTTACAGATAATACGGAAGAAGCACAGAAGGGGCCAGGACTTAGCATTCATTAGAATTCAGTTCAACGGAAATTATAGGTATGCAGCCCTGAGTAGGTTACTTAACCTTTGGGCCTCAGTTTTCTTCCCTATAAAAGGTGAATGTTGTTTACCTTGCAGACTCACTGCATTTCCAGAACAAGGTTTTAAATCTTTGCTCATGATTCTAAGGGCAGATGTGCCAAAGAGACCTGCTAGCAAGAGTCCAGTTCCCATCAAACAAGACAAACTCCTTTAGTCTTTAAGATACCATTAGCTTCTGTGTGTTTTGTGACCAGTTCAGAAAGAATTCATAATGCTTCAGAGTCTTATAAGGAAATCTGTATTCACCAGTGCAGATGACAAAATCTCCCTCTTTGACCAAACTTTAGTCAGGCTGCTCTGAGCCCTCTTCTGCACTAGGCCTCAGTCTTAGGCTCCATGTCTGTCTAGTTTCAGCAAGAATCCTGTTAAGCCAGTTTAGAGAGAATCCTCCCACCCTTCATATCTGATCATCCTCAGTATCCAATCAAATTCTTCACCCTCCACCATCCCCCAGGTGATCACGCATCACCTGGCCTACTTTAAGCAAGAATCCTGTTCAGTGGTTTAGCAAGAATCCCCTGACCCTCAATGTTTCCTTTTAGTAATTTTCCATCCACTGACCCTGTGCACCCCACACCCCACCCTCTGAACATGCTTCTTGGTTATAAATCCCTGCTCGTTCTTGTCATATTTGGAGTTGAACCTGATCCTTCTCCCCTCCTATGAAAGTTGTGGTTTTTTTCCAACCTTTTAAAAAATATATTTGACATGTAACATTTTGTAAATTTAAGGCATGTAACATAAATTTGATACATTTATATATTATAAAATTATTTCCATTGCAGAGATAATTAGCACCTGTATAATGTCACATACTTATCATTTCTTTTTAGTGATTGGAATGAAGTTCATTTATATTTCCCACCATAGGTTTAAATTTTCTATTATTTCAAAGTTTGGTAGGACATTAATAGTGGCCACTTTGGAAGGAAATGAGATGAATTAATATCTTTTTATGCACAAGATCCTGCACTGTGTCCTGTGAAGTGAACAGAAAAGAATCAGTAAGCTTGTCTCCTTCCTTTCTAGGACTTGAAGTATTTCTGGAGAAATGATACAAGTAACAAAGGTACAAGAACAGTGCATTAAAAGCACAATACAAAGGACGCAGATGATCATAACTGTAGGATTTTTAAAGGAGAGACAAACTTTATGACTTGAAGGTTTTAGAGGCCTTCAGAAAGGCAATGGGGTTTAAGTGAGGCCTCAAAGAATGGGTAGGCTTTTTCAGGATGAGAAGGGCAGAGAGTGGAAGAAATATAATAAAGACACATATAAAAGAGAGAGAAAGGGAAAAATGGATTTGGGGCGTGTGAATGTAGTGGAAAACTCCAGTGAGGAAGAAATGGAATATAAACCAGGAAAGTGGTCTGAATGAGCAAAAAGTAGTCGAAACCAAGGATAGGAAAATATTCAACCCATTAATATGAATTATGAAGTTAGAAGGAAGAACTGGTTTGGGTAAGAAGTTGGATATATTGTTAAATTTCATATCATAGTAGATCCTCCAAATATTGAACCAAAAGATAAAATTATGTGTTTTCAAAATCTGGGCTCAACCAGATTTGCTTTTGTCTTATTTTGACCCTTTATAGCCTGAGTTAAGATTGTGCTATTTTATTTTTTTATCTATCACATGCAAAAGAAGTGAGATCCCTGAAGGGTCATTTGAAATCATATAATTCATTTTGCCAGTGAGTTAACTGCCAAGCAATTCGCATAAGGTCACGGGAGTCTATGAGTGATAGAGGTAATACTAAAACACAGTTATCCACTAATTTCTAAACCATTGCTTTACTCATATTATTTATCATCTGATTGTTCTTTCTAAAAAATATTTGTACATAAACACACACAAATGAGTTTTTCGACGTACTTTTTTAATATTCAGTACTTTTCCACCTTTAGGTACCACCATCTCTCTTTCCCTGTGTCCAGCTCATCATACTCCACTTAGCACCTAATATGTCTTCCAAATAGTTTTAGTATTTGTATAATCATATACAAACATATCTGTACACACACATACAGCACATCCATATGTAGTGTTTTAGGTCATTGTTTACAAAAATGAAAATGTATATATGCTTTTCTGTACCTTGCTTTTCTCATTCCACCATACTTTGGGGAAGTTTCTCCCAAGTGAAGAGTTTCTTTTAATGGTCGTATAATGCTCTGGAGATGTGTTGTGATTTTTTTTATTCTACCATTTCCCCTATTTATGGAGATGAGTTTGTTTCCAGTCTTTTGCCTCTAGAAACAGGACTTCACTAAACATACTTGTACCTATATCTATCTATATATGCTGGTTTTTTGTTTCTGTTGATAGGCTTGGGATAATGGGGTCAAGGACATGAGTATATTTAGCTTTAAAAACAAAACTGCTTCCCTAAAAAAGCTGTAACAATACATATTTACAATTAATAAAAATGCTTTTTTTAGCTAGGTTTCCCTAGGCTATGGTGTTATAACTTTATTTTTAAGTTTTTACAAGTGTAATCAGTGTAAAGTAAAATCTAATTGTTTATTTGAATTAGATCATCTTTTCATAAGTTTATTGGCTGTTGGCTTTTCCTAGCTCTCCTTCCCAGTGGGACCACTGCACTTTCATATTCTTTACCATTTTTCCAATGAGCTGTTTTGTCATCTTGTAAATTTTTAAGAGCTTCTGCTATACTGTAGACATTTTTTGCTTACATTTTATTTTTCAAACCTATTATATTTCTTTATGGCATCTTTCGCCATGCAAAAGTTTTTAATTTTATTTAGATACTTTAGTTTATATTTTTCTTATAGTTTCTGTATTTTCTGCCTTGCCGAAGCACACCTATCCTCCCTTCATAGATTATATTATGGTTCCTAGATTCCCTTATAGGATTTTGTTTGTTTGTTTGTTAGTTTGTTTAATATTTTAACATCTAATCCATCGAAATCCATCTAGGATTTATTTTCAGATTTAGTGAAAAATAAAGATCTAGTTTTCTTCCAGATGAATAACCAGCCTCTATATTATTAAGTAATCCATCCTTTTGCCACTAAATTGAGATGCCTCTGTTGCCACATATTAAATCCTCATTTAATTGTGGATCTATTTCTAGATATTCTCTTTCACATATCTGTTTAGACCAGTTTTCAATACTTATTGACTTGATTACAGTAGCTTTACAGAATTCTCTGATATCTAGTATATTAGATTACAGTTAATTATCAAATGCTTAAGTAAATGCATTAAAAACCTATTTGCTCAACAACAGTGAGATGCAAAAAGAAACTAATACATCAAAATGATACTCATATAATTAAAATATTTTTTCTAAAATTTTTCCAAGATCTATGCATATGAACAGATATGAACAGATATGGGAAGAAAAGTTTTATTGTGCTTATGAGATCTTATACAAGTGACAGTTTGTTGTATTTTCAGTCTTTGAATGCTGTACTGTATTAATGGTACTGTTTCCTTAATTCGCAGATTGGACCTTCAGTGGAATCATCCATGACTGTGTCTTCACTCTGAGCTACAACGGCTTCCCAGTGGGACCACTGCTCAGGGGAGAGTTCTGAGGTTTTCCTAAAGAGGAATTCCATGGGGACTGTACCTGACCCTCTGAGATCGGCTAAAACGTCCCTGATCACAGCTTCTGGAAAAGAGGAAGATCTGAGAGAGGTGCAGGCTGCCTCTCCTCAGCCTGCACCAGCTGCCCTGTGTAAGAACACCAATGGCCTTTCCAGTGCACCTGCTGAACCAGACTTCAGCTGTAGAGCAGCAGCTGAGGCCCTGATGCAGGCTTGTGAGCATGAGACCACCCAGCCAGACATGTCTTCTCTTGGCGTCTTCAATGAGGTGGAGATAGCTTCTCCCATACTCAACTCTCCTGCCAATACCCAGCTGCAAGGAAGCAGCAAGCCTGTAGCACCAGCCACGTGTTCTGCAGCAGGAAAGGATCTTATACACACAACATTTCCAATGCCAGCCAGTCAGCAGACCCACCAGGCCATCTCAGGTGAACAACCTAATGCCAGTCACTCATCAGGGTCTGACGATCCCCTGGCGAAATCACAGAGAACCTCAGATGGAGAGCAACCTGAGAAGTCAAGTTGTCCAGTGGGAAGCACTTGTAACAACAGCAAAGATCAAGTGCCCTGTGATTTTTCTTCTCAAGAAAGAATTCAGGGAATGGTGCAAACTACAAATGCAGCTGCCAGGGTGTTCAGTCATGCCTCCTCTCCTGTAGGTGGACCTAAAGGGGAAAGGCAGGGAGCCCTTTGTGACTCACAGAAGAGGTCCTGTAAATCTCCAGTGAAAGAAGACAGATGTTTAGGGAATAAACAGGGCTCTGCCCCCACCTCAGACACCCAGGCGGTTACTTCTGTGACACCTCAAGCATCCCTCATTAGCAAAGTTTCGATGTTTCCTCCAGATGCAGACAAAGTGCTGCTACCAGCACAGCATCAGGTGTCAAGGTTCAAAGAAGCAAGTACAATGACCAACCAAGCTGAAAATGAGATCAAGGAAGTTCCCAACAGGGCTCAACAAGATGCTGAGGTGCAAGCAGTGGCAAGTGTAGAGAGCAGATCAGTCTCTACCAGCCCGAGCATCCTCACTGCATTCTTAAAGGAAACCTCCCCTACTCCGGAGCACTTTGAACAACATGAGCAGCTGCGCGTCATTTGCCATGGCAGTAGGAGCCACACACTGGAGCTGTCAGACAGCACTCTAGCCCCCCGGGACCTGGGGCAGTGCCCTAGTATCATGCCAGAAGTGCACATCCACACAGTTGCAGCTGTTTCTGCAGCTTTCCAAGGGGATAGTAAATTGGTGAGCCTACCAGGTGAGGTCCTCCAAACCGCATCCAGTAATGCTCAGGATATGTGTAAAGAAGATGGGAGGTTGGCAGGAATGACTCCAGTAAGAGTGGAGCCTACATCTAAACAGCTTTCCGGTACTAATTCTAGCTCCCTGGAAGCTAGCCCCGCTGACCAGGTTTCTATCAGTGTAGGAAGTCAGGATGAAACAAGTCATGGCTTGGAGAAATTTAAAACCAAGCCACCTGAGCTTGCAGCAAAAACCACAAATGGCCACCAAACAGAGCCAGATTGCAAACTCCCCAATTCTTGTGGCCCTGCCAGCAAAGCTGACCAGTCCGGCAGCTTGGATCCCACTAATCAAGGAGATGTGAAAGAGAAGCAGCCTGCGTCTTCTCAGATCGTAAGGGAGCAGGAGCCTAAGGGCACTGACATCCTCGATGCCAGGGCAGGAGCCGAGGCCAAAACTCTCCTACTCGATCCTAAATCTCAAGAAAGTGGAGGTCCGGGGTCAGCTGCCAGCCCCACACCCTCCCCGATTAGAAACCACCAGGAGGGCCCCGTGGACGCAAATCGACAGCCCAAGACGGCCGCCAGCCTGAGCCTGCCGTCCGATTCCCTGGGAGACTCTAGTCCTGGCTCGGGCAAGAGGACCCCTTCTCGGTCGGTCAGAGCCAGCCCGCGCCGGGCCAGCCGCGTCAGCGAGTTCCTCCGGGAGCAGAAGCTGAACGTGACGGCGGCCGCCGCGCAGGTGGGGCTCACTCCGGGGGAGAGGAAAAAGCAGCTGGACCCCAAGCTGCCGCTGAAGCAGTCCAAGCGAGTCAGGGACGTCGTGTGGGATGAGCAGGGCATGACCTGGGAGGTGTACGGCGCGTCCCTGGACCCGGAGTCCCTGGGCGTGGCGATCCAGAACCACTTGCAGAGACAAATCCGGGAGCACGAGAAGCTGATCAAAGCGCAAGGCGGCCAGACCCGGAGGTCCATTTCCTCGGATGCGTCTTCAAGTGCAAAGCTCAAGGGCAGGCAGCACAGCGTTTTCCAGTCCATGCTGCAGAACTTGCG
The DNA here is from genome assembly GCA_030015415.1 of Cynopterus sphinx. Lineage (NCBI taxonomy): Eukaryota > Metazoa > Chordata > Mammalia > Chiroptera > Pteropodidae > Cynopterus > Cynopterus sphinx. Next base: position 116,173,684 of record CM057382.1, on the reverse strand, counting down.
GCGCCCCAACTGCTGTGTTCGCCCTGCCCCTTCCTCCGTGTTAGATTGAAAGGAAACGTGCATCCGAGTCCTTGGATGCATGTAGGGTCCCCTTCAGGGTCGGTCCCTGTCACACCTTAGTTTTTGTTGTTGTTGTTGCTGCATCTGAGAGGCCAGGAAGAGAAAGCAAGGATGAACTGTAGGAAATGGTTACTGGGACATGTTGGGTCCTTTGATCCGTAAATTAAAATATTGTTTCAATTGGAAAGAACCAGAGAAAAGGAAGCTTCCCTGAAAGTTTACAACCTTAATTAGAGGACATAATATTGACTGGGGTTTGTCATATGTTGCTTTTAGAATCAGCGTTAATACACATGTCATTTTGTGTGACTGTCTCAATTTATCATACTGTGGTATTTCCATTAAACTCCCTGATTTATATTGAAAATACTAAAAACACTGTTAGCAAAAGCACTGTTATACTTTCTAGTCCTATTACAATATGACTGCTGTTACCACACAAATTGTAAGTGGCTGAGAAGAGCTGTAATGTAAAAATTTGAAAAAAAATTTGACTCATTCCTAGGTCAGGTGATATTAAGTAAAAGCATTTAAATGCATAAATAAAATACCAAATGTGAATTAATATTTGTAAACATCTACAGATAACCATTTTATAAACCTTCTTATACCTCTTAATAAATGTAGGAAAGTTATATTAGGAAAATTAGCTATGCTTTTGAATATTAATACTGCCCACATAAAACATGAATTTTATATACAGACTTTCCTGCACTGGAAGCAAGGTGCATCTCTGTGATTCTGACAAGATTAAATTCACATTTCCTTACCATAGAGGAAGTACATGCTCCTGAATTCTTGAAAAGAATCATCATATCTATAAGATTAAATTTTATGTTGTACAGATATTCTCCAAAAACATTGTACTGAGAACATTAAGGTTCATGTAGGGAATTATAAATAGCCCATTAACAAACACTCTTCTTTCTATGTTGAAAAATGAAAGCTTCCTGAGTAACAAAAACAATATGTTTAATTTAGACTCCTGTGAACATGATACAGTTTGTGTTTTTCTTTTGATTTGGTCAGTAGCTCCTAATAGAAAATGTAGTCAACACCAAATAGAACACAAGCTTCCAATTTTTGTGTGTAGACTAGTATCATGTAATTGCTTAAGTTTCTAATCTGTAGCAAAAAGGTAAACTCTGAAAATTTACTGATTTTAAAAGAAATAACATTATATCTCATGTTTCAAATTCTATAAAAGAAGAAGCCATCCCTAAAACGCGATGTGAGCTCTGGGTGGGCTATAGTACTTGAGAACATAGGTACCTGTTTGAACTCAGCTCTTATCGGTCTCCAGAAGACCTTGTGCAGGGGACCCAGGAGTATGAGTGTCTTGCAGAGCACTGGGCTGGGGTGACCAGCAGTGGCTTGAGAGTCGAGGTAGTGTTGAATAGGAGGAGAATGAGCTAGGGCCCTGGAAAGGCTTCTTCTCCTGGATTCACCATAGGGAGATCACTGATCTCCACCTTATTGTTGCTGTAATCCATTTAGAAAATCAGATTGTCAGATGTTGGAGAGGCACTGGTTGCCTTTTCTGAACTCATTCCTCTAATAAGACAGATGGCCATGTGTTCTCTCTCTGGAGACTCATAAATGCCAATTTTACATGAACTCAAAATCTCTGTTTGGGCTTCTTTCGTTTGTTTGTTTGTTTCGATTTTAACTTTTGCAAATTCTGAACATATGGGGAAAACTCATACCTGAACTTTAACACCACAGGCTACACTGGATGTAACATAAATTAGTAATAGCCATTGATTTCTTTCAAAATAATTGAATTGTATATGAGGTCTACGTAAGTAGACCATAGTCACAGCATTCTCAGAGACTAAGAATGATACTTATAGTGGTTGTACTTGGAACTTACAATGAATTTTTTAATGACAAATTTTTTTGTTTCTTACCAATTTGCTTCTATTAAGAGTGCTATATAAAGTAGTAATTACCATCAAATTAGCAATCAAATGACTATTAAACAATTAGAGATTAAGTCCAAAATTCTCTCTTTTGGCCTTAAATATTTGTTTGTGGCAATGTTCATGTCACTTCTGTCAGAGATGCCTTTCCCAGATGTCATCTCACTTCTGTCTCTCACTCACTGGCTGTTTCCCTCACACGTTGGCATACGTGCTGTGTATACTCTGTGCTGAGAATACTCTGTGTACACAGTGGCAGCTGTCAACAGTACCCACTCCAGCTGAGTGGGCCCCAAGTAATCCTCTACTGTGAACTGGCTAGAACAGGCTGTTCCTGCATTAAAATAGGAGAAAAGGAAGAATTCAGCATCTGGTGATAATATTTATTTTCATGAGTTTGGAGTAACGACATGATTTATAAATAGTTAAACAAAGCAGAGGCCTAGAAGTGTTATAGACACTTGTCCCATCTTAAATAAAGAGATTAATAAAATTTAACTAAATTAAAGGTAAACTTGGTGTTACTGTGCCTCATATTAAAACTTAATGTTTTAGGTAGCAACTTTAACTGGTTTTCTTTGGTACTGGAACTTTTCTTTACTTCTTAATTTTTAATTTTTTAGTTTTTATCTTCTAACATACCTTAGACATTGTCATAAAATATGTCAAAAGCTTTCTTATTTTGTTGCTTATTGAATCTCACAGAAGGGATGGCTTTTATTTATTTTTACTTTTATTTTTTATTTTTTTCAGTGAAGGAATGGCTTTTAAAAACAGTAACAGAAATAAATCATCAAGTAGATAAATAAGATAGGAGCCTGTTCAAGACAACTACGTGGTCTCACAATAAAACCTTGATCTGAAAATTTTCCTTCACTTCAGTCTGTAACACAGCACAAACATTCAGTACATTATTCGTGACTCCTTAGGTTCATTCAACAAATGAGGTGGCAGCGCAATTTTAATGGCAGCTTCTTTGAACTCGGGCTATTCTTTACTTGAGTGATACACATTGGGTTGAAAATTATTTTTGTCCCTAATTTCTTTTGGTTGTTTCGATCCTTTTTAATGTATTTTAGTTGTTAAATGAAGAAAATTTTTTATTAAGTAAATAAATATAAAATATTTCTTAAACCACTAGGAAAAGAGAGATGAGTTAGAACACAGATTCCAGAGGATAATGAAACATTTAAAATGTTAAAAGGCTATCCAAGTTACCCTGTGAATACTAGAATTTTTTATTTAAATATTGATTTTTCTATTTTTATGACCATAAGAAAAATGTCATCTCTTCAGCTGTCATGTTTCTCTTTAGTGCTTTTCTAATTACATCTTTCCAAATTATTAGTTTTAATATGTAAACATATAGTAAGATCCTAATTAACTTTTCTGTGTTTTGGATCACTGGCATAATTTGAACATTTTGTTAGGCCAAAATTAACCAGACCTTTTTGTTTGCATCCAAAATGAAATATTTATAAAATATATGAGTATGATTTCCTACCTTGACAAGTTCAGCTGTATTGAATATCATTTGATTTTTTATGGATTTTTAATTTTAGAATTGTCTAGTATTCATTATTTTGGATACCAGTGTTCTCTATAAGTAAAATATAAAATTGAAATAAATTGGACTGAATATGCATGTATAACATATATCCTAAAGCTTGAATTTTGAAACCAAATCCTTAATAGAGTTAAGTTTGTCATCTTTAAGTAGATAGCCAGAGAGGAAAGTGGCCTTTGGTTGCATCCCTGAGTATTGAGGTTTTATTATTTCTAGCTTATTCTAGTCTTATTTCTCTTATTTCTGGGAGTTCTTTTTATTCTTGGAATACCTGTATATACCACATGAAGAGTAGAATATGATATGACTTTATAATTTGTTTACAGAGGATGTGAGTATGCTGTTAATGTAAATTGTTTGGCCTTTGCTGTACCTACTCTGTTACTATTTTACTGCCTAAATGTGAGAAATTATATTTTCTTCCTCCAACATACTGTATAAGTGTTAAAAGATTTGCCTGCTTCTAGTACCATATAATTCACTTCATAACTTGTCTACTTTTTAAGAATAATATAAAGAAAAACAATACATTAGAATAGTTTGCATATATGTATATGTGTTTTTTACTGAAAATCCAGCACTTGTAGCTTTGTGTAGGCCTCTACCTATCTGATTTATTAATCATCTACAGTGCTGCCATGGAGATGATGCTGTTTACTCTCCTGCTTTGTCCTAAATGGTGTTTGAGAAATGAAGCCTGTGAATTTCTCTTTGTGAGAATAACACAGTGAATTCAGCAGTATCTTGGACAAACGAGCTGACCATCTTGTTCCCACCGTGTTTTGTCTATACAGTAAATCAGAAGTCTTGTCTATGTCTGCTTCAGTGTTTACTATTTTATTTTCATATCTGAGCATTTTGTTTTCTGTTAGCAGTGTTCCTTGTTGTGTGGCACTTTTGACTGAATCTCTGTTGGTCAGCGGCTGCCACTTGGCAAATAACAGGTGATATACTGAATTTCATGGTCATCCTTGTAACTATGTCCTTAATGAATTTGGCATTTGGCTGAGTAATTATAAATGTAATCTGTGCAGACACGTGAGCTTAAGGATGTCTACAAAATCTTAAGATACCTTTTCAAAAGGAAGAAAAATAGTCTTATAAATATTGAAACAGAATTCCATGAACTTTATCCTACTCTTAGGAAAAAATTCTCCTTGGCTAAAGAAATCAAATAAACTTGATTTGTAATGACCAAGGACATAAATGGAGTGGGTAAAAGTGGAAAATTTCTGTCTCACAGGTAATCAGTGACATCTGCCAGAGGTCATTACTGCTACTTTTAACTGTGAACACTCACCAGCTAAACTACTCGCCACAACCAAATAACCTCTCAGTGAATCCAGTACATCTGTATATATGTGTAGATAGAAACAGAAAAATATCTTGAAAACTTACTGTTGGCTCTTAGATAATCAAGGTGATGATAATTTTAAAGGACATTTAATTACTACGGGCCTTGGTGAAAAGACTATGGAGGTCAGAATGGTGCAACAAGATGTTATTTACAAGTTTGGTGTTTTCTTTTTTTCTTAAGTCCCAGATATTTCAGATACTAATCACAAGAATAAAGACTGTTGAATATGAAATAAAGCCAAGCAATAATGTGCCCAAAAGAGGCAGTTACACCAGCAAGTGCATCTATTATGGGCACGCCATTAGATAGCAATGGTCTGCTCTATGAAGACTGTGACCAAAGGATGAGATAAGCAGGGGCATCATTTCTGCTGTCTTGCTGGAAAAGTTTGTGTATGAGCTCCATAAAGAGGTACAGCACTAGTAGGCTTTAGTAGGGATGTGGTTGACAGCTCTGTTTTAATTCTAGCCAAGACAGAAAAAGAGTCCAAAAGTCTTGCTACCTTAAAACTCAAGACAACTCCAGCTGGAAACTTCGTTGAAATGGAGCAGTTAAACATATGATAATACTCTTCTTGGACACTTGCATGTAGAAAAGCAATTCAGTTAACTATGCCTGGAGGACTACTAGCTTTAGCTATGAAAAATTGGTTCCCAAATGTAAAATAAATAAAACATGAGGCAAAAAGGGCCTCAAATAATGCCTTGCCGAAAATGATTTCCAGATGGGCATTTCTAAGTACCAATTCTTCATGAAGTATGTTTGGGTTCAAGCTCAAAATCAATTGGCTGCAAAACAGTAGAAATAAAAGTCACATATTTTACACTTCAGAAAAAGATGCTGATGCTCAACCAGCAAGAGGAGAGTTATGGTGAGAGATACTCTAGTGATGTGTGTTAAAGAGAATAAAATGGGAGAGAAACGCTAACTTCTTCCTTAATCTCTTAAAATGTGGGGATATCATCCACTTATTTCTGGGGTGAAAATTATAGCTTGCCTTTTGACATTGCTGCTAGTATTACTTGTTTAAAAATTAAATATAAAAATTAAATATTTTTTAGCAAAACTTTTAAGCAGTTAGCTTTTTTTTTTTTTTTTGGTTTATATCATTGCTTTCAATAAAATGGAAAGACCATATAGAGCAAACTATATTGAATGAGTAAAAAGGGCTTACCCAGGTTTACCAATATCTTTTAATGATTTTAGTTTAGATTCCTTAGCATTTATTTTAACCACATCTTTGAGTAAAATATTTTTCATAATGTTATCCATCATGTCTAAAACGATGTTGGTAAATCAGGAGATTGCAGTGTTATAGTTATACTCCTCAGTCCCTATAGGAGAGCTTGTTTTAAGGGCATCTGGTGATTTCTTTACTGAGATTGAAAAAGGTCAACAGAGCCCAAAAACTTAAGAAAGAAATATACTAACAATTACTACATTTCTAAACTTATTTATTTCTGCTGTACTAATGTGAACAATATGTTGTGCATAATACTGTAGTTGGTCATGGTATGTCAATTCATTCTGTAAGCATTCTGTAAGTGTGCACAGTCTGTGAGTAGTTGGTTTTCTATTTTTATGTGTAGAAAAAATAACACGCTTTATCCCATTTTAAAGCCAAGTTCAGTCATCAGGGTAGGCACATGTCTGAAAGTGAATAAAGCTAGCAAAAGTGCGCATGTGTATTCAGCAACAGAATTTGTCCTTTCATTTTTTGAAGCTCAGAAAGGGCTGTTGGGTTTACTCATCTTCGAGAGTAGATAACATAATTATCATAAAGGCTGAATATAGTAATCAGTACATTGGCATGTCATTAAATATGCCAGAGCTAATTAACCACACCATTAGTCACAGGTAAGGTCAGTTTTTTGACCTCCTGGATGATTTACATTCTTCACACATCTTCCCTCTGCTATGTGTGTGACCAGGATGTACATGCTATGGGTGTGATCGTGTACATACCTCGTATGAATTTTCTAAATCCTCAAAGCAGCTACAGGGAAATAGGGAGAATAAACAGTTGTTCAAAAGCCTCAAAAGGGCTAATCAAGTGTATTTTCATCTTCTACACATAAAAATGCATACATACCATAACTGTAAATAGCTTACCCACATGTATATGCACACATAAATGCATTTTATTCATACTGGTATATTCAAATCACAAATTAAAATGACTAGTTGAAAACTGCAGTTTTTCATGACTATACTGTTTTACATATATTAATATTGGATCAGATGCTTTCTACTAAATGGTGTTACTCCCTGGTAGCAGATGTGGTGCTTAGGAAAGCCCAGCACCACTGGGCCATGAAATCTAGTTAGTGTCTTACTGGGGCACAGACTGTACCTGAACAGCTTCAAAAGTTTAATGCTGTTCTTTAAGCACCTAATTTTATATCTGGAAATGATAAACACTGAGGAAAAACAATTTTGTTTTGTAGACTACATTTGTACATTTATTAGTGTATTTATTTGCACAGGCAATAAAGGCCCTACCTGCTTAGAGATATATCTCTACATTTCAAAAGAGTATACAATCACTTGAAGTGGAAAATGACTGTAGGCATTCTTCTCTTGAGATTAGCAAAACAATGTTTGGCAACACCAAAAAGAAGTCTAGAGTAAAAAACTTTGTTTCAATTATAAACGATGTTGGTTGGCTAATTGAATATTAGTAATTGAGAGTTTCTTAAGATAGATAAATTACTATTGTTGTTAACAGGTGATACTATGTGGACTTCATAACAAGATTAGAGTCACTAGCCAGCAAGTGTCAACACAGGACAACAATGGTCAACACAATTCCAAACAGTAAATTGATATTGTTTGAGTTTCTCTCTTTTCCTCTATAAGAAAATACTCTTTAGAGGTCAAAAAGTCTGACTTTATTTCTGAAACCTAATATGATTTGACCTCGATTCCTTTCTTGACACTAAGAATTATGTTGACTGGATATTAGTTCCAAGATATGAATGGAAATACCAGAATTGCCCATTAATGGAAAACTAGGCGGCAAAGTGAAAATATAACCTCAGTAGAAAGTTAATAATACCATTTACTACATATTCATGTTTTAGAGAATGAATGTGCCATCTTTATATCTTAGATAAATGTTAAAGGTTAACCAACCATAAAAATACTATGATTAGAACTATAGCTGGCTGTGTTTTTTAACCACTAGACACATACATGTTTATAAGAGCAGCATACCTGAAATCTTGATGTTTGTCAATATTTATTGTTACTTACAAGATAAATTTATGTAATTATTCTGGAAAATGTGTAATAATTTAAGTGCCACCCAGAAAAATTGTAGCTGTCAATATGAGAATCATTTATGTTTGTAAATATTCAGCTGAGAAAGACCAAAAGTGTAGCATAAGGTTAAATCACTGAAGAAATAGTAATATCAAAATGAAATTTCATTAATGAATGTATTAATATTGAAATCTAAAGTTATGTTTTTCATAATGTCTATGTACAAAAGTCATACAATTCTTAATTCAAGAAAGTCTTCATCCTCCAGAAATTGACCTACGAATTAAATTTTATTTCCTAGAAAAAAGGTGAAATGTTATCATTTACATAAGGATAGATCGAAACTTTGGAATTACATACACTTCTACCTTCATTTTTGATTTGATTTTTGAACGGATGAATGAAATTCACCTGATGACTTAGTTTTACCCTTGAGAAAATTTCAAATATGACATTTAGCATTTCATTTTCCATAATAAACATAATATAGATTAAAATTTACTGTCTTTGTTTTCTGTTATTGTTTTCTTTTGCCACTACTATCAAGATTATCCTTTTAGCTCTAGATGTTTCAAATCAGTTGATTTTAAGTGCAATACACTCCTGCCAGGAATCTTCCGTGGAGCTGAAAGTATTTACAATGAAAGTTCTTTCTTTTCCTTTAATTAAAATAGAATTTCATAGACTCAATAATGCCTGAGGGTCATCAGAAAGAGTGGTGTTACTTTATTCTTGATGGCTCTGCAGTGTTTGTGTATGCATGCACGCGCACTTGTGTGTGTGTGTGTGTGTGTGTGTGTGTGTGTGTGTGTGTGTGTGTACATACTTCTGCTCTTCCTTGGTGAGAGTTAATGAGAACTTGGCATTCATGGAAATACACGAAGGGTTACGGGGCCCATCTACTACAGGTGGACCACCTGTATTCAGGCTTATATTGTTTAATGTCTAGGCTTAGCTGCCTCTTGCCCAGGGCTGTTCAGCTGTGTGCCAATTAGTTTTAGCCTCCTTGACTGCTCTTATGTCAGATCCTGCTATCTAGGTTCTAGAAAGAGATAGAAAGTCCAGCCATGTCCTCCAATCCAGCTTAACCATTAATAAATCTAACAACATAACTGGGTCCCTTTTTGCCTCCTTGATTTTCTGTCTTCATCAAGGAAGCATAGAGTGGAAGAGGTACAAGGCTTATGAACTTCACATCTCGAAAAATGATTTAGCGAATTATCCATGAACTTTAAACAGTGATTGTTTCAAGACTTCCAAGTGTCAGACTCTCCCTAGGCTACTCTGTATGTATAAATACCCACTATTTTGGGCCTAAAGTGTATCCTAGGTCTGCCATTATCTAACCCATGTATACTTGGACATTCATTCTCGACAAAACTAAACCTCTATCATTTCCAAAGATATAAAGGCTCTTCTTTAGATCATGCAAGAGTCCTCAGGGGCACTGAGATAGTTTGTCTTATGCCTGGATCTGTTTATGTCCCACCAACAGGTGTTTTTCCTGGTAGGTGTCATTTCTAGCCAGCTGTTCTTGACTCATCCACATCTTTCATGTTGAGTAGTAAACAAGACCAGCCTTCTTAGCATATCGGGCTTTGCTGGACTGATTGTGAATTCAAAAACCTCTTGTTTCTTGTGATGGGTCTGCCCTTTGTAAACCACAGAGGATCACTTTTAGTCTACCACACATTCTTCATAAACTTAATAAACTCATGAACACCACCCATGACTATCAGTGAGCTAATTTACAGAGAGAGCTCGAAAATTTTAGACCCTTAGAAATATCTTAATGTTCTGCAGCCAGTTTTTCTAAATATGTCACACAGGACTAACATTGTTGAAATTCAAATTGTCAGAATGAAAGCAGAAAGTACTCGAAGAGATTTCTGGTAGGAGTATCAGCATCTCAGAGATGATATTTCCCTGCATCTTTTTTTATTCCCACTTGACACCTCTCAAACTATACAGGAACCTTGGCCTGCCATTCAAAAACAAAAACAAATTTAAAAACGGCAAAAAGCTAAACAGAATGTCACTGTCAAAGATATTATAGATCTTTAAAAACAAGATAAGATTTCTTAAAGGGCTGGAAAGTATTTGCTTGTTATCTATGTTCTGTTTGCCCAAAGTCAATACAAAGAATAACGGCTATGTGCCGAACATTCTGCTGGGCGCTTCCACGTATGTCTCAACCTTAGTGAGTATCACGTATCAATGCGTGCTGTTTTTCAGTCAATATTTTTTCAGTGGTAGATTCTTAAGATATTAATTTGATGTTCAAAGAGATATACTGGGAAATACTCAGGCTTAGAATCAAAGAATCCTGGGTTCAAGTTTTAGCTTTAAAGCTAAATTCTTTGGCCAAGTCATTTAATCTGAGGCTCAGTATGTTCATCTATAAACTGAGGATAACAATACATACTTTGCAAAATTGTGTGGATTCAACAATAGGCAAAACAAATGTTAGTTTCTTCCTATACTCCCTTGAGTTTTGCTTTCTTCTTTGCTTGACTTCTATCACTCTATTGTAAAAAGGCTAGCATTTTGCCACTTTTTTCATTTAGTAAACTTTTTATAAATCTAGATAAATAGTAAGAAGGGTTTTAGATATGACTATTAGATACCTAAATTGTGAGTTTAAACATATTTCCCTTTTGTTTAAAACAAGAGGATAATACATTCAAACATTTAGAGTTGTCAGATCTTTAAGGGAAAAATTTTCTGTTAACTGTCATGTCAAATATGATTTTTAAAATATAAACTTAAATACTAATAAAATACAACCAATTCAAAAAAGGAGGAAAAGAGAAAACAATTGGTAACTTAACTGTACTAAAATTTAAAACTTAGATATGATAAAAGATTCCATACGCAAATTAGAAGTCATATAACTGACAAAATATTAGAAGCCAGAAAAATAGGAAGAACACCTACAAAATCAGTCACAAAAAGGAAAAATACAACAGAGATTTGTCAAACTATATAAGCAAGCTTCATAAATGTATGAAAATATGCTCAACTTCACTCACAAATCTCTATTCCTCACAGCTGAATGCTGTTGGAAGAGACTTTTCAGATTCGCTAGGCTGTTAGAGTTTTATGTCTGAGAATTGGAAGATAGTACTTTACCTGCATTAAGAGACATGCAAGTTGGAGATCCTTGGTGACATGAATATGTAAGGGAAGGAAAGGAGGAAGGAGGAGTGTGGTGGTGAGGCACATCTCTAAAGAATCCACGGAAAGCCCAGGAATATGAACTTTCCAAACTCTCTGTTCCTCCCCTTCTCTGGTCTACAGCCAGATTGTTTGGCCGAAATAGAATCTCTGAGAAGTAAAAAGAAACAGGAATCCAAATCACAGACCCCTTCTTCATGTGAGTCTGTGGGGCTAATAAAGAGAAAATATTCAATTATAGATAGAATAAGAATTATTAGATGAGACTGGTCATTTCACATTTGCACTGAGACTGCATCTGCAATTTTGAGACTTGTACCTGCTGAATTGAGGGGGATCCCCAAAACTGAAATACACTGTAATGATGACCTTGCCACCCAAAAGTCCTGTGTGGGCATAAAATACTGAAATTTCATGTGACTAAGCCTTGCAAGTTACCTGCTTGTCCCCTGAAGATATCTGTATTTGCAGCTCCTGCTAGAGGCCCCACAGTTAACTTAGATTTTAGAGATCAGCAACAACATCACACCTTCTACAGGTTATAGAGGAAGAATCCCAGGTGATTCCACTTCAGTGTACTCAAGCCCCCTGTTATAGGCAGAATTCTAAGATGGTTCTGAGAGTCCTGGCTTCTGATGTGCATGCCTTCCTCTAGTTATTCAAACAACCACTGCTCTGAGGTGATCTTGCAGATGTAGTCATTTGGGTCCCAAGTCAGTTAACCTTAAAATGGAGACATTATCTGCATGGTCCAGGCCTAATCACATGAGCCCATTAAAAGATAGTTTTCTCCAGATGGTACCAGAGATACATGCTCCAGTTGGCTTGGAAGAGCAAGCATCTATACTATGAATTACAAATGGAGTCTACGATCAAGGAATTGCTGATATTCTCTAGGAGCTGAGAAAAATCTTCAGCTGACAGCCAAAAGAAAAAGAACAACTCAGCCCTGTAACCCACAAGGAAATGAATTCTGCCAATAACCAGTGAGCTTCCAAGAGGAGCCGCAAACTTAGGTGAGAACTGCAGCCATGACCAACATCTTGATTTCAGCAACACAGCAGCCAGAGCAGAGAATCCACATACAAGACCCATACTTCTGAACTACAGAAATTACAAGATAACAAATTCGTAATTGCTAAGTTTATGGTAATTTGTTACACAACAATAGAAAACTAATCAGGGATTTGAAATCACCAAAGATCAATTTTGCACTCAAGGACTTTTTTATTTCTATGCTACCCAAATCAGGACACCTTCCATCCTGAAGCATCAGTTTCCCTAAAGCATCTGGTGGTAGTTCTAATGGGTATGTGCTTAAGTCACTTTAATATTGGAACAAACATAAGTTTATAGCATTGTGCTGGATAGCTTTCATTTGTTCTTCTCTAGTCACTCTCCACTCTTATTCATCCTACCCTGTGCACTTGGAGGTTGACATGAATGGACAGGCTCCCTTGCCAGGTCGCTACCCATTGCTTTCAGAGGTGCTGGTGGAGATGGGTAGAAGGGAGGAGAGAAATTTGAAGCATTTATTTCTCTGATTCACCCGCCCATAGGGTGCTTTGTGTTGGCTAAGCGACATTCAACAAAGCTAGAACCCCTGCCAGGGTGTTCATTAGGCTGGGTTCTGGTCACTCCTCCTTTCTTTGATTCCTCAAGCCTAAGGGTGATAGGCTTCACCCCAAACTGTCACTAGATTCCTGGCACTGCACTCCTACTTTGTGATTGCCTAATGCTTATCTACACCTGTAAACTTCTTAACTACTCAATTTGGAAACGCCAGCTGTTTCCTACCACAATCTGACAGATAAAGAAATCAAAGGACAAATTCACCATTTTTAAATGATAAAATACCAGATTTCATTCAGATAAATTTTTCTCATTTGGCTAGCTTTTTCTAGCTATGACCCTTCACCTTCCAGTATTGTTATTCTCATCTATCTTTAGGGATCGTATTACATAAAATTTGATATAAATAATGTAGATTATAAAATATAAATTTTTTTTACTATGTGATAGGGTGCATTTTCAGTAAAGAGGAAGTCTTATGGTGTGAAATAGGCACTAGGTTGTTACAAGATATCTTTGGATATAGTGCTTATCTTAGGGGTCTTAGGATAGACATTTAATGATATTCAATTTCCCCATTCACAACATGGGACAGTATTATTCATCCCTTGTTCACAATTACATTTATATATAAATAATTATACTTTGATATTTTTTCCAGACTGTTACTAGTAATAATAACAGCTAAGGTATATTCAATGTTTACTATACTATGTACTAGTCAGTATTCTAAGTTTCATATACACAGTATTATTCTTTACAATGACCCTATGATGTATTATTATTATTATGCAAATTTTATAGATAAAAGCTGAAATGCAGAGAGGTTAAGTTCATATAGCCAATTAATGATGGCACCAAAACTCAAACCCACTCTAGTCTTATTCATGATGGGGCCTTATAGTACACAAAATGCTATTGAAAAAGAGAAGGGGGTTATCAGGATGGCAGATACTACTTCAGTAAAACCTAATGGTTTTTTCATTATGACCTAAGTCATGCTTCTACTAGCCCTTAAAAAGTTTTACTAAGTTAAGCTACTAGAGTATTATTTTGTGCATCACTAATAAAGTAACAAATCTTCCCAAATTGGGAAGGGGGAAGAATATTTAAAAAGGGAACAATTACTTGTAGAAGAAAACAAAATTCACTCAAATATATTTTCTCTAAATAGTATATATAATGAGAGGAAGGAAAAAGTAAAACATGTTAAGTTATCAAAATATTATTTCTACTCCATGCAAATCTCATATTCACAATAACAAATTTATACCGGGACTGAAAAAAACAAACAAACAAACAAAAAAAAAACAGAAGAATACTTACTCAAACCATGTAAAATTACTTGCCCATTTCTGAGGAAAAGAAAAAAAGATCTGGGTGTATGAAAGTATTATTTTATGTGTATTCTGAGGTACAATTGCAAAATTAGACTAAAAGTAAATTTTTGTCTAATAGCAAATTAGATTGCTTTCTACTCCTACAAATATTTTAATAATTAACTAAATTAAATTTTTATGAACTTTATAACTCAAAATATATGAACAGGCCTTGAGCATATTTTAAAATAATTAATAAAATTATTGGAAGATATAAATTTTTAATTATGGCCTCCTTTATGAAAGAACCAAGGCCTAGTGTAACTTCGTTTTTCCCTCAAAGGTGAAATGCTCATCTAAAGATACTATTCTAATAACATTGGCCAATGCATAAAATGACATATTTAAATTAATTATGTTTATAAGTATGTAATCATTTAATTTTGAGAAGGTTTTTGATTTATCTTCCAAGGAGTTATATTGCAACAAAACAGGAACCATCAAAATCTTTGATGTGGATAAAGAAGGAAAGGAAGCCACAAACACAGTGTATTACTATTTTTATCTGAGAAAAATATTAGAAATACTAAAAAAAATAAGCACAGACACAGATGGATTCTCAATTTTTAAAAAGCAGAAGAAGATGACATCTTCTTCTGAGAACTGTCCAGGGCATAGTAACTACCTCTGCCTATACTTGAAGTAATTTCTATACTAGGTTAAATGTTAACCAGAATCTTAATCCAAAAACCCAAAATAGATTTAAACAAAATGACATCAAAAAAACTATGCTTTCATACAGTAGACTTAAATTAAACATCTGGACCAAGCACATATATGACTTCAAGTATTAGAAATGTGAATGACCTACAGCTCTTACCCTTCATATCCCGAATGTGTAGACCACAAAGCACAGCATTATCAAAAGGGCAACAATAATGGGGTTATCAGCCACTATAAGAGCCCAGAGGATGAAGCACTGACCCCTGCCTATAGAGTTCAATCAAGAAGATAAAGAATGAAAATAGGAAAACACAGTGCATAGAATTTTAAAGTGTATATTGCATTGCTGTTATTTATAGTATCTTCTATTATAATGACAGAAATTATTTGTCACTAGACATAGTATCACCATAATGGCGAATTTTAACGCACTTTTCTTAGTCACGCATTAAGTGATGAGATGTGATCATATTAAGCTGATAGTACCATGAAAAAATCATTGTGTGAATGAACACTGAAGAGAAAAAAATATAATATGTATTATATAGAATATGTATATATAAAATAAAAGATGATATGCAGTGAGAAATGAACTTTTTTTATCTAAAACCCCTAAACCATGTTTAAAACCAGTAGGTATGGAAGGTTTATCTGAACCAAAACAACTTTTAAGAGTACACTTTTTTTGCCTACAAAACATGTGGGGGCCGTTGTTTCACTTTCTCGTATTGTGTTTGTGATCTCTGGAACATAAACATAACAAAAAATGCCAGATGTCAATGCAGGATTAAAAAAAAATGGACTACAAATGTTTATTGTTTATTAGTGTAAAACCAAAAAATCACCTGATATTCCTAAGCAGAAAGTCATGAGGATCAGCACAAAATGGTGTGAAACAGGAGTGTTTACTTCCCATTGTGCTCAGTTTGGGATTCTCTAATGTAATTCACACCTAGGTGCTCAGTAAGCCCCATAGGAATTACAGTATTGGAACAGAGTGTGGTAGGGGGTCCTGACACAGCCGTCAGGAATTGGATATGTGAGGATTTGAGCTAGAAACAGTGTAGTGATTGAGCTCATGTCATAGACAACATTGATTTGTATTAGCAGTCCTGGTTTAGGATCCCTGTCTTGCCCATTGCTGATGATCCTCAAAATGAGATGCCAAGAGGCAACAAAAATGAATCAGAAATGATGCTATTAATCTAAAACTCTCTAACACATCCCTACAAATTCTTGAGAAACAGCTTATTTTCTAAATGGTAAAGGCTGCACAGTTCTATCTCATGATGCTTATCGCGTGTGTAACACATGTCTTAGTCACAGAAAAAGACAAGGTTACTGTGGCCTGGGTTTTCTTTCTCAGTCTCTACTTCTACTCTTGGGATATTGAAGAGTCTTCGAAATGAAAACTCTCTCATTTTAAATTAAAAGGGCCATGGAAGAGGTTCTTTTCTCTATTTGACTACAGATTTCAGGGAATTTCTGCCACCACAAGGCAAATTGGATTAATATTTAAGTCCTCTGATCCTACATGCTACCTATAGTATAAGCTAGTACCACAAAAACATTGGTGTTATAGTTAGCAATGCCACTCCTCCCACAGTGCCCCTACATCTAGGCACACAACACCTTTATTCCTCAAGGAGAGAGAGGCAGAAACTACATCTTTTTATGACTTTGCATTAGAAATTACATAACACACCTTGTGAATTACTCTATTAGTCAAGGAAGTTATAAACCCTCACCAGGTTCAAGTGGAGAGAATATAACCCCCATTGAGAGGAGTGTTAATCACCTCGTAAGAAAATCATGTGAGATTGAATAAATATATTGATGGCAGCCATCTTTAGAACATATAATCTACGTTCTGTCATACCCTCTCTCCAAGGTTAGTAGGTCTCATTCCTTAAAAATATAATGGCCTTCCCCTCAAGGGCAAGAAAAATAATTTTATTTATCCTCTTATAAGAATAGATAAAATGTTTCCTCTAAAGAAAAATTAAAATGATATATTAATGATATATACCCCTGGAGGTATATAAACTTGTTTCTGCCAAATAAATTCATCAATGGGAATTTTTAAACCAATGTCAGAAATTGTCAGAGTTAGGAGGGAGATTGTGGACTCAAGTTTTTGACTGGGTTATTGTAATATCATGATTTATAAAAAGAAATATATATTTAATCTTTATCCTATTTCTGGCACAGAGCTCCTAAACCCTTGGAATTTCCTAAGTGAAGAGAGCTATAAAGGTATCTTTGTTATGTTAATGAAGTAACTTTTGGACAAAGCCCCTGAGGTTAGGAACTGGTTGCCAGGAGAAACAACCATGTGATTAAAGAGTTGACTTTAGGAGAAGGGAGAGGGACTGGAAGTTGGATTAATCTCGGATAGCCAATGCCTTCATCAGTCATGCCGTATAAAGAAGCCTCCATAAAAACCCAAAAGGACAGAGGTCAGAGAGTTTCCGGATGGTGAACACACGGGATCTCAAAGACTTGGAGAAGGCATGGAGTCTCCATGCCCTTTCCCCATGCCCTGCCCTATGTATCTGTTCGATCTGGCTCTTCCTGAGTGATACCTTTATATAATAAACCAGTAATGTAATACGTAAAATGCTTCTCTGAATTCTGTGAACTACTCTACGAAATTAATCAAACCCAAGGAGGGGATCATTGGAACCTCTGAACCACTATCTCTAGGTAGATGGTGTCAGAATTGAATTAAATTGTAGGATACCCAGCTGGGATCCCAGAATTGCTTGGTGGTATGGAGAACACCCTCCCCCTCATACATATACACATTGGAATTGGGTGTAGACCTCGAGTTATATTACAATTTAGAACCAAAGAGTTACTTTATCCAGTTATAATATCATTAACTAGTAATTTTTTATCTATAACAGATGTATGGCAAGAAATGAATAATATTTAAATGTACCCAAGTAAGAATGCAGTAGGTTAGACTTAATGATGAACTACTTGACTGTTTATTAAGAGGTGAGTTTCTTGAATTGACTTCTCTGTAGAAACAGAAAAACAGTTCGGATAATTTGGCTAAAATATACATTGAATCCTAAAATGAAATTAAAAAAGAGAAAGAAACAAAAATTAATTGAAATCATTTATGGCATATAATATCTAAAACCCAGATGTTGCTAAGAATAGCATAACATTCTGTTTTTTTTTTATTAAATACAGAGTAAGTTAATAGAGTTGTAAACTATAGACTATAAATTACTGCAGGGTAGGAAAATAATTTTCCTTCTACCTTTCTGTGTTCTTAGCTGAGACCTCCTTAGTAAAAGACAGATTAACAAGAAAAAACAAACAGAAGTTATTACACGTATACCTGAGTATACATGGGAGAAAAACAGGGGGAAATGAGTAACTTTCTGAGGTGGCTTAAAATCCAGGCTTAAATACCATCTTAATAGAGAAAGGGGAGAGGGAACATAGACCTTTTAGGAGAGAGCAAATGATTTTTAGGAAAGATGAATGATCCCTTTGAAGAATAAAAGGGAGGTATGTTAGTTTGTAACAAAGTTTATTGGGTGTGGTGTCGGCTTCTAATCTCTCCTGCAATGAAACTCCTGGTGAGGGGATTTGTGACAAATGAGTTCCTTTTGGAGGATATTTTTTAGGCAGGTAAGAGAAATTCAGAGAAAGCCTTTTCCTGAATGACTGTGTTTCAAATGCCCACAGCTCAAAATAATCAATATGCAAAAAAGTGTACTTTGAGGTGGCCATATTCTGCCACACTTCATTATCAAGAATCACTAACAAGATAATTAATTGAATAAGTGTTTTCCAGGTATTTGAAGCCCCTTCAATAGGTGTTTTTTTTTTTCTCATACATTTCTTAAATCTGTTAATACTTTAAATTTTCTGCCTTTAATCATCTACCATTTTTTCTCTCTTGCAGAAAACTTTTAGTTAAAGTAACCATAACTTTAGTCAAGCCTTTGTCAAACTCACTGAATTCTGAATGGACATATTCCAATGACAGAGAGCCGATCAAACTTTAGGGCAGGGAAGAAAAAAGAAAATTTATGTGAACAGACCCTCAGTTCCATGTTCTGTATGAGAAAATGTGGGTAGATTTCCACCAGATCCATTCTGGGATTTGAGATCTCAATAAATTCCTTTTCCCTCTCTATGGATTGGGGAAGATTAACCCCACGTAAAAGACAGAGCTATCCTACCCCTTGCCCTGGAATCCCAGAGTTAGCTCACAGCTGGAGGTGAAACCCAAGGCATGAAACCACAGATTGCCTGAGAAAAACCAAGCTGTGACCACCATCTGTTGGAAAGACCTAGAGAACCAGCCTCTCTGAGATTCTTTGGTAGGCCCAGATGCCAGTTTCTCTCCAAATCTCCCTGCTGCCAACTAAGCCCATGAATAGCTTCTCTAGAATAGCCTTGATCTTTCCTGCTCCAGCTTACCACAATGCTGGTTCTTTCTTCTCCTGAGGTCTGTGTTGTGGCTTCTCAAGTAATGCCAAGCCAGTAAGCCTTGAATTTTTGCTTTCCTTAATTAGTAACAAAGGTGACATTCTGCCACAAGCTTGAGACATTCCTCTCTCACCCAGTTCTACCCAAAACATGAAAGTACTCCATCTTTAGAGCTGAGATGGGTGAAATAGTCTAGCAGTGTATCTGACTGCTGTATGGTTCACTAATTGCTCTATACATTTGCTGAGTTACCTTCTTCTAACACACAGCTATTGACTAGACAACACAGGGTACAAAAATATAAAAGTGCTGAGTTAGAAAAAGAAAGCTGAGTTTTAATACTAGCTTTATCACTCTGGGCCTCATTTATCCATATCTGAGAGAAAGAAATGAATTATATCACTATTTCCAGTCCTCAGATCCCCCACAAATTCTAGACTGTACTAAAAAGAATCTATAAACTATGAGTGACCTATGCATGAATGACGACATATGCTAACTAAAATTATATTTTTAAAACCTTTAATTTTAATTATATAATTGTTAGTAAAAATTTATTATTATTATTATTATTATTATTATTATCCTAGATTAATATATTTGAGTTTTTTTTAATTTGTAGATTATTGCATAATTTGAAAATCTTGGGACCTCACCTCTCTGTGGATTTAGTGACTTTATAATATCATTTAAGCCAAAATTCATCTGGTTCATTACCCTCATCTGTATAGCTATCAGCTACCTCCTTAATTATCTCTCCCATAGTTACTTCTGAGAAAACTTGGAGGTTACACAAATGCCCACAAACCAGTGAAATTCTATTCTTGTCCTCCTGTCAACTAGATGGTATCTGCTGTCTGTAAATCCATCTGAGATTGTAAGTATCACCACCCTGGTTGCAGACACCTTCTAGGAATGGATGCCAAGCCCATAAGGTTGTCTCTTTGACATTCTTGTGCTGCAAAACCTGTGAGTTACAGGCAAGTTCATGTACCCTCTAGCACTTACTGCACTTAGGCTAAGCCAGAATGAGCACAGAAGGAAGGAGAATGCCTTCTCTATATAAAGTTCAGACATACCTTTGGATGCTAGGTAAGTTCAGAGCTAAGGAAGCATCTATATGCTCTCAACTTCTATTTTACAATCTCTGAGGCCTGACTTCATTTCCTCTTCATTCTCTGAAGAAGAAAAAGAGGGAAATATAGCTCTCCTGTCCAGACTGTTCTCTCACACCAATTAGTTAATTCACCGGCACATCAGACTCTTGGTAAACAGATTTACTCAGTAGAGTCAGTGGGAAAAAAGTGATTAAAGAAAATATTAGTAGTGTTAAAATCTGAGGACTCTGAGCTGAATAGTGCTTGATCTCCCTTTCAAGACTTTCTTAATGGTATAGCCCTTCTAGCGCCAACTTGTCCTCACCGGGAATGTGACTTTCCTGAAAAAATTCCTCCCCATCACTATTCCTACTACTAACAATTCAATACTTATTTTTGATTCTTTCCTCTCTTGTCCTAACAAGCATTGCATATCTTATCTATGAAGTATCATCATTATTGTCTACACTGTTTTTATTTTTTCTACTCTCAGATATCACTAAATAGCAATATGAGAGCTTAATATTGATAAGTCTCTTTATATATTATAAAAAGATAATATCCACAAATGTACTGAGTGCTTATACTGAGTGCTTTAGAGATATTACCTTGTTTTATGTCATACGGTGATAAACACATTCCTATCCCTATTTAGAGGATAAAGAAAATAGAATAATTTGTTCATAATCAATAAAATAACAGAGCAAGGATTCAAAACCAAATCTGTCTTCAAACCCATATTCTTAAATCTAAGCTCAGGAAAAACTAAGAACAAGGAAGACCACAAAAAGAGGCCTCTACAACCAAAATAAATTTCACATAATTTATGTACCAAAGCTTATTAATTCATCTCCTCAAGAATCCCTCAGGATCTTAATCAGAGCCTAAATAAATATTCAGTCTAATCCTAATCATAATTCCAAACTCTCTGTATTCTAAATCTGTGTCAGCTAAAAACAGCATGTTGAAAGCAGTGAGAAGAATAAAAGATGTAATGATCAGATTCAGAGAAAAGAAGAAACAGGAAAGCTCTAAAGTTAGTCTCACAAACTGAAAAATTTCCAGTAGGATACAACTATTTGGAGGCAAATAGCTCTACATTCTAATATCAGACTAGTTTAATAGTTGGTGTTCATAAATTTTGAGGAGGCATTTATTTTTCACTCTCATACCCCACCTATAATAGTTCCATTAAATCTTCCAAAAGACAAGAATCAGCAGCTGCTTGTTCTCATTTACACTCTTTTTTTACTCATAGATAGTTTTGTTCATTAAGTATTCTACTACACTGCTGGAAAACAATTGGTTTGACCTAATGTGAAGACTGAATTTATGAGACCATTCAAGATTCTATTCATGAAGCCTATATTCAATATAAATCCATTTTTACAAAGCTCAAGTAGAAGCAAAACAATATATTGTTTAGTAATATATTATAAAATATTTTTAATGCAATATATTACGAAAACAATTTTTTTAATGCAAATAAATAATGGCCCTAAAATTTGAAATAATGCTTCCCTCCAGGAGGAGGCAAGGAAATGGACTAGTCAAATAAACAATTAAAAAATGGACAAAGGATTTGCATAGGAAGCTATATCAATAAATTTTACTGATAAATCAGCTGATAGGAACACAAAAGATGCTCAATATTACTCATTAGGAAAGTGCATATCAAAACTACAATGAGATACTATTTCTCACCCACTAAAATGGGTATATAAAAAGGACAACAACAAGTGTTGCCGAAGATGTGCAGAAACTGGAACCCTCATACATTTACTGATGAGAATGTAAAATGATGCAGCTACCTTGGAAAATAATTTGGCGGTTCCTTGAGAAAGTTAGACTTAACGAATGACCTTGCAATTTCACTCTCAGGTGTCTATCCAAGAGAAATAAAGCCATATGTCCACACAAATATGTGTACACCAATATTCATAGCAGCATTATGCACAATAGCTAAAAGGTAAAACTAGCTCAAATGTCCATCAACTAGTGAATAGGTGAACCAAATATAGTATATGCATAGGATGTATAACTATTCAGCAATGAAAAAGAATGAAGTACTGATACATGCTACAACACAAATGAACCTTAAAAACATGCTCAGTGAAAGAAGCCAGACACACTAAAAAACACCAATTGTATGATTTTACTTATCTGAAATGTTCTAGGTAGGCAAAAATATAGAAAAGGGAGTAAGTAAATTAGTAATTTTCTAGGGCTGTAGGTGGGACTAGGAAGTCACTAAATGAGCACAAAATTTATTTTTAGAATAATGGAAAAGTTCTAAAACAAATTCTGGTAGATGATTGTACAACTCTGTGAATATACTAAAATCCATTGAATTTTACACTTAAAATAGGTGGATTCTATGATATATAAATTATATCCCAATAAAACTTTTTTAAAACGTAACAGATTTTCAACTTCTTCCTTTATAACTTTTTAATAGACAACCCACATTATTCAATGTTCCCATGAAATTTTTCTTCATTGAAGCAACATTTGACTATGCTGTTAATCTCCTAGTTTGTATAACCGTCAGGTGGAAAGGAGAAGCTTAATTACCCACAAATTACTCTCATTATCATCCATTCCAATTTAAACAACCTAGTGTGGTTATGAGTAATGTCTCTAAAAATGTGCCAGTTTGCAGTCCCACCAACAGTAGGAAATAGTGACAACTGGTGACCTTTGAATCATTGTGGTATCGTGGGTACATCCATCTTGCAGTCCTGTCTCTGCATAGGGTCATGCCAGAATATGTCACAAATTTTATGTTAAAGTCAAAGAAAGGAAGTTGATAGTTCTTTCATTTAAAAAAAAATCCATTAACTTTTCTCGATTCACCTATAAAATTTATATATATTTATATTTATATCTATATCTATATTTATATTTATAAATATAGTTATATTTATACATATGCCATCTACAGGATAAGATGGAAAAGAAATGAATCTGGCTAAAATGCATTAAATGCATAAGAAAAAAATTAACTTAGAAACATATTTGCTATTCTTCTGATAAAGGACTCTTTTGCTTCTTCACATGGAACTTGGCAAGTTTCAAGATTTCATATCATTTTTATCTCCCCAGAGACTCAGGTGAATGTTTCTGTCATCGTTGTTTTTAATGGAGACATACTCTTCACATTTATGTTGAGTGTATTATTGCTTTATGGGGTTTGTGGTGGTTGTTTTTTACTATGGCTGTTTTGAAAGCCTTTTAGAAGAAGACCTAGGATGAACTTAATGGCTTTGTTTATGCTTTTTTGTAGAGTGGGTTCTTTATACCCTGCAAAATGAAAAAGTTATTTGGGGAAACACAACATAGACTGGCATATTTTTCTCAGATCTGTGGTATGTTGCAATGAGGCCAGAATTGTCAGACCAAGACAGAAAAGCCATTGAGAGTGCATTAGCACTGCAATGCGCACAGCCTCATTTTCTATTACTGGTGATGCAAAAGGAAAATACAGCAGTACAGCAAGGGAACATTACAAGCGACTTCCCTCTTCATTTATGACTTTAGGTTCACCCAGACAAAACTGACTGACAAGAAGGAAAACAGCATTGGAGAATTCTCCATTTGTTAATAGAGTAATTAATATTTAATAAATGTTATTGATCATTTTAGAGGAAGTGCCCTTGACGATATGAGTTATTGTTGTTCAGGGACTTTGCTTTTCTTAGAATATCTTCCTCTTCCGTCTCCTCCTGATAAAATTCTGTGCTTTGGAGACTAGAACAGAAAAGGAGCATTACTGGAAAAAATGGGAAAATCAGAATAAAATCTGTAGTTTAGTGAATAGTATTGTATCATTGTTAATATACTACTTTTGATCATTGTGTCAAGCATATATAAGATGTTGACATGAGGGGAAATTGAATGAAGGGTATAAGAGAACTTTCTGTATTACCTTTACAGATTGTCTGAAAATCCCAATATATTTTATAATAAAATCACTAATGAAAAAAAATTCAGAAAATTTACTAAACTTAGAACAATATAATGCTATTCCTTATGTAAGAGCTGAATCAGATATCTTTCCCATGATGTCTATTCTTAGCCCCCACAATGAGAAGTAAAACTTTACATTACATACTTTTATGGCCTTTTGTTTGCTTATAGCACATATCACATTCTGACTTTTATCATTGATGTACATGTTTAATTCCTCCTATTAGAAAAGTTAGAACCAAAGAAAATATAAGTTTAAATCTTAGTTCTTCCAAACTTGGACAAATGACTTAATCTCCCTGAGTCTTAGTCTCTTTATCTAAAATGTGAGAATGATAAGTTAGTTAACCATAGATAAGTTGACATTAGAGGCGTAAAGATTTTTGGACAAAACCTTACACATAGCAGATTCTCAGAATACACATTTATGTTATGGATCCATTATGATTATTGTTAGACTAAATATTGTGACATCAAAGACTTTCCTGCTCAACTTCACAGAAACTTGAAATATGGATGATCAAAAATGGGCTAGTGAATTGAAGTGACTCCAGAATGTAGTTTTTCAAGTTGATATGTTTGTCAAACATTCTCATTTTACCAAATATCCTTCTCTAAATAATTATTGTCCTCTTTACAATTTTTTAAGTTGTGAGTATACATTTATTCTATCTAGCCCAACTATTGAAGTTTTCTATCAAATTATAGTCAATAAAAAGGGTTTTTTTTTCCCCTACAAAGTTACTGAGTAAACCCAAATGTTTCCTTTTTCTATTTTTCTCTTTGAAGCAAGACTTTACCTCTCACTGCTAGTTCGCTAGCCTGTGTCACATTCTCAGGCCTGTCAGTACCTCTGACAGGACCTTGATCAAAATCTTCAGTGCATACCCTCATTTTTCATTCCAAACCATAAAGCAAACGTTATATACTCTAACCTACTTGTGCCTATGTGCTTTGGGACTGAAATAAAAAAAACAGATAGTCCTGAAGAAAAATAGAATGACATGTTCCCTTACTTTTCATATAAATATTCTGAAAATGTTTTTAGTGTAAGTTTAGTTGTTTTCTCATTCATTTATTTTTTCATAAAGGGTGATTGATTGTTTAGTACCTACTGGCTACTAAGCTATCTACTGAAAATACAAACTTGAAAAAAACGCAGTCCTTACCCTAAAGAGCTCATATCCTCTAGTGGGACAGACTTGTAGACAGCTCATTATAATGCATTATGGAATGTGCAATAATAGAGACATTACAGAACATTAGAGAATCCTAATCGAGCATTTCAATCTAGGGAGAAAAGGAGTGTTATGACTCTAAAGCAGTGTTCTTAGCCTTAGGTGCCACAGAAATCACCTGGGAAGCTTTAAAATAAACTGATTCCTGGGAGGCACTCACATAAATTCTGTTGTAATTGTCCTGGCATGTTGCCTAGGCATTGAGCCTTTTTCAGACTCTGCTGTTCTAAATAATGAGTAGAAATGAGCAAGAGTGAAGACAGGGAAGGTGGGGAAGGGAGTGGAGAGAATTTATGCCAAGAAGAGAGCAGCATGAGCAAAGGCACTGAGACAAGCTCATGATGGGTGAGACGGCATTTTGATTTTGTGAGAAGGCAGTGTTGTAAAAATGTTTTCAGTGTTATGAGAACAGTGGTGGGAAATGAGGCAAGAGAGGTGAACAAAGGACAATGGATTCGGGGCAGAGAAATTATACGGTCAGAATTACATTATACATAGCTTTCTCTGCTAGTTAGATAGACAAGACTGGAGGTGGAGAGATAAATCAAGAGGTCCAAATAAGACACAGTTACAGCCAGAAACTTAAAACAATATTAGGAAGAGATTACTAAAAGCTGTTTAGGAAGTCACATTAGCTGACCTTGGATATTGTTTGGATGTGGTGAGAGAGATTGAAAAAGAAATCTGGTAAACAGGTGGATGGAGATTAATACCTACTGAGACAGAGAAGATCGTAATGGCAGTAGGTTTAGGAGGAAATATGATATGCTCAGTTTGAAACACAATACATTTGAGATGCCTGTGGAGCATTCAGGTGGAGATATCATACTAGGCCACCTGGTCCAGGTTTAGGATTGGATAAGAATATTGAGTTGGACTCATTCAAGGTTGCCTGTTGCTTTGGCTTGCTCCTGAAGCAGCAAATAAACAAAGCAAAGATAAGGATATAAATGGCTGATGTAGTTAGTTCCTCACTGCCTC
This sequence comes from Cynopterus sphinx, assembly GCA_030015415.1. Classification (NCBI taxonomy): domain Eukaryota; kingdom Metazoa; phylum Chordata; class Mammalia; order Chiroptera; family Pteropodidae; genus Cynopterus; species Cynopterus sphinx. The sequence goes on along the minus strand of CM057382.1, from coordinate 116,146,980 downwards.
TCTCATGTCTTAAGGAGTTGCACTGCAAATATAGTATGTTAGTAATCTATCTGGACAATTTGTCCACCGTGACAAAAGAATTATAGTCTATGGGCTTGCTGACTTTTATAGTGCCAGCCATGTCAGCACCTAATAACTCAGAGTAACATTTGAAGCTACAGTTCTGCTTTTCCACAAACCACATTACACAGGCCTAATGTCTGTTAACATTGAAATTCTTTCTCTGTTAACATTGGGGAAAATGCCTTACCTCCCCAAGTCAATTTGGTTATGTACAACTCAGATTCTTTTTGTTATATCTTAATAGACAACTATATTTGGAGGTGGGTGAATAAGGGCTAAGCCTTCCCATAACTTCAATACCAGGTAATAAAGAAAGCAAGTCTCAGCCCAAGTTCTGCCATAAACAAAAGCGTTAATTAGTGTTTGGCTATCTATTCCCATAACAAATCACTGTAAAACTTAGTGAGCTGAAAAAATAATCATAGTGTTAATCTCACACAGTTCTGGGGTATAACTGATCTCAGCTGAGTGGTTTTTCATAGGGTCTCTCATGAGTCAGGTCTGCTGGATCTGGAGGACAGACTGATTGAACACCCAGGATGGCTACTCACATAGCTAGTTTTGATATGGGCTTTGGCTGGGAGATCAGCTGGGGCCAGTACACCTATGTATACCGTTTTTATGCGGCTAGGGCTTCCCACAGCATGTGGCTAAAAGCAAAGGAGTTAGGGCTATACTCAGAACTGGCACAGTCATTTCTGCCATCTTCTATCACCAGCGTAGCCACAGAGCCTATCCATATTCTAGTTGGTGAAAAAAGCAAGTTCCTATAACTTGAAGGGAGGAAGACATGGTCATGTTATGGAAGATCATTTAGTCTTCTGTGGAAAATACAATCTGTCACAATTACCAAACTGGTACAACATAGTACTGCAACCTGTTTTTAAAGATGATGAAGTCTCAGCTCCTTGTCTTTTTGTTGCTCCAAAAACACTTTTTATAAATAGCTTCATCTGAGGCAAGTGTAATACTGTTCTGGAGGTAGGATTTGGCTAACCCTTTTTTTTTTTTTTTTAAATATATGGTGTCAAAGAATGTGGACTACATGAGGCCTGTGGGACACTAGGAATTAAGCTTAGGACACCATACCAAAGGCTGCAGTTTACAGGGTTCAATAAATAACGTATATTCTGTTTATGCAAGGTTGGTGAAGGTCTCTAAAATATTCAGCACATATATATGTTTACAGTATCATTTAGTGTTTTAAAGTAATATGCAAATATCATCACAAGGCACTAGGAGTTTACCACATATGTCTTTATCAGTGTTTCTGAGAGTAAGTTTGTTCCTCATCCAGTACAAATGCCCAGGACAGCATTGGATATGAAAGTCTGAGCCTTTGAAGACACCTCAGAATAGAGAGTTTAACTTAAGAGACATCAGATATTAATTTTAAACCATTTTTACCTATTTCAAATACATAAATATATATGTGAAATCACCCAGGAAGGGTGAGTGCAGTGAGAAAAACAGTCAATCCCTGGGAATCACCCACATGTTAGGGATCCCCAAAGGAAGGCAAGCCCTCAAAGGAGTCAGAGAAAGGCTGTGGGTATAAATAGAAACAGTATAGACAATTTCCAGAAAGAGCACAAATCTGTAATTTAAAATGCAGCGAAGTGGTCTAATCAAACCAGAATTAAAAGGTTTTCACTAGCATGGCAACTAGAAGTCACAAGTGACCTTAGCACCTGCACTTGCAATGAACTTTGTGGTCAGAAGACAAGTAGGGCTTGAGGAGTGAACACAAGAGAAGGAAGTGAAGACTGACTCTTTGAGGACATTTGGACATAAAAGTGAAGAGAAATAAACATTACTCAAGAGGGACACAGTGTTGAAGGGCATTTTTCAGGTAGGGAGGAACTTAAGCATGTTTCTAGGATAAGTAAAGAAGAGAGAGAAATCTTGAGGATGCTGTAAAAAGAAAAGACATTTCTGAACAAGTTTTTGGAGGAAAGAAAAAAGGAAAGAGATGAAAGTCAGGTTTAAGGAATTATCTTAAACCTAAAAAAAGGAAGGATGCATGTAGGTTCATTTAAGAGTAGCAAAATAAGCAACTAAATTGCAAATCTGTGTTTGTTCTTATTAAGTTTTACTCCTTTCCAATGAGGTGTCCAGGCATTTGTGCTCTCTTCCTTAGGGGCATTTGCATAGTAGAAGCAGAACGTGAAAATTTATTTTTTATCTCTTCTTTCTTTGTGGTCCTGAAATGAAAGTCTCAAATTTTGATATCCAAAATATTTTTGTTAAGAAAACAGTACAATGATGGTGAATAATAGTGAAATACAAATGTGTAGCCTCACAATGAATTTGCAACCTAGTGTAGAGGGCAACATATTTTTCTAATACTCATAATAATTTTAAAAATACTTTATATAAAGGGATGACATAGAGTAATTAGGGTATGGGCTAAGCTGTGATAACAGAGTTCTTAAAGTTGTTTGGCTCTAACCAAACAGATCATTAATTCTCTTTCTCTTTCTCTCTCCTTTTTTTTTTTTTTTTGAGATATAATTGATATATTAGTTTCAGGTGTATAACATAATGATTAGGTATTTGATATATGGAAAGATCATCACAATTAAGTCTAGTTAACATCCATCCCCACACATAATTACAATTGTTTTTCTTGTAATAAGAACTTTTAAGATCTACTCTTAGCCACTTTGAAATATATAATACAGCATTATTAACTATAGTCACCATACTGTACATTATATGCCTAGGGCCTATTTTATAATCGAAGACTGCCATTTGACCCCTCTCACTTATTTTGCCCACTATTCATCCCTCACCTTTGACAGCCACAACCTGTTCTCTGTACCTGTGAGTGGATTTTTTGTTTTGTTTTGTTTTGTTTTTAGATTCCACATACAAATGAGATCATAGAGTATTTGTCTTCCCCTGTCTAATTTATTTTACTTAGCATAATGCCGTCAAGTTTCATTTATGTTGTTGCAAATGGAAGATTTCCTTCTTTTTATGGCTGCATGATATTCGTGTGTGTGTGTGTGTGTGTGTGTGTGTGTGTGTGATATCCTCATTATCCGTTCATTCATCAGTGGACACTTAGGTCCCTACTATGTTTTGGCTACTATACAGTGAATATGGCGGTGCATATATCTTTTCAAGTTAGTGTTTTGTTTCCTTTGGATAAGCACTCAGAAGTAGAATCGCTATTTTTAACTTTTGAAGAAGCTCCATACTGTTTTCCATGATGGTTGCATCAATTTACATTCCCACCAACAACACACAAATGTTCCCTTTATTCTGCCTCCTTGCCAACACTTGTGATTTCTTATCTTTTTAATAATAGCCATTTTGACAGGTGAGATGACATCTCGTAATTTTCACTTGCATTTTTCTGGTAATTAGTGATGTTGAGCACCTTTTTATATACCTGTTAGAAATATGTATGTCTTCGTTGGCAAAATGTCTATTCAAATCCTCTGCCCATTTATTAATTTGGTTGGGTTATTCTGCTGTTGAGTTATATGACTTCTGTATATATTTTGGATATTAATCCCTTATCAGATCTATGATTTGCAAATATTAACTCTTAGTCAGTAGGTTGCTTTTTGAGTTGCTAATGATTTCTTTAGCTGTGCAGAAACTTTTTTTTTTGATATAGTCCCACTTATTTATTTTTGTTTTTGTTACCTTTACTTTGGGTGTCTGAACCAAAATATCATTACCAAGACATATGTGAAGGAGGTTACCACCTATATTTTCTTCTTGAAACTTTATGGTTTCTGGTCTTACATTCAAGTCCTTAATTTATTTCAAGTTAATTTTTATGTGCAGTATAAGAGAATGATCCAGTTTCATTCTTTTGCATGCAGCAGTTCAATTTTCCCAACACCATGTATTGAAGAGACTGTCTTGACCCCATTGTGTGTTCTTGCCTCCTTTGTTGTAAAAAGATTGACCATATATTTATGGGTTTATTTCTGGTCTTTCTAGTCTGTTTCATTGATCTATGTGTCTGGTTTCTATGCCAATACCATAGTGTTTTGATTATTATATCTTTGTAACATAGTTTAAAATCAAGAAGTATGATGCCTCTTGTTTGGTTTCACTTTCTCAAGATTGCTTTGGCTAGTTGGGGTCTTTTCTGGCATAAGAATTTTAGGACTGTTTTTTTATTTCTATGAAAAATAAAATTTTGATAGGGACGACATTCAAGCTTTAGATTGCTTTGGGTATTATGAACATTTTAACAATACTTATTCTTTCAATCCAAGAGATTTCCATTTATTTATATCTTCTTCAGTTTTTTTCATTTTCAGGGTACAGATTTTTCACCTTCTTGGTTAAATTTACTCCTAAGTATTTTATTCTTTTTGATACAGTTATAAATGGGATCATTAATTTCTTTCTGATAGTTTATTTTTATGTATAAAAATGCATCAAATTTTTTTATGTTGATTGTGATTCCTCCAACTTTTGAGTTAATTAGTTATAACAGTTTTTTAGAGGAGTTTTGGAGGTTTTCTATATAATATCATGTCATCTGTAAATGGTGACAGTTTTACTGTATTTTCCAACTTGAATGCCTTTTATTTCTTTTGGCAAGAATGGGCATCCTTGTCTTGTTCATGATCTTAGCGGAAAACTTTCAGTTTTTCTCTATTGAGTATGAAGTTAGCTATGAGGTTCTCAAATGTTAACGTACATTTCTTCTACACACACTTTGCTGAGTATTTTTATCATAAATCCCTGTTGCATTTTTCAAATGCTTTTTCTACATCTATTAAATAATTATATCATTTTATCCTTAATTTTGTTAATGTGCTGTAGCACGTTAATTGATTTGCCAATGTTGAACGCTTGCATCCTTGGAATAAATTCCACTTGATCATGGTGTATAATCCTTTTACTGTATTATTGAATTTGGTTTGCTAATATTTTGTTGATGGCTTTTGCATCTATGTTTCTCAAGGATTGTGGTCTGTGGTTTTCTTTTCTGGTAGTATCCTTGTCTGGTTTTGGTATCAGAGTAATGCTGACCTTGTCAAATGAGTTTGGAAGTGTTCCCTCTTCTATTTTTTAGAAGCATTTTAGAAGAATTAGTTATTAATTCTTCTTTAAATGTTTGGTAAAATTCACCAGTGAAACAATTTGGTTCTAGATGTATTTGCTGGGATGTTTTTGATTACTGATAGATCCAATTTTATTTTTGTTAATGGTCTATTTTGGTTTCTATTTCTTCTTGATTCAGTATTGGTAGGTTGTATGTTTCTAGAAATTTATTCATTTCTTCTAGGTTGTCAAACAGAAGCTCCTTGAAGATAGACTGTCCTCAGGTTTTTGTATTTTAAGGCTGAAAGTTACTGAGGGGATTATACTCAGTCACCATTTTGAGAATGAACCAAGAGTCAAGTAACTAAGAGGAGAAACTGAAGTAGTCAGAGAAAAAAGGACATGCCATTTCCATCAACTAAAAAAAGCATTGAGGTTTTGAAATGTCTTGTGAGAAGCCAAAACCAGGATCCCCAGTTTTTGAAAGCATCCCACAGGATGGCCAAATCTCAGAAGAGAATTAGATGGGCCATATATGTTGGATAGTATGTAGAGAGGTACCCCACTTCTGAAAGAACAAAGTAGTAGAACTGAAAGTCTTTAGGTGAGCCAGAGGTTTGGACCCTGAAGTAACATCATCCCATAAGAGATGAAATTCCAGAGGCCTTTCCCTCCATGAAACAGGCCCTGGATCCTTGTCGAGCTTCAAGAAGGAAATTGAATTTCTCATAACAATGGTGAATTCAATTCTGGTGAGCAAATATTCAAAGACAGACTTAATTTGTAATTTAGTTTTAAAATAAAGGAAAAAAATGTAAGGAGGAAAATTCATTTCTTTTACTTCATGTCCACTTGAACACTATCTGAAATTTTATAGTGAAAAGAAGTTAGAGAGAGATTCTGTCTAGAGATTTTTTTTTTTCTGAAAAAAAAATAAGATTTCTGCTAGGGTTAGCATAGGGAGTGAACAGAGAACATGTGGACCCTGGTTAATCTGGGAAAGGTTATTTAGGTAACCAAGATGAATTATGACCCAGGACTTCTAGAAAATGCTAAGGTCTTGTCGACTATAGAAATCATGACTTTTGGGTAGTACTAGTCAGCAAATGATGCAATTGTCTCCAGCAGCAGTCAGCCATTAGGATATTGGAGTAAAGAAAATGGATTGCCAACCTTCTCCTGGGTTGAGGTTTTGCCGAGAGGACACAGCAGAAGAAAAATGTGCAAAGCAAAGAAAGGTATAAATAAAAGTGTTTCTCGTAATCAACTGTGAGTTGTAGACTGGCTCAGGAAGGCAGATGGCTAAGAAGGGCTGATAACTTGAGGGGAAAGAAGAAATTAAGAGTCTGGAGTTTTGCTGATGTTTTTGTCCTTTGTTCCATTTTTTTTCAAACTGGAAGAGCAGTGCCTCAGTCACTATCATCACAGTCCAATATGATAGAGCCAGCCATCCCTCAAGAATCTTTTCTAAAAGCAACTCAGAGACCTGGGCTGTTTCTGTCTCATAACACTGCCACCTTGAATATCTTTACATCCAACCAAAAGAAAAGAAAAAGAGATTTAGAGAACCTATATCCACCCTACGCTGTCTCAGATGGGAAATGGCACATTACATCCACTCATTTCTGTTGACAAGGACTCAGTTTCAACCTAAATATAAGGGAAAGGGAACCTTTCTTTGCCTCAAGAAAGAAAATTGTGTGACAAACATATATTAACTCAGCCACAGCAATGGAAATGAAGACATGAAGATTTCTAAGGTGAAGCAAGTCCAGGCAATGACAAAGTACCCAGGAAGGTTTTGAGGTTATTAGAAAAATGTTTGAAAAACTAAGGGCTATATGGTTGGATGAATAACTGTAGTGGATGCTGTGGTATCACCTGGATTCTCCCAGCCGCTGAGAAACAACCCTCAGCTGTAAAATCTCTTCAGAATTTCCTTGGATAAAGAGAGTCAGCTCTCCCAAGGCTGTGTTCCTCTCTTGGGGAGTTTCACATTAGAAGACAATGTAGTTGGATGGAAACCTGTCTCACTTGCCTCAACTTAGAACAACTCTAAAGTCCACCTTAGCATCAGAGTCCCCTGTGGGGTTGGAGAGGTCTTCGCTGAGACTGCTTCAGAACTCAGCTTCTCTCCCTGCCCAGTGCTCCTTCTTTCCTTTCACTTCCATAAGTGGCGATACCAAAAACAATCCCCAATAGACTTCCTCTCTGCTAATCTTCATCTCAGATTCTACTTCCTAGGAAATTTAACTTGTAACAAGAGTCAGGTTTGCCTATAAAATTTATGAGACCCACAGCAAAATGAAACTCATTCAAAAATTAAATATGTCAAGATGGCAAGAGCAAAATCTTTAACCAAGTGTTGAGCCTTCTAAGTGTGGAGCTCTGTGTGACAGCACAGGTCATACTCGAAGCTTGTCTATATATTCTTTGAAATTTACAGGTTCAGGAGTTTGGATGGATATATGAGCACCCAAGTTGCTGAATAAACAAGGTGAAGAGGTCAGGTCATTGACAGAAAAAGGATTTCGAGCTCTAGCTAGCTTCACCAGTAAAGTTTCCAAGTTCTGGAAGCAGCAGATAGCCAGAGGAAGGCCAGCCTCATGACCCTTTGGCACATGAGATTTGGGAGAACACATTTCTGCAGGGAGAATAGTATCCTCTGTCAAGAACCAAATTCTAGTCAAGGCAATGAGGGATAAAGAGCACCGTAATAGTTACATGCATTTTAAAAAGATGTATAGACTTTATTTTAGAAAGTAGCTGGATAGAACATGGTTAATTTTGTTCAGCTTTATAATATCTGTTTTCTACACACAAACCAGTGTAACAATTGCAAATCCATTCCCCAAAGGCCTCAACACTAAGGACTATGAGAATATCTACTCTAAGCATATTTTGATCCATTTATTTTATAAACCACCCTTGTACAAAAGACCTATTAATTTTTCTTAATGAAAAGGGACTTCATTTTAATTACTGTATATGTAAGATGTGAGGTTTTTAATTGTAGGGAAGATTTTGTAGGTAAGTGTTCTATCTGCTCTTAAAAATACATTTGTCCCAGTCTCATCTGTTGTTTACTTTTTAGTAAATGTACAGTATATTGAAATTGCAGCTTCCAAGGAATGTTGTTAAGCTAATTATGAAAATACTCTGTATAATACTAGATTATTCTCTCTTTATTTCATTCATTTAAATTACAAAATTGGCACTCCTGTTACCAGAACCCCCATGTTTTTTTCCTTGAGTCTGCCTGGTTGCCTGAGCTCACTGGCCCACAAATGCACGAGCAGGTGTGTGCAGTATAGAAAGAAAAAAATAGTTTAATATTGAATTGGCAATATGGAGATGGGGAGCTATGCCCCCAAAAACTAACTCCCCAATTGCATGTAGGTTACAGATAATATAGGGAAAAATCACAAGACTCCAGGGTTAGGGGTTATGGAGTCATGCTAGAAGCTGATAACCAGAGCTGAGATAAGGGTAATAAATCATTTCTTCAGGTCTTGAGGACAGTTCTGAGGTTTCTTCCAAAATCCCTCTGTCTGATCTCATGAGAAAGTAAACAGGGTAGGCATTCCACCTTAGAGATCAGGAGCTGAAACATAACTTAGGTCAAGATGCTATTGTCAGCTAGCTAGAAGTCCGGACCTGTGACCATTAGCCAGGTCCAAGGCGACTGTCTTCTGCTGCCTCAGGGGTTGCTGATTATCCCGGAAAAAGATTGGGTCTCGAGGGGTTTGGGGGTAGGGGAGGTGTGATTTCAAGAGCTAGGATTTAAAATTAAATTTAATCAAAGTGATAGGGACCTTCAGTATCACCCCCCTTGAATGCCTTTGCTTGGCCCAAACCATCAGTACCTTTGTGAGAAAGATTAGATGAACAGCAAATATGATTTTTCAACATTTTGAAGATGAAACCAAGTGACCAGCAACTGAATAACTTCCAAGAACAGTAATGATGGGGCACTGCTGCAGTGCTCAGAATCTCAAACTATAATTCTCTAAGCTAAAATTCAGTGTCTGCTTGGCAAAATTTTCCATTTTTCCTCAACCAGGATGGAGAGGAAACTATTGACTTTACTTCTTCCAAAAGAAGAGATTTGCTAAATATGCTATCAAAACTTCATGTAAGTTTTTTTTTTTTTTTGAATGATAATATGGACATGATCAGTAAGCTTTGCACACAGCAGTATATGAGTGCCTGTAAACTGCACTCAGCATCTAGTCAGAACCTTACTCCCAATTTGGGTTATTATAATCAAAGTTTGTGTGAGGACACACAAAAGTGGTTCAAGAAACAAGAAAATATGTAAATAAAGAAAGGCTGCCGTGGGCTACCATTTACTGGAGACCTTACTGTGCTGCCTAAGTTTGTTGCATAGTAGGGGCAACCATCTGAAAAGAGTGAGCAAAACCTAGATAGAAAGATCCTTTTACTTCAAATGCACTTCAATCAAATATGCATGAGTACTTACTTTTCATTATAAGCAAACATGCATCAAGAACTTATGCTTTAGTAACATCATTAGAAGCCATATTAACCCAGATTTCTGCATCTAAGAATGCAAAACAGTTAGGTGGCACAGAATGCTTGATAAAGCAGTTACCTTGTCAAAGCCTCCTCTTATTCTCTTTTCATATACACAGATAACCATTTTATATTTGCTTTTCAGCATGAACAGATAATATGAACCTATTTGCTTTCAGGCCAAGTGAGTTGTCTAATGAGATAAACATCTACTCAGCAGATCACTGATGGTTATATCAGCTTAGCCATGTTGCAAGAATCCTGTTTTTGCAAACAGGATTTCCTCTTGCTGGGACAAGATTTAAGCACATGCATAGCAGGGTCAGTTTAAACACTTTTCCTACATACACCACTCTAACTTAGTTAGTTACCTAAGACACTACAATAAAACACACCCTCTTTACCTCAATCAGTTTGTGGTATTGTTAGAAAGACAGGAGGAACATGGATGAAGCGGGTGCACTTTCTGCTCATTTGTGACCTGTCTCTTGATAAGGGGAGGCTACGAGGAACCTGTTAGAGGAGTTCTAAGTTTAAAAAACTCTGCTTAGATATGAAGGGTATCAAGATGAAAGGGATCAAGAAAGAGATCTCCTTGAATCTCTTAGGATCCCTGGCTGAGTCTGAAAATTAAACTGACAAAGATCAACAGGAGAAAAACATACCAAACTATTTAATATCAATTTTATGTGATCTAGAAGACTTTATTAGAAAATGAAGATTCAAAAACAAGCCTGGGTATTTTATCTAGATTTGATGGAGAGTGGACAGTAATGGAGGGATATGACAGGTAAAATAGTATATCAGCAAAGCAAATTGGGGTAAACTTAGTAAGGCTGTTTGTTCAAATTATGCCTGGCATCCCTTTGTTTGCAGAGATAAGAATGCTTCTTTCCTCCTGGTACAGGGAGGGCACCTCTCACATGAGGGGTTTTTTATGACCTATTTCAGTAAGAGGATGGGGGATGGCCACAGTGACCTTCCTCAAATTCCTTTAGCTTAAAATATTCAATATGCCAAAAGGCTGTATGTTGGGGAAGCATGTCCTAAGCTTAAACACCACAAAAGGAAATTGTCTTCATCTCCAATTTCTCCCTCTCCACAGAAATAGAGGAATTTGATCCAGGCTAACTTGGAGAGGAAAAGGAGAAAGAGGAAAAGAGAAGTGAGTAGAGAGGAGAAGGGGAGGGAAAAGAAGGAAAAAGGGAAGAAAAAATAATAGCAGCCCCATTCCTCCTGGTTTCTATTCGTATCTTTATGTCACATTTATTGTTTCATTTAAGCCTCACAATACCCCTATGAGATAGGATACAATTTTTTTCTTGCTTTACAAATGAGCAAACTGAGGCTTAAGTAGTTTAAGTGTCTTGCTCAAGTTCATACAACTAGAAAATGATGAAGACTGAATTAAAAAACAAGATCTACCTGACTCTAGAACCCATATGATTATCCACAACAAATACAACCTTTTTAACAGAAACACTGCCTCATTCTTTGAATACAATGTTGTATTTAACAACAGCACCCAGCTAGTAGAAGGTACTCAATAAACATTTACCAATTCAGTAACAAGTAAACAATAGTTTCTTATAATACAATTCTATTTTTTCTAAAATATATTTGTCCTCAATGTGATTCCCAAAAAGATGTGCTCAAAATAATATTTTGTCAAAGAAAACCTGACAATATAAACTTATATAACACGCCTTTTCTTGAAATTATAAATTACTATTCTGCACTTTTAAAACCGTCCACTAAGGATCAAAAGATTGTCATGTAATTTCATTTTAGCTGCTAAAGGAGTACAAAAAGAAATCCTTTGCCAAAGATCACTGCAAAGACTGGTCAGAATGAAAGCAGGATTGAATTCAAAGCTATATTTATCAGTGTACTATGCAATAAAGTGAGGATTTTGTTTATTCACAGAGAGAGAAAAAAATGGAATGGTGCCAGCCTGTTGTTAGCTGTTTCTTTTATTCCCCTTGAAATTAATAAATACTCATCTTTTGACAAGGCAAAAGTGAAACTTGATAATTTTACATATTTAAAAAAAGATAAAGAAAAACCAAAAAGAAAAGTGGACCCCTGCTCTTTGAATTTTCTCTTCATCAGTCCTTTTTTGAGAGAAAGCCAGTAAATAATATAAGTTTATACTGTTCTTCGGTTATTATTCCTTTCCATAAATTGGGCTCCAGTCTGGTCAGGAAGATCCTTCTCCCCTTGCTCTTCTGAGAACTCTAGATTTCCAGATGGCACTGGAGAAGGTTGATAATTTTAGTGGCTGCTCCTGATTGGTGAGCAAAGACTAAAATTGTTGACATGATTAATTTACAAGGCATTTCCTACAAATTTCTCAGAAATTCTTATTACATATTCTAATAGTTGCCATGTCAAGCACTTCAGATGTGTCAAACACATCCAGAAGATCAGATTGGTTCCTGCTGATACCATACAGCACTTATACCAAAGTGCCAGCAACTTCTGTATCACCTCTATGTTACTTTTTGCATTCTCACAGATGGAAAACAAATATAAAAGGTTAATAAGAGCTTAATAGCCTTCAAGACTACTCTTGAGCTAAAGTTTAAATTTATGCCAAGGAATTAGTAATAATCTACTCTTTGAGAAAGGATTTTGGAGGTTTTGTTGCTGTTGTTTTTTCTGTTGTTGTTGTTGTTGCCTTAGATTCCTAGATTGAGAGAATTCACTTTAAATCTTTCCTTTTTTTTTTTATAAAGTACTAATAATTATAAAGTACTTAGTACACCAACAGCAAAACTTGACAACTTGTAGATGTACTAGTACGTGCAGTTGGCTCCAACCAAAGGCAATATATACCTTTAATTAATATGGTATTCTTTAACTCAGGTTACTATAAAAACAAACAAAAAAGATGAGAACGACTTAGTTAAGAACTACTACAATGGCCATGACCTTTATATGTTTATTATTATATTACCTCAATTTTGGATATCTAATCACGCCTTTGTGTACACACACACATACACACACACACACACACCAAAGCACAAAGAATGTAGTGTCATAGTTCTGGTATTAATTTCCAACCTTGTATCATAAGCATGCTGAAGGCATCTTTTGAGACCAAGAATAGATGCAGATACAAATTTAGATACAGATAGATAAACACAGCTTTTTTTCCCCCTTCTTTCTTTACTGTTCTGCAGTATTTGGGTAATCTTCTTTTCCTTCTAATGACTCTTGTTCATAGACCCTACCGCTTATTAATAGGATGGTTATTTCCTTGCATCTCTCTGATCGCATTTTCTCAAAGTTCATTTAATCAACCCCACTTCCAAAGGTGTTTGATTTCCTATAGACAGACAGGTTATGACTATTACCTAGCCATTCTCACTCTTTCTCAGCTGTGATGAAGGTATAAAGGGCCTACATTGGAAGAGTATAATAATTGTCCAAACACCAAGAAATTATGCCTACTACCCAAAATCATGGAGTCAAACTTATACTAAGCCATTAGATTACTTGAAGATCCTTTTCTTCTCTTACTTAACTGTTACATATTCACTTCTGTAGGCTGTATGTGCTAACATATATTTTAATTGTTATTACTTAAGAAACAAAATTAGGACTTATTCCATATTCCTCCATGCATGCTGGGACTCCACTATTGCCATTCTTTCAGTTCTGAGAAAATGATAAAATTGGGGGATTCACAATATACACAGTGTTAAAGAAACAAATGTAAGAAAAATGGCAGTGGTTGTTTTCTTTTCAATAATTAAAATCCCTTTGCCAGAACTCTCATGAGCTGTTTCAGTTTCTAAACATATCTTATTAGACAATTCAATTCACGTTCTCCAAATATCATGCCAAGCACGGTGCTAAGGGACTGGAAAAGAATGATGACTAAGGCTCAGTTCTTTTCCTCAAGGAGATGAAAATCTGACAAAAGAGAAAACAGGATAATTAACTCATCTTAGGAAAATTAATATGTAAGAAAGTATTCAATAGAGGTAGGAATTGTATTTTATATGTATGGTCATTTTTATAAGATGCATAACATTTTCAATTTCTTCAAGAATTGGCTCAAATTAGGCCGGCATTGACCGCTCTGTTAAAAAACTTCAACCCACTTCACCTCTTATTCTCCCGCTTTCTCTTTAATCCAATACCACTTGTTATCTTCCAACATACTAAATGATTTAGTTCTTGATTATGCTTATTGCTTATTGTCTCCATCTGCTAGAATGCAAGCTCTACCAGGGCAAGGATTTTTAGTTCTTCACTGAGGCATTTCAAGAGCCTCGGACACTCCCTGCAGATTGTAGATGTTCAACAGATGTTTGTTGCACTGTTGAGTGAATGCTTTGTGGTTTATATTAGACAATATATAGATTACACTACATATTTAAAGTCACATATATATATATACGCACACATATATAGGATTAGAATATATATTAATATGTATATGAAAACTTTGTGATTTGGATTAGTCGATAAATGTTAAATGTTAATTGCCCAAGATTCATCATAAGTGTTATGAGTTCATTTATAAAAAAAGCTGATTTGTTTCCTGGTTAAGATTTTCTCAGAAATTAGAAGACTAAAGAAAGCTATATCAGAAGGATAAAATTAAATGTATGTGTTTTAAGATAAAGACCCAATTTTTAATGTATAAAATGCAATCAGAACATTACGTTTAAATACCAAAATTGACTTAGATAACAAAATTAATTTAAATGTGAATAGCACTAGGTAGTCATTGTTAAAGGTAGTAATAGTAATCTTATTAAATAATCAATGGGTGGTTATGATTCACTAAGAAGAGTTTAAGTTGTCTACTAAAATATTATACCACAGAGTTTCTTTTTTACATAACAAATTTGGATTAATGAATTTTAGAGTTACTGAGTCACCTGGGATATTTGTAACTTGGCCAAAATTTTCAGAAATATCTAAATTGTATACCATATATTATTTTTTAAATATACTATCAATCTGAATAAGCTTTGTCATCTTTGAATTAAGGTTTCATATAAAGCAGTGGGTTGTTTGGTTTTTGTTTTTGGAAGATCTTTTGCATTTTCTTTTCCTTTTGTCAGTTTGTTTTTATTTTTTTCCTTTTTTTGAGGAAAAGCATTTAAAAACAACTCATTAATAAAGTTAGTTTGACTAAATACAGAGTTAATAAGGAGATTGACAAATTTAATGTGCACTATAAAGTTTGTTTCAAATGCAGTTTCCCAGTCTCTGCTCCCAGAGAACCTTACTCAGTATATCTTAAATAAGGCCTAGATACCTAAATTTATAATGAGTTACCCAAATGATTCAGAGAACATGATGAGAAATATTAGGTTAGTGAAAAGATATGAACCTGAGACCACATATAAGTATATATTGATTTTTATCTAGTTTAGATTAAGTAAATGATAATTTTAGGATTTATAATGCATATTCTCAATATTTAATATATATATTAAATGCATAATATATATAATATGTCAAAATATATAGTCCCAGATTCATGTTGATTGGCATAGTCCATTTATTTAGTAATTATAAAATAATTTTTATATCTTGATGTAGTAAAAGTATGGGAGTCTGGCAGAGCTTGATTCAAATCTCAGTTCTGTTACTTAGTTAACTAAATGATTTTGGGAATATTATTTAACCTTCATTACATTTTCTATTTTATATTAATAATAATGCCTAAATCCTTGCTGAAGATTAGAAGAATTAACAGATGTAATCAGTTCAATATTTAATGCAGTAAAATCCTGGAAAACATTCAATTGGCCTTTGAAAATTCTATTTCATTGAATGTTGCTACTTTGGCTTAGTAAGCATTTTTTTTTTTTTTTTTGCATTTATAAGAACTGTTTTGTACTTTTTTTTTTAGCTTTATTGAGGTATAATTGACAAATAAAATCGTAAGATATTTAAAGTGTACATCATGGTGATTTGATATACATGTACATTGCAAAAGGATTCCTCCATCCTAATACTCCATCACCTCACATGTTTATCTTTTTGTGTGTATGAAAACATTTAAGTTCTACTCTCTTAGCAAATTTCAATTATACAATAACAGCGTTATCAACTATAGTCACTATGTTTTACAGTAGATCCTCAGACCTAATTCATTTCATAGCTGAAAGTTTGTACCCTTTTATCTATCTCTCCTTATTTCCCCCACCCTACCATATCATATGATCCAGCAACCCCACTTCTGACTATATCTATCCAAAGGAAATTAAATCAGGATGTAGAAGAGATATCTGCACCCCCATGTTTATTGCATCATTATTTACAATAGCCAAGATATGGAACAACCTAAGTGTTCATTGACAAATGAATAGATAACAAAGATGTGGTGTATACACATGAGAAAGAAGGAAATCCTGCATTTGAAACATGAATGGATCTTGAGGGAATTATCCTTAGTGAAATAAGCCAGGTACAGAAAGACAAAGACTGCGTGGTATCATGTACATGTGAGATCTTAAAAATCAAAAGAAGTCAAACTCATAGCAATAAACTATTTTGTATTTTATTTGTTTGGGTTGGGAAACTGCTTAGTTATATAAGTGTGCTGGTCGTTTTCTGTTTGCTCTCAGATCCATTTGCCTTCTCTCCCCAGCTTTGCTCTGTATCACAGGGTATTAACCCTGCTCTTTTCCAGACTCCCTTGCGACTGGCTTCTGGGTGTTTTCAGACTATGAGAGGCACTGAGAGAAGATTAACAAAGGAGGGGAGGAGAGAAGGGAAAGGCACCATTTTAGCAAAGCTGAGGTTGCTGAGGCTGCGGGCCTAAAATCTGATAAAAACAGCTCCCCCCAATATCCTCCAGTCCCTGGATTAACAGTAGCTTCCTGCAGTTTTGAATCTTTAAGGTTGTCTCACCTTTCCAATGTGCTCTTTCCATTTTAATGGAATGTAGTGTTTTTAGTATACATTGTTTTGGTTTGGTGACTCAGAAGTGCATTAAAAATATTTATAGTAATTTTTAATTGTAATTAAAGTTTCAACTTATAATATTTTGTCCTATTAAGGGGTCTGAAAAAACAAATTACTCTCTTAAAACAATGTTTCCACAGAATTAGAACTCTAAAAATGTTAGTTTCTTCTTTACTTTCAAAAGAAAAAAAAAACATTGCACACACTCACCCCTCTTCTTAAAAAACAAACTTTGGTCTTTCATTACATGAAATAGTATATTTACTGCTTTAATATAGACATAAAAAACTAGATAAAAGATTTTTTAACTTTATGTTGGGTATTTTAAGAATATATGCAAGGTTTTAAAAGGAACACATATAATTGAGTAGATATCCTAACATAAAGCCATTAATTAGATTATGTAGATTATTTCCAAATTATACTATCTGTATAATCTTTGTAAAATCGCTTTCTGGCAGCTGGACTTAGCATATGGACAGAGTATTAAACCACAGCCAAGGCTGTTATCTACGGGGTTGCCTCACATTGTGGCATCCAACTGTTCACAGTTTCATCCTCACTCTAGCCCAATTTTAATTGAAATTGCTACAAGTTTGAGAAGAAATTTATATTTTAGAACATTTTTAAAAGTAGCCCAACACATTCAAGAAGTATACTACTTTCCTTGGAATTGTCCTATAAAAAGCAATGTAAATTTCGTACCAACACTTCCAATACATTTTTTGATGAATTTTCATAATTCTAAACTAATAATAAGAAAAATATAAAATTATATTAAACATTTATACTATCCTAAAAGCTTAAAACTTATGAACTTACTTATATAACTTCATGAAGTAGGTACCTTTATTCTCATTTTTAAATGAAGACCTAGCTTAGAGAATTTAATTAACTTGTCTGTTAACACTATTTGTAAAAGGAGGAGTAATATAATTCAAATGTAGGTCTCCGAAATGGTTCCGAAGTCCATGCTTTTTATTGCTATATGATTTCTGGGTATAGTAAATGCATTTAAGAGAATACTTAGCAGTGCTCAAATCAATATCAGCTATTATCATCCTGGTATTACCAGCGTATTCACTGAAAACCATAATAGAAAAAAATTGGGTTTCTATGAGCTCAGGCCTAATATTTGCCTTTCTTGCCACATTGTTACTGTAACTTCCATTTCTCTTCAGCTTATGAGGTTTACTATCTTTACGTATGTTTATGGATCACAAGGATTTATTCTTCTATGAATTGTTTTATATATCCTTTTTATATTATTCATTTTAGTTTTAATCTTTTTCTTATCAATTTTTGAGAACTTATAGTATATTATAGGAAAAACTTTAACTTGTCATATAAATTACAAATATATTTCCCAAACAGTTCCTATATACTCACAGTACAAAAGTTCTTAATTATTATTATACAGTTAAATATGTTTGATTTTCTTATCTTGGATTTAAAATTAATTTTCAACTTCTGAATTTACATATAATCTCATAAATTATTTTTCTTATTTTGTATACTCTTACTTTTTTACATTTAAGTTTTAATTGATCTGGTATTTACTTTCATATATGGTAGAAGATATAAGTCTAATTTTACTCTTTTCCAGATAGATAGACAATTATGCTACTATTATTCATTAAATACACATCACTGTCTCTATAGAGTAAAACACACATGCTTGAGTGCAAACACACACACACACACACACACACACACACACACACACACACACACACACCACCTTTGAATGACATTGTTCTTAATAGAAAGCAACCAGTCCATCTAATATTGTACAGCTAAGCTTAACTCTAAAACACTAGACTGAAGTTTTTTGACAGAAAGAGATAGTTGATATTCACTATAAACCTGGTAGTCTTGGCCATTAAACATTTTAGAACACTGAAAATCCAAATACTGATGACACCAAATGCTGGCAAGAATGTGAAGCAACAGGAATTCTCACTTACTTTTGGTAGAAATGTAAAATGGTATAGTCACTTTGGAAGAGAGTCTGGCAGATTCTTATACAAAACTAAACATACTGTTACTGTTTGATCCAGCAATCACATTCCTCAGTATTTACTCAAATGATCTGAAAATTTATCTCCATAAAAACTTGGAGAAGTTTAAATGCATGTTAGTAAGTGAAAGGAGCCAATCTGAAAAGGCTGCATACTATATGATTGCAGCTATATGACCTTCTGGAAAAGACAATACTATGGAGAGAGTAAAAAGATCAGTGGTTGCTAGGGGGCTGGGAGGAGAGAGGATAGGTAGGTGGAGCACAGACGATATTTAGGCAATGAAACTACTCTGTATATTATAATGGTGTATACATGTGAAAACTCATAGAACGTACAACATCAAGAGTGAACACTGATATAAACTATGGATTTCAGGTGATAATGATGTGTGTCAATGTAGGTTTATCAACTATAACAAATATACCACTCTAGTGGGAGATGTTGATAGTAGGAGAGCCTGTGACTGTGTGAGGACAGGAGGTACATAGGAACTCTGTACTGCTTGCTCAGTTTTTCTGTGAACATAAAACTGCCCTAAAAAATTATAGTCTATTGATTTAAAAAAATTACATATACACGCACTCACACATGCATACACATAAAGTACTGGTGAGACCAAATCAAAGGGAGGAAAATATTTGAAACTCTTGTTTTGTTTTGTTTCATTGTTTTTTTTTTATTTGTTATAGTGATATTGGTTAATGAAATCCAGTAAGTTTCAAGTGTATAATTCAACAGTAAGTCATATATATATTGCATTGTGTGTTCTCTGCCCATAGTTAGACTTCTTTCTGTAACTACATATTTGACCCTTTTTACCCCCGTCTACCTCCCCCCTCCCACCGCTCTCCTCTGGTAACCACTAGTCTATTGTCCATGTCTATGAGTCTCTATTTGTCATGTTTGTTTGTTGCTTTTTATATCTCACAACTTTTTCTGTCTCACTTATTTTCTACCTGGCTTATTTCACAGCATGATTATCTCTAGATCCATCCATGTTGTTGCTAATGGCAGTATTTCATTTCTTCTTACAGCTGAGTAATATTTCATTGTATTTGTGTACCACAACTTCTTTATCCAATCAACTATTGTAGAACACTTTGGTTGATTCCATGTCCTGGCCATCATGAATAATGCTACTATGAACATCACCATGCATATATCTTTTCATATAAATGTTTTCAAGTCTTTGGGGTAAATATCCAGTAGATGGTTTGCTGGATCATATGATAGATCAAGTCTTAGTTTTTTGAGGAAGCCCATACTGTTTACCATAGGGGCTGCACCAATTTGCAGTCCCACCAGCAGTGTATGAGGGTTCCTTTTTCTTTACATTCTCTCCAACACTTGTTATTACTTCTCCTGTTGATAATAGCCATTCTAAGAGGTGTGAGATGGCGTCTCATTGTGCTCTTGATTTCCCTGATAACTAGCAATGTTGAGTATTCTTTCATGTTTCTCAGGAGAAGTTTCTGTTCAGATCCTCTGCCCATTTTTTAGCTGATTAGTTTTTTTATTGTTGTTGAGTTGTATGAATTCTTTGTATGTTTTGTATAATTGGCCCTTTATCAGAGGCGTTGCTTGCAAATATATTTTCCCATTCAGATGGTTCTCTCTTTACCTTGTTGACAGTTTCTTCTGCTGTGCAGAGCTTTTTAGTTTGATGCAGTTCCATTCATTTATTTTTGCTTTTACTTCCCTTGCCTTTGAGGTTAAATTCATAAAATCCTCTTTAAGTCTGAGGTCCATGAGTTTATTTCCTGTGTTTTCTTCTATGCATTTTATTGTTTCAAGTTTTATATTTAGGTTCTGAATCCATTTTGAGTTAATTTTGGTATGTGGTTATAAGCAACAGACTATTTTCATTCTTTTGTAAGTGGCTTTTAAGTTTTCTCAGCACCATTTATTGAAGAGGCTTTTCTTTCTTCATTGTATGTTTTTGGCTCCATTGTCAAAAATTATTTGCTCATATAAATAGGGGTTTACCTTTGGACTCTCAATTCTGTTCCACTGGTCCTTGATACTATTCCTCTACCAATACCATACTGTTTTGATTATTGCTTTTTAGCGTAATTTGGAGTCAGGCAGAGTGATACCTCCAGCCTTGTTCTTTTTCTCAGGATGGCTTTGGCAATTTGGGGTCTTTGCTTCTATACAAATTTGATGATTTTTTTTCTTCTATTTCTTTAAAAAGTGCCAATGGAATTTTGATGGGGAGTGTATTAAATCTGTATAATGCTTTAGGTAATAAGATTTTTTTAACCATATTGATTCTTCTGCTCCAAGAACATGAAATATCTTTTCACTTTTTATGTTTTCTTCCATTTCTTCTAATAAGGTCTTATAATTTTCATTACATAGGTTCTTCACATGTTTCATTAGGTTTACTCCTAGCATTTTATTCTTTTTGTTGCAGTTGCAAAAGGACTTTTTTTTTCATTTCTTTTTCTAACAATTCATTATTAGAGTATAAAAATGCTATGGATTTTTAAACCCTGATTTTATATCCTGAAACTTCACTATATTTTACTATTATTTCTAGTAATGTTTTTGTGAAGTCTTTAGGGTTTTCTGTATAGAGAATCATGTCATCTGAAAATAGTGACAGTCTGACTTCTTCACTTCCTAATCGAACACCTTTTATTTCTTTCTCTTGCCTTATTGCACTCACTAGGACTTCCAATGTTATACTGATTAACAGTGGCAATAGTGGACAGCCTTGTCTTGTTCCTGATCTTAGAAGAAAGGTTTTTAGTTTTTCACCATTAAGTATAATGTTGGCTGAGGGTCTATTGCATATTGCCTTTATTATGTTGAAGTACTTTTCTTCTATATCTATTTTATTAAGTGTTTTGATCATAAATGGATGCTATAATCTTGTCAAAGCCTTTTCCTACATCTACTGATATAATCATATGATTGTTATTCTTTTTTTTTTTATGCAGTATATCATGTTAATCAACTTGTGTATGTTAAACCATCCCTGGGATGAAGCCCACTTAATTGTGGTGTATACTCTTTTTAATATGTTGCTGTATTCAGTTTGCTAGTATCTTACTTAGGATTTTTGCATTTGTATTCATGAGAGATATTGGTCTGTAGTTTTCTTTTCTTGTCTTATCTTTACCAGGTTTTGGTATCAGGGTAATATTGGCCTCATAAAATGAGTTAGGAAGTATTGCCTCCTCTTCAATTTTTTTTGGAAGATTTTTTGAGGAAAATAGGTATTAAATCTTCTTTGAATGTTTAGTAAAATTCACTGGCGAAGCCACCTGGTCCTGGACTTTTACTTTTTTGTAGATTTTTGATGATTATTTCAATTTCAATACTGCTGATCAGTCTATTTAGGTTTTCTAGTTCTTTTTGATTTAGCCAGGAAGGTCATATGTATCTAAGAACTTGTCCATTGCTTCTAGGTTATTAAATTTGGTGTTATATACTTTTTCATAGTATTCTTGAATGATCCTTTGTATTTCTGTGGAATCTGTTATAACTTCTCCTCTTTCATCCCTTATTCTGTTTATTTGTGTCCTTTCTCCTTTTTTTTAATGAGTCTATCCAGGGTTTTGTCAATTTTATTAACTTTCTCAAAGGTTAATAAAATTAACCTTCTTTGAGAAGGTTAATAAAATATTGTCTTTGTTCCATTTGTTTTTTTCTATTTTTTGTTTTGTTTTTAATTTCATTTAATTCTGCTCTAATTTTGATTATTTCTTTCCTTCTGCTCACTTTAGGCTTCATTTGTTCTTCCTTTTCTAGTTTTTAAGATAAAGTATTAGGTGGTTTATCTGGGCTCGTTCTTTTTTTTGGAGATAGGCCTGTAATGACATGAACTTTCCTCTTATGACTGCTTTTGCTGTGTCCTAAAAGTTTCAATATGTTGTACTACCATTGTCTTTCATTTCTATGTATCCCTTGATCTTTCTTTTTATTTATTTTCTAACCCAGTCATTCTTTAGTAGCATGTTGTTTAATCTCCATGTATTTGTGCTTTTTCCAGCTTTCTTTTTACAGCTGGTCTCCAGCTTCAAAACACTATGATCAGAGATATGTTTGGTATAATTTTGATCCTCTTATACTTATCAAGGCTAGTTTTATGTCCCAGCATGTGATAAATCTTTGAGAATTGTTTAGTTTTTGAAATAAGAAAATATAGACCAAATTTGGAATGTTGTATAGGAAGAGAAAGAAATTAATACTTATTAAAAACCTACTTACATGATAATTCTCTGCACAGCTTTTACAGCTCTTCTACATCTAAAATTAGTTCAAAATAAAAAAAATTTAAATATGTCCTTTTCAAGGTAATGCATCACCCTACAGTATAAACATTATTCCCATTTTACAATGACAGGGTGGTTAAGTAACATGTCTGAGGCCTGGTAGAAAATGGCTGAGCCAGAATCCCAGCTTTTATGTCTGGCTCCTTAAGCTCTGTTCTATTCTCTCACCTAGACAACACCGTTTCCTTAAAGCAGCATTATAGACATGGTGCTGGTGTGGGGTCCTGGGAAAGCAACAACTGAATTTCTAATTTCACATATTTTGTTTCCACATATTCCTAGAATTTTATCTCTACTGATCAGATATCATTAAAATATAGCATCACTACACCTTGGATCCCAGAAAATACAATATGGGCATTTCATATACGTGAAAATTAAGATGTTCTCCAAAGATAAAAGATTTATTTTTCTCTTCAAAAACATTAAGTCCAAAGATTTATATGTGAAAGATACAAAATTAATAGAAAACCTTTCATTTATTTTATCTGTAAAGTGAGAGCAGCTACTTTCATTTCTTATACTTGTTATCCACTTGTTAAGAATTAGGTGTACATTAATTACAGCCTCTTTATTAAAATGTACCCATTTTGAAGAGTATCTTTCATGGCAACTATTAACTGTGAACATTCCTCCTTTAATATCTCAAATGGCACCTTTGACTTATTTCAGTAATTTTTTTTCCTCTTACCCCTAAACTCATTTCTAGGTTTGTAAAACTTTAATTTATTCATTCGGGTCATATTTTCTGAGCACCTGCTGAGTGTCAAGCATGGTAGATTTTTTTATTTTTTTTAAATAACTGACAAGCTACTTCCTACATCTGATAGTCTGAATCATGTCAAGACTGGTCTGAATTTTCTGAGGGTTAATAATAAAGTAGATACAAGAAAAGAATTCAGCAAAAGAGGCTCTTCCAAGATTTTTGAATGTTAAAAGAATTAGCAGTTGAGTACGTTAAGGAATCTTTGTTTCAGTAGCAACTTCATAATAGAAGTCATTGCACCTTGGAAGGCACAGTGGGTTACTTTGAGAACATTCCAGTGATTGGAGACAGTGGACATTCATGTGCGGAGGAAGATCCTGGGGTGATTCCAGAGTCTGTTTCAGCATTTGGTATAACAGCCAACACTGGGTAAAGTGCCTTATAGGATATCAGTGTTCAATAAGTCAGAGTCAGAATCAAAGAGATGAAAGGAAGTTTTGAGATCAAAGTAACTGACTGATCGACCTTCTTCCCTCCTGAAAATACTTGGAGCACATACATTAACAAAGGGAAGCATAAAACATAAGATTTCAGGATACCCCTGTAATTTAAGAAATGATGCTTCATCATTTCTTTGTCAATTCACAGAAACTGTTTTTGCATGAGTCTGACACATTCTACAAGTTTAGATGATTTAGATCACAAAAGCCTTTTGACTTTATTTAATCGCATTACATATTTCTATCTCCCTGAAATCACAGGTGTTGAAATCTCTTATTTCACTAATCATGGATACTTAAATTTAATGTTCTTCACCAAAAGCCTTATTTTATACCAGATAGAGCTAATTTATTGTTATAACCCAACCATAAAACACAATGAGATAATGAAGTATAAAACTCTGTTGCCTTGTGTGAGCCACGTGCATTTCAAGCAAATGGAAATCAAGGGCATCTCTGAAGAAATGCAAGAGGGAAAGGGCAGAGCCTCATTTTAAAAACCCTGAGTCCAAAGACTGTATGTGAAATGTCACAAAATTTATTTGATATGATATTTTACTTATTATTTTAGTAACACCAAGGTAGCTAATTTAATCACATGGTTTCTAATGTCATGCTGAAAAGAATGCATTCTAATCAGAGGTAACTTTTGCCAGCCTGGAGTTTAGAACCAATTCCCTGTTTGGAATAGAGGAAAACATCACTGCCCCACCCACAATCCTGATATCATTCAGATTGCTCTCTAAAATATCAATATTTGTTTGAATGGTTTTAAGTGCAAAGTGCTTAAATACACTTTAGGGTGCTAATTTACCCCCCAAAAAATTTATTTGTTTAAATGTATTCTTGGCTTCAGCCTCTAATTAAAAAGTGACCTGAGTATTTTATTTAATAGCATCTTTCCTGAGCTAGACATTATTCTAAGAGTTTTAATATTAACTCATTTATACTTCACAGCCACCCAGTTTGGTAAATACTGTTATCATGATCTCTAGTTTACAAATTAAAAAAAAAAAAAAATTGAGCCACTGAGAATTTAAGTAATCTGTCCAAAGCCACACAGCTAAAAAAGAACAGAGGAGAATTTGAACCTAAGAAGTCTGACTCCAGAGTGCAGAGCCCATATGCTTAGTCATTATGTTATGCTGACTCTCTGGCATCCTTTGTGTATTACAGGTATAACATATAACTTATTGTGTGCTTACTTGGTGTCAACGGTTCTTTATGTGATTGATGCCATTTTTATTTCTATCAACCATATGGGATAAGTACCACATTTAACTGATGAGGAAACAGGCTCAGAAAAGCCATCATTTGTATATGATCACACTGCCAGTAGGTGACAGGAATGATACCTATCCCTGGTTCAGCTGTATCCACAGCCCAAAATGCATTGACTCCACTAAAGAATTTTACTAGTAATATTTCAGAAAGGGGCCAATTAATCCCTTGAAGAAGTATAAAGGGACAAAACAAATGTCCAAAATTTAGGCTAATTGTGTTTTGACGTTTTCTCTATAAGTCTTGACAATGAAGTAATTCTTGAGTGGGAAATATCCTGACACATCTCCACCCCCGTCCCTTCTTTTATTAATGAGGACCTGAGGTCCAGACAAGTTTAAGAACTCTTTCAAAATTACAGATATGCAAAGCCAGAACCAATCCCAGCTTAAGCTTTTTTCCAGAATTCCATGGTACTTTAGGAGCATCTCCATTCACTTAGTAATTTGTATTATAAGTGGATATAACTGTATCTATTTTTAAGATACTTTTGTTACCTGTGTGGAGATCAGCAAGTCTCCCTCCTTTGCTAAAATGATCTTTTTTTTAGTTCTATTGCTATAGCTTAAAGGTCACTTTATTCATGCTTGCTGAAACATTTGCAATAACAACAAAAATATTTATGTTTATACTGTTTCCTGCTATATAAGGTGTCCTAGATTTTTTATTTATTTATTTATTTTTAGGCAAGGCAACCTTTGGTTGAGCTCACAGATTGCAAAGATTTTGTCAGCTTACAATCCCTTATTTTTTTATTTTTTACACCTATAGCACCTAGGTGGTCTCATAGGTCTTCATAGGTGGTCTCCCATCCAAGTACTAACTAGGCCCAACCCTGCTTTAGATTTTTAAAAAATGAATTTGCTGTCCTATTTCTCTTTAGAGATATTGTTTAATTGAAGAAAAAAAGACATTTTTCTTAAACAGAAGGCTATAAATCCTTCATGCTTTTAGTTGTGATTTTTAATTCAACAAAAAGAAGAGTTTTTAATTTGAGGTAATTTCCCTTTTCTTCATTCATTGTGTGACCCGATTTTATTTCTGTGCCAATTCAAATACACCTCTAAAATCTTTACTTCCTCCATGTATCCTTTGTGATTCTGACATTGTTCCCAATCATTTCTGAGCCATCTACCATGTTCTCTGTACCTTGACCCAGTGTTCTTGCCCAGGTAGGGAGAATGTATGCCCGAAGCAGCCTGCTCCTTTGCCCAGGATAGAGATTCCTCTAACCCTTCAGCCATAAACAAACGTGGGAAATAATGACAATGGCAAATGTGACAATTATGGCAATTATAACAAGGAGAGACAGAATTCTTTAGGTCAACTACCTGATCCATCTGATTTTCTTTCTTAAGTTTTAAGAATATGCCAGTACTCCCTCAGGGAAGTTTGGTTTGTTATGACTGAGCCAGTGGAGCTTATGTTTATAGCCTGGGGGAATCACAGTTTGAGCCTTGATGGTATTTTATATTTTGCATTCTCAGTAGTAAAAACTGACAGAGACAACTTAGTTATGGTTCAGATTCTAGTGGGAGGAGTTGAGTTTGGGGGATGGGGGAAGGAAGAGTGGATAAACAGGAGGAATTTCTCAGGACAAAGAATTTACTTAATGAGGCCTTTGGAAGTTTTGTGGACTGATGGTGGTAGATAGAAAAAAAGAAAAAAATGAAAGAGTGGTTGCTCTCTACTTGAGGCTAAGGAAGATCCTGTCTGCTTCTGTATCTGGGATGTATCTGGTACTCTCGGTGGTTCCCCTCTGTGTCTTTCATCGCTGGGCCAGTCTCAGTGAGCGAACACTTCTCCCCTATGCTTCTTAAGGTTCCAAGGGGGAAAAAGTTGGAGGGCATGAGAGTTTCTATTCCCTTTGCTATTTTATAAGTGAACTTCAATTTGGGTGATTCTCTGTCTTCAGTATATTTGACTGCCTAAAATGGGATAGGCGGAGTCATCAATCTGATGGCATTTGTCAAAATCACAAATTACCAGCACAGTGCAGCACAAGGGGGACCTCACGTTCCCTCTGCAGAGGTGTCCCCGCTCAGAAAATGTGAACTGAAGTAACCTTGCAAGATAAAGTTCTCACATATAACAGATATTTGATCCTTTGTTTCTTCTTTTTAAAACTTCAGGGAATTTTTTTTTTTCTTCTTTCTTCACATGTTCTTGCCTATTACTAAGGAATCGAGACTTTTGAAATGTCATTGTCAGCATTTTCAGCCTATGATTTTCCTGTCTAATTAACAAAGCCTTCTTGTACTTTCCCTGCTTTCAGAAAGCTGCGTGCACTTGATTTATTTTTGATGTTCACATGTAGCTTCTAATTTCAACCTCCCACTGCTGACTTTCTGAACTTGACCTTGGAATGTTCTAGAAATTGAATGTGTCGATTTAGATAAGCGATGATAAATACTCTTTTGCTGTGTTGATCCTATGGAGAGCATTCATATACAAGCTGGATAATTTTTTCCTGCATTACTGATTTTTATTTTAAAAGTAGCTCTCCACCAAGTATTCACCAAATAGTCTTCTTGCTTTGGAGCTAAAGCACTGGCCAAGGATATCCAACAAGTAGAAATTTTGACTAAAACTAATGATTGGAATAATTTAGTACAGTATCAGTTTTCTTCCTTGAGTACTTACTGTCAAAATCAATGAGATGAAATTTTTATATATTTTATCTCATTTAATCTTCATAATATCATGATATTGGTAGCCTCTTTTACAGATGAAAAACCAAGGCCCACAAACTGACTTTTCCTCCCAGTGGTATGCAGGTTAATATGTGAGGGAACAAGATTTAAATATACAACTGTTTAACTCCAGAACTTTTTACCTGCAAAACACATGATTCTGACTCAAGTAGAATGAAGTTAAATAACATATTAGGACTATAAAAAGAGATTTCAGTAGTAAAATGTATTTTTTCTCCTCATCATAGCAATGCCCTCTTTCAGAGGAGAGAAATTAAAATATGAATTGGCAAGGTTTCACAATTTGCTGAATAAGGCTATCAGATTTAAAAAAAAAACTAAATAAAATAGTTTGGAAATAGTTCAGTCTCTTCTTGCTATTATATGACTATTCCAGAGCAGCTGCAAAAGCCATGGGTGCTAAAAAGACTTTTCTGTTTAATTAAAATGTGTACTCTATCTACCTTGCGTTGACTTAGCCTGTATAGAGAATGCAAGAGCTGAAGTAAAGGCATTTGCTCCATTTAGGCACTGTTTTTTCTTTACCAAGTCCCTTGGCTTCTAATAACACCCACATGAGTGTCTGGTAAATATGAGTGTGCCACTGAGGTGCGAGGAGAAAGGGCAAGTAGAATTTATTGGCACCTACTGTGTAGTGAGCACTATGTTTTTCATATGTTCTCTCAATTAAATCACAGAAACTCCATGAGTTAAGTGATGTGATCCCTATTTTATAGCTGAGGAAACTG
The DNA here is from genome assembly GCA_030015415.1 of Cynopterus sphinx. Classification (NCBI taxonomy): domain Eukaryota; kingdom Metazoa; phylum Chordata; class Mammalia; order Chiroptera; family Pteropodidae; genus Cynopterus; species Cynopterus sphinx. The sequence continues at coordinate 116,118,181 of CM057382.1, read as the reverse complement.
AGGCTCAAGGAAGTCAAGTAGCTGCTAAGTGGCAGAACTGGAATTCAAATCTAGAGTTAGTTACCTGTTGTTATATAAATAAGTAAATATGAAGTATGGTTTATAAAATAGAATTTTAGATCAGTATTTACACAAGTCTTTCAGAATGCAAAATTTATAATATCAAGTAAGATTTTATTTATTTGGCACAGGGAAGCCATACTTAATTTTTTAAAATTCATTACAGTAGACTCATCCTTGTCCACAGTTTTGCTTTCCTCAACTTCAGTTGAGGAAAGCATACCTGCAGTCAATAACAGTCCAACAATATTAAATGAGAAATTTCAAAAATAAATAGTTTATAAGTTTTAAATTACATTCCCTTCTGAGTAGCATGATGAAATCTCGTGCCATCCCATTCAGTCCCACCCAGGACATGACTCATCTCTTTGTCCAGCTTATCCATGTGGTAGACACCCCACATTCACTAGTCATTAGTAGCCCTCTAGGTTATCAGGTCAACTGTTGTGGTATTGCAGTGCTTGTGTTCAGGTAACTCTTCTACTACTTAATAATAGCCCCAAAGCACAAGGTGTTGGCAATTATGCAAATTTTCAAGGCATGATGGCAATTCAGATATGCAAAAGAGAAGCCATAAAGTGCTTGCTTTAAGTTCAAAGATGAATACAGTACAGTAAGATACTTTAAGAGAGACCACATTCACATAATTTTTATCACAGTATATTGGTATAATTTTTCTACTTTTAGTGTTATTAATATCTTTCTCTGCCTAATTTATAAATTAACCTTTATCATAGCTATGTATATAGGAAAAAAAACAGTATATATTGGGTTTTGTGCTATCTGCAGTTTCTGGCATCCACTTGGGGTTTTTGGAATATATCCCCCACAGATAAGGGAGAACGACTATACCTTGTTTTCAAGTGTAATGCTTTGCTATTAAAGCTTTAGAGACTCTTGTTTAAGCTTTAATTAAAGTTTACTTGAAGTATGAGCATAGTACTTGACACTTGGCACTAAATATTACAAACTGAAACATTACCAAATACGTCGTTATAAATCAGGCTATTTGTTTTGGGGTGCTGTTGAGATTTATATATCATTTGCTGATAAAAAAAAATACTTTATATAACATTGAAATATGTGCCATAGAGATTTCCACTCTTGCTATTTCCAATAAATGAAGGCTTCTGCTCATTTATGTTGTGCTTGATAGTTCTGAAAAAATCATTCCCATCTAAACCTCAAGCACACAGGAACAAAATAATTGCCAGTTTTGAGAACAAAAGAACAGTTTGAAACCATCTGTTTGAGAGTGGACTTGTAGCAAAGAGTTCCTACTGGACAAATTTCGAGACAGGACAAAGGCACTGGAAGGAGATAGAAAGTATGTATTTTATGTTACTACGTCATTCCAAAACTTGCCATTAGGCTTCTGAAGGTAACAAAAGCTGATTTTTCTGTCCCTGCTTTTTTTGTTATGTATGTTCTATTATAAAAGGAAGCAATTTTGCTGTTTCTAAGGTTATATCTTTTGAATTCTCCTCAGCTATATTGTACATGAATTTAATAGTAAATGTGGCAAGAGAAAAAGCCTGAGGCCTGGAGATCTGAGGACAGAGTTCTAATTCTACTTCCTTGTGAAAGTTCAAATGTAAGACATAATTGTGACTCTCTGATGTCATGAACTTGACCATCATACACACTACCCTGGCATCGTCTAGCTTCTTTCTCTTTCAACATGGGCAAGCCTCTATGGGTTCAGTTCAATTTTTTTAAGCCTGCGGATTTTTAAATCAGAGGTTCTGCCTGCTAAATTCAGGAAATGATTCTGAGAAGTAGAGTTGATAGTGATATTCTCCATGGGAGTTGCTGTAGGCATCTTAAAATTTGCTCCTTGGATAACTATACTATTATTCCTGTCCCATTTAATTCCACAGGGTCTAGAAGATGCAACTACAGATTATGTCTTGCAGTAAACTAAACTTAGAAAACAAGAAAACCTTGGGTGTACACTTGGTTTATACACATAAATTCAAAAAATCACATCATACATCATAAACAGTGAAAAATTTGTTCCTATCTTTGCCAAATTCACCCAATTAATCACCTCTGTAAATAGCTATTGTTTATGCTTTCAGAATTTCATCATGCATAAACAAGATATACAAATATATGTTCATATTTTCACCTTTTTATCCAAAGATAACACATAGTACAGAGTGTTCTGTACCTTACCTTAGGGACCTTTTCTTTTCAACATTCAAGGGACTTGAGCATTCTTTTTTGAAGTTTTATAATGTAGTAGTACATGACCTACCATAATTTATTTAACCAGTGTCCCACTGATGAACATTTAGGTTATTCCCAATCTTTTGCTTTTACAAACATTATGCAATGAATAACTTTGCATATGTTTTTTGAATGTGTGCAAATACATGTGAAAGAAGTATTGCTAAATGTAGAATCCCTAGATCAAAAGTTACATTTATAATTTATATATTATTTCCAAGTTACACTCATGGAGTCTATAATAATCACTCACACTGTATTATCAAACTTTTGAATATGTAATAATCTTTAAAAAAAGGGAAAATAGTATAAGTTTGGTTCAATTTGCATTTCTCTTATTTGAGTGAATGAAGTTAAGTGTATTTTCATATGCTTAAAAGATGCTGAGATTTATTTTCCTGTAAATGCTATATTTAAATCTTTTATCCATTTTATTAGATTTTTGGTCTTTTCTTATTTGTTTCTATATAGAAGTTCTTCATAGAAGCTTTCTATATATTAGGGAAATTAGCCTTCTGTCTGTAATATGACTTACATATATTTTTATTTCAACATTTGGCTTTTAATTCTGCTTACGATGTTTTCCCATACATATTTATTTTTATGTAGTTAATTTTCTGAGTCTTTGTATAGTATATAGTATGTATTCTACAAAATACTGTCCCCAATTTTTTGTTTTTAATATTGTTTTATTCATAATTCAGTGTTGTATCAGTTACATAGTATAGATGTATATAAACAAAAAAGAGAGAAAGAGAAAACCTTGCATATAATAACATTCAATAAAAATTTGGTAGTTTAAATATTTATGGACTAACAGTCACTGAATAAATATCCTGAAATTCAATTATCAAATTTTATTACAAAATTCAAAAGGGAAAAACAGTAATCAAATTATTTAGCACCTTATCCTCCCTTCACTATGTGTTTTCACAGAAGATTATTATTTCTTAAAGTTTGTTTGTTTGTTTGGAACATAGGCTAGAAATGTTTAAGACAAAATGATGTGTACCTCTTTAGCAGTTACTACTGGAATTAGAACTTGCCAGTGTTGGCTTTCTTTGAAAATCTTACACCTTCTTGAAAAAAATGATCATTGTGATTTAAAATATAAAGTGTAAAGAGAAGCCAGTTTAATGCTTAATGTCAAAACAATTGACATCTTCACAGGTCTGGTTACAAAGGTCCTTCATTCAGGGACTCTGAATCAGTCAGTGATCTCATTCTCACTGGCCCGCACATATACCATGATGGATATTTTAACATCTCTCTGCTCACAGGGGAAAGAAAGTAGTTTGGTAACCTTGAGTTTAGGATGTGGCCTTTGGCTTTACAGGACCAAAAAATTCAAATATTTCAGTTCATTGAGAATCAATAGTAAATTTTAGGAGACTGATTCTTTGCTGTATAAACTTGCTGGATGCTTACTGTTAATCTAGCAATTAAAAGTATTGATATTTACTATAAGAATCAGTCTTATCAAGGAGCATATGTCTACTGGTCAGGAATACTATCCCCTGAATAATATTGTAAAAGACTGGCATATTGTTTAACTGTAACTCACTTCTTCCTGGACGTTATGGAACTTGTAGATAGCCTAGTTATAGATTGACCTATAACTCTGAGTTTTATGTTTGTTTCTTTCCTTTTATTGAGTGTGTATATTTGTGTGTATGTATGTGTATTCTAGTGCAGTTTTAAGGTTTTTCTTAAATGTGACTATTTATTCCAAAGTTATTCAATAGCATAGAAATCACCTCTTAGGATAGGGCATCTCTGCAAATAGCTAACCTAAAAATGTTAATTTTAAAAACCGCTTCATTCATTTCTTAACTTTAAGCCCATTTAGAAGCCCCATATGGTAGCCGTGTATAGAAAATATACGGACCTGTTCTCAAATCTGTTTACCAGTGTAAGTTTTCTGCATCAGAACACAGTCTGTAACAATAATATATAATTACATATCTTTAAATATAACATCAAATATCATAATCAATTTGTATCTTTAATCATCATTCATCATATCTATTTAGGAATTAAATACATTGGTCTTGCTATCCTAAATTTATTATTTATTTAGGGGGAATGTATGTGTTCATTTACTAGAGTATTGAAACCAATTGAGAGAGAGACACAGGAATCACGCAAGTAGAGATGAATAATGTGCTATGACATGAAACTTAAATGGCTTGAATAACACTCTACCTGTACCTACCCTACTCTGGATCTTGGTATAGATCCCCTAAGAAAAAGTTTTAGCATATTGAGAGATACTTTGTAGATAACTTCCCTTCAAAGTCCAAGGTAGAGAGTAAGAAGAAAATGATATCTGAGTCTTTTAATAGATTAGCTCCACTGCTACTTAACTGAGAAACAAGAATAAATAGAGTCAATCAAACCAGTAACTCACTCTTTTGTGCTGAGAGTAAGGATTAGGACAAGAAAGTGTTCCTCCATATGGAAATATGAGGCATGGTGATACATGTTTTTTATAATGCTATTGATCATAAATATGTGCAATTAACATCTGAGTAGCTTTACCTTTTATAATACACTTTTATAGGTGTTGGCCTATTGCATTTTCAAAGCAATTCTTTGAAGTAATTGTTCCAACCTCAGATAATTTAAATGTAGGTACATGCACACGCACACAAAAATCTGTACACAATTGTTCATAGTAGTATTATTCATAATAGCCAAAAATGTGCAAACAACCCAAATGTCCATCAATTGACAAACAAAAAAATTTGCATATCCATACACTGAAATAGTTTTGGTAATAAAAAGGGATAAAGTGTTGATACATGCTACAATATGAACTTGAAAACATGCAAAATGAAAGAAACCATTCAAAAAGATCATGGCATGTATGATTTCATTTATAAGAAGGGTCCATTATAGACAAATCCATAGAGAAAATAGTGGTTTCCAAGGGCTGGGAGAGGAAGAATGAGTGATTGCTAATGAGTATGGAGGGGTATTTTGTGGGAGGGGGAGCAATAAAAATGTCCTAAAATTAAAAAGTAGTGATAGTTGCACAACTCTGAGTATACTAGAAACACCAAACTCTATGCTTTTCAAGTGTGAATTTTATGGTATGTGAATTGTATCTCAACAAAGATATAAAAATATGTGTGTTTAAGTTGTTCTCAATACCAATTACTGAAATATTATTAATGTATCTTCATTTCTTTCCTTTGTAAATTTAGTAACTTATATAAGAAAAAGAATTGTTTCCTAAACTAGGCTAATTTGAAATTTCCCATCAGACTTAGTCCTCCCTAAATTTAGTGCCAACAGCAAGAAGAACATCATGTTACAGAAGTACCCAAGCTAAACATGAAACATATTTCTGCCTACACATATTTGAGTTCTGATCCAAAGCTAATCAAAACTTATCTGACTCAAGTACCCTAGATTTTGTATCCCTAGTTAAAAACTCAGATTAGATTAATACAGTAGCAATAATTGAAAAATGACACAAATAAGAAAGAATATGAATTAAACGTAAAGGAAAAAAATCCAAAGCAAGAGATAAATGCAAGTTTTGAACTCACAACTCAAGTAGTAGAAAGACCTATGTTTCCTTCAGGGTTATGTTTCAAATCGCTTTTTGTCTGAAAGAGAAAACTAGTCACGGAGAATGTAAGGTTCTTTTGTAATCCCACAGTGCATTAGTCACAAAGGTTGATCTTGAACCCAAGTTTCTTGATCACTAGTCCAATACTTTTCTGTCCCACTATCATTTAACCTTTTGGATCTTCTGTCTTTTCTTTTATAAAATAAGGATTTAAAATAACTTTTCCACAACTTTCCTGTAAGAATTAAATGAGATAACATGAAAGCAGGTAACATAATGGTTGGCATGTTATTTGAGCTCTATAAATATCTGTCGAATGAATAAACAAGAGAGTGAGTGAATGAGTAAATGAATAAATTATTAAATGTTTGAGTTTTTTTCTTCCCTTAGGTGTCAAGTCATATTTCCTTCTTCCCCAGCTTCAAATAAAGAAGAAACAAGAATATGTCTTCATGAGTGGAAAGAAAATTCAGGTATATTTATTCTGTTTTCTCAGACACATTAGATGATTTGTCTAAGGTCTCATAGTCATCAAGTATTAAGGCAGAATTTATCTGTTTTCAATATCTTTAGATTTTTCCTCATTAAACTCTCTACCTCTCAAGATTTTAACATATGAGTTTAAATGGTACCTCTTTTTAGCCAAGGGCTAGAATTGTCTTAAACCATAGAAATTTTAGAGATATAATTTGTATGGTAAATTTGTGCCCCAAAGAAACCAGTGAATCTGAAACAGATCTTGGATACCAATTTCTATGTCAAGGACATAGCTGGAAAAGTGTTAACACTAAAAGTTTGTTTCTCTGTTACTTGAGCAAATATCCACATTTTGTTTTTCCAACCTCATTTGTGTTTCTCCCATATTATAACTAGAAAGTTTGTCAGATTAATGTGACCGCTCAATGCAGTGCTAAAAGGTGGGCTTTGGGAGTTATACAAGACTGAGTCTGAAATCTAACCCCCAACACTGATCAAATGTATGGTAAGAGCCAGCTACTAACTTGTTTGAGGGATCCTAATACTTACCTCATACAGTCATTGAGAAGATTATGTAAAAAAGCCAGCATACTGCTGGCTCATTCTAGGCACCCATCAGTTATTAACTTCCTTTATTTTTTTTTTTATCTCTCCTGTTGAGTATGAGACAAATATAGTGTTCTAACCATTTGCATTTGTTTGCCTCTCAGTGTCTTAAGGCTTCTCTGACACATGAGCATTTTAAATCTCATTTTACTTGTAGCTCTCTATCTTCAAGGGCAGGAAGTATGACTCTCCCATTAAGCCATAAGGTCTTTGAAGATGAACATTGTTGTTTTTTCTCACAGACAGGGTGGTGCTCATAGCACTATCAGATGGTAATTATCTGAATGTTTCAATCTCATCCTCTGCAAAACTCATTTTGGTAGTGGTTGCTATGAATTTTATGTTAAGAAAGATTCTGAAGTCACTGGTAAGAGGTCTGTGGTCTAGTCTTGTGGCATGATGGGTAAAAGCAAAGATGGCATTCTTGCCTCAAATTAACTATCCTTATATGAACCTGTAAGAAAGAGAATTATGCTAAATTTACTTTTGAAGCCCTGACATTGCACCAATAGCAAATGTGGTTCTTCAGATCTAATAGATCTTCACTCTATTTCTTGAGTGAATGAATAAAGTACGACGAAAAGAATCTGTGCCTGGAAGTGATGAAGCAACAAGGAAAAACTGCACAAAAGTGGAATGTTGATCCTTCAAAGCTATTGTCTGTTAAGTGGATCAGCAAAATTCAAGGGAGTAAAGAGAAGGGACTACCTGTGAAGTTTTCTTTGAAATGAGCTTGACAGGCGTCTCTCAAGACTAGTAACACATGGGAACACAGAATTAAGTGGTGCATAGCTTAATAATGCCTTTTATATGTAAGATTAATTCTTCCCACTATGATGCAGATTGCTTTTATTTGTCATGTCCTGGATAAAATAGTTAACTCTGGGCACACTTTTCTCTATAACAATCCTTCCAAGATACGTCTAATTATATGTCCCTAAGTCATATGGTACTACATTAAAGATGAGATCATGTGTAGAAATGTAATAGAGCCACTGAAAATTAAACTCTCCACGAGTGTTCTCTCAATAAGCTACTGAGACAGCGATTAAGGGAAATAGGTGAATATTTGTTAAGGAAAGAGAAGGGAAGAAAATAGTGGAAATGATTTCTATCCCCTGCCCTTAAGTAGAACTCTGCTCTTTCAAAAAAAATGGATTTTTCTAGATATTTGGTAAATGGTGGGTATGCCTAAGTGTAAATAATCTTTTTCATGTTACTTCAATAAGTGGCTTATATGACTAGGTTGGCATTCATTTAGAAAACCTTTAAACAGGTGATTTCATTCCTTTTACTTTGATATAGCCAAGAATAATGGTATGCTATTTAAATGTGTGGGGACTTAATATTCTAATATAATTGTCTTTGGCATAACTTTAGAAATGGAGCTACATGTTACACAAAAGTGCCATCTATAGGTTGATAATAAATTGAAAGTATACTTGTGATTCTTTGCTCTTTCAGCATTATACAGCTAAGGAATTTATAGTACAAGAACTGACAATGAGGAAACTTAGTCATGAGTATTAAAAAACTCATATAGGATCATAAGTAGTTAGTGACAAAGTGAGACTAGAAACCACATATGCTAACACCTGACCAAATTAGATTCAAACCCTCTCTCTACCTACGACTTCCTCAAATCTTTTAGCTACTCTGAACCTAAAGCCTAAAAAAAAAATCCCGAAAAGAATAACAAAACAAAAAAACACAGGCCTGTCAACACTTCAATTTTAGCTCAGAGAAACTCACTTTTGACCTCTGGTGTCCAGAATTTTAAAATAATAAATTGTGTTGTTTAAGCCACTGAGTTTGTAGTAATTTGTCTCAGCAGCAATAGGAAACTAATACAGTACGGCACTGCCAACACTGGGTTGTAGAAGCCTGGCCTCTCTTGGGGTCTTTCTCTCTGTTTTTCATATGGCTCACGCTGGGGGAGACCAGTGCAATGGCATAATGACACCCAAGCAGTCTGTGGAGATTCCCACATGGCAAGGACCTGAGTTTACCAACAAACAAGCACACTTGGAAGTAGATTCTTCATCCGTAGTTGAACCTCAGATGACTGCAGCCCAATTGACAGCTTGACTGTAACCTCATGAGAAACCCCAAGCCACAACCATCTAGCTAAGCTGCTATTGGATTCCTAACCCACAGAAACTTTGATTAATAAATATTTATTGCTTTAAGCTGCTACATTTCAGTGTAATTTGTAGCATAGCAGTAGATAAATAATATAATATTCTGTGTAGTTTCCTCCCACACAGAATCAAGCTGACCTGTATGAATAGTAGAATGCTGCAGGAATGATAGTGTGAGACTCCAGAAGATAGGTTCCAAAAATTACTGCAACTTCTTTGAACTCATGGATCATTCATCTGGTGAAAATCAGCTGCCATATCATGAGGACACTCAAGCCTCCTATACCACCTTGCCACCATATGAGAGAGCCACCTTGCAAGTACAGTCATTCACTGGATAATGGTGTTTCAATCAACAACAGGCTGCATATACAACAACCTTATAGCCTAGGTATGTAGTAGGCTATATCGTCTAGATTTATGTAAGTACACTCTATGATGTTTGCACAACTACGAAATTACCTAATGACATATCCCCTTTGGTAAGTGACACATGACTGTGTATTCTCCAGATCAACTCAAGCTGAGGCCCCAGACATTACAGAGCAGAGACTGCCCATGCCAGTCGTGCCCTCTCTGAATTCTTGACCCACATGTAACCATGAGATAATGAAAACTGGTTTCTCTGCTATGAAAAAGTAAAGCATTCCTGTGAAACCTTTCATATGCTGAAATGGTGTAAAAAGAAGCAGCAATTACCATTAATTTATATAGAAAACTTTTTAACATTCCAAGACTCAAAAAATGACCTACCAAATCATACTAAGTAACACATAAAACCTAAAATAACACTAGCATATAGTAAAAGCAGGAACAATAGGATAAATACACACTACACTTAGTAACCCCATCAATTCACTCAGATAAACTTATTTTATCCATCCCTAGATGCTGACTTAAAAAAGACCACTTTGCTACTAGTAGAACCAGTAGTAGCTTCGAGATTCTCTCTACATGTAAATAGAATGATTGATGGATGCAAATAAGTTCAATGCACACACAATGTCTATTTTGTTTACCACGACTGAAACACTCAATTACATACAGTTTTGAGCTAAGTATAAAACCCTGACTTTTCTGATACCTTAGGACACATCTTGCTAATGTATGCACGAAGTAAATGGAGATAGAGCACAGATGCTCACAGACACAGTTTAAATCTTTGGCGGCTTGAGTGTTAAGTGTAGCTCACCCTGGGGAAGGAACCTGGCAAGGACACTGTCGCAGGGCAGGCTGCCCCCTGCCTCTGAAACAGCTGCTGCAAAACAAACACTGAGCACTATTTTCACTTTTCATCTTTTGTTATAAAAGTGAAAATCTTCTTCAGATTTCTTTTTGTTAGCAAAAACAGGTACTAATGTAGGTCTTTCATGAAAACAAAGTGGCATAAAGCAAACTTTAAAAACAAAAGGGAAGATATCTGTATTGTTTTAACCCACTTTCTTTTGAGTGATTTGTTATGTAGCAGTAGATAACTAGTATAAACGCGTTGAATATTCAGTATCTTCCAATTGCATTTTAGAAAAAAGTGCTTTTCACGTCTATGTAAGTGTATTAGTACCTTTTCAAAATATTGATTTAAATGTGCAAACAACTATTCCCACATACCTTTTCCTCTAAGCAGAATCTCTGTTGATATTGTGTAACATGGATAAGAGAGAACATTTGTAACAACAGAAAAATTTTGCAGTATACATGCATAATTCTAATGTGTAGCTGACTGAGTTTATGGTAGGAAAGTAGCTTTGGACTTACAGGAGCTTGCTCTTTTATAGTCACAATTAATAAGAGAAGAATTCTCTCTCGTCTGTAACTAAGCTGTTTGCTCATGCATTCTTTATTTTACTTTGCTGGATGTGGGAAGAGGATGCAGGAAAGGACACTTACTGACACTAGATAATTAAAACAATAGAATCACTTCCAGTGTAACTCCTAATCTCTTGGAAATTCAGTTTGTCCATTCACACCCAAACTTCATTCTGGACAACAGCCTCTCTTACACTTTCTCCTATGCCTTCAGTCTCCCCAGAAGAGGGTCTGGATCTAAGAAGAAGCTGACATAATATCTTGAAATGGAGGCGAGGGCACCCATCTGATCTGAGCATTGGCCTTTCACCTTTACTGGCTTCTCTAAGCTGCAGCTTATCCAGCCTCCTCCTTGGATGTTCCCTATCCATGTTGAATTGGCTGCTGAGCCATTAGAGGCTGGCGTAACTAGAGGAAACTATTCTCTTATACAGTCAGTTTATGGTCTCCTCCTTTCCATTGCCCCCACCTCACTCTTGCCCTTGACTCATGTTGTGCTACGACTGATCCACTGAAACTTTGGCCTACAATCATGTCACCCTGCAGCCTCACAAAAACATCCACTCTCTCCCTAAAAACAGGGACCCTTTGGCAGGCACCATGGCTCCTCATCTTAAGGCCTTCCTCACACATCTCAATGAGTGTAAAAATTGCCTTACTTCTCTTTGCATGCTCTGGAGCTGAGGGGCATTTGAGGGGTGGGGGCTAATTTGCTCAGTGAGTCTTCTCCAACTAGCCAGAATGCTGCAGAATTTTATAATATTTTTTGCTTTTATGAAGACAGCAGTAACTCCTCTGGCAAGGAGGAGCCTGATTAAAAATAAAAAAATATTATATTTCAGATGTTCTACGTAGCCAGTTAAGTATGGGAGACCTAGTGATCAAATTAATTTTCCATCTTTTACATAAAATTAATAACAAGTAATTTATAATTTCATTCTGTATATATTACATATACAGCAATGCAAAATAAATGCTTTTGAATACCTTCTTATTCATTCTGACAAGTGTGCAAAGAATTTTGCTTTATGTTAGTAAAACAAGCCTATTTATATCTTCAACAGAACAGCATGCCATCTGTAGCAGTGTACAAGGTACCAGCCTATACAGCATTTATCATTAAGTCACAATTGTTTCTACTCAAAGCCTGTTTTCAGAGATGGGGGAGGGGCAAAGTGCCCCCAAAACGTTTAGAAATTCAGTTTACAAAAACAATGGAAGAAAAAAATGGAGAGCATATTTAAAAGTCCTGTGCAGATCTCCACTGCCAAGATCTCACATTGCCTCCAGGGGCCCACCAGCTTGAGAAGTATCCCCCAGGAGCAAACTCCGAGTAAGGGAAGACTGCCCTGAGAGGCACCTGTTCTGATTGCCAACACTGAGCTCACCACATAAATCATTTTCTTCCTCCTCTTTCTCTCCTCGCCTTCATCTGCCACCAGTCATATTCTCTTAGCAGTATAAAATAGTAGTTAAGAACACAGCTTCCAGAAATAGACATCTTTAATTCAAATTCTGACTCTGCCATTTCTTAGCCATGAAACATTGGTCGTGTTACTGAGCCTTTTACCATCTTAGTTTTCTCATCAAGAAATAAAATGAGTATGCTAGTAATGGTGTTTACCTTACTGGGTTAGAGCGAAGGACCAAAGTAAAATTATATTTGTTAAGTCCTTAAAATACTGGGAAACTATAACTGTTAGTTATCATTATTTTCCCTCTATTTTACCTTTCCATTCTGTGTCAGTTCCCTTGGGCTGCTCTAACAAAATATCATAAACTGTGTGGTTTAAACAAAAATTTATTTCTCACAGTTATAGAGGCTAGAAAGTCCAAGATCAAAGTACCAGCAAGGTGGGTTTTTTTTCTGAGACCTCTTCTCTTGGCTTATAGGTGGCTGCCATCTTGCTGTGTGATCTCTTTTTTCGAGGGTGGGGGTAGAAGGTGAGGGGTGGTGAGAACGAGAGAACAAGTAAGCTCACTCTGGTATCTCTTCTTATAAAAACGTTTATCCTATCAGGGTCCTGCCCTTATGACCATATTTAACCTTAATTACTTCTTTAGAAGCCCCATCTTCAAGTATAGCCACATTAGGGGTTAGAGCTTCAATATATGAATTTTGGGGAGACAAAAACGTTTATCGGTGACACATTCTTCCCATACTCACACTCAGTTTTTTTCTTTTACCCTCACTCCTTATACCCAGTCAAAACTAGATTTACTAAGTTTCTAGATTTACTAGGAACACTCAGTAATGTCACATAGGCCAAAATATCTGACGCAATGGAATGCTAGGTGACAGATACTTCCCAGCTTCTACATTTTGTTAAAAGATATCAAGATTGGCCACAAGATTGTGTCTAGTTAGTAATGAAGAATGATTTGTAACAGTTACCTATTCTACAAACAATGCTGCGTAATATACTACCCCAAAACTCAGTGGCCTAAAGTAATAAACATTTATTGCTCGTACAACTACATTCAGGCACAGGTCAGACTTTTCAGCTGGATAATTCTCTTTGCCTCAGACACCTCTCTCATTTGTCTGGAGTAGACAGACTGTTGGTTGAGGATTCATTTTTCTAGGATTTGTTAAGCTAGGACAATTCAGCTGTGCTTCCCAGGGCTCAGCGTCCGTGTCTCTCACATCCTTCCAGCAGACTAATCCAGGCAGGTTCTCTTATGAGGTGCAGATGTGAAAGAGCCCAGTTTCTAGTCCTGGAACCAGACAAAGGAAACCACTTAAGCTGTCTTAAAGGTTAGACTCAGAAGCAGCACACTGTCACTTCTACCACATTCTACTGGTCAAAGCAAGTCACAAGCAGAGTTCATATTCAAGAGATGGAGAAATGGTTCTACCTCTTCATGGAAGGAGTGAGGAATTACAGCTGTTTTGCATTTTACTCCACCAAACTTCATCTTGCTTCCTCTCTCTCTCCTTTTTTTTAATTTAAAAAATCATAAATTTAGATTAGAGAGGGTATGTGATTATAAATGGAGTACATTGGTGGGAAAAGTTTTATGTGATTCATCAATTACCCTTTGGGCACATAGACCATATCTGTGTAAATGAGACCATAGTGCCTACTGTCGAAAAAAATTCTTCTTAAGGGTGGTTTGTTTTTTGAGATTTTCAGTTTATTTGGTTTTGTTTGGTTTTAGAAAGCATATTTAGAGAAAGCTCTAAAAGTAATTTAACTTAATTTCTTATGTTTCTCAAACTGGGAAACTTTTATGTGCTGTTTATCACACAAATGTACAAAAAAGAGCATCCTAAAAAATATAAACTAGAAGGCTGAAAAATATCAGAAGCTATTTTTTGAAAATATATTACATTCAATTTATCTAATAATTTACACTTGGTATCCAGATATGGTTAAAAATGAGGGAATTTGATTCAGGGAACTTAAACCATGATGTGCTGCCACCTTGTGTACTATGCCTGTAAGTAACATTATTTTCATTAGCATTTCTAGAATACTAATCAGGAAAAAATACTGCAATGAAGGGAGACATTTTGTCCTTGCAAAAGTCAGCGTTGCTTCATCCTTTTTGTGCCCCTGGGATTCTTTGGCAACCTATGGACTTCTTTACATAATGATGTTTTTAAATTCATAAAATAAAACACCAGGAGTAGAAAGGAAACTATATTGAAATATAATTATCAAAGATTTAAAATGACAAATGTGTAATAGACTAATACGTGCTTTCTAATAACACATTAACAAAATCTATTGGAAAGTATAATAACTACTATAATCTTGAATTAGTAAATCATAGAAATATATTTTGAGATATTGGTAAAACCAGTAATTTGATATAAAAGTGTATGTCACAGGCAAATACCACTGCGATTTGTCACATATATTCATAATTGAAGGAAATGCTAAAGTATAACTAAAATTTGGTGGAAACATGTTATTTCTTTTTTCAGCTCATGGGCCACCTGAGTTCTCACTATGGGCCCCTGGGGATCCAGAAATTATAAATTAATCATTCCTGACACCTAATGTAGTTTACATTTTGATCACTAAACAAGGAGATATTAGACATCAAAACTTTCAAAGGTAAATCTTCAAAGCCCTACAAATCTATGGAAACATTCATTAAATAAGGTATTTCTGAAGAACAAAACCCTAATATTTCTCTCACCTATATTGTTTTTCTACACCATGCTATAATGAACATTTATGTGATATGTTTCCAGTCTCTTTATAATCATGGATCACTACATGGTCTACAAAATACATGTGTAGTTTATTTCATTTCTTAAAGAACTGTCTAAATTACCTAGATTCTAGTCCAAGACTTGCTTTACACTGATTCAGTGACCTTGTACATTTCTCTTCTTCTTAGCCTCCCTCTTTCTCTCCTTTCTTTTCTTTGCCATCTGCCTTCCTTTCTTTCCTTCCTCCCTTTCTTCTTCCCCTTTTTCTCCTTCTCCTTCTTCTCTTCTCCTCCTTTTCCTTCTCTCTTTCTCTCTCTCCCGCCTTCACCCCTTTTAATGTTATTTTTCCTTCAACATTCAATAAGAAATGAATATGTACCAATAACTGTGCTACACGGTGAGAGTGCTGATCTTAGAAACCCCACAATGAGTCATAATAAAACATGATCCAAAGAAAGATTTACCCTACACCGAAAAAAAGCTTAGGCTTCTGTGTACTTCACTTTCTTGGTTCCAAAGGGACTTGGCAAGGGTTTCACAGGTTTACACGGTTTTGTAAAATTTGCAAAATGAGAAAATTAAAGCACAGCCATCAAGACCGCTGTCTCTTTCAGTTCCTGCTTCCCCTCACATTCGCGACGTTTAGGCGCTTAGGCACTTTGACATTCTGCCAAGCAGAAGTTTAGTAAGGGAAACATTTAGTTTGGGTTTAGTGAAATCTATTTATGTGGTTCGTACTCATTTCATGCATAGAGGAGTTTCTCAACCTCGTGGGTACACAGCAATAAATATTTAAGAATTTAGTCGTTTTTTTTTCTCTCTAGCTAATTTTTGCATACTTACAAAGAAATCCACATCTGATTTGTGATTGTAACTCCCAAGAAGGTAGTAGCCAAGTCTATGTGGCTGTGAAAGTTCATATGACATACACCTTTCTTCACCCAGATAAAATTCCCCTTACAAAATGATGCTTATCTGATTTTGCCCAATTGGGGCACCAGACTCTTCTTATCTAGACTAATTAGAATATCTAGATACTAGTCAGTATATCTAGATACTTAATTTCAGTATATAAATATAAATACCTATATAAATGCCTAAAGCTGACTTTGGTTGTTTTCACACATGGCTTTATGAAGTTAACAAAAGGTTGTTGTATGTGACAAAGCAGCATTCTGTGCCTGTGGGGGCTTTGCAATGCGTCCGTTTGGCTAGCCTGAACTACATTTCCCAGAAGTCTCTTTCCTGTATGTTTCTGATGAGGGTGAGCCCCCAGAGAGATTCTCCTGTGAGATTTGAAGGTTGGAAGGGAAGCAGCAGCCATTTTGTAGCTCACACACATTGTCATCTGTCTTCTCTCTCCGCAGTAGTGTGAAGCAGCAGCCAGGCCTGCAACTGCTCCACCTGCCCCACTCTTTCAGCTCCTCTAAATCCTGGGCCTGGAGTGTGTTTAGCTGCATGATAAATGGTCCCAGCTTCTTTCTACAAGACACCCAGCCCCCTCCAGGTGACAGAACTGACAAAGGTTTCAGTTTCTACTCGTGGGCTCCAGCTCATGCTTATGCATCCGGCTTGTTTTGCTCTCCCCAACTTACCACCATCTTCTCTTCCTGACCACCTGCCCTGTGGACTTGAAGCTCCAGCATCAGATACGAGGTAGACGGCTTTCAGAGATTGTTTTACCAGCTTCCATAATTACATAAAAGCAAACCCCTGTAGCAAATCTCTGATTGTTACAGATACATATGCTAATGTTTTTCTTCTCTGATTGAATCGTGACTGACATACATATTCATATGCAATGTACTACAAATATTTCTCTAATTGATTTTCAATCTTTCTCACTTAAGGAAGTATGGTTGTGCTTAACCAGTATAATAGTTAAAGGATAATCTCTGGTCTGATCCTGTCTGGACCCCTTATTCCCACTCCAGGGTTCCCCACATACCCTATTCTCCTGTCTCACAATGTCCATGCTGGAAGGTATTCAGAGATAGCTATCAATCCTCAGCGTTCTCAGCCTCAGCCCTCTGCTCTTTAACTTTCCTAGATCAGCATTCTCTTGGGCATTCAGCATTATCCTCAAGCTGTGGTACCAAGAGAGATATTTAAACTAGAAGAGTCACACTGAGGACGGAGCCACTCACTCTGCAGCCCTTCAGCGTTCTACATGTTATACCCTAATCGTGACCTGGCAGTAGATGCTTGGGCACACTCAGGCTCGTCACTGTTTGGTCATTTCATGCCCATTATTCCATGCATTATAGTTGCTCTCGTTGTTAGTCCAGCATGTCCCCAAAAATATACATACTAAGCCAAGTTATATCCATAAAACACAGTATATGTCTTTAGAATAGTATTCAGTGGACAAATCTTTCCAAGGGTGTGCTATAGAGTGCTTGCTGGTGGGGTGTATGCCTTAGAGTCAGTTCCAGACTTACCTATACAGATGGCGAGAATGAGCCTTTTACTTTTGTAATCCTATAGCACATCCTTTTAAAATAGCTTTGTCAGTGTAATAGCTCAACTATCACCTCTCATATGAGGTCTTCTTCAAATCCTCCAGGCAGAGCTAATGTCTCCTTTGTTTAGTACATAATATCATTAAAACAAAACCACAGTGTGTAGTGATTGGATGTTTGTCCAGCCCATCCACAAGACTATATCATCTCAAGGACAGAAATTGCACTTTATTCAGCTTTACCTAACTAGCGCCTAGCATATTGATGAGTTTTACTCAATTTTGTTGAATAAATTTTTAGTTATTTTTATCTTCACTAAGTGTGCCATGCTTGAGGAAAATAACACAGTTACTTTCATATGTTACTAAATAACTGGACCAATATTGAAATCTAACACTTAGAATATTTACTACCATTTCTGACCCTCTGGATTAGTGCTGTACAGTAGAATTTTCTGCAATGCTGGCTATTATGAATTTGAAACATAGTCAGCATAGTTCTGGATGTTTGCCAAAGTGTAAACACTCCACAGGGGTAACTTATATTATGACTTTGAGTCTTTTAAAAATGCCACAGACCAAGCTCTTTCACCATCTAAAAATCAGCTTTTTAACCTGAACTTACTAAAGATGTAGAGAAAAAAGATAATTATTTCTCAAAAAAAAAAAAAAAAGAGAGAAAGAAAGAAAAAAGAAAAGCTATAGAGTTAAGGGGCATCATTGATTTGGGGCTGTTTTGAGTGCCTTTGAAAATGTTCCTTATTAACTTATTTTATGTTTTGTTCCATTTTAAAGTATCTTTTAAAATATTCTTTAAAGAATCTAATAAAATGGGATAAAAGATAAGCCTGTTAGACAAATGTCACCTTGCCATAAGTTCATAGACATTTTTTCAAGTAAGTTGATGACTATAAGTGGGAAAATGTTTTATGCAATACAATGTATTTTTACTGCAAAGTGAACATACTGTTGGATAAATAATCTTTAATCTCTTTTTAGAAAAAGTTTCCCTGAGATTATAGTCATTCTGTTAAAATAGCTATGCACAGTTTACAAAATACATTTATATAAAACTGTCCAGTAAACACAAATAATGGATTCTGAAGTCAATGCCAGTTTTGTTTTTTGGGTTATGGGGAAGGGGCATTTATGCTCTTTCCCTCAGAAAGAGACAACCAAGAAAACAAATCTCTATAGAAATTATTAATTTATTCAGGATGCTTGATGTTTTTTAAAGGTTTAATATTCAACAAAAAATATTTACTTGTGGCAAAAAGGAGGTTTTACCTGGTATAAGAAGAGGACTATAAAGATGAGATGTAACTACAGCTTTATCATACGTGTGTTATGCACTTGAATTTATCAAGAAATTCAGAAAACAACTGGCAGCTTTAAGTTTTTTAAAGAGTTTAAATTTAGAGATACTAATTTAAACCAATGACCTTAAAAGAATTAGCTAACCAACTAGCCTCAAAATGACTAAATTTAAAAATTCATATTTTATCTATTATTTACCTGTAGACTTTTTAGCATGAAATACATTTTTCAAAAGCATCAAGCTACATTGTGAATTTGAAAACAAAGATTTAAGAAAATTTTAGAATAAAAAAATGTAGAAAATGAAGTCCATTCTGTATATAACACTGATTTGAGCTTATACAGTACATTTGCTAGAAATTGCTTAATACAAATTTTACAGACCTGGGTTTGAACCTTAGTTTCAACACTTACTAGTATTCATGAACAGATTCTGTGACTTAGTTTCTCCATCAGTAAAATGTGCATAATCATCATCATGACTTTTTATACAGAAAGCACTTAAAATGTTAAAAACTCCATAGATCTTAGTCTCAATAAAGGCAAGATTGGCTAACATTAGGAGAGCTTTTTCTGAAATTCCTAATATCTCCTCTTTTTCAGTTTATTTCAAATGTAAATCTTGAAGTCACTAAAGAGAGTCTCGTTGAAAATTTGAAGTTGTCTTATTAGGTTAGAAATACCAGAAAGAGAAGAGGGAATCTGTATTCTTCCAGAATTCTTGTAGAAAGGTGAATCACTGGAGGGAGAATCAGTAGTGACAGATGGGAAAAAAGGAAAATAAGCAGAGCAAATCTCTGGGGCCTGCAAGAAAAAGGGATTATACTGAAAGCTGACCCCAGATGAAGAGCATGACCCAAGTACTTAGCCAGCAGGATGGCCATATGTTACCTAAGAGCAGGGAGATGGGAAAGATGCCCAGTCAGGGATCCAAATGACCCTATGATTAGACAATAAATGCAATGTCCATTGGGTTAGACAGATCTAAGTCTAAGTCTTGGCCCAACTGTTTACTAGCAATTTAGCATTAGGCAAGTTTGTTAATTCTATAAGCTTCATTTTCATTACTGTAAAATAAGGATAGTAATTATAGTGTCTTATAGTTTTGTTACATTAAAAAAGACAATATCTGTAAAGTAGTTAGCACAACTTCTGGCAAGAAGTAAATTTAATAATATTATTTGAAGGGATGTCTTTAAGTAACTATGAATAAATAAATATTAATGTCAACTACTAGAGAGAATCTGTAAGCTTTGAATTGACTAATAGCTATAAGCAAGGTCATTATTAAAGATGTTATGCCTTTTCTCTTTTTTTTAATCTTGGTGGGTTTTTTTTAGATTCTCTTTTATTTTGGTTTGTTGATCTTTCTCATGACCTCCTCACCCTGAATTTCCAAAGTCAGCTATAGTGGGAAAATTAGGTCATACTAAAAAATGTGCCTCGGTAACTCAAGACTAGTCTTTACTTGATGCTTCATTTAGAAATACCTTTTCTGCCTTAACCACCCTAATAAAGGCTTCTGCCTTTAGAAGACAGTGTAGATTTCACATGCTCTGGCTACAAGATGTTATGCCTATAAGAAGGATAAGTAAATCAGATATATAGTCATATTCTGTCTCACTATTAATACCAAGTTTGTTTACAGCTTCAAGAGAACTGACAAATAAGAATTCTTCCCAATAAGCAGTTATTACTTACTCTTTAGTAGGCCTCCATGCTAAAATCTATGAAGAGGATAAGAAGAAAAATTCAGAATATCTGATTTTTTTAAGTGTGATTTTAAACTGCATTTAAATTTCTAGTATGATGCAGTAAGGAAGGCTTTAAAAGTACAGTTTTTAGACTCTGCATCAGAAGTCTAAGTTACTTAACCTCTCTTGACCTCAGCTTTTCTCCTCTCAGAAATGTAAAAAGTTGAACTACCTGATCTGTTAATTACTTATTTAAAAAAAAAAAACCACTATGTGGTTCCATGACTGTGGTTGGCACGTAAGGAATTTAAGGCAGTTTGATTTATAGATGCATTTGTCTCACAGAATACAAAAACAGATAATTTTAAAAGATAGCAGTGATAGGTTAAAAACAAGATATTAACAGAGAGCTCTTGAAAAGTATGTTAGTAAGAAGATAGAAAATGAAAAAAATTCAGCCCGAGCACCTTGTTGTAACATTGTTAAATCACTCATCAACTTTTTTTCCACACACTGATTAAATATAATTTCATTAATCCATTTACATCTGGAAATTAAGTGTTCATTTTTTTTCAAGTCCTCAAGAAAAAAGGGGAGATTATTAAATTGAGCCTCCTCAGTTTTTACTTACATGTGAGGAAAAGTGATCAGGAAGTGGATAAATCTATATAATGCCTGTTTTATTTTCCTAGGGCTATTAGAACAAAGTACCAAAAGCTGGGTGGCTTAAAACAACAAAAGTTTATTGTCTTACTGTTCTAGAGTCCAGATGGTAGAAATCAAGGTGTGCCAGAGCCATGTTCTCTCTAACAGCTCTAGGAGAGAACCCTTCTTTGCCTCTATCCCGGCTTCTAGTGTTTTCCAACTCTCCTTGGCATTTTTTGGCTTGTAGATATATCTCTCTAGTCACATGGCCATCTTCACATCTTTCTCATGTGTGTCTGCATCCAAATTTCCCTTTTAAAAAGGACACCAGTCATATTGGATAAGGGCTCACCCTCATGACCTCCTCTTAACCTCGTGAAATCTCAAAGACCCTTTTTCCAAATAAGGTAACACTAAGGTACTGGAGGTTTAACTTCAATACATCTTTTGTAGGGGACATAATTCAACCCATTATAACATAACTTTCCCTGCAAAAGTATTCAGTGAATATACAAAATTTAAAGTTTTTCAAGAACTAGAAACTGAAAGAAGTTTCAGACAGGACTGTCATCACTTGTATAAATAAGATACAGTTTACTGGAACCATCAAGAAATGTAGAGATACTGATTAAGATAAATTTTTGCCTGGCTAGCTGAGTCAGTATCTTGGCAACAAAATATTATAGGTATAAGTTTTCATATACATAATAGCTGGGGGTTTTTAGATTTTGCTAGTTTCTCAACACTGTTCTAAATGTATGACCTGTATTAATACATTTAATCCCTTCCATGATTCTGCAAAATAAGAATTATTATTATCCCCATTTTATAGTTGAGAAAACTCAGGCACAAAGATATTAAGTAATTTGACCAATGCTGTACAAAAGTTAAGTGGCAAAACTAGGATTTGAACCCAAGAAATCTGGCCCCAAAAGCTGTGCTATTTATCCCTATGAACAGTCCCTGAATTTACGCTTTAGTAGTGAAGAAAGACTTATCACCATGAAATATCTTAAAAACAGTCTTAGTCAATATCAGAGATCAAAATGGGAAATAGAAAAAGTGAAAGACTGAAAAAGTTATTCTTTAAAAGCCCGGATGGGTACAATTGGTAATAGATCCCATTCAGTATGGTTATTTGAGCAAATCTTAGGAAGAAAGTCTGACCAGCTTTTATATAAAAGATATTAAAAGATCATTATGTTATGAAAGGATACTAATGAGAAATAAGGATGTCAAGCATCTTAGAAATAGACCAATAAGCTATTTATATGTTAATATAAGATTATCTAATATCTAATTTTCATAGAATATCTAATTATAAATATAAACTGTATTTTTCAATTAGAAAAACAACGTGCACTTGTTTTAATGATGAAGAAATATGTTTCCTAAAAATTCTAAGTGAATTTTTTTTAGTGGCCTGTTTTTTATCCTAGAGAACAGTTCTTTTGGCCAAAAATTTCTATCTAGTCCTCTTGGTAAAATTAAACTATTTTTAAAAGATTTATATAATTTTTAACATGTAAACAATTAAAGATAACATTTATTGATTGAAATATTTCTTTTAAGTGGCCTTAAAAAATAGATTTCGTTATAACCTTAATGCTTAAAAAATGATCAAATCTTAAAATTGCAATGACAACTCTGTTGAGCCTTTTAGCGTGTTCAAAATTTCTGACTGGGCCATTATTTTAAAACTAAACAATATTATATTAAGATATAAAAAGCTTTAGCATTGAACATGTTAGAGTAGATTTTTAGCCAATGTGCTTAAAGGTTATATTCATGACGGGAACTGAGAGTCCCAAATGCGCTGAATTGCACGTATTCTCCGTGCAATCAACGGTTTATGTCTGGTGTCTTTATTCTGGTTTGCACACTGAGGTATTGCCAAATTGCTGTGTTGTAATTTAAGACCTACTTAGATTAAATTTAATTGTACTAATCTTTTAACTCATTATTTTTTCAATGGTGTTATATTACTCTTCACTGTAATACTACTATTATTTTTTGGACATGTTTTATAAGCAATTATAATTCATGTTTAAAAACCAATGCCCATAAATAAAAGGCAGTTAAATTTTGCACGCAACAGCAATGCTATAAGGAAAGAGAGAAATCTTTCAATGAATATCGTTTTTGAAGACACAAGGACATTCCTGGCAGGCATTATTTTTAGAAAGTGGAACATGTCAAAGTCACCAAACTGGTCATAATATTTTTCTAACTGAACGCACTTAATCAGAGGTATTTTTAGAGAATTTATATTTTAAATCCACAAGTGCTTTCTAAATTATAATCTAAAGGAAATAATATCACACTCTGCATATTTCTGTCAATAGCTCATTATAAGTAGTTTATTACTACATTGCTGACTTTTTAAAACATGTAAATGCATGAAGAAAGTATTATAAAATGAAACTAATCATTGTAACATGAACACATACCCAGTTAAACCACTTAGTCATTTCCTGAGTGGAATAACTCCATTACTTGATCTCAAACAAATAACATTTTGTTTTATATCAGGAAAAAAATTTGTCTCATCAATGGTAAAAGCATGAGGTAATCACATTAAAGCCTTATTGTGTAAGCCTTTATGTAGATAAAATATTTTTTAATAAATGATCCCTTTGTTCATAAAACAGTTTCTTTCAACTAGAAATATAAAAAGTCAACATATAAAAATGTATTCATAAGATATAATAGCTGGTCTGGATATCATTTGAGGTTTTGGGTCCTTCTTTTTCCTATAGTTGATAGAAGATGTGGTCTGAAAATATAAACTGAAATAATTCTTAAAGTAATGTTGGGTCAGAAGGAGGAACTGAGAGAGGAGGTTTTTTTATGAGAAATTTTAGTTATGATAATATTACCATCATTGGCAGATTTTGCTTATTTAGATAAGTAGTTTTAGAATAGATTGCCTGTATACAAAGAGATTTTCATTAACACGACAAATCTGTGACATTATATGGTTGAAATAAAACTGAACACTTTTTAAAAAAGTAGTTCTAATAACTACCTCTGTAAGACTCAATCCAGAAAACAGCAACATTAGACCAGTTTGATTCTTGAGTCCAAATACGTTTTAAGAAAAATTCTTACCTGGATGCTCAGAAAATTTTGTAAGTTGACTGTCATCATGGTCTTCTATTTTGCATAAGTCAGTAGCAAGTACAAAATATTCTTCTCTCCAGTTCCTCCCCTTGTTGCCCCTAAGATTTCGTTTATTCCCAGAGATAGGAATTTACTCTTAGAGGTAATACAGAGCTATTTATTTATTTTTTAATTAATTTATTTTTATATACAGAGCTATTGAATTGTTGGCGATGGTGATCCTAGTCTGTTAAGTGTTTGAGTTAACTAAGTGGAGCTCCCCACCACTCAGAGTACAGTAGTGAAAAAAATCACAAAGTCCTATCCTGCCACTGTATAACCTAAGGAAGTTATTTAGCCCCTTTAAGCCCAAGTTTATTCATCAGTAAAATTAGGATAATAACAATATCTATTTTTATTCAACCATTGTGAGGATTAAATGAGGTAAAGAAACTGAATTAATCAAAGCATAAAGTGCTCATCCATTATCTCATTTTAAATGTTTTCTTTTTAATTATATGAATAAAAATACCTTGTGCAAGTAGAGGCTCAGCAGTGGAGGCACCAACTACTTCAGAAGGGAGTGGAGCAGGATCTGAAAATGGAAAACTGACAGAAAGGTTACATACAGAATGCTTGGGTGGGCAGGCCTCCTCTCCTACCCCTAGTTCCTCCCATGACCTCCTATGCCTTCTTCTCCCCTCCAACATTTATTCTCTGGAGAAGATGAATGGAGAAGCTCCACACTGAGGACACCATGGAGAGTTAGAGTGACATGAGGGACTCCACGTAGGCCATTAAATGAAAATGTACATGCTGAACTGACAGAGTCTTAGCATCTTGATTTTTCCCACCACATTTTCCTGTATTTCTTTGGTAACAATACAAGTTAATTCATGAAAAGAACTTAATCTCAATGGAAGATACAAAGTGACTCTACAGAATAGCTCTGAGAGGAAAATTGTATAAAATTATCTTTGTAAGAACTACCCTTAATTGAGTGGTTACACTGTGCCAGACACTTTATGTATATTTTTGCATTTAATTCTTCTGAGCATGTATTGTTATTCCTATTTTCATAGATAAGGAAATCAGAGACATAATGTGACTTGCAAAAAACATCATACAGTTAGTGATAAAGCCAGGTTTCAAGTAGATTGATCCTAATGCAGGATGTCCTTCAATCTATACTTTGCTCCTCTCCTTGCCCTAACCTTGAGTGCCAAACGTAATAAGAAAGATTCTTTACTTATGTAAGATGTTTTTAACCCAAAAATGTTTAAAACCCATTTAAGATGTTTAAAACCCAAATATTGCTTTTTCTTTTCTAAATCTGTGAACAGTAGTTCTATATTACCTCTGTACATAAATTTTGTTTTAATAACCTTGTAAAAAATTTGTAATCCCTTTAGGACTAGAATCTAGCCTTTTAACTCTGCAGGACAGCTAGACTCCATCAGAATCCCCATAAATCACATGAAAGGAGAGGTGGAAGGAAACACAGGAAATGGTTTTTAGAGTGGACAAGAATTAGATTCAGCTACTTTAAGCTACAAAGTGGGAGCAGAATATTTCAGCTTTGACACAAAATACAACACCCAGAGGATCAAGAAATAAAATGAGATTGAGTTGACACATGTCAGAAATAGCCTAGAGTACTTGTTTTTAACATATATATTTTTGCATCTATGTTTAATAGCATTTATTTGATGCTGAAGTTACTCCCGAGCCACTTTGTTTCTTCATTTTCTTCTGGGATACTTTTTTCTCCTGTGCAACCTTCTCTTCTTGTTTAAGAACAATCGGCCTTTTTTCATTGAGGATCGTCCCAGTGCGGCAAGAAGAGCTCAGGTAGGGCTCATCCTCCCAAGAGCTCTGTCGATTCTGCACTGCATCTGGGGAGCTTTGCTCACCTGCCTGTGCTTAATGACCAGAAAATCTACAGCTGAACTCCTAAGTTCAGCACAATTCTCTGAATTTTTAAGCATGTGCAGCAAAAATTAAGGACTCTTTTAGGGCCACTGACCCTGTATCAAGCCCCACTGTTTGGCCTGGGCACATCTACCAACACCACCACTGTAACAACACAATGGCACACTTCACCTCTGTAAACTGAAGTCCTTCAGATACTTAGTGGCTTTTCAGATATGCATACCCTTGATGGCCTAGGCAGTTTCACAAGTGTTCTTAAAGTGAACACAAAAATTGTGTTGCGTGATTTTTGTGGGTTTTCTGGGTCAAGTGAATAGCAAACCATTTTCAGAGGTCACCTCATACCACTTAAGGGGAGAGCTCACTTTTAATATTTATACCCTGAAGGAATTCTTGAAATAATTTTAAAGTCTCAGAGAACCCCTACGTAAATATTCTCATATCTACAAATCACAGAATGTTAATGTAAATTAGAGATATAATGATCCAATAACAATAGTTAATAATTGTCACAGAAGAGAATGACTTTTTTCTGTCAATATGGTAAATAAGTTGTTTACCTTAAAAAAAAAAAGGTGAAAGTGAGAGGCAAGAAGCATTTATTTGAAATTTTAAAAAAATGAATATATTTTAGGAAGCACTAATATAGGCAGAAACCCACATAGTGTTCCAATTAGGAGACAAAGGCAAGTGGTATTTATGAAAAAGGGAAAGGAACAATTATGTCAATAGAAAAAAGGCTTTTCTATTGGTTCAGATAAGCTAACGTAGTGATGCTAATTCTAAGCAATGTTTTTAACTATCAGTCAAGTATTCATGATATCAGCTTTCATGTTTTCCTTATAAATAGTTCTTTGGGATATGGTATTGCTTTCGGCCCATCAAAAGGTTATTTTTCCCTGCTTTGACATTCCAGACATGAGGAATAAGATGTGCAAGGCAGTTCCTCTGAGATGGCAGCCCCGACCCCATTTAAAATTGGCTCCATTTATTTTTACAAACTTATTATACCAGTCTTTTTGTGTGGTTCTCTCTTCCTACAAAAGACACCAAGTCTAACATTAGTTGGTAGTGTTAGAGAAAATTTAGCTTTCCTTTTCACTTCCTGCTTGTTTTTCTCAACCATCTCTGGTGTGTGAGTTCAAGACTTCCAAGACACCTTGACAGCATTAAACATGCAAGGGCTTTATTAGGGAAACACTTTTGAGAGAAAATGGAGAAGGGGGTTGGGAAGACTGGGCAAGCTAACAGACCATAAAGCATGTGTGACCTTGTGTGAAAGAGAGAGAAAGAAAGGTTGGGTGACAGTGTTCTAGATTTCCATGACTGCAGAATGGTCAGGGCATCTTTGAACCAAAGTTGGCCATCAGAGGGGTCTGACGACATAGAGATATGGGCCTGCTTCAGTATTCCTGCTGCACTCCATCACCAGCGGGGAACAATTCATGGGAAGTCTGGTCTTAGCACCAACAAAATGATGGAGCCTGGAGCACAGAAGCTGGGCTTTTGGTCAGTTAAGTTGGAGATCTTCAAGGCACATTCTCAAGACTACCACCCCTAAGGCCTAAATGTTTATCATAAATGACTACCCTCCAAGTAGCTAATAAGGTAAGCTATGTGTTTTCTGCCTATTTAAAATTAAAATGCTTTCTTACTCAAACTTCCTTGAAAAAAGAAGTTAGGCTTAGCTAATCTTTCTTG
Organism: Cynopterus sphinx; assembly: GCA_030015415.1. Lineage (NCBI taxonomy): Eukaryota > Metazoa > Chordata > Mammalia > Chiroptera > Pteropodidae > Cynopterus > Cynopterus sphinx. The sequence goes on along the minus strand of CM057382.1, from coordinate 116,090,259 downwards.
AAATTAATATCTTACACAGTTCCCTCTTATGTTATAAATATACATACATAAAAAAATATTTTAAAAATTCTGTTAAATAGCTGGTTTATGCCAAAAAAATATGATTTGCTTTTCTAAAGTTGGGCTTGGTTGATTTAATTTAAATAAATGTTATAAATTAATTTAGTTAATGTTATTTACAACATGAAAATTATTAACAGTGCAATTAGTACTGCTACTAAACCATAGCCAACAAAATGAGAATAAAAGCATACCTTAAGATAGATTTTTACATAAAGCTTTGAAAAACTCATTTTCTTTCTGAATAACATAATCAGACTAACATAGTCCTGTAAGTCTAGCAGTTATAAAATTACTATACATAAATGTTAGCTTTTTAAAATCTCTCATATACTTATTTATCCATAAAAATTGTTATTTTTGAAAGTAGAAATAAAGAATAAAATAACTAGAAACTTGTACTTGTTTTCTGCACAATTACCCATTCTGGATCAAATTTGAGATAAGCACATATGGATTTTATTTTCAACCAAAATGAGATGATTTTCATCTTTGCACATAATAATTGTTAAACAAGTCAAAGCTTGCCCACTTTTGTAATGAAGAGAAAACCACAGTGAAATGTTTGCTGCTTTCCTATGAACAGCAGGATATTCTTCCTTCACAGAAATGCAGAACTTGATGAGGGATAGATCAGTAAAGCTCACCTTGACTGCGAGATCAGACTGAAGCTCACCAATTCCTTGCTCTTCTCTCAAAGTAAGGTTCTAAGACTGAACTAAAGATTTAAAGGGCCTCCCATTCTTGTGTCGAAAGAAAGAGAGAATACTGTTCTGTTTTGTTCTGTAGGGTTTCTAGCTGTTTTTAATAAAGCTTAAGTCTTGATAATATTCTTCTTCACTCTCAAGCCCAAGCAGCAGTGGGAAAGTCTCGAGATTTTCTATTGTAATATAATTTGTCCAAAAATTCAGATCCTTATAAATTGAAGAATCTTGCCACTTGATGTCAAACTAGTTTCTCCATTATCTTGAGAATACTTGTTCAACTGGTTTGTGTAATGAAAAATGCCTGCTAAGTACCTAGTTGCTCAGCCTTCTTCAAAACACTACAAAATCAGGCCTCCTGCTTCTTAAAAACACTCCTGTAATTCCCCTTTTAGCTAAAACACACAGTTTCAAACTCTTCCTCTGTTTAGCTATACAGTTTCTATATGTAACAGGAGGATTATGTGGTCCTCAACCAAATGATAACACAATTTTAAAACATTCTGGAATGAACTGGTCTTTATTTAATCAAGTCAACCATTTTGTAGCATCATCTAATATTTTTTCATTTCATCTGTAAGTTTTTGACATTATTTCTTTTCTCTGAAGAAAGCCAATTATTTTATATTCAAGAAGCTCAAACAACCCAAGCACAGGAAACATGAAGAAAATTTTATCAAGGCACATGATCAAAACTCTCTAAACTTGTGATAAAGATAAGATCCTGGCATCCAGAGAAAAAAGCTTGTTACATACAAAAGAATGAAGATAAGGATGACATCAGATCTGTCATCAAAAATATTTCAACTGAGAAGAAAGTAGAGCAAAATCTTTAAAGTAGTGAAAGAAAAAACTATCAACCTAACATACTATAGCTTCCCAAATATCTTGCAAAAATAAAAGAAAAATACTTTCAGATATATAATTTCATCAGCAATTATCATCAACAGCAGGCACACCTTACAAGAAATAATAAAGGATGTTCTTTGGTCAGAAGGAAAATTATTCTAGATGGAAATATAAACCTACACAAAGAAATAAAATATTATAAATGGTAAACTACATGGTTAAACACATGTTTTCTTTAAATTTCTTACTATCTATAACTAAACAAAACTAAACAAAATTACAATGTAGCATGTGGTTTATAACATACATGAAAGTAAAACATAACACTAGTGAAAAGTAGGAAAGGGGAAAGGGAAGTGAACCACTGAAATGTTCTTATACTATTTGTAAAGTGGTGTAATATCATTTGAAGATACACTGTGATAAGTTAAAAATATATAGCATACATCCTAAAGCAAAAAACAAGAGTTACAGCTAATAAGCAAACAATGAGATAAAACAGATTAAGAATATGTCTAATATATCTAATCCAAAAAATATCAGGAAAAGCAGAAAAAGTAAAAAACAGGAGACAAATGAAAAATCAATAGCAAGATTATATATATAACATATATAATATAAAATATACATTATATATTCTATATGTTTCTGTATAAACATTATCATATTAATAAATACAGTAAGTGAAAATTATTTAAATGCCCCAGTTAAAAAAACAGTGATGGTCAGATTGAATTAAAAAACAAGATCCAATTATATGGTGCATACAAGAAGCCCACTTGAAATATAAAGACACAAATGTTAAGTAAAGTATGGGAAAAAATATACTATGCTAACACTAATCAAAAAAAGTTGGGGTGACTATATTAATACCAGAGAAAGAAAATTTAAAAGCAGAAACTAATGGGAGGTGAACACACAGTGTAAATGTATATATATCTTACTGTTAAAGCATAAAATAAATGCATTAATTAATTAATTAAAAGCAGAGACTAATACCAGAGGTAAAAAGGTCATTTCCTATGGAAAATGGGGTCAATTCATCAAGATGGCATAGCAATTCTAAAGATTTATGCACCTAATAACAGAACTTCAATACACATGAAGCAAAAATTGATAGAACTAAAATGGTACATGACAAATCCAGAATTATTGTTGGAGGTTTAAGTATGTCTATCTCAGTTATTGATAGAATAGACAGAAAATCAGCAAAGACAGCAATACCATTATATAATTTAATTGACATTTATGAAACACTCCACCTAACAGCAGACTATCCATTATTTTCAAGTACACACAGAACATTTACCAAGATCTATCAGATTCTGAGCCAGAAAAGAAATCTCAATAAAGGTAAGATGATTCAATTTATACAAAGGAAGTTCTTTGGACAAAATAGATTTAAAAGAGAGATCAATAACAAAAAGATTTCTGCAAAATTCTCAAATATTTGAAAATGAAAAAATACACTCCTAAGTAACTCATGCTTCAAAAAAATAAAAATAAAAAATAAAATTAGAAAGTATTTTGAGTAGGACAAAATTAAAAAATCAAAATTTCCATGATGCAAGTAAAGCAGTGCCTAGGGGAAAGGTTATAGTGCTAAATGCTTATATTAGGAAAGAAGCTCTCAAACCAATCACCTCAACTTCCACATTAAGAAAATAAATATTAAAAAAAGAGCAAATTAAACCCCAAGTAAGTGGAAGAAGGGAAATAATAAAGACCAAGCTGAAAATCAATGAAGTAAAAAAATAGAAAAATAAAGAAAACCAATGAAACTAAAAGCTAGTTCTTTGAGAAGATCAATAAAATTGATAAACCCCTAATATGACTGATAAGGACAAAAAAAGAAAGCACAAATTGACAATATCAGGAATGGGAAAAGTAACACCATGAGAGATTTTACAGATATCAAAAAGGAAAATGAGAGAATATTATTAAAACTTTAGTCAATAAATTCAACACATAGATAAAATTCTTATAAAACATAAACTGCCAAAGTTCACTCAAAAAGATATTGATAAGGTGAATAGTCATATACCTATTTTAAAAATTAAAATTATAGTTAAAAACTTTCTCACAAAGAAAACCCCAGATGATTTTACAGTGAATTCTACCAAATATTAAGAAAAAGATAATCTTAAGTGTATACAAACTCTTACAGAAAATTGAAAAGCAGAGATATTTCCCAACTCATTCTATGATGCCAGCATTGACCTTATACAAAACCAAATAAAGGTATTAAAGAAAACTAGAGGTTAATGCTCATCATGAACAGAAATGCAAAACTTTTAAACAAAATTTTAGCATATCAAATATGACAATATTTAATAAAAGGATAATATATCATGATCAAATGGGGTTCATCTCAGGAACACACAGTTTTATATTGAGATTCTTCAATATAAATCACCATATAAACAAACTAGAGTACAGAAAACATGCAATAATCTCAACAGACTCAGTATATATATATTTAGAATATATATATTTAGAATATATATATTTATATATACATACTCTGTACATATTTACATATACACTTGATGAACTCTAACATTCATTACTGATTTTTAAAACATCTCAGCAACCCCAAAGAGAAGAAAAATTCCTTAACCTGATAAAGGGCACCTATAAAATCCTACAGCTTATATTATACTTAATGGGAAAAGACAGAATGCTTTCCCTCCAGTTTAAGTAAAAACTGTCCATTCTCACCACTTTATCAACACTGTACTGTTGGTTTTAGCCAGTGCAATCAGGCAAGGAAAAGAAATAAAGGCATCCAGATTGGAAAGGAAAAAGTGTAACTGTCTTTATTCACAAACGGCATCACTGTTAATATGGAAAATCCAATAGAACTTACATAAAAGCTACTAGTTCTAACTCGTTTGCTAAATGAGTTTAGCAAAGGTAGCAGAATATAAGATCAATATATAAAAGTCAATTGCATTTCTATATACTAATAATGGACAATTGGAAATTGAAATTATAAATCAATAGCATAAAAATATAAAATATTTAAAGATAAATTAACAAAGATGTGAAAGACCTGAACAACAAAAGTACAAACATTGCAGAATGAAATTAAAGAGGTTTTAAATTAATGGATAGACATACCAAACTCATGGGTCAGAAGACTCAATATTATTAAGATGTAAGTTCTCCCCAAGGTGGTCTATAGATTCAAAGCAAACCAAATCAAAATCTCAGAAGGCTTTTTTCCCTAGAAGTTGGCAAACTGATTCCAAAATTTATGTGAAAATGCAAAGGACCTACAACAGTACAATTCTGAAAAATAAGAACTAACTGACTGATTTCAAGATTTATTACAAAGTTACAATATTGGCTTTAAGGTAGACAAATAGATCCAAGAAACATAAAAAAATAATCAAGTTCCAAATTCTGTACACTCCTCCAATTGAATAGTGAGACTATATTTAGGCCCCCTGAATTCAGGTGGTCATAGAACCTCTTCAACCTATGGGATGAAGAAGAATAATACTGTGCGACTTCTGAAGATTGGTCAGAAAAAGTCAAAAAGTATCATCCAATTCTCTTGGGATGTTTGCTTTAGAATCTGGGGGAAGCCAATCACCATGTAAGAAGTTTGACCATGTTCTAAAGGCCAGTAGGTGATCTGTTGACAGTCCATCTGAACACCTAGCCAATAGCCAACACCAACTCAAGCCAAATGAGTGAGCTATTTTAGACTCCAGCCCTGATGAGTCTTCTTATAACTTCAATCACAGCTGACATCTGACTACAAATGCATGAGACACCCCACTAGAGAACTGCCCAGCTGAGCCTATCCTGAATTCCTGAACCACAAAAGTACTGAGCAAAATAGAATAATTATTTTAAGCCACAGTACTTTATGGTAACTTATTATGAAGCAATAGTCACAAACAGGGAGTTTTCAGTGAAATGGCCATATGTCCACCCTATTACCCTTTATATAGTAAAGTTCTTTTAGGCATAAATCTGCCCACTTAGACAATGCTTCTTCACCAATTTTAAGGTTTTCACTTTTAAATATAAATAGGTATCCAGAGATAATAAAGTAAGGGAATGAGGAAAACAAGCTAAAAAAGAGGACCTCACAAAATCAGGTACCATGCAGAGTAAGAGGTAACATCTAATTTATAAAAAATTATATCCTCAGAGAGATAAGAAAGTAATCTTCGCATGAAAATATAAGAACAAGTTTCTAGGAAAAAATAACAGGCTGTATTAATTTCCTATTGCTGCTATAACAAATTATCACAAATTTAGTGGCTTAATATAACACCAACATACCTTATAGTTCTGGAAGTCAGAAGTCCAAAATCAATCTGACTGGGCTGCAGTCAAAGTGTCAGCAGGGCTATTGCTACTAGAGGCTCTACAAGGAGAATCCATTTCCTTGCCTATTTCACCTTCTGAAGGTCACCTGCATTCTTTGGCTCATGATCTCTTCCTTGCATCAATTAACCTCTTGCTTCTATCATTACATTTCTTACAACTGACTCTGAACCTCCTGCCTCCCTCTAATAAGGACCTTGAGGCTATGTCATTGGGCCAATCCAGATAACCCAGGATAATGTTCCAATCTTAAGAGTTTTAACTTCATCACATTTGTAAAGTCCCTTTTACCATGTAAGGTAACATATTCTAGATTCTGGGGATAGGGTGCAGATATGTTTGTATGTGGAGACTACTAAAAATGTTGAAAACAATTATTGAATTTGGGGATAGGGACACAGAGATAGGAAAAGGAGCGGATTGCTGTTATATACTTGCAGTATTCTTTGATTTTAAAACTATGCCCATGTTTACTTTACATAAATATGTTAATTTAATTAATTTTCATGGATAAAAATTTTAGAACATTAGATGTATATGTACCAAAACATTACTCTGATTTTCTTTTAATAGGCTACGACCCATAGTTTCTTAACTTTTACCTTCATTATTATTCAAGATTTTAAAATAAGCACACAGTTTATAATGGAGAAAACTATTATTTAAAAATGTAATTTATAACGTTTTAAAGTGGATTCAGTTTATAATATAAATGAATGAACCACATGTTCATATTTGTCATATAAAAAATATTTCATAAGCTGAGGTAGCTACATACTAAAATATGTTTTTTTATGTTTCCTGAGAGAGTAAAAAAATAAAACCATTTAGTCTTTCCAGACAAGGATATGACTGATAATATCAATTATTAGCAATAACTACTGATGTAAAACATAAACAATTATTTAGAAGTTAAAGTTTTACAAGATTTATGAAGCGACATTTTATATTAAATAAAATAATTTATTTCCTATAAAGTAAACAAAAAATGAAAAACCTTTCCATGTATCCTCTTATGTCTTATGGTAAGTGTATACTTAAAAGGTAACATGGATAAAAAAGGGCATTGGAAGATGAAGAAATGATTTTACTTATTTTAACTCATTTGCCACAAAAATTTACTTTGTTGTTGTTGCTGTTGTAATAAGGAGCTCAAAGATTTAGGAAGCTTTTTTTTTAGACTTCTATTTTAGATTTGAAGTTTGCCAATTTTTATTCAGTAATGACTTTTATGCATTTTATTCTGAGTCACAAAATAAAACTAATGAAATTGCAAAGCTAGACAGATAAGTGAATCTATCTGAATGGATTGAACATCTGTGCAGAACACTTACAGCACCTCTCGTGACTCCATATGAATAAAATACTTTTGCAAGGAACCTCATCTCAGAAGCACACATGAACTCTATTTTACAATAGGAGTTTGCATACAACAAACTGCTTTTCTTCACAGGATATATATTATGTGGAAAACTTTTTATCCATGGATTTCAGCAAAGCAAAAGTTGAGATATTATACTGGATTTTCTTTCTGATTACTTTAATATGAATGTTTAATAAATATTCACTTTATATAGGAGTCTAGGTATATAATAAAAATTAGTTTTATAATAACATTGAAAGAACTAAACTTTAGATGTTCACAATATAAATGTAAGGAATATACTTTACATCAGTTAACTCCTTATGAGAATTTACAGATTTAATATAATAATTTGGGGTAGTTATTATTATTAATATTAAATTTGATCAACTCAAAATATGGTCAGATTTTCTGATAAATTGTTATTTTTTGCGAAATAGATCATTAGCCTTGCTTGTCAAATGGGCCTTTTCTTACCATGAGTGTTATTTAATATTTATTTATGAAAAAATTCATAATATTAATTATAACTAATTGTTATATATTCTCACTTTTGTAGAGCAGTTTTAAGCAGTGGTGTTAAATAGGAAAACATTAAAATATAGATCTATTAAATTAGAGAATATTTTCACATTACACATTGAATTCAAGTTTGTTAAATTTTTACTCCAATTAAAACAAAATATTTTTGCTTAAAAAGTATTTTAATATTTACAGGACAATATTTGCACACTGTTGTAGCTTTAAATGGATTGACAACGTGTCAATTTATCACCTGGAAAGGATATTGTTGAAGAGTTAAATTATGGCTAAACAAGAATGTGAAGTAATTATCTTTAGACTTTTAAGTCAAAGAAATCATAGTGAAAAGGACTTCTACCATTATATTTATGAGAGAAAATGGAAATCCAGAGTGGATCCAGAACTCTCAAAAGAGCATGTAGCCAGTGGAGGGTTAAAGCAGGTCCACAACATAAATCTCCTATGTTACAGGCCAGAGTTATTTCTCTTACACAATCCTTTGTGATCATCAGTGCAGGAAGACCAGATGCTATTGACATTTTGAGCATTTCAATTTTTTATACTACGGGACTCTCCCACTATTTGCAAGACATGTAACATTCCTATTCCAAGTCTATTAAATGCCAGTAGCAACTGCACATTTTTTTTTTTCAGGCTTTATTGAGATGTAATTGGCAAATAACATTGTGTATCACTACATCTGGCTGGTCATTTGTACCCTATATTGTAAATTGTAATAGTAATGGGGGAAAAATTGTCAGAACCCCTGACTTTGTAGCCAAGTCATATGAAAGTATGGGTAACCTGGAAACCTGATACCTGCAAGAGTACCTGAAGTGAGGACAGTTTTGTGGACCAAGCTCTTAAACCTGTGGAGTCTGATTCTGGGTAGTTGGTGTCAGAAAACTGTAGGAAACCAAGCTGATGTCAGAGAGTTGGAAAAGTGGTGTTGGAAAAGATAACAGGTATTTGGTATCATGAGGGGAGAAAACACTCAGGCCCCTACAAAACTTTACAACTTACTTCTAATTACACCTTTACTAAATTTCAGGTTGAAATCAGATGACCTCATATTCATTCCTCCCATCCTACCACAAGCATAATTAATTTCTTCAAGGGCAAGCTTATACTCTACTTGTGATGAGAAATCTCCTCAGATCCTCATCAAAATTTATCTTTCTCTCTCTCATACTTTAATTTTTTATAATGTATCTTTAATTGTAGCACTTTCACAGTCTGCTTTATGTTAGAGTAGGCAAGAAATGCATAAATAACGACAAAAATTATGGCATAGGGGCATTCTATAAAATACCTGAACAGTACTCCTCAAAATTTCAAGATTAAAAACAAGTAAAATCTGAGAAACTTGTTACAGCCAATAGGAACCTAAAGAGATATGAAAACCAAATGTGATATGGTTTTCTGTATAAGATTCTGGAATAGAAAAAGAATATTAGGTAAAAACTAAAAAAATCTAAATAAATTACAGAAAAACAAAAACCTATTATAATAGTTATATGGATAGAATATGTAAACAAGGAAAACATGCTATTCTTGAATGATCTAGAAACTTCTTACCAAGATCAATTCTCATACAAATCATTTAGAAGTATGGCCAGTAAAATCACTATTTGGCTACATTATGACAGCTCTATAATTTGTTTTATAGATTTAAAGGAAATAAAGCAGCATGACTTTAAAAAACATTCAGTAATTTAAAAGATTACCCTACCTTTTCTCTTAAATTAGTGAAACATAAGTGTATGCACATAAGCAATTAATAATATTATGAAATAAGACTACTGAAGCTAGATTATTCTTTTAATATCTAACTTTTGCATATTCCTATGTAATATATAATTATGCTTTTATAAATATAAATCTACTGTATGAAAAAATTTTATATATGCTATTCTAGTTCTATTTTCAAAGAGAATGCGAGATTTGCACAAAATTTTTATCATATTTCATAGACTCTAAAAGACATTATTATTTTATGTAGCATTCAAAAGATGAAAAACACTCTTAAGAATAATTATAAAATACTATGATTGTAAGAAGTATACTGATTTCACAGGTATTAAAATGTGTATCTTTAGAATGAATGAAATATAGTAGTTTTTTGTCATGGTAGAAACATTATTATTCATTGTACCAATTTAAGTCTAATTTACAGTACTGGATATCTGTATAGTGCAGGAAAAAAAACCCCTGCATTTTCTAGTTTTTATAGAAAGGTAACAGGTCTTTTATGTGCTATCCATAAAATATCTTATTAATACAATGAGCGGACATGAACGACCTTGATTGTTTAAACTAAATTGGCAAATGGCTCTAAAAAGCTGATTAATAGAAAATGGAAATGCTATCCCTACATATTGGCCCACAATAACAATAATATTTAAAAATACAACCATACTTTGTGGGTTAGCTTTGTGTTGTGATTATCATATTGAAATAGCTTAAAGTATGTTAGTTTGGATTAGATGACATAAATTATCAAAACTCATATTGAATTCAACTTTTAAATTGGATTTTTAAGGACTTAAAAAAATCTGAGTTCTCTTTCATCTTAAATTAACACATCAAGTTTATATGCATAACCTCGGACATTTCTTATTAAGAAAAAAAGGATCCTTAAAATTTATTCTGTTATATGACTTTTAAAAAAATTAATTGCTTCAGTAGATGAGAAAAACTGTTTGCCTTAAGTTTACTTGGTCTTGTTTTAGGCTCAAAGTAATTGTGCTTTCTTTGTAAATAAGTTCTGGAAGATCAATGTATTCTGAAATGTGCAAAAAAAATAGGTGTCATGTCTATTGTTCTTGGAAGAAATTAGTTGTGATTTGGTTACAAGTTCAGATGTTGATTCACCTTGAGAACAACAGCACTTTTGACAGAAGTTCCTTCATAAGTTAATGAAGCTGAGTCTTGCAGTAAATTTTTCTCTTCTAACTTAAAAAAAAAGTTGAATGTTCCAAAATCTGATTTCTTTAATAGCTGTGTAATAACTCTAATATATCATATCCCCCTGAGAGTTAAGTAGTTACAAAGGTAGTAGCTGATAATCTTATTAGACTCACTATTAAAAAAAAAATCTCCAAAGGTCTATGTTCAAAGTTGTAAGGATATTCATAAATCACACTTAAAATTCCATAAAGGAACTGCACTCAATATGTTCATATCAATTTTTAGGTTGGCCATAAATGTGGAAGACAAGATGCTTTGTACAGTTCATTATAATACCTTTTGTTTCTGGCTTTCCAAATTATACTAAACAAATATGTTCTTGGACAGGAACCTGTAAGAAGGCAGGCTTGGGGTAACCTAAAAGGGGAGAAACAGTGAGGAGCCAGGAATAAGGATGGACTCTGGCACCGCACCCCTCTTCTTTAATACATAGTGATTTCCATGGGGAAAGGATGTTGGCCACCCTGGTGACCTACAGAGACCTAGCTGGATACACCCTCTAGTCCCAGGCCTGATCTTGTGATCAGAAGAGAATTACAAAGATGTCCTCATGGTGACTGTGCCTGTCAGTTACATGGAGCATCAGTTACATGTTCAAGGATTTTCTGAGCCTGATGGATTTATAGTGATTTGGCCATGTGGGGAATAATGCTGGTGGAAGCATTCTCTGAAATTACATCACACCCAGCACTTTTCTGAAGGCTAACAGTGGTATTATGGAAGGCCTTGGCTGAGTGCCTCATAGATTCTGCAGCCTTGGTGCCCGTAGAGGAACAGAAGACTGCAGAGACCCTGTGAGAGCTGAGACCTCTGTCCTTGTCTCAGGAATGTTCAGTTGAGTCTTTGCCAACTCCCTTTGGGGGCTCCCTCTGAAATGGGTAAAGTACTATACCTCACAGGATTGATGCTGAGGATCACAAAACAGACACTGATTTGTGGAACATCCAGCATTGTGCCTGGCACGTAGCAGACATTCAGCACATGAACTGGGAGCACTCTTTGTCCTCTAGGAAAGACAGAATTTCAATAAGGAACTTCCTACCTGTGTCAGGGAGGCAGGTGCTATGCTAGGCTCCAGACTGCAGTCTAGCCCTCAGAGGCTCTGTCTGAAGGGAGCCCATGCCATTGGCCACCAGGCCACATCATCTGGAGCTGAGAGAAGCAACTTCTACCCACTTCTTGGCCCCTGGCAAATGTGTGATCTTGGGCAGATCAACTCCCTTCTCTGGGTTACTGGTAGGAAAACCATCTAACTTCTAAACTGGAACACTTGAGAGTAAAAGGGGCACTATAATACTTATTCTGGGACAACCAATGCTAATCAGGACATTGCTGGACAAATCAGGCCCAGTGACCCCAGGACTTGACAGTTAGATGGGAGACAGTGCTGGTGGTGGTGGTGCTGCTGCTGCTGCTGCTAGTACTGCTGATGCTGCTTGGTGACTTAGTCCTGCCATTTCCCCACTGCATTTGTAGTTTGCATTTCTGCTTTTAAGGTAAGTTCATCATCTCATGAGTATGCCTTCAGCTTCTTGAAAACTCATTTTTCTTTGAGCTCTGTTATCCCAAACTACAACTAGGGCAGGCCTCACCTATGAGTTTTTGTTGTTGTTGTTGTTTTACTGATGGTTCCCTGTGATGAATGACAGCACACACTGCAGTCCTAGGGACTTGGGGGACTAAGCACTGCCCTCTAATGTATGCATAAACCCCAGCCAGCATTCCCAATGATCAGGCGATACTCTAGACTTCAACAGGGGTATCCAGGTTCCCTGGAGGTCTGCTCGAAATCACTGTAAGGGACGGTGTGACTCATTCTTCGGGTATTATTTCTATTTTACAGAGGGACTAAGTAATTTGCCCATGGTCACACAGCAGCTCATGCTGTTCTGTATTGCCTTTCTTGTGTTCTATTTAATGTCAGTCCATTGTTTATATGATGGTTCCACAAATTATATATATGCTTACACTATTTCTCACAGAAAAATATGCTATTACAAAGCATACTTTGTAAGCTTTAAAGTGTTACACAAATATCAAACAGAATATTAAGAGAAAAACTACTGATATATATGTACTAATAAAGGATAAAAATGACAGATAAAATTACCTCTTCTAATTGCAATGGTTTGGGAACTGAAATCTATTTTTCTGGAACAGGGATGACACTCTTTCCAAAACTACGAAAGCACTCTCCCTACCGTTGGATGAAATAAGGGTGAAATGTAAGCCCTGGGGACATTTTAACCTATTTCTCTTCTTTCATTATACTCAGGGATCACCAATCTGAATTGTTGAGTGCCCAAATAGTGTTGGTATAGAATACCATATTTAAGGCGTTAGACTTTTCCCGTCCTCTGATTTTATACAGAAATACTTGAAGCATAACCTTTGCTGAGTTCTAGAATTTTCAGGATGGAAAATCACAGAAATTGAAACTCACCCCCAACATAATTCAATTTGGAAACTGAAGTTCAGAGAAAGCCATAAAAATTCAATTTAAGTAAGATTTATTGATTGCCTATAGTGTGCACGGTCCTCTATTAGACACAATAAAATTCAGGCACAAAACATACACAAGATCCCTGGCCTCAGGAACCTTATGATCTAGTTAGTATAATACAAATTAGAAACAGATGACAGATAAGTTACATGTCAGTGCTCACTTACTAAGATTGATGTTAAAGAGCAGTAATTTAAGTAATCCAAAATGGCATCTAATCCTAAAATCATTTATAAAATGTATTTGGCCTTGAAATCCATAGTACTTCAAGCAAGGTAATTTCCACTGAAGATAAAGTCACAAAGATGCAAATGCACCGAGATCCTTAAGAGCACTATTAATGATTTTTGTTATTTTGGATCTTCTGCTTTCTTCTTATTATCGTTCGAAGTCTCCGTAATACCAGTTTATCAGACAGAAGCATGTCATCCTGTTGTTCTAGATAATTCAGTAAATTATCAGTCCATTCAAGTGCAGCTTTATGGCTAATGTGCCTCTCTGGATGTAGCTCTGTTTTTCTAGCCTTGTTGGAAGGCTTTTGCTCAGCAGGCTTGGACTGGTCCTCAGCACCTTCACTGTCAGTTAGCACCCGACAGCTTGAGTCATTACTCCGGGAATCAAACCACTGGTCAATGTTCTCGATGTCAACGTGTTCACAGTCTTCTGTATTCTGTAAAACCGTTGCTAAGTTAGCTGCTAAAATGGCTCCTTCATCAATGTTCATACCTGAATTCTCTTCATTGCCAGGGAAAAGTTTTTTCCATGCCTTGGTTATGGTACTTGATTTTACCATATTCCAAGCTCTCGATACTTCATAAATTGCATCCAACACTGTCAAGTTCTTCCAAAACATTTTTGGGTCAATTCCTTCATCCATGTATTTCTGGAGAAGTCCTGCACGGTAGTATCTTTTTACCGTGGCTAGAACTCCCTGGCTCATAGGTTGAATTAGACTTGTGACATTTGGTGGCAAATATTTCACGATTATTCTGCCATCATCTGAACTCAACAATTCTTCGTCTGGATGTGCTGGTGGAAAATCCAATAGCAGCACTGCTTTTTCTAGAAGACCCTTGGATTTCAAATGCTTCTGTACCTGTGGCACAAAGTATTTTTCAAACCACTGCCTAAAAACAGAATGTTCTATCCACGCACTTTTTTGACTGAAATAAGTGACAGGAAGGTTTGAAAGGTCAGCTCCTTTGAATGCACGGGGTTTTTTTGCTTTTCCCACAACACAAAGGTTCAGTTTGTGTAAACCTGTGGCATTTGCACAACACATAATAATGATTCGCTCTCTGCTTGACCTATAACCAGAAGTACTATGCTCAGTTTCAAGAGCTAATGTCCTTGATGGTAAACATTTCCAAAACAATCCAGTTTGATCAGCACCATAAATTTGCTCTGGTTGTAGATTCTCTCTCTCAACAAATTCCTGAAAGTTACCACAAAATTCATTGGCAGCAGTTTCATCTCCTTTTAATTTTGTTCCTTTACCAGTAGCCTTTGGAATACCATGGCGCTGCTTAAAACGAGTTAGCCAGCCAGATGATGCATTGAAATCACCCTCCATCCCCAAAGCATCAAAAAAGAACTTGGCTTGTTTTGCACAAATTGTTCCAGACACTGGAATTCCATCTGTTTTCTGTTGGTTAAACCACTCTATCATAACTCTATCAAGTTCCTCATATGTTGATGACTTCATAGATTTACGTTTGGATACCCCACTTGTAGGATCTGAACTATTTGCATAGTTTATTATCCTTTCTTTGTTCTTTTTAATATCGCGAACTGTGGATTCACCAATTCCATACACCAAAGAAAGTTTTTTGAAAGAGATACCTTCTTCTAGTTTCTTAATAATGTCAAGCTTGTCCTTAATTGTCAACACCACACGTTTACGTTTCCCCAACATTTTAATGTCTAATATTTCAGGAGATGACTAGAGCAAGATATTTAACGACTTAGATTTGAACACAATGAGACCAGAAATGGGGTTTCAAAATTCCTCCCCCGTCCTCCTAGGACCTAGATGGATACTGTGCTGGCTAATTTCCAGGCAAGGCCTATGTGACTCTCTTCGCTTTGCTATTTCAAAATTTACAAAGTTCCTTCTACAAGGACTAGCTCCAATTAACCCTAGCTTCTGTCTCTCTTCCTCATTTAGTTTAAGGTTTTTTCAAGAACTACAATCTCAATGGAGACTGCAACCAATATTGTATTAGCAAGGTCTCTACAGCAGTCTTACTGCACAGTCAGTTCTTGCCATCATTACAGGTGAGGTTCTTTGCTAAAAGAACTAAAATTCAGGTGTAAGCATTTTGGGAAATGTGCTGGGGAATAAATAGTTTAAGAGAAGACTTCCAGACTTGACATATAGTTACATGTAGTGGGAAAACTCATGACTCTTCATTTCCAGGCAGTGTATTGTATGAAATGCTGCCTCTTCAGGCAACGGCTGCTCTACAGGTTACACAAGTGAGTCGTTATGGAAATCATAAGCAAAGTAAGGCAGGCTGGACAGAAGTGAGCAGTGCAAATGAGGCAAAAGCGAACAGGCAGAAAACTCTGTAACACGACACAAACTTATACCTAATGTATTCAGCAACTGGAGAGGAAGAGGGGTAGACAAGAGGTGGTGTCATACGAGTAAAGAAAGCGTTAATTGTTCATTGGTAGACATCAGGACTCGTGGTAGAGGGTCCGGGTGGAAGAGGCTCAGTGATGATGCTACAATAATCCTGGAGAAGGACGATCCTCCATGGGCCAACAGAAGTACTGTGGTTCCTGTGGGGGGGGGGGGGCTGTGTAGGCACTCGGAGCCTCCGAAACCTAAAGGAAAACACCAAAAACATTTTTTTTTTCAATATCAGGGTCAGTGGTATTGCCCACATCTATTCTGAAACTATGTTGAGACAATTCACGCCTCCTATCAACGTGACGGCTCATTCGACAAATAATGCCTGCGGGCATGACCTGCAGTGACAGCGGGCCCTGAATTGCCTACCTCCCGAAATTAAGAGGTCAGCGAGAAGCCGCGTGGGCGTGGGCCTGTCCCCGCGGGGCGCGCTCCGGGGCGCGGGACGTCTCTGCTCACGCGGAGGGAGCCCGGCTTCCTGCGTGGCCGCGGGCGCCCGGCCGGGGTGTCACCGGCGCAGCGAGCCTGCGGCGCGCGGGCGGCTGCTCGGCCGCGGGGACGCCGCTCCGCGGCCCGGGGGCATCGCTCTCCGCCGGCCCGAGGAGCTGCCAGGACGCCCCGGGAGCAAATGGAGTCTCTGGGGGGGACGCTGACACGGGCGGCGCGGCCGCGGCCGGAGCCGGAAGGCGGGGGATTAGGGTGCACGCGCGCGCCCCCGCGGAACGTTGTGTCGGCGAGGGGGCGGGGCCTGCGCGGCGAGGGGCGGGGCTGCGCGACGAGGGGCGGGGCCTGCGCGGGCGGGCGCGCGCGGCCCGGGGGCGGGGCCTCCGGCGAGGGGGCGGGGCCGGGCCCCGCTGCGACTTCAGGTCCCGCGTGGGCTCCGTCCCTGGCCCGCCGCCTGCAGCCTGCCGGCTGCCTCCACGACCAGCAGGGGACGGGGCAAGCTCAGCCCGTCTCGGCCTGCCTCCCGATGGGCTCGGCGGGCGAGGCTTGTTTTAGGTTCAGATGGAATAAAGAGAGCACCCCGGGAGGGCTCGTGAGAAAGCTGCGCATCCTTAAGGTGCGGGCTGCGCCATGCAAACGAGGTAGGGCGAGCGCACGTGGAGCGTGTTTACGAAGAGCGGCCGCAGCGCCTGCGCGTCCCGGCGCCCGCCCGCCCCCACGGCCCGAGCGGGAGGGAGCGAGCGTCGGGAGCCGCGGAGGGCAGGGAGGCTGGCTCCTGGGGAGGACGTGCCTCGGGAGGAGAGCTGGGGCTCACACCCTGCATGCACACCCCACCTGCACAAGTCCTGGGTGGTTGGGGCGCCGCGAACAGCGGGCAAGCTGGGTATGGGTCTCTCCTCCCTCGTGCATGCTCCCAGGGTGGAAGCCACCGTCCCCAGAAGCCCACCTTACAGCCGTCTGCAATCGGGACACCCGCGAGCCTGTGGGAGGTTCTCTCGGGAATGTCCTGTCACCCCTTTACTCCCGCTGCTTCCCAGGAGTAGTGACAGCACTGCAGCTTGACAAAGACTCCCTTGATGTGTTTCAAACGCAGATACCATACGTTTCTATTTTGGCATTCTAAGTGGAGCGAATGCGGGCACCTGTGCATTAATGACTGGTGTGATGACCTGTGCCTTCTTGCCCCTCGCGACCTCGGCTGCCTGCGGGTCTCTCTGGCTTTCCCGGGAGAAGGGAGTGGCTGCACCTTGGTTCTGCGAGCACCTGTTTACCGAGGAAACGCGTTGAGCCTTTTGTCTTTCTTCTTTCGTATAGTACGTTGGAAAAATGGAAAAGTTTCAGAGTTAAGTTGCTCTAGCATCTGAACATACATGTCTAACCTTTTTCGTTAACAGGAAAGGTTCGTTAATAACTCGTCATTTATTTGCAAAGGTCATATTGTTAGAGTGTTTCAAAAGGGACTGACCTGAGCATTCATGCTGCAGAAATGTTGATTCTAAGCCTTCTGATTATTTAATTCCCCTGCCCAAACTGCGCAATTGCCTTCCTCAAAATCACAGTCTTCCCCTATTAGGCATGATGGAAAATCTTTGATCGCCTAGTTACGCTGTAAAATTATAAGTGTGTTTTGACAAATGCCTGCTTTTCCTAAAGATAAAAATCTTCCCCTCTCTCCTCTCCTTTATCAACCAGTCTTTGCAGTCCTGGTTGACTATTTTGCATAAAATACAACTTGATGCTAGTTTTATATCACTTTCAAAAGTTTGCCCCTTTTCTTGATATTTATAAGAAACGTGAAAACACTTATATCTGATATGATTCATTCCTATGAGAGGGGAAAGCTGACATTTACTACCTGCCATGTAACCAAATGTTAGCAGCCTGGCATTCCCCCTACCCCTCCAGCGTACTGTGGTCACTCTGCCCCATGGTATTAAAATAAAATGAACTCTGCTTATCTCCCTCTCCTAATATCTTGGGTTTAATTTTCTTCCAGATATCACATCATTTCTGTTTCTGCTGAATTTTCCAGCTTGCTGGTATCTTATCTCTTATAGCTGTTCTCTTTTCATCTCCTGTGTAAGTTCATATCTGTAACAGCCCACATTCCTTGATTTCCTCAAAACACCATGTCACACAAGGCAGTTGTATTTAGTAGACGTTTATTAAGACTTTACCCAAAGCAACTGTCTTTAAACAAGAATGTTTATTTTTTTCCTTTTTGATGGTGGGGGGGGAGGTTGTAATTGTGGCATATTTATATTACAGTACAAGAGTGGGGAAGGGTTTAGGATTAAATTTTGGGCATCTTTGTTAAGAGTCTGGTTGGCTTCAGCGAACTTATCAGTTCTTCAATTTGAGTCACAGCTTCAATCCATTTTACTATGCCATCCTCTCCTTTCACTCCCCAGCATTTTCCTGTATCAGGATCCTCTGTGTCTTTCCCTCTCGGCTGCTTGTGGAACCTTAAGATTCTTTTCACTTTGCTATGTAGAACAATTTCGTATTCTTTATCTTCTAACTTATCGTTATTCTCTAATCAAAAGACATTCCGTTCTTTGGGAAATTTTTCCAACAGTAATTCTTTCCTTCTGCATATATACAATATCTTAATCCTTATAACAGTACTGTGAGGTAGATGTTACTTTTATGTACAAGAAAACAAGGGCTAAAAAGGTATATGAATTATATGTAGGTGACAGATTCGAGCCAGGTCTATCAGACTTTAAAGCACTATGCTCTGCCCACACTATCACAATTGAAGTATGTAACTCAACGACATGATTATTTCTGTATAATTAAAATTACTACTTATTAAAAAGGAATTTGGGAATTAACCTACCAACAAGGCATTTTAGTAGTGAGAGCACATTAAGTATGCAGTTGTATTAATCAGACTTAGCATTTGGTCCATTGGAATGTGGGTTTTCTGAAAACTATGCCCAATCAACTGAAAGTAGCTTATATTTCTCATTATAAGCTCTGAATTTCCTTTTCAGCTGGCATAATATCAATACAAATGCATTATGTGGCCTCACTTTTAGCAGTATTCTTTATGCATGATAGTTTTGTATTGAAATAGGACATCTCTTGGTAAATCCTTGATTTTAAAGGAATTGCTTTTGGGGGGAGAGGATTCTATTTACTTGAAAATTAGTGGTTTTCACAACAACCATTTGCTGTTACTTATTTTAAGGGACATAAAATATTTAGGGGCATTTTCCAACTAAAATATAATTTATTTTTCTTTGGGTATGTGCATGTATGTGTGTTTTAGAGCAGACAGGATGTGAAATAGCTTGTTCTTTGAAATCTCTTTTAGCTGTAATTTTACTTTGTATTGTAGATAAAAACCCAAATTATTTTTAACAGAAAGAAATTTTCTTTTAAAATAGTTAAAGTTAGGAACACTTTTGCAGTTGAAAATTTCTGGAGTTAAGTGAAAGATCAGATTACTCATCGTAAAATCCCATATCTTTTTGAAAAAGTTAACATGATATTGAAAGATAGTGATTTCTTATAATCTTGAGTCATACAGCTGCCCAATTGGGGACTTTTAAATTTGTTTCTGTGTTTCCTTGTTGGATAGCGTTAGGTTTTCAGTTGACTGATGGCATAGGCAAAAATAAAAGAATGAATTCCTAGGAGAGAAGAAAAGGTTTAAAGGGCCAAAAACAACAACCAAAAACACCACCAACAACAAAAACAAAACAAAACAAAACAAAGAAACAAAAAAAAGTGAAAATAGCTGGAAAAATTAGATCTGGAAAATCTAAGGAAAAATTAGATTTGGTTCCTGAAAAATACGTCGATAAAAAAATTAAAGAAACCAGTGAATTGCTGATGGATGTCAGCAATGTGGGTGGGAAACTTGACTGAAATTTATAAATCTACCTTATCTTTCCATACCTGCCCAGTTTCCAACTATTCTCTAAAGGAGCCTCAGTTCTGTCAGTGGTCCAACTCAGGTATTCTGAGAGCTCACTGTGCATCAGACAACTTATTATTGCAGTCCTTAGCATATGCAGCTTCCTGCTTTTTAGGTTCCTCATACTTTTTCTTTAGCCTGGAAAGTTGTCTCTTTTTTCTGTTAATGTGTATATCCTTCAAATTCTAGTTTGTCCCAAAAAACTACATTTCTCAAGGTTGCTCCTCAGACCTTCACAGGACAGAATCACCAGGGGTCCAACATACAGATTCTGGAAAGCACTCCAAGGATGAAGTCCAGGAATCTGTATTTTCAGTGAACATCCCAAGTGATTCTAAGATGCTCAGGTTTGAAAACCTATGTCTTGACCACAATTTTGAATATGAGATTCACCCCTCATAATATATTCTTTAGGGAAGGACTTTTTCTTCTTATCCTTGTTCCCTTCTTAAACTATCTACAATTTTTGAAGGAAAATATTAAACGCAGGAAAAAAAAAACAATACCAACATTCAGAGGTAACTAGTGTAACAGAGGCAAGAGTTATCATTGGAGAAGAAGCGGTAGTCACTGCTGCTAGTCAGGAGAGGATGATGTTTGGTCATTTTTGTGAGTACAAAGCATTACCCCCACACACACTCTTGTTAAATTTCATTCAGGCAGGAGTATAGAGTGATCTTGTTTTTGTCTTGTTTCACTAGTCATGGAGAATCTTCCTGTATGTCTGTGATGTTATTTAGATTCTTCAGAATAACACCATGCCTACCTTGTTCAGGGCTTTCAACACATCTTCAAAGGATCCAGAATCCAAAAAAGTTTAAATAATAATCATTGCTAGATTAGTTCATTCCTCCTAGAACATATCCCTGATTCATGTAGGTACATATATCATGATGCAGTTCTGTCTTAATGAGACTCTCGTATGCTTGAGGAAAGCAGTTATTAACACCTGGCTTCAGTGTGCTTCTATATTAAAAAGGTCTCATTAAAGTTTTCTCAAACTCATGTTTGATTGATTTTAGAACTTTTAATCACACAGAAACAAATCCCATACCATTAGCAGTCACTCCCATTCCCCCCGCAGAATTTTCTCCTGTTTCTCAGCTCTTGGCAACCTCTTGTCTTTACAGATTTGCCTATTCTAGACATTTCATATAAATGGAATCATACAATATGTGTTCTTTGGGATTGGCTTCTTTCACCTAACAGTATTTGTGGTTTGTCATGCCGTAGCATGTACCACTGTATTGTTTCTTTTTATTACTGAGTAATATTCTATTGTATGGATATACCACCTTTTATTTGTCCATCAGTTGATAGATATTTAGACTTTTACTGTTTGGCTATTATGAATAATGTTGCTATGACCATCCATGTACATGGCTTTTGGGGGACATATGTTTTTGTTTCTCTTAGGTACATGAGGTTATGCTAGGTCATACAGTAACTCTGTTTAACCTTTTGAGGAGCTATTTTCTAAAGCAGTTTACATTTTTACAATGTATAAGGAATCTCAGTCTATTCAGACTGCTATGACAAAATATCAGAGGCTGGGTAGCTTATAAACAACAGAAATTTATTTCTCACAGTTCTGGAGGCTGAGACGTTCAAGATCATGATGCCAGCAGATATAGTGTGATGGTTGGTGAAAACTCACTTCCTGATTTATAGATGGTCCCTTTTTGTTGAGTCCCACATGATGAAAGGGGTAAGGGAACTTTGTGTCTCCTTCATAATAACTAATTCCATTAATGAAAGTTCTACCCTCAAAACTTAAGCACCTCTCAAAGGCCCTACCTTCTAATGACATTCCATTGGGCATAATGATTTTTGGAGGGACAAAAATATTCAGACAGTAGCAGGCTCCAATTTCTCGATATTTTCACCAGTAACTTGTTATCTCTTTTTGATTTGCAGTCAACTAGTGGGTGTGAAGTGGTATCGCATTTTGGTTTTGATTTGCATTGCATTCATGGCTAATTCAGGAGTCACTTTGTGTACTTATTTGCCATTTACATGACTTTCTGAGAGTATCTCTGTTTAGTCCAACTGATGTTGAAAATATTCATGACATACTATCACTTAAGGATTTATATAATAAATTCTGGCTATCTTTAATGTCAGAAAAAATTATGATTTCTAGATGAAATTTGGAAAATAGTTTTTTTCCCTAACATAAGAACTATATATGGCCATTTTTGAATTGACTTGCCCAAATCTATGTACTTAAGTTTGTTCTTAATTACTGTATAGCTAATTCATTTCAAATTCCAAGTGCTTTTCTTTCTATTTTTATCCAATGATTGTTATTTTTTAATTTTAATATTTCAATGGTAACACTTTTTATATTATAGTTATCTTAGCCATTGTTTTGGAAGCATGTAAACAATAAAATAGACCAGAAAGGCAGTACATCTTAGTAATAAACCTGGGTTGTGGAAACACAGTCTCTGGTTTGTACTTATGACTCTCGCCTATCAGACAGGGACCCTCTGGCTAGTTATATAAAATCTTTCACATATGGATAGTGGTAATAAAAATCATGCTGATTTTGGTTTTGTTGTATATATAAATATATAATATAAATAAATAGTATATATGTTTTATATATACTAAAATGGATATAATAGCCTATTATAAATATAAATTATATATGTGATATACATATATTATATAAATGTATATTGTTATGGAAACAGTATATATATAAAAGGTACTCAGCACAAAGCACTAAGTAAACACTAGCTATGATTTTATTATTTTCTATATCTATGATTAGATGGAAATAACATATATTCTCTCAACCTCCTAAGAAAGGAAGCTTTGAAAGGAGGTATAGCTATCTAAAAGACAATTATAGTGGGAAAGGACAAATTAATTCATACATAAGTATGATATTGTAGAGTAACTGCAAGAATGAATTATATATCTATAGCTGCAATCATATGGGGATTCACAAAACCACCTCTGGATTGTCTATCAAAAATTCTTAATCCTAAACAGATGCACATTTTCTCTCTTTGCTTTAATTCTAATCACAGCATATTATATATACTGTTTTATCCTGCAGATTTTTAGCCCAATTATAGGTATCTGAAATGAAGAGTAAAGATATAAAATGAGAGTATGATGCAAGAGACAATATTCAAGGAGTTGTTTTTTTGGAAATATGTTTGAAATATATTTTAGTCTATTATCTTTGTTCTCCTTTTTTAGTTTAAAAACCACAAAAAGTCGAAGAGGGGTTTGACTCTGCCCTTCTCATCGTTTGTATTTATTGTATCTTTCAACCTTAACCCAACATCTCAATTCTGAAAGGTGGTAGTAGGTGATAACTATCTTCTCTTCCTTTGATTTTTGTATTTTCCCTATTTTTCTTTGAGATGACTAGGTATAGATATCGGTATAGATTCCCTCCCCTCCCCCCATTCTTTCCTCCCTATACTTACAGTTACAATAATCACAAATTTCTGTTTTCCTTCTACCTTGCCTTCAACATTGTGTGTGTGTTTATTTTCCTTTGGGATCTAGAACTAACCAACAATTCAGAAAGTCCGTATCAACAACGTGCTGAAATTGATATAAAATTACATGATTGCTTGTTGATAAGATTATTAAATCCATCATTTTGAAGCTGACTGGACTTTTTAAAATTTCTCACTTCAGTTGATAGTTTGTTTTTAGTAATCTTAAAAAGGAACAGGCTGATGGCTGATTTATTTAACAAGTTTCCATTACTACAACACAAGAGTTAATTTTGCGCTGACCTTGTTTGTTTCTGTTATTTTTTATTTTATTTTTTTACCAATGGGTGATAAACTATTATAGCTATAGTAGTGTGAGATGTTATTACACTTCACCATGAATGCACAAGAATCCTGTAGCAATGCCCCCTCCATTTTTCCTAACAGTCCATAATAACCTAGCATATTATGAGTTGCAAGGATTTTAGGATTACAAGTTAGATCCATTTTTAAAACTCTGGAGAGGAACATAGTATCTGCCATAATACATGGCACATGGTATTAGTAAATATTTGATAATTAAATGAATAAGAAAGTGGTCTTGAGTTTCTATTCTGTTTGTACATCTTTCAGCTGTATGATCTGGTAAGTAATTTGATTTCTCTGAGTTTCAAATGTTTTTATTTTTCATTAGAAAATGAGAAGGTACTTACATCCTAGCTTTTTTTTTCATGTTTATTGAATGTGTTAATATAGGTAAAAGTGCTTAGTAATTGTTATTTAAAAAAATAAATTATTAAAGTACCTCTTCTGCTCTTGTATTTTTCTAAGCTGGAATATTGGTTTACTATTTATACCTTGTAATTGGCAGTGACATTCATTATCTGTCATTACCCTTAGCCTAGTCACAACTGGAAACCAGGTGTGTTCCAAAGAGAGGGATTTACTGATTGTAATCTAATACACTTGTGAAAGTAGTGGTCTCAGAGAAGCATGAGTTTGAAACCTAGCTTTGTCCATTGTTGGCTATGTAAGCCTGAACCTCTGTTGAACCTCACTTCTACAATTCTGCACAGTAAAATTGTTATAACGGTTTTACATGAGAACTTATGTGAAAGGCAATATGCTTTGGCAATACACAAATGTTAGCGACTGTTCCCTATATCTCTTCACAAGTTAAAACATCTTTTCTAGTGCTGGCAATTATGGTTAATAAAAATATTTTAATATTTGCTAATGACCATTTTTTAAAAAAAAGTTTTACTTTTCTGAATTTTTTTGAGGACTATAAACCATATTATTTAGTAGTCTTGCAAAGGGTCAGGTGAAAAAAGTTAATGCTAAAATGTTAATAAACTAATGGACCAAATTCTTATTTTAAAAAATCAAAAGTAATTGTTTCAAGAATTTCAATTTAACCTTTATTCAAATGTAAGATTAGAAAAAATTTAGAGAATCTACCTATTAAAAAGATTGAAAATGAAAGACTCATGCTGGGGACCACAAACATTTCCCAATGCGCAGTTTCCAATTTACTTCTGTTTTACTAGTTCCTCTTTATTGATTTTTTTCTTCCTCTTTTATTGAGAAATACTTGACATATAACATTGTATTCAATATATGTAGATAATGTGAAATGATTGCCATAGTAAATCTAGTTAACCTCCACCACCTCTCATAGTTACAAATTCTTTTTCTTATGAGAACTTTTAAGATCTCTCTCAGCAGTTTTCAAATATATAATACAGTATTATTTACTGTAGTCACCATGTTGTACATTATATTCCCCCAGATGTTCTTATAGATGAAAGTTTGTACCTAGTGACCACCTTCACTCATTTCCCCATCCTATATTTGTTTTCTGACTCTTTTTCCTTTTTCAGATCTCTGGACTTTTTTCTCTGAAATCCCTTAGGAAGCATATCTGCTCACAGTTTTCAACTCTTTTTCTGATGACACTTATATAATCCCCCTTTCTTGTCCTAATTTTTAAGTGAGTCTCAAAATGCTTCCAGGAGCAACATAAGGTTTATCACTAAATGTTAAAAACATTAATTGTACAAATATTTATGTTATGACACTTACAAGGAAATGGAATAATATATTGCCCTATCCTTCAAGGAGTTCCCAATCTAAGAAGATAGGTTTACAAACAATAACAATGCCACGTGTAACTATTATACTAGTGGTTTAAAGGAGGCATGTGTACACACAGTGGAGGAGTGTTAGTGAGGAATGCTAGTGATATTGGTGCAGGGCATTGAAGTATGTATATGAGTTCGCCAAGTAGAAAAAGAAGATGACATGTATGGCAAATACAAAATCATGAACAAAGTTTCTGAAGTGAGAAAATGTATACCGTATTTAATTTGTGAAACTAAAGTGTATTAGTTTTCTATTGCTGTTGTAACAAATTACCACTGTTAGTGATTTAAAACAACATGAACATTATCTTATTGTTCTGGAGGTCCAAAACCTGAATTCCGTTTTATGGTGCTAAAGTCAGGGTGGTTCTTTATGTTCTAAGGAGGTTCTTGCCTTTTCTAGCTTCTAGATGGTGCCTTTATTTCTTGGCTTGTGATCTCTTCCTACATCTTTAATCTGGTAGCCTTGAATCTTTAAATCTCACACTCCTCTCTAAACCTTCTTCATCCTTAAATGGACACATGAGATTATATGGGGCACAGAAAATCCAAGATAATCTCATCTCAAGACCCTTGATCTAATCACATCTGCAAATTCTCTTTTGCCATGCAAAGTAAAATATAAATTCTGGGGATTAGGCTGTAAATATCTTTGGGTGGCCATTCGTCACCCTATTATGAACACTGTGGCTAGAATTTAAGTTAGAAGGCTAGTATGGAAGTTGATTTTGAAAAACCTTGAAGCCATGCTAAGGAGTTTGGAATATAGTATTAGGCCAGAAGTTTTTATTCTTTAAAAAGGTTGAAAATATTAGGATTGATGTTCACTTCAGTGTTCAGACACTCAGAATTCAAATACGAGTACATGAATCATCATAGATCCCTCAAAACCCATCCATGGAGCTCACAGACCTAAAGAGAAAGAGAGTGCTCGGGAAAGTAACATAATCAAATGTGTTTCAGAAATGTAGTGACATAGTTGTGCTGAAGGAATCCTGATGAGATACAGCGTTTTTAAATTTTTTGATTTTAAAAGCAGCTGTGGAACCAGAGGAACATGATCTGAAATAATTTCAGAGGTAGAATTCACAGAGGTGGTGGTGATTTTTTTAGGGAGGGATTTAAGAAGCCCGAGGAGGCTGCAGTAATATTCTATACGTTTATGAAAATCCTCCTAATGTGCACTTCCTACTGAAAGTTTCTTCTACCTTGTGACTGATGTCTAGGGTCTGCCTAAAATCCAGGGCCACTTTCTACTCAAACACGATCTGTTTACTAATTAATTTCTTCTGTTAGCAAGATAACCATATATTACATGGTCCAAACTGGGAGGATGATTTTTATAACCATTTTAAAAATATTTAAATCAAACTTATAAAACACCTAAAAATTGTATTTCTATAAAGCTTTCTTTGTCAAAGGTATAATCACTTAGGTAACAGTTTCCTAAATAAAAAATGAGAAGGAATTCAAAATTTCATTTGAATTCAGAGAAACAAAAAGCCTCAAATTTCTAGTGGTTCTCAATTTATGCAGCAGATTTGTTTGAAGACTGACTCACCACTGAAGGTGACTCATTGTTGCTTTTATGATGTAGGGATGGCAGAAAAAAATCAGCATCTGAGAAAGGAAGACAAGAAAATCCCCTTTGTGGGTAGACATTTCCTAGTGCTACTTAAGGATTTGGTGATCCAGAAAATCTTCTGGTGAAGTGTTTTTGGGTGGTCCACTTATACTTTTCTTGAGTCCTCAGGAACTGGCCCACAGGATCATGTATTGGAGTCAGAGGTAGAGGAATGAAGCCTAGATTCTGGCAGGGCATGGGGAGGAGTGAAAAGATCTTTCCAATGAAGACTGAACTTTTTAGTGATTCCGTGTTCTTAGGATACCGATGGAGGGGGCTCCTTCGAAAACCCTGGCTGTAGCCTTTGCTTGTACCTCCCTTATTCCCAGCCTTCCCAAAACACTTTTGGGAGTGAAAGATGACACTATTAATAATTAAGTTAACAAGCATAAATCGGAACCTTCCCAGGCAGACTGGAGTTTATCCTAGTTATTAGGCATTACTCCAGTGTCTTGGAAAATGAACTTTGGAATCGTCCTTTATGCTCTCTTATTTGACTAGCATGGCACCTCTTTTGCCTTTTACATAAATTATCACTCTTATGAGTTCCTACTACAAAATTTATGTGACTTACCTTTCACTATCTAGATTCAAGCCATCTTTATCTCAGCTGGATTGTTGTAAACAGGGTCCATTTACCTGTAGTAAGTCTCCTTCCCATTCTAGCACATTCTAGTCAGACTTCCTTCCAGATATTCTCCTCAAGAATCCACAATAGTTCCTGATTGATTGAGATCCAGCTTACATCTCTTATCTTGCTGTTTAAAACCCCTTTGTTTTTTCATACTGATGTCTGTCTGACCCACATTAGAATGCCCTCTCCTTTCTCATCCATCCTAATCAATAACTTCTATGTCAGCTCAACACTTGCTTTCTTGCAGTCACTTCCATCCATCACATTTTTTCCCTGTCTTCTAATTTTCAAGTGCTAACGGCACTCATTTCAAATTTGATTATACAATGTAGTGAATTGCATTTGCTAATTGATGGATTAAGGCTCAAGTTCCTTCAGGGGCCATGAAGTAATTATAAACTGTGATGCTGGCAGAGCGAAGACCAATAGATATTAAAGTGTTTGTGTTGATCATTGTCTATAGAAATTCCCACCTAAGTATATGGCCTTTCAAATCACTATGCATATAAGACAAAATGGCCAAACAGGAAACCTTCACAAGATTTGCAAATTGTATCCTAATTTTTTGTTTACATGTATTTTATAGCTCAAGTAATATACCATTCTCTGTATCCCCCTTAACCATAATCCATGGAATACATTATGTATTATATGAGTGCTTATAAAATTAAAACGTTTAATTATGGCTTTAGCAAACTTATTGGGAAAATAACTAAAACTTTTCAAAGGAAAATGCAGTTACTGTTTTCTGCCTGAGGTTGAGGTAATAAATAAGCACAGATAGAGTGATTCCTATTTCCAAGTCAGCCCTGTTGCCCACTTTTTAGGGGCCTGGATTCTGATGCTCTTCATGAAGACTGGAGGAGTGGATCCACTTTGGCTTCCAGTGGAGGACAGGGAATTATATTGAGCAGTCTCAGTCAGGGGTATACTGAAAGTTAAGGTAGGCCATAAATGGAGTTGGAAGAAGGCATGGTAAGCAAGCTAGTGAAAGAAGTAAGTAACGGACATACAAGTCAATCAATAGAGCTTACATAATGACCCATGGAATTAAGGTGTCAAAGCTATGGTTGTGTCAAAGAATGATGAGACCAATACTCAGTATCTGCAAAAAAAATAAATAAATAAATAAATAAATAAAAGACAAAGCGGAATTTACTGACTGTTGTAGTGAGGGAAACCTCTGTTGGTCAGGCAGTCGTTCTGAGCAGAGCAGTCTGCTATCTTATGTGGGTTTTTTGGAAGTATGGAATTGGAGTTGGCTTTTTGAGGGGGTTGACATCATCTGATGAAGAGTATTTACTCAAATGAGACAGTTATTGATTAATTGGCACTCAGATATAAGTTCATTGGAATGAGCCCATTCTTGATTGGCCAAAAATGATGGGTTGTTACCAATGGGCTGGCTTGCAAAATCATTTGGTTTACTGAAGCAAGTTGCTGATTGAGCAGGTTTAAAATTAGTTGTGTTGGCTATTTGTTTCCATGGCTGCAGAGCAATCTTTTCCTAGGAATGTGGTAATTTTTTTTCTCCTTCAGTGGAATGGGAATGCATCTAGAATTCAGAACAGAGATGGGATCATAAGATTTACACTAGACCCATTTCAGGGAAATCTTTTAGAAAAATAACTAGGAGAAGGTAAATATGACCCTGGCCCCAGTTAATAAGGCAATAATAACAAAGTAGTTTAACAAATCCAAGGAAACCATATTTCTTTCTATTTTCCAAGGAACCAAAGCACATAAACTATTCTTCTATGGATTTATAAGGACTCTCATGCCTAGTAAGAGCCTGGAGCAAGGATCAGCAAACTTTCTCTATACAGGCTGAGATAGTAAAAATTTGAGGCTTTGCGGGCCATTGGTTCTGTTTCTAACTACTCAACATGGCAACTATAGTGCCAGAGAACCATATGCCTCATGTAAACAGATGGATGCGACCAGATTTGGTCTAGAGTAGCTGGATTTGGCTTGTGGTAGTTGAATTTGGCACACAGGCTATAGTTCGCTGACCGCTGGCCTACAGCAAGTAGTCTCTCAATTGCATTTACTGTCAGTGATTCAAAAACGAAAATATCTGAACCCCCCTGACCAAGAAGAAGTACATAAATACGAAGTAGTTGCTAACTAACTGACTTCTGATATCCTGTCTGGTTCGATGTCATTGATTCTGGGCCAGATTGGAATACTCATTGAGAAGTAGCTTGGGTCAGGCTAGAGCTGGAGTAGAGACTGAATTTGAACGAAAAAGCCTCCAATGTCCCATTTGTAATGGGTCCATATGATTCATGCTGTCGTTGCCATTCCCCACCCCCCTTAATACTTGCTGGTCCCTGCTCCGTGGCTAGCAGTAATGTATCTATTCACAGGCTACTGCTCTTCTTTTGACATCGTTTTATCTATTCCAGCTGAAGAGATTTTGTCTTTTGAAAACTGATAGCTCTGCCAGCTGACATCAGAGGACTTGACTTTGAAGCATTTTTAGCTTTTTTGGAGGCTAAAGGACAACCTAGCCCTTTTAGCTTCCTCCATTAAGCTGCCGCAGGTCAGATGGTGATTTAAATGACACCAGTTGTGAAGTCACCTTGACACCATCCTCCAGAATGCCCAGGGATCTTCTTGAAAATAAGACATCCTTTGTTCTGCTGTGGTATTTTGGCATTTCTGAGAGTAGTCAGGGAGTTAGCCCACCATAGTAGAGTTTCAGAAAAGCACTTTTAAAATTCTCTTTTTCCCTTTTGGGGGAAAAGCAATAGCTCATATCAGCAAATCTCTTGACTGTGGCTTCTACATCTTAAGAATATTTGTAAATCAATACTCTGGAATATACAGATATGACAGCTCAGAGAACTTTCTGAAATTAATTGCACTTCGATACCACTTATATGTATTTTGTAGGTCAGAATAAAATATTTCAGACTTGAATTTCAGATATAGTCCATGGAGAAACAAATATTGTTTGAAGAGTGTCTTTTAGTGTATTTTTGTTAAATGGCCTATTCAAGGTTTCTTTTTGCAAGTGAAATCTAGTCATAGCAGAGAATAAGATAAAAATTTGTTAAGCACAATGTTAATTTTGTTTTATAATTGTCTATAAGAAGTTATAAAAATTAGGACTAGATTTTTTTCTCCTTATTTCATTCTTACATAGTAATATCCAAAATAGAAATAAGATGTACACTTACCTTTTAGAAACTGTAGCAAGAGATGTAATTTTTGGTGCTCTAACATCTAACATTAGGGAATGTTTTTGAAATTTGTGATGAAGAATAGATTGGAAAGAAGAGCAATAAAAATTTTAAAAAGATGGATAATGAGAGGAGGCTGTCTTTATCAGATATTTAAACGAATTATAAAGATATAGTTTTTCAACTATAAAACTAGGGGAAAAACCAGATAGACTATATTAGCCTGAAAAATATTCTGATGTGTGCATGTGTATGTATTGTATATGTAGGAATTTCATATATAGTATGGATAGTATCACAAATGGGAAATGAAAAATTTGCCTATTGAATGGGCCGAATCATTTGGTGAACATATTAGGATAAAGGCAAACTCGTTTTATACAAACACACACAAGACCTTAAAATACTTAGCACTTTGAGAGTTATATTTCTTTCTCACATAAAAGTTCAGCATGTAAAGCAGCTGTACTCCACGAGGTCATTCAGCAGGCTAAGTCCCTTCCATCTTGTTACTCTGTCATCCCCTGGGACATCATTTCTCTTCTCCATAGTGGTAGGTACGTTTCTGGTGCACCCACATTTCAGCTTGTGATAAAGAAGAGTAAATGTGGAACAAGGGATGTCCCATTAAGCATGTGACACAGAAGTTACGCAGAGCCTATTCATGTCTGTTAATGCGTATATGGTCACATGGTTCTATCTACCTGTATGAAAGGTTGGGAAGTGTAGTCTCTAGCTGGATAACCATGGGCTCAAACACAACTGAGAGGAAGAAAGAGCTCTAGTATTAGATTGTATAGATAGGGGGAGTTAACAGTCTGGGTCACAGTACTTACATGAAAAATAAAAATCAACTTAAATCCTCATCTTTTACTATATTTTGAAATAAATTCCAAGTATATATATAATCAAACCATATGATAGCAAGTAGTAGTAAAAATAAGTGCTTTTTATGGGTAATATCATTTAATCCTTACAATAACCCTATAAAGGTACTTCTACTGATGAGACTTTAGTTGATAAATGAATAAAGAAAATAGATCAAAACGTTCACAGAAGAACAAATGCCTAAGAAAAAATTGTCATATCTTTAATGTTCTGATAATAAAAAAGAAATAGTTTTTATCTGAGATATAATTTTCACTTATTAAATTAGGAAATTGTTTATAAAATATTTAAACTTGCACAGTAGATTGTAGAATATTAACTGCTAAAGTCAATGTGTGTCAGAGCCTTAGCATATGTTCTTACTCTCTGTGATCCAGAAATTTCACATTCTGGAGTCTACTAGAAAAATCAGAATGAGGACAAAGCATTACAGTCTTACACACAAAGTCAGAAACAATATAAATGTCTAAAAATGGGAAAATGACTAAATGCAATATTACACATGATTAAAATTGTTTATAGTATTAACAATAAGTGAGTATACCTCTGATACAATGTTAAGTGCAGAAAAATTAGGATATAAAATTGTCAGAAATTCAATTTAAATTGTTTTTAAAAAGCATAGAAAGTAGATTGGAAATAGGTATGTTAGATGTTTTTGGCTGTCCTCTGTTCTCTTTTACTACTTCATCTTTGCTTCTTTATTAGCGTCTCTGCATCTATTAATTAAAAAAGTTTGTTGATTTATTTTTATTCTTCCCTCTCCTCATTGGATGATCCATGAGAGAAAGTACCATGTCTATCTTGTCATTTTCTGTACACAGTATATATAGCATAGTGCCTGGCCCAGTGCAGGTAATAAATATCAATTGAGTAATGTTTGATGATGGGCCTTTAAGTAACTTAATCTCTAAGCTTTTATGTTTCATCATGGACTGGCAGTACTTATCAGATAAAGAAGATCAATTTTTAAAGTCTTAGAAAAATTTTGTTTTATGATAATTTTTTTTAGTAATCAGCCTAGTTATCTAATTGGTGAATGAGAAGCAGAAGTGATAAATTCTAGATTAAGGTGTAAGTAGAAGAATTTTTCTTTTTTTTTTTTAATGGAAAAGATTGTGTCCATTCTCCTACCCCTAGTCCCTGTATGGCCTTGTTATGTGTCATTCTGCCTTGTGGAAGTAGAGTCTGCACAGTGTTTTGTGTGCACATATAGAAGTAAAATAAATGCACTCGTGTCCTGTGGCTTGGTCAATGAGAGTTGCTGTCTTGGCTCTGCTGCAGTTAGTGTTGGTTGGCTGTAGATACACAAGGAATATTAGATTTGAAGGGAAGTATGGAAATTGGAGCCGAGTTTGGTTTTCCCTTTCCTTCCACCTCCTCCCCTTATGATGTATCTTTACTGTGTCTTTATTATTGGGGCAATTTAAGTCTTTTAAAGTTAGGTCAAGTGAAACTTTGCATGTAACATTAGTCAGCATTGTCTTAAATCTACCAGTAAAAACAGATTTGAGGAAAAGGGGTTATAAAATTTTTTTTTAAAAAGGACAGTTTTCTTCTGGCTTATATGAAATGGATATTTTAGCTATCAGTTAAAACATATAGACCTTGTAAAATCTATCAGATTTTCTAATGACATATGGAGTAGTAGGAAACTGCTGAAAGAGGCTAATTTTTCAGACTATAAATCACATATGTAGAATTATGAATGTATATAAGCATGTTATTTTATGCTTATCATCAGTATATGTGAATAAGATTATTTGAAAGTAATCAGAAGCAATAAGTAACAGCTACACAAAATAGAGCATTTCCACTTGTAACAATTCTGATAGAATAAGACTAGAGGAGGGAAAAGTTAATCGAGCATAACTGCATCCAAAAAGAATATGCCTGCAGATCTAAACCTGAGTGTAAATATGTGAATTTTTCTTAGAGATGAATAGCAACAAGAAAGCAAGCTGGTGTTTTCTCTTTGTGCACTGTTAGTTCTATTAACAAATACCGTCAGGTGATCAGCATTTTCTGAACAGAAGCCTGTGTGGCTAGCGAGTCAGGTTTAAGAAAAGGATGTCAGTGACTTAAGACCCGTGTCACGTGACTCCCCTCTCCTTGCTAATACTAGACACTGTGGATCAAATTTCAACTCTAGGCAGTCCTCCCAGCCATGTGGGTTTAACCAAATGAGAAGCAAAACCGTACCTCCGAAAATGTTAGCAGCTGCTGCTCTTCGCTTACCGTGGGGCCTGGAGATTGGAAGCTGGTTTTCAAATCAGAGCGTATCCACTGAGTAGAATTTCAATATTTTGCTATCATTTTGATGTTTTCATCTGGTCTTCATCAGTTTTACCAGACACTTCCTGCGAGGATGGGGGCAGGAGCTCTCGCCATCTGTGTGAGTATAGGCCGCCCCTGTCTTTTCACTGCCAGGACTCTGGGGAGGCCTGGGCCCGCCTGCTTTTGATGAGAAATTTGTGTGACTCTGTTTTACCTATCTAGGAGGTGGGGGAAGATTTGTTACTTAAATTCCTATCTATTCAAATGGACATTAAGCAGTATTTTAGACATTCAGCATTTCTGTCTACTTTCCTTTTCAAAAAAGAAGGAAGATGCATGCTGAGTTTATTTGGTTAAGTCGGCTTGATTTAATGTAGAGCACTCTCAAGCGTTTTAGACTTTCTTGTTCTGAAAGAGCTAAATATGAATGCTCAGTTGTAGTTGTTGGGAAAATCTTATGGCTAGACTGAGAAAGAATTAACATAACCATTAATTTTTTACCTCTGAGTAAGTGTACGACATCTAACTTTTCACATTCTTTTTCCATTTAATAATTCTGGAGTTTGTTTCAGCGTGGTTGCTGAAAGTGATGGCAGAAAATCTTGGTTGATAAATATTTGTGATTTGTTAATCAACTGTAGAAAGTTCTGCTTGTTATAATACAGTAGCATTGACAAATAACATTGATATAAAATCCATAGGAAAAATGTATATATTTCTGGGTCTGAAATTCATCAATTTCAAAGCAATTCTGTTGGTGCTTATACAGAACTTTTGAAATAACCGAGTATTGTCAATTATAATTTACAAAATGCTATAATTAAAATTTGTATTTCAATATATAGAAAATGGAGAAATATATCATACATATTTGTATTTAAAGTTGGTAGTATATTCCAGGGGGCATTTTATTTATACTAAATGGGGAATATATTACTCTTTATTATATCTTAACTGCTCACTTGTGCTTTATCACATTTAGGTCCAATCTTATTTTTTTCTTTTTTAAGTTTCAGAAAGACCTGCAATTTGCTGTAGGTTGTGATGGCATCCTAAAATATCTAGAACTGTCTGGGCAATTTTTGACACATAGGCCCAGAATGGTCACCAGATGGTACATCAGCCCAAGAGATTGAATTTTCTGAGTAAAACTGCAGGGTGACTTCCTCATTTTCATGCTCAGAACTTTTTGGCATCCTGTGTGCCAGTCTGTCTGTCTTTCCCTTTTAGCCCTGAGGCTTTTAGTGTCCAGGTGGCTATCTTATTATCACGCCAAAGAATTTCTTTCAAAATCTGATTTTTCTTCCTTTGTGTAAATATTGAGCTTTTATTTTACTACAGACTCATGTCTACATTTTCCCAGCTTTATAAAAGGAATACTTAAAAACTAGAAATGTGTAGAGGCAGCAGATTGACCTATTTATAATTTTAGGATTTACAACATAGATGTTCTGTAAAAAAGATAGCTGCTTTTTAAAATGTTTGTGGCAGAGAAGTGACTAAGTCACATATAAATGCATGCATACGGGTTGATGTACATCTTTTTTTAGTTTGGGACCTTTCTACTGAGTAGGCACATCTTATGTGTAGCAGCTGCTCAAATATCCTGCTACTGAAGATAGTCTTCAGACAATAGAGTGCAAGATATTTGGGGCTTAGAGCAGGGAAGAGACAGAAAGAGAGAACTTACAGATTCTTGAAGTAGGGCACAGACTGCCTTAAAGATACTCAGTTCTTCGGTCTTGACTAACCAACTTTCTCTTCCTCATTTCTTTTGTTTTCCTCATTTTCATATTGGTAGTGTGGTTAGTAAAACTATAGAGGGCTTACAAATTTACTTATATTGTTACTCATGTGTACAAAGAGATAGGTTCTTTACTATAAAATCTTTTTTCTCACTAAATCACCCTCTGGCAGAATGGGAAACTGTACTTGCCAATTAATATTGTCTTAGTCATTTCTAGTTTTAAATGTCACTTTTGGATGACTCAGGCTCTCTCAGGTGAGTCCTGAGTCTTTCAGATTCCCTGCCCCTCCTGCTGTTATGTCCAGGGTGTCATCTGGGCATTTTGAGGAGAGGTGGGTAAGAGTGAAGAGTTCACATATTCTAGTGGATGAAGAACGAGGGGACCTAGAACACATGTGTAAATTCTTGTACTCTGGTGTTCTTATTTGTGGGTGAGTTCAGGTATCAAATCTGTGACTGGTGAATTTGTGGATCAGTTCTCTTGGTATAATCAGTGCCCAGTGGTCCATCCTTCCTGATTTAGCCCAAGTCTTGTTGGTGCTGGTAATAGTCCAGGGGTATCCAGGCCTTTGTAGCCTTGTTCCTAACTTGGGCATCTCGCTCTTTGTAGCCTTACCACATGGTACCATCAGCTACCATATATATATCACATAGTGTAGGCAGGAGCTGTGGTCAGAGTACACAAAGGCTCACCAAATTAAGATACACTTGTTACTGACTTATTGAATCAACTTAAAACACAGTACTTAAAGCAAGGGGGAAAGGATGGGGTAGATTTACCTACTTAGAAAGGGTTGAAGTGGTGAGACAAAAGCACCATACTCTCAGCATCCTGTGTTACATAATGTTTTTTCTGTCTGAATGTAGATAAAGAATTATAAACCCCAGGTGCTGCATTTTTTAATCTACCCAATTAAAAAAATGGGCAAAGCACAGGAGGTTCACATAAATACAAATGCTAATAAACATGAAAATTGTTTAATTTCATTCATAATTATCAAGATTGGCAAAATAAAAAAAAATTAATACCAGGCATGATGAGAGAACGGGAAAAGGGCACTCTCACATGCTATCGATCAAATTGTAAATTGCAGAGGCATCTTTTTGTAGGGCATTATGGCAATATATCAAAATTTATCACTTATATACCTGTTGAACTAGTAATCTCATTTCTAGGCATTTATCTTACAAGTATTTGTACAGTTATGCAAAAGTGTTTGCAAGAATGTTCATTGCTGAAATATTTGTAATAGAAAGAACTGTAAATCTAAATGTTAAATAAGATCGGTTAAATCAATTATAGTATCGCTGTAATGTAATATTAAACAGCTGTATGCACCAATCTGACCTCCAAATAAACCAAGTAGCAAAAGAAAGGTACACACAGTAGTAGAGTCATATTTGCCTTTTAAAATAACATACATATATATCCTTAATTGTGCATAGAAAATTTCTGCGGGGAAACAAGAATTCTTAGGGATGGAATAAAGAGTTTTCAGTTTAAACTCTTGTGTATTATTTGAGTTTTGATCAACTGCATGTATTACATTTAAATTAATAAAAGTAAAAACTGCTCAAAGAACAGAGAATGGTAGCTCTGTCTAGAAATAAAGATTGGTTTGATTTAAAATGATAAAGACAATTAATATTAAGTTTGAATATCTACAGTACTTTTACAGATATGTATTGGAATACATAGATTACTTGACATGGTCTAATATATAAAAGGAAAAAGACTTTCCTCGCAAATTTCATAGTGCAGACCTACAGCTGAAGAGAACATAATGAGGAGTTTCAACCCAGTAGAAAGGAGTATATAAAAATTCTACTGTTTGAAAACTTGAGCTAGTTGTCTTATGAGGTGGTCAATGCCCTATCACCAAAAGTAAGAGAGAAAAGGCTGAATAGTCATGGGCCAACTTGTCATAGGCGTTGCGTCATGGAATTAGTGTTTCAAGGTGAGATGCCCTTGCAGTGTTCTAGGATTATGAGTCTTTGTGTTACTCCCCAGAACTTGTAGCTCTCAGCCCATTATTCTTTTTCATTTGCTAGACTGTTGGAAATTGAACACACACATGTCTTCTTCCCCCCTGTACTCGCTTCAATTAGGGCTTCCTTTACATGGAGGACTGGCCAAAGCTGAAGGCAGGATACCATGATCTTAATAAAATAGATCCCCTGGGGAAGGCTAACATTTTAATTGTAAATGTAGTCTTGTTCACTGTAAAAACAGTAGAGGTTTTTTTAATGAAAAAAATTAGAATATTACTACAGGATTGCTAAATTTTTACTCCATTCTGTTGTATAAAAAATGTATAAATTAAAATTATACCATAGAACTGTCAAATGGTGCATTATAGAAAAAATGTTTGTAGGCAGTAGCAGTGGAAAAGATATGCTAGAAGAAAAACAGTTGTTCAAGGAGAATTTTGATATAAAATTGTCTTATAATTAGTTAATTTACTTTTGGCCTTAATTTGTAAAGATTCCCTTAATATTTGTTAAAATGTAAATAAATTATCTCTCAGCAATTTTTATTTCTGTGGTTTACATTGTAAATAAATCTTGTAGGCCTGCAAGCATTAATTTTAAGCACATTTGGCTTTCTGAAGCTACACATTTAAGTCTTAATTTTTCCAAAACCAAAATGGTTAACACTATAGCTCTTACTCAATTTTAACTCTTTGTAACTTAAAAAACCCTATTTTTGACTTTACATTCTGTTTAAACTTGTTGAGAAACAATAGCAAGTGTATCCTTTCCAAGAGCATTTTAAAAATTTGATTCATAGCAACCTCCTACAAAACAATTCTCTTCTGTTTGAATCCTCTTTGGCTCCAGCAGGACTGCCAACAATGCTAAATGAAAGGTTTACCAGTAGCAACGTTAAGCACTGTCTTCTTTTCTCCAGATAACCAAGTGATTGTAAGCACACGAATGTTTCTGTGCTTTCACGTTTTTAAAACATAAGTGTAGCCTCAGTAATTGCTTAAAAGTGACCCACCCCAGAACCTATTTCATCTAGATTTATTGAAAAGTGATAAGGGGTGCTACTATAATGAAGAATGTGGAATGTTTCCAAAAGCAGATTAATTTTAGTGTATTCTTTCTACCAACACAAAGTCTTATTTTGGAAAAAATTGCTTGTGGACTTTTTCTTGATTTTAACCCCTCTTTTGAAGTGTAATTTACATACCACAAATATACTTATTGAAAGTGCAGTTTAATGATTGTTTTAGTAAATTTACCAATTGTTCAAATTTCACTGCAAACTAGTTCTAGAACATTCCATCATCTCAGTAAGATCCCTATGCCCATTTACAGTCAGTTCCCATTGTCTGCCCCCTCCCCACCCCTAACCTCAGACAACTAATTTGCTTTGTTTCTATATATTTATCTTTTCTAGATATTTGTTATAAATGGAATCAAGCATTATATGTTCTTTTGTTACTTGCTGCTTTCACTTAGTGTAATATTTTTGAGGTTCATCCATGTTGTAGCATGTATCAGTATTTCATTCCTTTTTAATACTGAATAATATTCTGTTACATGATATATCACATTTTGTTTATACATTCTGTAGTTGATAGGCATTTGGATTGTTTACAATTTTGGTGGTATGAATAATGTTATGAACATTCATACACAAGTCTTTGTGTGAATATCTGTATTCATTTCTCTTGGCTAAGTACCTAGGAGAATTGCTGGATCGTACGGTAAATTTATGTTTAATGTTTTAAGAAACTGCCAAAGTCTTTTCCAAAATAGTTGCAGTATTTTACATTCCCCTTATCAATGTATGAGAATTCCAGTTTCTCCACATCCTACAGCATATGGTATTGTTAGTCTTTTTTTTTTTTCAATAGTCATTCTGTGGAATTTCTGAGTGTTGTCTCAGCTTCTTAATGACTAATGACATTAGGCATTTTTTACATATGCACATAATCCATTCGAATATCTTCTTTGGTTAAATGTCTGTTCATATATTTTGCCCATTTCTTTGTTGGGTTGTTTGTTCTTGCTGAGTTGTAAGAGTTCTTCTGTATTCTGGACACAAGTCCTTTATCAGATATATGGGGTTTTTGTCCTGTCTTCCAAGTCAGTTCTGCCAGAACCAAAGCTAGTTTTCACTTCTGGTTCCTCATCTTGGCACTGTTGTGCCCACCCAGCCTGGGAGGTGGAAGGGTTCGGGAGCAGGTTCAGGCAATGCTGCCACTAAAGCTCACTAAATTTCATCAGTTTTTCATGAATAAGTGTTTTTGTTTTATTTATTTATTTATTTTGCCTCTGGTTAATTGCCAAAAACCTGAAAAGGTTGTTTTGACAATTTTGTTCACTTTCATATTTTTCTTAGAAGAGCATTTGCAGACCCTTTTAACCAAGCATCACTGAAAATCAGTAGGCCTTGACTTTCTCTTATATAGAGAATTTAACTTTTTCTAATAACATTTTCTCTTTCTTAGCATAATAGTAATACATGTGTGATGTAGAAAATTTAGGAATTACAAATAAGTAAAAGAAAATAAGAATAATCCAAGATTCCATAATCCAGAAATAAACACATACTATGTTTATGTACTATAGTTTTTTTACTGTGAACATATAAAGTTATAAAATAGATTGTACTTGACATCAGTTTTATAGCATTTTTTTCTTCCTCCAAGTAATAGTGTATTGTGAATATCGTAAAGTCTCATTTTCATAAGATATGCGTCTCATTCACTGTTACTTATCTTTCTCCTGTGGTTGGAGACATGACCAGAGGGAGGACAGCCTTGGACCAAGCCCCAGATTTTACTGGGCATTGCCAAATTGCCTTCCAGAAATTCAAATCACTTTTCATCCCACCTCCTTTCTTACCAATATTTTCTCTTTTCTTTCTAAAAAAATCTCTGTGAATAGAAAGGCCCACAAATGGTACTACATTATTGTTTTTGTCCTTTGATTGTTCAGAACGTGACCACCTTCTGAGAAAATCTACAGGCACGCCTCACTTCATTGTGCTTCACAGATGTGATTTGTACAAACTGGAGGCAAAATCCTCTACCAGCAAGATGATGATTTGCTTTATTATGACATACTCACTTTATGGTGGTGGTCTGGAACTGAACTTTTGTGAATTATAACTTTATTCTACTCCATTGTGTAGTTTTTTTTTTCCTTTGGAGACTCTAATAACTCATGTTGGAGCTCCTTTAAGTGCTTTCTATAGTTCGCTCTCTAATCCTTGTGGTTTCTTTTAATGTTATGTCTGCTTTTCTTGTTTATGTCCTCTATGTCTTTTACTGGACCATCAATGGTTTCTGTTCTCTTTGTGCTCTTTAGAGTCTTTACTTCTGAAATATACTTGTCATTTTCTCTTTGTCTTTCCACAATTTCTGCCAGTTTCCATTCTTTATTATCCTGCTGACTGAATATCTCTTTCCTAAATTTCTGTATTTATGCTTTGTGGCATCCTTTCATCATTGTGATTGATTCATTAACTTTTTTGAAAAATTGTAAAATACACATAACATAAATTTTATGATTTTAACCATTTTGTGTGTGTGTACAAGTCAGTGGCATTTAAAATATTGTGCAACCATTTTCATTTCTTTTCATTATCTCCAACATAAGTCCACATTTAGTTTATCCAGTTCATCTGTTGATGGACATTTGGGTGGTTTCTACTTTTTGGCTATTGAGTGTACTGCTGCCCTGAACATTGATGTACAGGTAGGTATCTGCTTGAGTTCCTATTTTAGGTCTATGCCCAGAAGCGAAGTTGCTGGGCTATATGATAGTTTTATATTTAATTTTTGAGGAGCCACTTGTTTTCCACAGTGCTGTGCTGTTTTACATTTCCCTCTGCAATGAATTTTAAAGGTTCGTTATTCCACATCCTAGCCAGCCCTTATTTTATTTTTTTTTGATAATAGCCATTTTAATAGATGTTAAGTAGTATATCACTGTGGTTTTGATTTGTATTTCCCTAATGACTAATGATATTGAGCATATTTTTATGTGCTTACTGGCCATTTGTATGTTGTCTAATAGAGAAATGTCTATTCAAGTCCTTTGCCCATTTTAGAAGTGGGTTGTTTGGTTTTTATGTTGTTGAGTGGTACTTCTTTACATGTTTTGTATATTACTACCTTATCAGATATATGATATGCAAGTATTTTCTCCTGTGGTTTGCCTTTCACTCTGCTGACAATATATTTTGATGCACAAAAGTTTTTAATTTGATGAAATCCAGTTTATCTTTTGTTATCATTGCCTGTGCTTTTAGTGTCCTTACTCACCTTTGTTAGTTCTTTGTATTAGGTTACACTTTCCATCTGCTTTTTGGCAACATTTCCTGATGAATTATTTCAAGTCATGATGCATTTTTATACTTTTTTAAAGTACTATCTCTGTATGGTTGCCGTTTATATTCCTTTTTTTAACTCATATTCTGATGAGGTAAATTTTTGTAGTGTCAGTAGCAGGAGGTTCCATTGGGGTGTAGTGATGGGGGTGCCAAGGTAGCTTTTCAGGTTTCACAGCCCCGAGATTCCCTCTGT
This sequence comes from Cynopterus sphinx, assembly GCA_030015415.1. Lineage (NCBI taxonomy): Eukaryota > Metazoa > Chordata > Mammalia > Chiroptera > Pteropodidae > Cynopterus > Cynopterus sphinx. The sequence goes on along the minus strand of CM057382.1, from coordinate 116,047,420 downwards.
TGCTACCAAAAGGACGATTTTCTTAAATGACTCCTTTTTGCCCATCTCTCTTTTGCCTCTCAATAGGTAACCTGGGTCAGGAGAGCTCTTCTGTTTTTACTTCATAAACTTGCCCTTCAAGGTAATGTACTCACTATAAGGTGGTGTCTTTTTCTGGTGCTTTCTGATATCTACCCCCTCAGGGTCTTTGTAAGCATTTTCTGCACCTTCTCTTCTTTCTCTAAGCAACTGGACCCTGTTAAGCACCCTCTCAGAGTGTACTTACAGATAATAAACATTTGTGAGACATGTGAAATGCTGTCCATTGCTGTGCGCCTACTGGTCCTCTCCAGACTTCTCAGTGCTGGTGCAATGTCTGCTGTAAGCTTCCTGCCCATCTTTACCTTTAGCAGCACTTACATAAAATTGGAGTTTGCAGCTGTTTTGTCTTCTGTTACATTTCTTCATCCCCTTCTTAATCTGTGTGTGGTTTCAGAAGTGATAACATTCACCAGATTTTTATTGGATTTGGTTTTAATAGTTTTCTCAACATTTCGATACTACTCAATAACATAAAGACTTCTCATTTTAATCATTTTAAGTCTAAGTTGTAGATATTAGTTGAACTTATTTGTAAGTGTGATACAAGACAATCTATTTTTAAGTATATACTTAAAATATAAAATATATAAAGTAAAAATTTTATTTTAATTAAATCTAACTTTTAATTTCGTAAGTGTTTAGGTACCCAGATCTTAGTTTTTCAGATTATAGTATCTTGAGATTCTGATTTTTAATAGAAGTATAATTAACATATAACATTTTAGATATACAACATAATGATTTGATATACGTGTATGTTGTAAAATGATCACCACATAAATCTAGTTCACATATGTACCATACATAGTTACAATTTTTTTCTTGTAATGAGAACTTTTGAGATTTACTCTCAGCTTTCAAACATACGGTAGAGTAATATTACTGTAGTCACCATGCCAAATATTCATCCCCATGGCTTATTTTATAACTGGAAATTTGTACCTTTGACCCCCTTTGCCCATTTACCCACCTCCCATCCCCTGCCTCTGGAAACCACCAATCTATTCTCTGTATCTATGAGCTTGGTTTTTTATTTATTTATTTATTTTAAGATTTTACATATAATTGAGACCATATAGTATCTATCTTTCTCTATATGACTTATTTCAACAGAATTCCCTTATCTGTTCATCTATCAGTGGAAACGTAGCTTGTTTCCATGTCCTGGGTATCATAAATAATTCTTCAAAGAACATGGGGTACATATATCTTTTTTAATTAGTGCTTTCATTTCCATTGGATAAATACCTAGAAGTGAAATTGTTGGGTCATATGGTAGTCCTATTTTTACCTTGTTGAGGAACCTCAATACTGAATTCTGTGGTGGCTGTACCGATTTATATTCCCACAAGAGTTTCATTTTCTCTACATCCTTACCAATACTTGTTATTTCTTTTTGAAAATAGCCATTCTAACAAGTGGGAAATGACATCTCAATTGTGATTTTGATTTGCATTTCTCTCATGATGAGTGATGTTTAGCACCTTTTCATGTACCTGTTAGCCATCTCTATGTCTTTTTAAAAAATGTCAATTCTGCGCATTTTTAAATCAGATGTTCATTTTGTTTTGGGGTTTGTTTTTCTCTCATTCAGTAGGTTGACTTTTCATTTTGTTGACTTCCTTTGCTGTGCAGAAACCTTTTAGATTAGTGTAGGATCACTTGTTTAATTTTTGTTGCCTCTGCTTTTGGTTTCAAATCCAAAAAGTTATTCACAGAATCCATGTCAAGGAGCTTACTACTTATGTTTTCTTCTAGGAGTTTTATGGTTTCAGGTCTTATATTCAATTTTTTAATCCATTTTGAGTTAATTTTTACGTATGGTGTTAGTGGCCTACAATTCAATCTTTTGCAAGTAGTTGTTCACTTTTCCCATCATCATTTATTGAAGAGACTATCTTTTCTGCATTGTGTATTCTTGGCTCTTTTGTCATAAGTTAATTAACTGTATATGTATGGGTTTATTTTTGGGCTCCCTACGTGGAAAGTTCCCTTTTTAAATGCTAATACCATGCTGGTTTGATAACTTTAGCTTTGTAATATAATTTAAAGTCAGGGAGAGTGATCCCTCCAGCTTTGTTTTTTTTAAGATTTCTTTGGCTACCTGGGGTCTTTTGTGGTTCCATAGAAATTTTATAATTGTTTTATCTCTGTGGAAAATACCATTAGAACTTTGATAGGGATTTCATTGCTTCTATAGATTGCTGTGGGTAGTATAGACATTCTAACAATAATTATTTTTCTGATCCATGAACATGGATTATCTTTCCATTTATTTGTGTCTTTATTATTTCTAAAAATAGATTCATTATTCATGGATTCCAGGTTAAGAACCATTGTTTAGATCTACAATGCACACAGATAATATATAAAAGCTACACAATGTTTATGTAAGGATAACTAATAAGATACCAACAGAGTGCTTTGAGTTTTAAAATTAATGAGCTGCATTTGAGGAAATTGATTTATAGAATGTTTCTGATTTCCTTGATTTAACAATATATTTAGTAAATAATTTTTGACATTCTGACAGTATTATTGGAAAAATGTGACTCCCTTCACCCTTCATGTAAAAGAAGTCCACGGAAAGGTATTCCAGGCAGACTCTGTGATGTCATGATGAAGCAAATTCTCCTCTCCTCCTCTTTTTCCCCCCTATTTTACTATCCTTACAGTTTAGCTTCTAGCTTCTGGGTTGCTGCATAGTCGGAAAATGGCTATTGGGCATTACATCTGTGATCTGAGCAAAATGCTGTGGTATGGGAAGCAGACTGAGTGAGTATCCTTTTAAAGGAGTTTTTCTGGTGGTTCTAACAACTTCCATTTATATTGTATTGGCCAAATTTAGACATGACCATCCATATCTGAAAGGATATTCTGCAAGGAAGGTGGTGTATTTTGCCTGGGTGCTTTGGTCCCACTCAAACAAAAAGTAGTTTTGTTAATAAGGAAGGAGAGGGAAAATGTTATTGCAGTTTTTAATAGATGAGGACCAAATCTTGGTGTACGTGAATTTTTTTTATAAGATGCAGACCCAGTCTTGGTGTAGATAAAAATTTGTATGAGGTCAGCAGGATGAATGAAAGGGCGATCTGGCTAAAGTTCTTGTCTTCTCAGTCATCCCTAAGTTGACTCAATTAATGTGTCTGGAACAGGCCACGGGTCATCCTTCTCAATAGAGGATGGCATTCCTATTAAGCAGTCAGTGTCAAACTAGGATTCAGATTTCAGTACCCTAGTTTCAAGTGGAAGTCTGTCACAAGGATCTAGCCCTCTCCAGATTAACATGTCATCTGTGCCCCTAATAAGAATAGTACCATAATAGCTACTGTTAATTTTTTAATTGCAGTGTGCTGTCGGAAATGGTGTTACTCTTTGTTAGTAGAGCATCTCTTTGAGAGGTTTTTTCCCATTTTAATTAACTAAAATCGAGCATTCATAGAAGTTGAAAGGATGGTAAAATGATTACTCCATATACTGTCCACTAGATTTAAAAATTATCATTCTACTGTATTCGTGCCCACTCTTTTTATGTATATGTGAAACACATATATATGTATGTGTGTATATATATATGTATACACACATACATACACATACATGCATAGACACTTTGCTTGAAATTTTTAAAAGTACTTGAAGACATGACACTCTCTACTTCAGTATCTACCTCATAATAGGAACCCACTACAGCTGGAATAAATTAGCTCTTATACAATGCTATTATACCTAAAACTTTTAGAATAATTCCATCTAATATGCAACAAATATTCCAATTTCCCCAGTTGTCCCAAAGGGATAACATCTTTTGTTTGTTTTTGAAACCAGAAACCAGTCGAGATTCCTACATTATATTGGAAGCTTGTGTATTTTAATTTTTTAAAATCTAGAATCAGTCTTTCTCTCATAACATTGATGTTTTGAAGAATTCAGGCCAGTTTTCTGTTAGAATGTCCCTCATTTTGTATTTGTCTAATTGTTTCCTTACAGGGTCTCTTTTACTTATTATTTTAGCTCCTGTGTTTCCTGTAAACTATACATTAAATTTAGAGGCTAGGATAGAATCAGTTTAAACATTTGTGGCAAGAATACTTGATAAATGATCACATTGGATCACATCAGGAGCTCATAATGTCATCTCTTCTCATGATTACTAATGATAAATTTGATCTTCTGAGTTAAGGTGATTACACCGAGTATCAATTACAAAGATAATTTTTTCCCTCTTGTGAATAGCTTGTGATCTTTGATGCTGTGAAAATCCTGTTCTCCCTCTTTCACTGATTTGGTATCTACTGATAATCCTTGATGGAATCATTTGTTATATGATTTCTAGAAAATGATGATTTTCTGATTATGTCATTATGTCTTTAGCTGTGGCATTCTTTAAAGAGGATTTTTACTTTTTAACCCTTTCATTCTTCTTAGTATCATTGTAGATTGAAGAATTTTTATTTATACAATGTTATAGTCACTTACAATTGTTACTCCTGGTGTCCCAGCTGGCTCTAATTTGGCCAGTAGGAGCCTGTTTAAGCTGGCCTGTGGGTCTTTTTGACATGCCCATTAATTCTTGATCATTTCCTTGCTTTGTGGAACAAAATGTCTCCAGTTCATCTTGTGCTTTCTTTGCACCCCTTTTATTTGGTGGTTTAGTGGCTTTCTATTCTACACATTCCTGGTTAGATTTATTAGTCCTAGCCCCAATTCCAAAGCGTTTCAAAGTGCACAGTTCTGAATTGAACCAGCATTGTAATCTGATTGCCCTTTAAAGTACCTGAAATTCATGGTATTTAAATTCTCGGAAGATTGCCTTAAGGAAATACAGGCCATTGATTTTAGTAGTGTAAAATTGATTTTGTATTACGCCCTGCAAACAGAGAGCCGAATGTAGTGTTGTTCCACTTGGGCCCTCATTGAGCCACCAATACTAAAGAGTCTGGAAATACAGTGGTGTACTGTGGTAAAGATCTCAAGCTCTAGAGCCAGAGCACCAGGGAGTTTCATTCCAGCTCTAAAACTTTTAGTTGTAAACAAGCAAGTTGCTTTTTCTTTGTGCCATAGTTTTCTTGGGAATAGTAAGAGTACCCACTGATTAGTTTGTTTTAAGATTTATATGTTAATTTTAAAGCACTTATAACAGAGTCTGGCACAAAAGCATCACTCAATCCATGTTAGCTATTTTATAAAACTCCAGGTTATTTACTAGATTGATGAAAGTATTCTCTATTTAGAATCTAATATCAGAAATATTGATGTTGTTTCTGAGCATATCTTTATTTTAAGGAGACCAAAAAACACATAAAAGGATTTTGTTTTCTAGCAGATGCACTGGACTCCCTAGCATGTGTTTTTTGATTCATCTCATTTCCTACTTGGAGACAACCTTCAGCATGTGTCCTTTATACTTGGATTGCCCAGGTGACTCCTGGCTACACTACATCCTTGTGCAACCTGGAGCACATTGCTTGACTCCTCTGTGCCTCTGTAAAATGGAATTGCAAATGTATCTTCTTAATATTTCTTTATTAGGATTTATGAGTGAAACCATCTGAAGCTGTTGCTGACGTAGTCAGTAAACACTCCATAAAAGTTAGCCATAGTCATCATTCTGATTTTCATTTTTTCTAAAACTTTTTTTTTTTGCACTGAAAATTTTTAATTTTTAAAAAGGACTTTTATAAATCAGAGGGGTGTGTGTGTATTACAGATCAGAAATGGAGTCTAGCAAATTTAAGCCCAAAGAAACTTTCCTGGAACTTTATAGAGTGGCTCACCACCTGGAAGGAATACCTAAGGAACAAGTATCAGAAAGAGCAGCTAAAGAACCATAGCAGCTTTGGTGATGCAGGTGGCAAGAGTTAATCTGATCGTTAATCTAACCATCTTGTGAGAGCACTGCAGCTGGAAAGAATTTGCTCCAGCCATGTTTCAGTCCTTGTGACAATCCACTCAAGCTTCAGTGGCCTGCAGAAAAAAAGATCTAATTTACTTGGTGGGGATCCTGAGCCCAGCCCTTGCTAAAGGCAGGGCAATCATTTTGAATGGCAGTCTTATCGAAGCTCTTCACGACAAGGGTACAGTTGTGTACCCTCTGACAACTTCTATTTCTATCTTATTGGCAGTCAGAATTTGTTATTAAAAAAAAGGGGATGTGGAGACTCGGTGGCCCCAAACCAGCAAAGATTCATTACAGCCCTAGTGCGTTCATGTTTTTAGCTATCAAAAAGGCTTAGAAAAACAAGATCACCAGCACTTAATTATAAACACAAATATCAGTATATGATTCAGAAAATATGGGGCTCTAGGCCCAGCCCTTTCTCACTGATTTACCACAGCTTTTGGGGGCCCTGTTTCTTTATTCCTAAGGTGATTCCAGAAGCACTAAATGACCCCTATGGATTGTTCTAGCAGTAAAAACTAAGGTACCCTTTCTGTCTTTTCAGTGTGGGAACCTACATTTCTTTTACACGTGTACATACCCCATAAAGTGCAATTTAATACTCCAGTATGGGAATGAATATATGCAAACCAAAGTTTAAACAGTTAATTTTGACTCAAAATACCACAATTAGTCATTGTTATTATTTGGGGCTTATATTAGATCAAGAAAGGTAGGATATATATTTGATGAGAAGCTAAAATTCCATAGATATTGACATTTACAAAGAGGTAGTGGTGTAATCATTCTTTAAGACTGAAAAATAATTTCAGTTTAAATGGAATTATCAGTTTAAATGTGGAATTTTTATTTCTGCAATTATATTTTCATGTCTAAGGAACTAATAAATATTTATTACTTACCAGAAAGGATATTTTATATTTGTTCTAAACTTTCATATATTTTTAATACTTTAGGTATAAACTACTGAAGTAGTATTGTAGTTTAGGTATGAACTACTAGTATCAATATTGCATCCTGTTAGTGGGCTTCTTCAAGTAGGCTAGATGAGCAAAACTTTATAATATATATTTTTGGCCACTGAAGACTTGATTCAGATGTCTCTGAAAATATAGTTGTTTCATTGCAGTGGTTTTTAAACAATATTTACATTTTTAAAAGTGTTAACCTAAATTATTTTACCAATTAAAAACAATAATCAGATGTTCCTTTATTACTATGATTACATATAAATTTGCTATGTACTATGGCTCTATATTGAGTAAATAGGTAGTTTAATTTGCAGTCACTCCAAAATATGTGAAGTTAATTACATGTCTCTTGAAAACTTTCTAAGCCATAATGCCAAGATTGCTTATTTACACTATTCACTGGAGACACAACTTACTGTCTGCAATTCTGACTCAAGGACAGAAGGCATATCAGGGACTATTAATAGAAAGAACATTGATTCAAGGTTTTAAACTAAAATATAGACAAATTTCTAAGAAAAATTGAGAATTTCTAATAAAAACTAGAAGAATTCTGGTACATAAATACAAAATTATTTCATCTTTATCATTCAAAAGTCACATTTTAGGAGATTAGAGACATATGGAGAATAATTAGGTCATCAGACTGTCTACTAACCAAACACGTCTCGACCATACTGTACCTCAAACAGCAGCCTGCAGTCTACACAAACACTGAATATAGGAATTAAGTATTTCTACATTTTTTAAAAGCAGAAATCAGTAATTTTCTGAAAGAAAAAGAAAAATGATAACAATGACAGTTATAACAATCAGTACTTACTGAGTATGGCAGGCTCTGTTCTTATTTATGTTAATGAACTCAATTCAGCCTCATATATTCCTGTGATGTAGGAATTTATAGTGTCCCTATTTCACAAGTGGGGAAACATGCTCACTGCTTAAGTGACTGTCCAAGGTTCACTTACATTAGAATGGAATTCAAAACAGGAGCCTGTTTCCACAGTCCATGCTCTAAACCACTATGCTGTAAGAAGATAAAATAAATATAAGATAAAGTTTGTATAATTTAAGCTCATGTGCTCAGCTGTTTTTATGCTATATTTGAGACTTTTTTCAAAGTTTCCTTAATACTGGTTACTTTTTGACTGCTTACTCACCAGATATACCTGGTTGACTGAAGTTTTCCATGTGTTCAGTTGAGAGAGATTAATATATTTTTAATCCCATAAGAAAAAAAATTAGATTACAAATTCAACTTAATTAATGAATTCATAATTTCCTTAGTAACAAATCATAGTTATTGCCCGTACTACTATTCTATAGTAGCTAACACTAGCCTTATCTATAATATTAATACATACTAAGTCTATTTTGTAACTTTACATTTGCTGAATTTTCATTAAGTAAATCTGGCTTTCAAATATGGCCTATTAAGGATGCAAATATTTTAATGAAAGTTGGTCTGATTCTGTAGATTATAAAATTCAAAATCAAATTTAGATTACAGGGACGCTACTCTAAATCAAGATTATAGAATTAACTGTATAATTGTCTTGGATCACATACGGCATTTATCATAGTTTGTTTTTACAATTATGTGCAGATTGCACTATAACATTAATATAAATCTAAATTAAAAAGAGAAACATGGACTTAGAACAGAATAAAATTTTCTTCTTACTAGTTCTGTAACTATTAAAACTGATCTTTGTTTCCTAAATTCTAAAATGGAAGTAATGTTTCTACTTTAGTTTGTTGTAACAGCTACATGAACTTATACTTATATACACTTTGGTTAGTTTTTACATTCATTCTTTAATTAAGTGACTTTCCTACAATCTGCTGCCTCTATCCCCAAATAAAATTGTTTCTATTTTGCCATCTTTCTTTTCAGTGTTTAGACTTACAAATACATGACATTTATTTAGGCTAGAAGCTTTTTTAAAATCCCCATTTAATTACATAAAACCAGATTAAAATTTGTTTTAAAACACTTTCTTGGGAGACAGATTTCTGTTAAACAAATTTGTATGGATTTTTCATTGTGTTGGTAACGAGGTAATTGAATGTAAGCTGCATTCTCTTTTTATAATATGTACAGTCTTGTTGAAACTTTTTGAATTGTGACTACCTGAAATGTTGCTGTTTCAATCAGAGAAGCTGTATTTTGAACCTCAAAGAGGATTGAGTTGATTTTATTTGCTCCAAAATACTACCAATATTCACAGATGTAATCAAATATGAGAAATATTCATTCTATATTTGTATATTTTTTTCTAACATTTCAAATTAAAGCTACTTACAATAACTTTTTGTCTTTAGAAACCTCTTATTTTTTCAGGATCTGCATAGAGTTTCAGCGTTCTTATAAATGTTTTATTTGCCCATTAACCAGGTACTTCTGAGTCACACCCCTTGGTTACTGTAGTACTATATCTTAGTAACTGCAGTGCATTGCTCCCTCTCTTAGCTACAGTTAAGTTGTGGCTTTAGATTTCTCTTTATTTTTCACTCCTTTTAACCGTGGTATCAGGGAGCGCCATTGGTGACACAGAGCAAAAGCGAGAGATTTTGAGCTGAAGTAAAAATAAGTGAAGAGCACTACTGTCTCCAAACACATTTTAATCCAGGTGTTTCTGTCGTAACTATGCAACCTCCTGTGGTAAATATGACTGACTGCTCTTTTTTCTTACGCTCTTTTAAGCAAAGTAAAGCAACTGTTCGGCTGAAAGAAGACATGAAAAAGATAGTGGCAGTGCCACTAAATGAGCAGAGGACTTCTACGTATAAAAAGTTATTTGGAGTTAGTCTCCAAGACCTTCAACAGCAGGGGCTCACTGAGAATGGCATTCCAGCTATTGTGGGGAATATAGTGGAGTACTTGACAAAGCATGGTAAGTCAAGTGTTGTTTTAACTGTTCTTTTTACAGTTCTGGCCTATGAGGAGAATGTTTTTGTGTAAATTACTTTATAAAATATGATTGAAATATTACCTAAAACACCTTAATTGAAATATGAAGTTATTACAAAATATACTTTTCCCTTTTAAAAGGACATTAAAAGCATAATTACTACTTAACATTATTTTGACAATGCTAATTTAATTTGCCATGGAGCAATCACTTATTGAGGTTTCTAGTTTGGAATGTTTCCTAGTTTTAAATGCTACACTACACTGTTCTGATATTACTACTGAGCTCTCTTGATGCATTACATTTCAACTGATAGGCAATCATTTTTAATGAAATAGAACACTTTGGGGGTATCTCAGCTAAGGTCAGTCATGAGCTTATTGAATGCCTTGATTGCCTTCATATGTTCAGTGAGGATACCAAAAAGGTGATATATAGCCTACTTTGGGGGTGGCTGTTATTTACTTTTGGAGTGATAAAATTAAGTATATTAAACAATTGGAGAGTAACAGTACATTGCATTATAAAAGGGTAAATTATACCTCTTCATTATTGAGAGCCATGTTGTCTTATAACTTTTTAAAATAATTTTTTTCTAAAATAGGAATTTAAAACAGATAATTTGAGAGAATGTTTTCATACCCCCTACATTTATGGTTTCAACTAGGGCAGTATGATGAGAGAATACCAAACTATATAATGAATACCAAAATACTTTAAAAATTTGGGGAAGAAAATATTCTGGGGGAAAACCTGGAATTATCATCATTTTATGTACTAAAACATTTTTGCACTTAAATAAAACTTATTGCTGAGTAGAATATAAAATTTGTGGGGATTTTTAAAGGTAAGACTTGAGACTTCAAGGAAGTTCGGTACTTTGCAGTTTGCTTCAGGCCCCATATCTTCCCACGATTAGAAGTCCATTCCCTCTGCCAAAAGAAATCCTTCACTGAAAATGCTTGAAACATGGTGCATTTGTTCCTCTGTAGGAACATGTGTCAACTTGTGACAGGGACTGTGTGGCAGACAGTTCAGACCTCAGAAAGTCAGGTGTTTTGTGTTGAAAAACAGTTATTTGCTCTGGTTACTAAGTATGTAGATGACAAATGATATTTTGTTCTGAAAACCGAAGAGCCAGGCTTGCATTTTTACCTCGTAGGTGTTTATCTCCCTGATTCTAGAGGAAGATAAGCTGTAGAAGGGCAAGATTCTTATAGAACAGCTCTGATTCACTTAAATCCTTTAAACAGTTAAACACAAAAGGTGCTAAACACAACATGGCAGGAAGATGGAACCTTGACCAACAAGATCTTGAAGCCAGACGTTATTATCCTAGAGCTTTGACAGAACTCACTTACACACTCAGTATTGATTAAATTGCATCCTACTGATTTAGATACAAAGGGATTTCTAGGTAATTCATTTAATCTGTTAAATAGGGTTGTTCCATATTATTCATTTGTGTGCCAAAATATGTCCACCTAAAATATTTTGGTTTTGGAGTTATCAAGTGTTCCAGTCTTTCTTTCAAGAATGTTTGAATAATAGCAACTTGGGGTATGCTTATGTAAAATTATTTTACATTTTTAATTTTTAAAAAATTATGGAATAGTTAATATACTTCTGTGATTCAAAATATAGGAAGATATCCGAAAGTCTCTCCCTCCAAACCTAGTCCCCTGACCATTCATTTTCACTCCCAGAAGCAATATCACTAATTTTTGATATGTTATGACAAAGATATTTGATGAATATATAAGCATATATTTTTTTCATTTTAATATAAATATTGCACACCATGCACACTTATGAATCTTTTTACAAACTATGTAAGTGTATTTTGGAGATTGTTTCATATGGTATAAGGAGTTATTCATTTGATTCTTTTTTCCCCCATGCATACTGTTTGACTATGTATCATTTCTTTAAGCAGTCACATACTGATGGGCACAATTCTTGCCAGTCTTTTGTTGTCTACAAAGACTCATGGACTAACTTTTAACATGTTACTTTAAGCCCTATGAATGTATCTGTAGACTAACTTTCTAGAAGTAGACTGCAAGGTCAAAGGATACGTGCATTTATAATTAACTCTGTAAGAGTTGAACCACTTAATATTCACACCATCAATGTATGAAAATTTTGGTAAAATTTGCATTAGAAGTTGTTTTTCTCCTGCCTTTCCTTAGCATACACTTAGTTATACTCTGATAGGGTATATCCAGGTAATATAAACTAAATGTTTTAGTGGGCAAAATCAGTCATTCTTAGCTAGTGGAACCTTTCAGAATACCCATGGATTGGTGATACCTTGGAGCTACTGAATCAGAATCAGAATCCTGACTCTACAAGCTAGGGTAGGGTAGCTACCCTATATTTTAAAAGACTGTGTAGTTAATTACTGTGTAGACAACCAGAACCCCCTTACTGTATTTGAAACTATCTTGTGAATAAACAAAAAAGCTTTTTTAAATTTGAAAGGTGGTATAAAGTTTGAGGGCAAGATACCTCAATTAGTTTTATTTAGTTGTTTTGTAGTTTTATTTTTCAAGTCAACAAATATTTATTGTCCTCCTATGAGTAGGCACTGTATCAGAAAGGGATATAGACATGATTGGTCATATAGTTTAACCATAGGTAGATATTGTGGTCATGATTTGTTTAATTAAATGCAGACACTTAACTTGACATGAGAGAACCTCGTTATCATTATAAAGGAATTTTAGAACAGATAGGTTTTGTTAAGGCCTCTATCAAGGCCTTTTAAACAGATTTTGGACTTTTTCCCCTAAAATAAAAAAAGAAAAATATACATATACGTTTTTTGGATTTAAAGGGAAATCTTATGAAGCATATCATAACTTTAGTTATTTTAAAATGACTATTTTAAAGAAACTATCTTGCTGACAGTGTTACCGAATTTCTTCTCTTTAGCATGAAGACACTGTGTAATATGCTGTTTTAAGTAATGTAGGATTCTCCACTCACCACCAGGTGTCAGAATATGCTTACATATAGTTATAATACTCTCTGGGTCAGTGTGCCACTTAAACAAATTCTGACTTCTGGCATATTTAGTTTGTAATGATGCAGTCATACTATTTTGAAGTAAAAATTTAATTCATACAAAAAAGTAGCTGTCAATGTTGTAGAGGTTACTTAGCTTATATATACTTTCATTTCTAAACCATTATTAAGTTGATGTTTCGTGATGATTAACCCATATCTCCTGAAATCAGATATAAGAGAATATCGGAAATGTATGAGAGTAACTTCGCTAAGCCTTCTAGAAAACTTCTTCTCCTGAACATTTCTGTTAATAATCATCATTTCCTAAAAATTTAGAGTGGGAAAATGTAGAGATTATATAGTCTGATAAACTTCATATAAGCACTGGATATATTATAAGTTCATAAGCAGCTTTTAAAAAACAGTATGGATTCTTTTTCCCAGAGTGTAATATAGACATGGCCAGGGGTAAACTTCCCATGGTTAAATATCATAAGAATTGTTTGTGTAAGAGATATTTCTGAGTGAAGAAAGTTGATCGAATAAATGGAATGGAGGCAGGAAAAAAAATGGTTGAGAAACATTTCCCTTTATAATTTCTCTCTCCACTGGTAAGGTCCACTGGGATCAAGTAAAGCCAGTTCTTGGAGCTGTGTGGTTATTTTGGAATAATTGGAAGCATAGTTATTTGAGTGAAGGGTCAAAAAACCTTGGAAGAGAAAACCCAAGGTGACAGCGAGAAAAACACTGAAATCTGACCTGGGGAGCATTTGCTGGGCCAAAAACAGGTTCAGGAGCTGAGTAGTTACAGGGCTATGATGCAGACTTATTAATTTTCAGGTTTTATTGGGTGCTGTCTGCTTGATGCCAACACATATTTCTGAAGTTACAGATGAAGCTTTGTAGGTTAGAGGAAACAGACCTTGAAAACTTTATGAATGACAAGCTGAAGTCTCCCAATAGTAACTGATCTTCTGCAGTATTAAAGGGAATGGTATATCATATTAGTTATGTTACTATATAACCGATTACTCCAGAATATAGCAGATTAAAACAAAAGTGTTTATTATCTCACAGTTTCTGTGGGTCAGGAATCTGGGCACAGCTGAGCTGTGCCTTTTGTCTAAAGGACTTTTATAAGGCTGCAACCATGGTGTTAGCTGAGACTACCATCATATCAGTACTTGACTGGGGAAAGGTTCACTTCTCAGCTCATTCACATGGTTGGTGGCAGGATTCAGTTCATGTGGACTGTTGACCTAAGAGTTTTAGTTTCTCAGTAGATGTTGGCTAGAAACTGCCCTCAGTTCCTTGCCACATGGACTGCTCCATAAGTTAGCTAACAAAATAAATAGCAGCTGATTGATCAGTTAGCAAGTGCAAGGAGCCAGAGAGAGAGAGAATACAAGCAAGAAAGGTGCACAGCAGTCTTTTACAATCAAATCTCAGAAGTGAGTTTAGAACCTAATCACACCATTTTGCTGCATTCCATTGGTTAGAAGCAAGTCACTAGATCCAGGTCACACTCAGTGGGCAGAGATTACACATAAGGCCTACTACACATAGTAACTGGCACCCCCTCTGATTACATGGTGCTTTGGCCATACTGGTTGTTAAATATTTTTAATAACATCTCTGGTTTCATAAATTTTTGTAAAAATTGTAACTAAAATTCTTGTCAATTTTGTGTTCTTCACCTCCAAATTATGTGTATATGTTTATGCATATAAACATTGTACCAGACTACAAACTCCATAAAGATAATGGTAGTGTTTGAATTTTTTTTTTTTACGACTGTTTTTTTCAGTACCTAACATAGTGCCAAGTACTCATTAAATATTTGTTGAATTAAAGGGTTCATAACATGTTTTGTTAAATTGCAAGATGAAATTAGTACACTTTTTTCTAGAAAGAGCAGTGCAGTTAGCAGGTAAGCTAAAGAGGCAAAGGCTGATATAAACAAACACCTCCCATGTAAATAATTTTAATAGACTAATGCTTATGTCATTGCTACCGTTTATCAGTAAGCTCTTACAAAAATGTGGCAAATTAAGTCCTTGGATTACTCTTTCTTAGCTTGTTTCTTACAACTTCAGCATTCCTTCATGGTCTGGTTCACTTACTTTCATGGTATTGTTTCCTCGAACCCAGCACACTGAGCTGGAATCATGGTCCTCTACACTGAACCAGCTACCAGCCCTGACCCTATCTCAACCTTATCCTTTACAGTGCTCCTGCTCCTTGATTCCTAGTTTTCAAACTTTAAAGTTACCCTTCAGCCCTTCCTATTCCTTACTTCTCCTTTGCATTGAGTTACCAAATTACCTTTACTCACTCCATTTCACTCCCTTCCTACTACAATCCCTGTCTTATTGCCTTACAGTAGAATGTAGTCTCAGAAGACAAGGTCTCTGCCATTCTCTACTTCTTAGCTAGGTGGGTCTTCCTTAAACCTTTATAATATTGTGTCTGCCCCCATCCCCCACTTAATGCTCCAGTGATAAAATTTTCATTCTTTAACTTAACATTCATGGCCCTATCCCAATTCTTCCATTGTATTACCCCACTGCTTTTGGACCTACACACTCCATATTTTTATGCCTACTTTTCTTTATGTTGTCCTGTCTTAGCTTCTCAACCCATATATTTGGTTACTCTTTGTTGGGTATAGATCAAGGTTTTGTGGGTCCTGATGAGTAATCTTTTGGACCTTTTTAAGAAAAAGAATATAAAATTAACACCAAATTAGGGACAGAACATTGGGAAAAGCCTAATAAAAAGTGAGGGTCCCTGAAGCTTAATCTGCATTAGTTTCACTTGAATCAGCCTTGGCCCTTCTGTGTTGCCTATGCTTTAGCCAAAGATTATGCAAAGGAGCCAGAGGCTCCTCTGTGAAGCCTTGTCTGCTGACCCAGCCAACACGAACCTCCCCATCAGTTAGCCGAAGACAAGGACCTTGTCTTATGCTTCTTTATAGTCCCATAGAGTCTCATTTATGAATTTAATGATTTCTAAAGAAATATTTATTAAATTATTACAAAGAAAATCATGTATAACATAGAAGTTTCTTAAAGGTTATTTTTTTAAATAGTTCTCAAAATGCTAAGCAGCTGTTGGAACTCAGAGTAAACTTCTGTTATGTACTATAGAAGATTATATGAATGAAATGTAGGGTGTTAACGTGTTATGTGGTTATATATGTCCTAGCCTTATTTTTAGAGGTCAGCTTTTATAATAATATTTGATATATAATAGACATGAAATTTCATTATTCTAAGAAAACATTTTTATAGAAATGAAAATCTTCCAGTGCTTGGCTATTAGAGTATTCAGAGAATCTGTACTGATATTTATTTTCGTGGTTGTTTAGAGTTTATATCCGTGAGAGACCTCCATGTATTTTCTGTGTGTCTACTTTATTGTTGCAGGACTCACTCAGGAAGGCCTTTTTAGAGTGAATGGCAATATGAAGGTAGTGGAACATCTTCGATCAAAATTTGAGAGTGGGGTGCCCGTGGAGCTCGGGAAAGATGGTGATGTCTGCTCGGCAGCCAGTCTGCTAAAGCTCTTCCTGAGGGAGCTGCCGGAGAGCGTGGTTACCTCGGCCTTACATCCTCGATTCATTCAGCTCTGTCAGGGTTAGTACAATAATCCTTTTATGAATTAAAACAATTTTATTTTTCAGTCAAAACCAAGGTTTTAAATATTACATATTTGTTTTAAATATTTAAACTGGAAATTTTACAATGAGCTTGTACACATTTGTGATCATAGCCACCATCTTACTCTTTTACGCTAGGCCCTCATCTCCTGCCCTACAATCATACTAAACTGACTATGAATACCTTTGGAATTTCTAAGACCATTGGTATATGAATACTTTAATAACATAATATTAAAAAGTCTTGATGCTTTGGGGCCAAAATATTCTTTTCTGACTAATGACTGCCAGAGGAGTGAGAATAAGACATTAAATTCTGTGTATAAAACCTTTACTAAGTTGCGTTGGGTCGGTGACCTTTAAGACTGAAAGGTCGCTGGTGTATTTTTCTTGTAAATAAAATTGAATCCTAAAATAATCGTATTCATTTTATGAGGTAAAACTGATTTATGATTGTAGTTTGAAGTGATTTTAAATGAAGAAACTTCATTTTTAAATGTAAATTATAGGTATAATCATTATTAAGCTCTCCCTCTTAAATTAAGAAAAATGATTTAACTTTGAAAAATTATTTCTTAATTTTTGTCAAGTTAGAATAAAAAGGGGAAAATGTATTTATATGAGTGTTTGTTACTAGATTAAGGATTAAAGCCACATCCCTTTAAAGCAGTGGTAAAACTATTCTCCTGTGGTATACTAATAGTGGATAAGTGAGAAAACCATGGTGTATGTTCTATTCATTGAAAAATAGTGTTAAAATATGAAAGCAAAAAATGCAGAACCATTTGTGTGTTCTGATTTTCTGTAGGGTTCTTAAACTTTCTGTGTCAGTCAGTGACATTTGATAAGTGACACATGTTTGAGGCTTGTTCATTGGAAACTGCACTTTTTCATGTTCTCATCTATGAGCATTTTAAGAAGGTGGCCATTGATTCTATTTAAATAATTCTTACAGGGAACATTTTATCCGTGTCATAAAGATATGAAATTTTAAGATAAATTCCTGAAAATCATTTTTAAACAGTTGCTGTAAAAACTAGTTAAAAGATTTAAATATTGTGTTCTTGATACAAAATATTTAGTGATCAAATATTTAGTATTACTAAGAATATTTACTTTAATATCTTAATATAAAATACTAATATTGATGTTAATAATACTAATACTTGTGAATATCTGTAAATACTTGTGAATTTGAAAAGCTTTTATCACATTTTTGATAGCTTTCATTTGATAATGAGAATGTACTATTTTATTATTTTTGTTAATATTAAATTACACTAGTATTGTGTTACACTTTATGTTTTATAAATTATTTTCTCATTCATGACCTGTTTTCTTGGTGGCCAAAAAGTTGATATGCATCATAAAAAATAAGTAGTATCATCCTAAGAGCAAGACTGGTTATATGGCAGTCTGTAGGTGTGCATGATTATGCACAAATAACAAATTCTGAATGGGACAGAGAAACAAATTTTTGCTTTTATTAGTTTTATTCCCTCATTTCTGAAAACCTCTGGAGTTAGATCTGAGATGTCCCTTGAAGAAAGTATTAAAGGCGTACCTATTAGTTACGTAAGCTGCTAAGTAGAATAAAATATGCTTTAAGTGTCAGACTGTATAGACTCTATAAAATAAACTTCTCTCTTTAATAATTCAGATAGAAAATAGTTACTGTGCCTTGCTGGTTTATGCTGTGTGCAGGCACTCCTATAGCAGAGGGTATATGCCAGAGCTGATCGCTCGCTCTAGAGCTGGAGGCAACAAGGCTCTTTACAGACTCACTAAAAGCAGTTATTCTCATCTCTTCTTTTCTACTATACATTAATATATTATAATATTGTTTTAATATAATTTCCTTAGTAAAGACAGCCCTGCTTTCATATATTAGTCCTCATAGTAACAGGTTTATTAGTTTTCTTGGTATTCTGTCACAACTCAGTGACCAATTTCTTTTTTAAAAAGTATGTGCCTTTAAATTACATATCCTGAGTAAAGATAAAGCTGTTTCATAATGGAATATACTTGAAATTTTTCAGATCAAAATCCTCTCTTCCATACTGTTAGGATGACATTCTGGAACCCCGATAAAATATTTTTTTAGACATTTAAGCTAAACCAAAACTGCCCCTGAGCATTCCTGATGCTGTCATCATCCTTTGATCCTAATGATCAACAAGGACACTTTGTATGGAAGAACACCATTTACATTCTTTCATTTTTATAACAAATTATCGACTTTAGATTTGTCTGGTGTCTAAAGCTCTGTGATCATAATTTTAATTAGGAAACCCATATATCTGCATACTAGGTATTTATCAAAAACTTCTACTTAAAATTTATTTCTGCAAGACCTTTTGCTTCTGTCAAAGGCCTGGTTTTGATGATTCATATTTAAGAAAGAGACTAAAGAACCTTTTGATGATCATTCTTTCCTGTTGTCATGGTAAACTTATCTATGATTGCAGCTCACTTTCCTTAATTGAGGTTTCCAGTATAATTATCTCAGTTTGGCTGTATCCCATGACTCTGGTGTTTTATCCTTATCTTATTGGGCCAGTAATACGTTTCCTTTTTTTATTTTAATAATTTCAGGTATGTTTTGAAAATAGCTATGAATTGCAAGTAATAAGATTTTAGAATAAGATCTATTTAATTTAAGATTAACTAGAAATCTCTTTATTTAAATGTTTCCTGAAAAATCTTTCATAATATAAATGCAAATATTTCTATCTCATAATTGAATATGGAAGGGGCCACCCTATCAGACATTCGTGAATAGAAGCTAATGAATTAGGAAGGAAATTTTGAGGCAAGGTTGTTATTCAGTAAATTGGAATTGGATTAGTCCAATATTTATTTAGTACCATCTACTTAGGCATGGGATGATATAAAGAAATAATGGATTAAGCATCCTGATTTCAAGGAGTGTACAATTTAATTGAGGAGGTAGGATGTGCGTGAAATAGTCACAGTATTTCAAATGAGTAATAAGAACATAAGTCAACAGTATAAAAAGAGAGGGAAATCATTCAATTGTGATAGTTAGAGAATGCATGTGGTCAAAATAAAATCAGGGTATGTAAGATTAATTCAAATGAAGAGGAAGATCTAGGTGAGAAAAGGGCATGAGCAAAACACTGTTAGTGTAAGACTCGGCTGTCTATACTACAGGAAATTAGCAAAAGATAGAATTTTAAAAGAAGGCTGAGACTAAGTGGTGGAGGGTCTTGAATGCTAGGCTAAAGCACTGATTTTTATATAAAACAATACATTTTTGAAGAAGTCATGATAGAAGCACTATTTTAGGCACTGCTCTATAAAATGGCTGTATGGGAAGATGTGGGGTATAGGGAGAACATCTGGAGGACTGACAGAAATATAAGTCATGGACCTGTGTCTGTTGAATAGTTGGCAATAGAATGTGTTTACCATTTTAATCATTTTTAAGTGTGCAATTCAGTGACATTAAGTACATTCACAATGTTGTACAGCTCTCACCACCATTCATTTTCAGAACTTTCTTATCCCAAAGCGAAACTGGTAATGGAGTTTTGAAGGTTACCAGAGACAAAGACTTTGGAAAGAAAACATGAACAGAACATGGTAGCTAATTATTAGATAATGCGTAAGAAAGGAGTCAAAGAAGACTCTGTAAAGTTTTGAGTTTAGGGAACTTGAGAAACAGTGGGTCAAGGAGGCATAGTGTGGTGGCCTGACTCTGGTGGCCATACTTTTGGTGAGGCCAATGGAACTGGGAAGGCCATGGTGGCAGATGGTGTTTGTCAGACCGTTGTGAGTAGAAACTAATAAATTAAGAAGGAGGTTTTGAGGCAAGTTTGAATTAGCACCAGGGAGAGCTCCCTGCAAATTCCATGCTTGGATAGGGCCTGAGGCAACTATTATTCTCTAGTCTTCAGTTCTTTAATTCTAATTTTTTATTTTCTGTCTGTACTGAGGGTGGCCTTTGCATTTTGAAAATATTTCAGACCTGATATTTTGCCCTGGAAGGAAGAAGCATCACTGTCTACAGCTTTTTAGGAAAGTTTTGTGGCTGACTAATGCTCCTTTGCTACCACCAGTTGAATTTGGGATTTAAACCAAAGGCTCAGTTGCTGTTAGTTTGGTAGAATATGATGATTTTTTTTTTGTGGGGGCTTTATAAATTGTCTGTGTCAGAAATTCAGCTGTCTTTATTGAAGATGAGAGATCCTGATGTGGCATCTTGACAATTGGCTCATTATACAAATAATGGAAACCAAGAGGGGTAGATTATTTTAGGGCCACGAGGTGGAGCTCATTTTAAATAAACCTCATGAAAGATAAATGTCAGTGCATAGAAGGCGATGAAGGTTGAAGATGTGAATTTTATAGTCATGTAAGTAGATTCATCAGTCTTCATACTTAGTATTCCGAGCATTGCTCATGTTTAGACAATATTATAGCTGTAAACAGATGACAATAAACTAATTTTGTTAATCTTTTATCACGATTTAATTGCAAGATTTTGCCTAGATGCTTTACATATGAGTGGCTTCTAAATTCCATTACAGTTACTCTTACAATATTTCATAGATGAGGAAAATGAAGCTCAGAGAGGATGTTACTTACCAAAGAGCAAGCAGCTAGAATATGCAGAACTGGAGTCTTCCTTTCTCCAAAGCCCAAGCTTTTCCTAACATGCTGTGTGTATATGTCAACTTGGGTGGCCATAACATAATGCCACATTTGGTGGCTTAAGCAACAGAAATTCATTTCTGCATAGTTCTGGAGGCTAAAAGTTCAAGATATAAGTGCTGACAGGGTTGGTGTCTGGTGAGACCTTTTTCCTTGGATTCAGATGGTACCTTCTCACTGAGTCCTCACATTGCCTTTTCTCTGTGTGCTTGCTCTCATCGTGTCTCTCTCCCTTCTTATAAGGACATCAGTCCTATTAGATTACACGTTCACTTTTATGACCTTATGTATCCTTAATTACCTGCTTAAAGGTTCCATCTCCAAACAGACTCAGACTTGGGGTAAGGGCTCCAACCTGAGAATTTTGTAGGAACAAAATTTAGTCCATAACACTGCGTTTTTAAAAATTTATCACAATTTAATAAGTGTATGAGGAAAAATTAGTAAAAAGTCTACAGTGGTTGTTAATTAGGTGGTTTCAGAGACAGGCATCATTATTATGGAAATGTTTTTGTCTTAGAAATCTTTAATGGCTAGCACAGGTAAGAGTAGGAAATGAGTTCAAAATGATCTACGGTGGAATAAAAATGTTACTGGAGTGTGTCTGTATAGATAATGTTTGGTATGTTTTTTGTGTTTTGCCATTGATTCTCTTTGATAATTTATTCTTTTTAGTGACAATAGATGCTATTAAGTGACTACTCACTGTTTAGTTTAATACCCCAGCACCAGCTCTAATGAACTATAGGCTGGATAATCATTTCCAAGAAATTATGGCATGTGGCCTAGAGCATAGGCTTTGGGTCCATTCTGACTAATTTGAAATCTCAGTTTGCCATTTGCTAGTTGCATTAGTAAGGGCAAGTTACTTAACCTTTTTGTGCTTAGTGTACTAGGTATCTATTGCTATATAACAATCGTTCCAAAATTTAGTGACTTTAACTACAATGAACATTTAATTTCTCTCACAGTTTCTGTGGGTTAAGAATCCAGGTGTGGTTTCCTCCTGTCAGGAGGTTGCTGCCAAGAGTTGGCAAAGGCTGTGGTTATCTGCAGGCTTGACTGTGGCTGGAAGGTCTGCTGCCTAGGTGGTTGACTCACATGACTAGCAGTTTTAGTCTGATTTTTGGCAAGAGATCTCAGCTCCTTTCTACTTAGGTCTCTACAAATGGCTGTTTGCTGGCTTCCCCCAGAAAGAGAAACTCAAGAGAAATGGAAACTATCCTTTTAAGGACCTTGCCCCAGAAGTTAAATAACATCATTTGTACCCCATTCTATTCATTAGAAGCTTTATCACTATTCTGACTTAAATTCAAGGAGAGGGGAATGAGGCTCCATCTTTTGAAGGAAGAAGTGTCAGGCTTTGTGGACATTTTAAAACCACCACACTTAGCTTCCCTAACTGTTAAAGGAGAGCATAGTAGTGTCTACTTCCTGAGCTTATTGTGGATATTGAGTTGATCCATGTAAAGCACCTTGAACAATGCCAGTCATATAATAATGTTAAGCCAGTAGTTTCTCCCTAGAAAAAAAGATTACATGGGCAAAGGTGTTTGGAAAACACAGGCATGTGTTGGCAGGGTATGAATAAATGTATAATTGGATTTGGTAATCTTTCTATAAAATTTTTTTACTATATAATTACCATTCTGCAAAGGTACTAAATTGGCGTGATCTAAGTAATTTTATTACCCCGAATAAGGTTCACCATCTTTGTTGCCTTAGACATATTTTCCTTTATTTAAATACATATTTTTGTCAAAGTAAAACATGCAAATGGTTTGGTTTTTAAAAAACCAAACAAAATTGAAAGACTTATAAGGAAAACCCCTACGTATCCTTTGGAGACCCTAAACTTTTTCCCAGAGGATATTAATTTTCTCTTGTTTAGCTGTTCTTTTGGTATTTACTTCCATTTGATAATATAAGGTTTTATTAGCTCTGTTACATTGTCACTTCCTCCAAATGATTTCATCTAGTACTGTTATTTCACAATTTTAGCTGAATTCATAATTAATGTTTGGCTTCTTATGTCTATGTGAGGGTATGTGTATGTGCGTGTGATGGATTGCCTTATGTTCACATTCTTCTTATGTTTTCACTCCCATAATTTTTTATAAACCTTTTTTTTTCTAAATCTCCAATAAATCCACTGTTAACTATTTTTTTTCAAAATTATTAAATAATTTCTTAAGTATTTCTGGGAAACTCCTCTTTTGCCCTCTTTCTTCTACTCCCATTTGACCTGGTAGTAGAGGTCATCCTGGACTCACCAGGATGCCTGGACCTACTGTTTTTGGAGTCTCTTTGTTCATTGTGTTGGGCACTAACTCCCTTCAATCTGAAAAATACTGATTTTAGTCTTGAAAATATTCCAGTACTATATTTCTTATATTGTTTCTTTACATGTCTTATCAATATCTTTTATGTCTGTTTTCTACAAAATGTAATCCACTTTATTTCCCAGCCTTATTTGTTATTTATTTATTTTTTAACTTTACAGTTTTAGCTTTTATAGTTTCTTTTTCAAAGCACTTGATTCTTGTTTTATAGCATTCTATTGTTATCTTTCTGTGGATACTAACAAGGCTTTTGGGGTTTGATGGTTTTTTGGGAAGGTTATTTTCTTTTCCCTCTGTTATTTCTGTTTGTGAGATTTCTTTTTTGTCTCTCTTTACTCAAACATATGATTCTTGAATGTTGTAATTTAAGAATATTTTGTATGTGGGACCAGTAGGCTTGTCTATTGGTGTACTTCACTTTAGGAAGATTAGGTAATGGGGATAGATATAGAGAAATCTAGCCTGTTTCATTTGGGGACCCAAAATGTCAGTATGTGGACATATGTTTCTCTTCAATCATGGAGTTCCTCAAGAGCAGAGAAGTGGGAGATATACCAATGGGCCCATTATATTTTAACAGATTTTTCACTAATCCTCACATTTTCAGTTTTGTTCCTTACTCTAGCCTGTAGTTTTCTCAGGTGTCTGGGAATCCATTGTTATTCAGAGACTCAGCCTCAGCACTTTCCCCTGACAGCACACCTGCCCAGATGTGTGGGCTGGCGGTGAGCTCCATGAAAGACCAACAGACTTTCCAACAGTCTGTTTTCAGTCACTTGTGTTCACTTCCAGGTGTCTTTGAAATCTTATCTACTTCTGTCTTCACTGCAGTTCTTTTTTTGCCCTTGGATGCTTATATTTTTTAAACATTTTATTGTCATTATAGTGGAGTCTTAGAAAGAACATGTGATCAATCCATCAATCTATATCCTTAAATGGACATTCTCTTTTGCCACCCTCAACCCCCACCTTATATTTGACTTTAAATGGAACAGAATTTTATAACAGCAGCTGTGTAAACAATATGTGCAAATAAAGTGCCTGTGAATTTTAACTTAAAAGCATTTGATAATTTAGACAGCAACTGTTTTTCTTAAGAAAACCACCCAAATAATAGGGCCATTATAATCAGTACAATGCCTAATTGTAAAGAAATCAAGAAAACTGACTTGTGCTTGAGTCTTGAGTTCTGTTCTTCTTTATTACGTGAGGAATTCACTAGGAACGTTTGAGTTTAAACCTATCTTTTATCCATACTGTCTATCATAATGCCACTTGCATTGTTTGAGGTTAACTGAGTAGTTTTTGCCTTGCAAATGTTTGCTAGTTATAATACTAGTTATTAAGTCGTCATTCCTTGGATAGGATGAAGCCACAGGAAACAGATGACATGATTCCTTCCCTAGGTTAATTCCTTCTTACTGAGAAATTCTTTTTTTTTTTTTGAAATTATCCTCACAAATTTCTGTGTCTGTGAAAAACAGAATCATTATATTAAACTCTGAGTTTAAGCCTTTTTCATTTTCAATATGTGCCTTTTAGTCTTTCTATAAGCAATGCCAAATATATAAACTATTCATTTTTTACCAAGACCTAAATGCAGAGCAGAATTAAAAGGTTGCTTTCTGCATATCTGTCCAAGGTGCCAATCATTCAGATTTGTGAAACCTCCACAGGAATGAATTAAAAATGTTAAAAATGTGGTTTTTAAAAACCCAGGTTTCCACAATGACTCCATACATTTTGATGACCTTCCAGTTGGTTCTAATTTCTACATGTGATAGGAAAAATCTAATTTGCATTTATAATAGCCCGTGATCTTTAAGATTGTAGATCCTGATAACTAGGTGATCTTTTGTTTGCTGAGTATATATATAAACCTTTATTTCCTTATAATGGCTTTTGATACTGTGAACTAGTATTAAGCAGTGAGTGGGTTATGCAAACTTGGAAAGAGAAGCTGTGACTAAGTAAAATTTTTCTGCTTTAAAACAACTAGTCTTAAAGTGCATGTGAGAATGTGTGTATATGTAAATTTGTTGAAATCTTTCATCTGCTGTCCTCTTTTTGGTTCTCTTTATTTTTGATGGCTTATACCTCTTAAAAATGTTTATTGTCACCTTAGTGAGGTATTAGGAGGAGAAATAGTTCTCTGGTTTTTTTCCCCATACTTGATTTTAAAGCCAGTAGAATTCATTTATAGTAGCGTTATTGAGATATGATTTACACACCATAAAGTTGACCCTTTAAATTGTACAATTTGGTGGTTTTTATTATATTCACAGAGTGCAACTATCACAGAGTGCAACTATCACTTCAGAAAGAAACTGGAAGCCTATTAGCAGATGCTCTCCATTCCTTCTTCTCCATCCCTCTTTCCCCCACTCACTTCTCCCAGCCCTAGGCAAAGACTAATCTCCTTTCTGCCTATTATGGACATTTTGTATAAATGGAATCACACAGCATATGGTCTTCTGTGACTAGCTCCTTTCCCTTAGCATGAGTTACAAGGTTCATCCAGATTGGAACATATATCAGTACTTCCTTTTTATGTCTGGTTAATATTCCATTGCATGACTGTACCACACTCTTTTTATCCATTCATTCGTTGATAAACTTTGGGTTGTTTTCAGCTTTTGGCTATTATGAATAATGCTGTTATGAACACTTATGAACAAGTTCTTTTATGGACATATGCTTTCATTTGTCTTGGATATCTGCCTAGGAATGGAATTGCTGGGACAAATGGCGACTTTATATTTAACATTTTAAGGAACAATTTTCCAAAGTAATTACACTATTTTATATTTACATCAGCAAGGAATGAAAGTTTTAATTTCTCTACATCCTTGCCAACACCTGTTATTGTTTTTTTTAGTTTACTCATTTTCATAGTATGTACCACAGAATTTTGTGATAGAAGGAAGATTATGGGCTTGAAGGGGAAAAAGCGAGAGGAGGCCCAGCTCTTCAAGGCCAAGAAGATAATGTCTTTGGGGGATTTTTGGAATGAATTGTTGTGAACTGAGTGAAATTCTCAGTAGATTCTGTATTTTTCACTAATGTTTTTATGTGACAAGCTTCTTATTTGGATTGAGCTGGAAAAGAGGATAGCCAACAAATGAATTATTTTAAAAAGTGCCCAACTTGTATTAATATAAAGTCAACTCACATAAAATAAATATTGAACATTTGTTTCAGGGCTATCAATCAAAGGGAAGTCAAGTGGTTGGCTTGTTAACCACCTACACCTCTGCCCTAACTATGTTAAGCTGTATTCTAAACATCTACTCTGCTGAACTCATGGATGTAATGAACTTCTTCACTGAGTCCATAAATAAATTTGAAGACTTAAGGGAACTCTAAAATAGACTTAAATAACTCTGGGCTTAATGCTGGACTTGATGGTTTAATTCATAGGAAACCAAATCAGTCCACTTATAGCTTGAGCTATAGTGTCAGCTGTATCAGTAGAACAAACATAGTACTATATTAACTACTCACTTATTGTTTATTTCCCACTTAATATAGCACTAGATTCACGGGGAAAGCTGACTTTTACTTAGCTGGGATATTGCTAGTATTGTTTGAGTTGGCATATTGTCAGAGGCTTTCCTTCCTATGTGCTGTGATTGTTTTTTAGATTCTCCTGTCTACTGGCCTTCCCATATAAACAGGTCTTCAGCTGTTACATTTGTCTAACATCGCCTAGATATGATCTCACCAATTTTGAAATTATTTTACGTTTCTTATTTTTTTATATATGCCACAGATTTCCTCTGACAGGCATTCAACACTGTAAATGCCCACAGTAACAGCTTTGCTGACCAATTTAGGTATCATCAGGACTTAGTTTTTTGTTATAGGGCTGAAATGTAAAGTATCACTAATTCTTTGTTCTGCTTGCAGGCCTTTACCTGTGTATTACGTCAGGCAAATACTTGCCACATGGTTCAAAATGCAGTTTTATTCTGGGAGCAGGAGTTCAGTATAGATACCGGCTAATTTGGCAATAAACACACCTCTGTATTTTGTAGAATCCAATCAGAATAATGTTTGTAGTTTCATTAATAATGTCTAAGAATAGATGGTAATTAATTTTTATTAGTGACTTTATCATCTTGCCCTTTGAGAAATTCATGTGAAGCCTTTAGAACTTTTGTCATGGTCAAGGGTTGCAAGAGAGCCATAAAAATATAGCCTCTCCTTGTCTGTAGAAAAATACCAGTTCCATTAATCATAAGATGTAATTATGTACAAATGCTTCTCATCACTCGAAAGGAGTGATTTTATTCCCGGGGAATGAAATGCAGAGATAAAATTCAATCTAATCCAGTGTAGCTGGCATTTTATGGTTATTTTTCCCATTCTTCTGTGAATGCATATTTAGAAAGAAATATAATTCATGTTTTGTGTAGTCACACATGTTACAAAACATTTTGTGCCCAGACATTCATGTAGGCTTTTATGAAAATGTTGTTCTCCATATGTACCTCAGGACCTAAGAAGCTATAATTTATCATAAATGAATCAAGATTCCTACCCCCTACTGCTCATTAATTTTGCTTGTTTGTTGATTCAGAAAACACTTCTTAAATATTTACGTGTATGAGACAGTTTGCTGGGTGCTCTGTAATAATAACAGCTAGCTTTATGTTAGTGTGCACTGTTCAAATCATGTGCTCGGAGGTCAGACTACCCAGATTTGAGCTACATGGTAGCTGTGTGAACATGGACAAGTTAATTCAACTCTCTTTCAGTCCAGCCCTCTCTTAACTGGAGATGTATTAGATTCCTATTGCTGCTTTGACAGGTTACCATAGACTTAGTGGCTGAAAACAGCACAAATGTGTGATCTCACTGTTCTGTGAGAAGTATGGAGGCTCAGCTGGTTTCTCTGCTCCAGGGTCCCAAGATTAAAATCAAGGTGTGTGTCAGCCTGTGCTCTTAATTGAAAGCCCTGGGAAGAAGCCACCTTCAGGCTCATCCAGGTGAGTGGCAGTTTTCAGTTCCATGTGGTAATAGGGCTGAGGTCCTTGTTTCCTTGCTGGCTTCTTCTCAGCTTCTGAAGACTGTTCACGTGCTCAGGCTTGTGATCCCTCTTCATCTCCAAAGTCAGTAACAGCTCATTGTTCTGTCTAATAAATTAGCAAGTTTTATAAATCCTTTTGTAGGCTTAATGAGGAAGTAAAAAGCTACTTTGAAAAATCTGGCACCATGAGGCCAAATATTTTTGCTTCTTTTAATGAGTGACCTTTCATGGCTCTGAGATATATCTTGGTAGATATTAGCATTTCAACAGTTTTATTTTTTTTCCCTGAGGCTAGGATTGTTAAGTACAGTATAACTTCATGGCCATTGAAAAGTCAAAGCACGTGACAAGCACTAGGATAAATATCAGATTAGAGTTACATCACGTGATATAGGTTCAGCAATTGGTGATTATGACATAATTTTTTTAATAAGAGCAAATGCTTGTTACATGGTTCACTGTCTGCTACTTTGAAAAAAAAGTTTTTATGATACAGTCTTTAAGTGTTAAGCCACTTTCTCTGTACACTATGTATGCTATGCTAGTTGTACGCTTGTGTCTTAGCTTGGGAAATGGACCAAATTTAGCCAACAACGAATGAAATCTTTCAAGAAAACGAGAATAATTTGAAGTGACACTTTTCCCTAATGGAGAAAATTAGTTCTTGTCCTAGGAAAAGATTGATGTTAAGGAAAATGATGACTATTTCAATTATTAACAATAATCCATCTGCAAAGTTTTCTTAAAACTTTCAGACTCCTGATGAATTAGAACTTATTCTTATGAATTATAACATTTTATGCAAATTATGGAGCGACTGAAAGTTTAAAACAGTTAAAATATTTTAAACATCTGCAGAGGTGCATTTCACGTTAGTTTATGAGGCGCTTTTGTGGGATTGCATTGCTTAGTATCCTTACCCTCCCACCACCAAAAAACTTCTTTCATTTAGATAACTCTGTAATTTGATTTCTGCTTAACACTTCAACCAGCTAGCTCTTTAAATAGACTAGATTATTTCACATTTATTTAAGATATATCTATTCCTATACTATTTTATCTTACCATGTCTTAAAAGTGTCTTAAGTGTGTATCATTCTATTAAAATTATTTCTCAATCACTTTTTATATGCAAGGAAGGCATTGAGGAGATTTACAAGATGTTTAAAATTCAGCTTCCAGCTCTGAGCTTACATTTGCCAGTTTGTACACTTTTTACTGTTACCATCTACAAATATCAGATCCATTCTCAATGAGGCCTTCTTGACAATCTTATATCTAATTATAGT
Source organism: Cynopterus sphinx (assembly GCA_030015415.1). Taxonomy (NCBI): domain Eukaryota; kingdom Metazoa; phylum Chordata; class Mammalia; order Chiroptera; family Pteropodidae; genus Cynopterus; species Cynopterus sphinx. The sequence continues at coordinate 116,017,538 of CM057382.1, read as the reverse complement.
TGCAATCACTGCCCCTCACTTCAGCTGGTACTCTCAATTTTTCCCTAGCCCTGTTGATTTATTTATTTATTGTTTAATGTCTCACCCATAAAGGCAGGGATTTCAGTTTATTTACTAATGTTTCCCGAATGTTTAGAATTGTGCCTGGCATAGAGTAGTTGCTCAGTAAATATTTCTTGAATGATTTATACATTTATTTTTCATATATAAAACAACTTTCATATATAAAACAAACAAGGCACAAACTATATCCAGAATCTGCCCATGTCTGACCATCTTACCACAATCAATCTGGTGCAGGGCGAACCAGCCTTTCTGTTGCGGAGAGTCACGATAGTTCCCTAATTAATCTCCCTGGTTTCAGTTGTGCCTCTTACAGCCTAGATTCAGCACAGCAGCCAAAGTGGTCCTTTTATGTCAGATCTCCCAACAGCTCAAAACTATCACTCAGGGGGAAAAACAAAAAGAGCACGGCTTTGAATAAGACTGTGATGATCTGCTCTGGTCTCCTTCCACAGTGTCCAGATTTCATTTCCTGCCATTCTCCCACCTACCACCACTTGGCTCAGCCCCAAGACTCCCTCAAGAGACAAGGACTTGATGTTTCCACTGCTTAGAATGTACTGTTCTCTTTCCTTTAGCTCTCTACTCAATTGTCTCCAAATCAGAGGCCTTCCCTGACCCTGTTGAATGAAATAACAACCCCCACCTCTGCACCACTCTACTCTGTTCCCCCTCATCCTGCTTCACATTTCATCATAGCACTTATGTTACCAGTTCTACCACTCCACACACATATATAATTAATTTGATTATTGTCTGTCTCCCCTTGATTAGAATATAAGTTTCTTAAAAGCATGAAGTTTGTTTTGTTTATTCCTGTATCTTTAAAGGAACATCAGACACATAGATAATATGTGATAAATATTATACATAGTGTGAGATAAGGCTGTATTATGAATTTGCACAAAAATAGAAGCATTGCTAATTACTTTTTATAATGAAAACTTGGAGCCATTGTAATTACCAATATAAATGCAAGAACAGGAATGAATAAAGCAGTGTTTATTATATTTTGGTATCAGCAAATCAAAAAAGTAATCCAAGTAACAATAAAGTAATTACTGTGAGCCTTTTTCTCAGAAGCCTGAAAAGGTATCTTTTTAGGCACATTTGTACCCAGACTCCCCCCATCTCAGTATCGGCTGGACATTCTTCTACAAAACCTCTAAAGGAGTTGAGCAATGATTATTCTTTCATGTAGGAAATCTTGTCTATATAGATTGCTACTGTCTGACAATAATGTACTGTTTATCACGCATTTCTGGAAATGCAGTGCAAATTGCAGATTCTCAGTATGTTAGCACAGAGTCGGTATGAAAAGAGGTGAGAGAAATGTCAAGCCAATAAATTAAGGTGTTTACTGCACTGTCAATATATGTAAACAAAGATTCGGGAGGTAAATTATGACAATCCAAGGTTCAAATGTGGTATGCTGCTTTCAAAGCCACCGAAGTATAGGACAATCATTGTTGCTCAGTGAGTGAATCAGTGAATATATCTTCCATCAGAGGAAATGGAAATGCTTTGGGGTAGAAGGAGATAGATATGACATTTTTCCTTCAACTACTTTTGCTTCTTGAGAACTCATTTGGTGACTCTTCCATTCGTGCCATAAAGGATTTGATGTTATTTTGTTAATAAGTTTGAAATTCTCTAGATCTATCTCCCTTTCCATTATTTGTCCATTTTATTTCCTGGGAAGATTATTTATTGGATTTCAAAAATTGGAAGTAAATGATGAAAGTGCTGTCTTTTCCCTTAACTTATCATCATCATAAATTAATAACTATTTTGAGTATTTATTTTATTTGACCTGGTGTCTTCACATATTGCCTGCCTTAGGATTTGGGGTTTCACTTCAGAGTCAGATGGACAGCCCATTACCAAGGCTGTAGGAATACTGTTGCTTGTACTCTTAATGGTGGAGTTAAACTACAATTTTAAACAGAGACCACACCATGAAGACATCCAGACTCACTCTAGATTAATTATTGTAATAAAAGAAAGGCAAAGTAGGATTACATTTTCTTTTATTTTATATTTATTTATCTTTAAAGGAATGTGAAGTGGATCATCTTCAGTTACTTTTTAATCACTATAAACTTAATTATTTCCCTTTTTTACTGCTAGTCAAGTAAACTTTGACTCTGCTAGTCAAGATCATAGTGCAGTGAATGCCATATAAGCAACATATCAAATGTTTTATAGATTATCAAAGTATTTGAATATGGTTTCTTTTTAAAAATAATTTTAAAAAGTTTAAGTTTATTGGGGTGACCCTGACTAATAACATTATATAAGTGTCAGGTGTACAATTCTATAATATATCATCTGTATATTACATGTATGTTTACCACCCAAAGTCAAGTCTCCTTCCGTAACCTTATATTTGACCCCTTTATTTCCTTACACCTCCCTTAACCCCTTGATTTTTTGGTGATGATCCTACAGTTGTCTGTATTAATGACTTTTTTGTTTGTTAGTTTGCTCATTTGTTGCTTTCCGTTTTATATCATATGATTCTCGTTTCTTTCCCTCTTACTTATTTTGCTTAGCATATGATATTCCCAGAATCTATCCGTTTTTTCTTATGGCTGACCGGTACTCTATTGTATATACATACCACAACTTTGTATCCAGTCATCTATCCAAGGACACTTAGGTTGTTTCCATGTCTTGGCCACCTTGAATATTGCAGTGAACATAGGGGTACACGTATCTTTACAAATAAATGTTTTTAAGTTTGTCAGATGCCCAGAAGAATGATTGCTGGGTCATATGGTAGCTCTATTCTTAGTTTTTTGAGGAACCCCAATACTGTTTTCCATACTGGCTGTACCAATTTTCATTCCCACCCACAGTGTATGAGGGTTCTTTTTTCTCCACAACCTCTTCAACACTTGCTATTTCTTGTCTTGTTGGTAATAGGTTTTCTAATAGGTATGTGGTGGTATCTTATGGTTTTGATTTGCATTTCTCTTACAGCTAGTAGGGTGGAGCATTTTTTTATGTATGTATGTGTTGGCTATTTGCATGTCTTCTTGGGAGAAGTATCTGTTCAGGTCCTCTGCCCATTTTTTAAATTGGATTTGTTGTCGAGTTGTATAAATTTTTTATGTATTTTGAATATTAGCCTCTTAGTGGTGGTACAGATATCTTCTCCCATTCAATTGGCTGCTTTTATGCTTTGTCGATGGTTTCTTTTGCTGTAAAGAAGGTTTTTAGTTTGATATGGTCTCATTCATTTATTTTTGCTTTTACTTCCTTTGCCTTTGGGGTCAAATTAATAAAATCTTCTCTAAGACCAAGGTTTATAAGTTTAGTATTTATGTTTTCTTCTATGCATTTTCTTTTTCAGATAGTGTATATAGGTCTTAGATCCATTCAAGTTAATTTTTGTACATGGTGACAAATTGCAATCTAGTTTCTTGGTTTTTCATGAGGCTTTCCAATTTTCCCAGCACCATTTATTGAAGATGCTCTCTTATTTCCATTGTATGTTTTTGGCTCCTTTGTCAAAAATTATTTGCCCATATCTACATGAATTTATTTCTGGGCTTTCTGTTCTGTTCCATTAGTCCATATCTGTTGTTCTGCCAATATCAAGCTATTTTGATTATTGTCGCTTTGTATAATTTGAAGTCAGGAAGTGTGATACCTCCGGCTTTGGTCTTTTTCCTCAGAATCAATTTGGCTATTCAGGTCTTTTGTGATTCCATATAAATTTGATTTTTTGTTCTATTTCTTTAAAAAATGCCATTGGGATTTTGATGGGAGTTTCTTTAAATTCATATATTGCCTTTGTTAATATGGCCATTTTATGTTGATTTTTCTAATCTGTGAACACAGTATCTTTACATTTTATGTGTCTTCATTTTCTTTTAATAATGTACTTTTCAGTGTATAAATTCTTCACGTCTTTTGTTAAGTTTGTTCCTAAATATTTTATTCTTTTTGTTACAATTGCAAATGGAATTGTTTTTTCTGTTTCTTTTTCTGAAATTTCATTGTTAGTTTATAGAAAGGCCAGGGGAATTTTGAACATTAATTTTGTATCCTGCAATTTTACTGTTCTTGTTTATTGTTTCTAGTAGGTTTTTTTTTTTTTTTTTGGTGGAGTCATTAGGGTTTTCTATATAAAGATTCATATTAAGATAATTTAAATTAATATGGAAAACTTCTAATATCAAGAAATCTATTTCACTGTAAACATTATATAGTTTATTGGATCACATCATTTTTTGATCAGTAAGAAAAAACTAATCATAAATAGAATAGTCTCCAAAATATTCTAACAAAGATTCAGTCTGCACATTTTGGGCAGCATCACTTATTCTAACATCTATAATGCTAGAATGTTAGGTGAAATGGGCTCATATTAAAAGGCTTTTCATTATAACCTCATTGTGCTAATGAAGATAAAGTAAAAGGAGTTACTGTGTTTATTTAACAAATAACTTTCATAGCACTTAGTATGTGTCAACCATTCTGTTTTAAGTAATTTACAACTGTCAGCTCATTTAATCCTCGCCACAGCCCTATGAGATAATTGATGTTACCATTTACAAATAAAGAAACAATTTAGTCAAGAATCTAAGTCACCTGTTATCTGTGGGGGATACATTCCAAGATGCCCAATGGGTGCCTGAAACCTCAGATAGTATCAAACTCTATATATACTATATTTTTCTATATGTACATACTTATGGTATAGTTTAATTTATAAATTATTAACAACAATAACTAATAAAATAGAACAATTATAACAATATATGGTAATAAAAGTTTTATGACTGCTCTCTCCAGAAATTTTTACATTTTTCAGTTCAAACCTATTTCTTACTTGGAATAAATGGCTTGGTGTCATTTGTTTCAGGGGATACCCTGCTAAAATCTCTGTATAGTCTCAATGCTTTCTGGCACAATACATTGCTGTCAATCGGAACACGTTTTCTGTTCATGTCTTCTACTCACAAATTTAATGCCTTTACTGTCTTCACGAAGCACTGTGGCCCTAACATTTGCAGTTTGAACTGTGACAGGAAAACTAGCACATTTTTTTTTTTACAATTTCATGGACCAAAGGTGCATTTTTGCTGTAGATCTTAGCACCCTCAGCATACGATTTTTCTTCTTGCCTTATTAAGTTGAGAACTTTCACCTTTTCACTTAGAGGAAGCACTTTAGCATTTTCTTTGGCATGTCCGGATTGCCAGCATCACTACTCTTGAGCTTTGGGGCCATTATTAGGTAAAATAAGGGTTACTTGAATGCAAGCACTGACAGTCAATCTGATAACCAAAGGTTACTTGGTGACTAACAGGCGGGGAGTGTCTACAGAGTGGTGATGCTAGACAAAGGGATGATTCATATTCAGGGCAGGGTGGATCAGCGTGGCATGGAATTTCATCACACTACTCAGGCCTGCACACACTTAAAACTTATGAATTGTTTATTTCTGAAATTTTTATGTAATAATTTGTTACTGTGGTTGACCTCAGGTAACTGAAACCAGGGAAAGTGAAATGGTGGGTAAAGGAGGACTACCGTAGCAGGTGGCAGAACCAGAGTCCTAACCCAGGAAGTGATGCCTGAACTTGAATTCTTAACTTTTGCTCTTCAGCCAGTCAGTGGCACTTTATGTGCTATTCTGTGTGTTTCCTGTGTTTTTACTTCTTGCAATGGCATCATGTTATGCATGTATTTTGTAACACTGATTCATCTTCTGTTGCATTTCATTTGCCTCACTTTTCTGTTTCTTATTCACTTGACTAGCTAAAGCAGCTGACCTATTTAAGTTAAAAAATTCAATGCATATTAATTATAACTGAATTAAGTTTTCGTTCTATTAGACACCTGTCTAAAGGATGGATTGTGATTATCCCCCTAAAGTATTTACTAGAAAAGATTTGAATTTTTCTAATAGAAAGTAGTATACAAAATTACTTAAGACGGCAACTTAACTGTGTTTAAATATTGACAAAATAAACCTTTGAGAATTGAGGGGAAATTTTTCATATGTCTGCTTGTAAATTTTGAAGCATAGTTAAATATTTGGGACCTTAAACAAGATTATTAGGCTTTTGTATGAGAGACATATAATAAACTATGAGAGATTAAAAAGCTATATAAAAATAAAAAATTCCCTTCAGTTTTCTCTGTTCATTGATTCCTGATCACTAAGTTTAGTGTTGCTCATGGTGACTCAGGAAAGTGTCTTGTGTCATATTTTATTCAAATAAGAGATTCTTATTTTTACCAAACTTGAACACAAAAATCCAATGAAATATTCCACTATGGATAAAAACCCAAACATCATCTTACTCTTGGTCAAGAAAACACAAAATTGAACTCATTTTATGCAGTGAATAAAGTTTATGGTTTTTAGGGTGTCTTGAACAAGTTAGGAATTTTTTAACAAAAAAAATTAAATGCTTAAAGAGCAAAAAAAAAGGGGGAAATGCCTCTTCTTTGATGGCCTATTTTAGTCTTTAGGATTTTTTTTCTGAATAAAATATTAGAATTTAATATGCTTGTATGCTTTTTTAATCATTACTGTGAAATATGCCTGAGAACATTTTTTTATTCTTTCTTTTCAGATGACAGAAGTGATGCTCAGGAGAGTAGCTTAAGAGACTTACTAAAAGAACTACCATACACCCACTACTGCCTCCTCAAGTATCTATGCCAGTTCTTGACCAAAGTAGCCCAGCACCATGTGCAGAATCGCATGAATGTTCACAATCTCGCCACTGTATTTGGACCCAATTGTTTTCAGTAAGTTAGTGGAGTTTTGCTTCCAATGTCATCACATACTCCTTTTCCTTTGCCAGTGCCTGAAATTGCTGGGGTATAGAAGCATATTTCAGACTGAAAAGTCAACCAGTTTATGTTGCAGAAGTTCCATCTTGCTGTTGGGCATTTTGTTTTGGGTCCCCATTTTGAAGAAGGCAGATATACGTTTTTATGAAACTCATTTGTAATATTTCAAATGACCTTATTTAAAATTCCGGAAATAAGATTTACTTTCACCAAAAAGGGCATTTAAAAAAATCTAGTCTGAAACATTGATTAGCAGAGAGGGGAAGAATATAATAGTGCATAATTTTTTAATAGTGACAAATCATTGCTAATAGTTCATATCATTGCTAATATATGGAAAATTATAAGCAGAATTTGTCTGTGACAAAAAAATGTAACCTCACCTACACTTATTTTTAGGAATAAACTATACTAAAAATAAACTAGTTTCCAAGGTGGGTAAACTTTGTAAAACTTTATATTTTATTTCTTTCCCTGTTATTCTTAAAAACTCTTTACTGTATAAAACATTATCTTTCAATCCAGGACTTTGCTTTTAACTATCCTATTAATCCCCACTGATACTAAACACATTCCTTCTAGTTATAAGGAAAGAGAACACTCACACTTTAAAAGTTCTCAGAAATTCTCAGCCAGTTTTATTTTTTTAGTATTATATCTGCTTATCCACTCCTTTAATTTAGACACATTCAGCTGACCCGAACTAGTAATTTACATGACCCAGAATGACTGTCTACATATAAATCCTGGCTTAGATCATAGTGGCTGCAGGGTTCTAGGACTTTCACAGCCTACTTTAGAGAGAAGTTCTATCTTAATAACTATCCCCATTGTAACCTTAGAGACTTAAATTTTAAATAATGTCATTTTATAGGATATGTTAGGGTCTGGTGAACAAATGTCTCAAACACAAGCTTCACTAATGTCTTATTCAGGAGCTCTGTGGTGGTAAAAAAAAAAAAAAAGCTGTATCTGTTCTATTTAGTCCCCAACCTTTAGAGTAAACCTTTGGTGACCTGTATGTAAGAAATAAAGGTAAGTAGAAAACTGTTCAGAAATTTTGAAACCCTAGATTCTAGACAGGTGAAAAAAATTATAAATATAATACTAATTTAGTAACATGTAGATCCATACCTCATTGCTGACACATTGGGCTTGATCTGGAGTTTCTAGTAACCTGCTTCAATTAGTCAATCAAAATATCAAATGAGTAATGAGTTTTTATTATAGGCTCTACTAAGAAATATGGCTTTAAAATTTTTTTATTGTAGTAAAATGTAACAAAACATACCATTTTAACCATTTTAATTGTACAGTTTAATAACAGTATGCAAACATTGTGATCTACTAATTAGTATATATTTCTAAACTGATAAATAAGTAAGGTACTTCTCTTATTGAAATTGAGAATAATGCTTAAGAAAGATAGCGATAGCATTTATTGAGTACTTACCAAATACTATATTGTCTCATTTAACTGACTGATTCTCAAGAGGCAGAAGTGGTTTATTTTGTCCCTGAAGTTCCTCTGTCTAGGTCAAGGAAAACCAGACACTTCCGTTCCAGTGTCTACAGTTGGTCCATTTATGTTATAAATATGATCAGTGGAAAGCTACCACACAAGAATAATCCTCACAGTGAATCACTAAAAGACAAAGGAAACACTTTTCTTAATAACTAAGGTGGATACATTATATAGTCAATACATAAGGAGACTTTCTAATAAATAAAGGAGCATCCTCATGAAATAATAATTTTGAAAAATATAAAATTTCAGATACAAAATGATATTGGCAATGAAATATATAATTATAATGAAGGAAAGAATACACTGACAATATATGATTGTTTGATGTTCAGGCTTCTAGGTGAATGTTAATTACCAGGGTTTCAACATGTACGTCCTGTTACAGGATTACAAAATTTAGATGATTAGGGAATATCATTATTGTAAAATAGTCCAACAATATATAAGTATGTAGAATAAAAATAAAGTATCTATTAGTCTCTCTCATTCCAAAGCCTGGAGATATATATATGTACATGAGTGTATATATATACATATATATGCATATATATGTGTGTAGAGAGAGAGAGCGAGTGAATGAGCGCAATCTCTCTCTCTCTCTCTCTCTCCCCATACACACACACACACACACACACATATGTGTATATATGTGTGTGTATGTATGTGTATGTGTATATATGTGTGTGTGTGTATGTGTATGTGTATATATATATATACATATATATATATATTTTTTATTCTTTCTGAACACAACCATAAATTGGATCATGATATATATATTGTGAAGCTAGATTTTTCTTAATGGTAACACTGGAACTTTTAATGTCAGTGAATTTATATGTGTTATTCACTTTTAAGTATTGAATAGTGTGATTTTTCCTAAAAAATTTTTTCTAAAAAATTGTTTATTTATCTATTAATGAGCACTGACATTGTCAAATTTTTATATTAAAACAGTTGCAGTAAACATCCCATGACTCTTCGGGTACATCTGCAACTATTTCTATAGAATTGATAACTTATAGGTGGAAATACTCATCTGAGGGGTTTATACATTTTAAATTTAATGTGTACCCTTCATAGCGCTATAACAATTTACGTTTCTGTCATTGGTACTTCATAATACTCATTTCCCGGTAACCTTGCTATACTGTGTTATCACATATTTAAGTTCTTGTCAATCTAATGGGAAAAAATGATATCTTAATTATTTGTGAATTAGAATATATTTTTAGATTTTGGTGGATGGTAATTAGTATTTGTGTTCCTCTATGTCTTCTGTTTGTATATTGTGCTTGTCTTTTATTTATCTTTTGTTTTTGGTTCTTATTGCTTTTATGGGAGTTTTTTACTGAGATATAATTAACACATTAGCTTCAGGTGTACAACATAATGATTCAATATTTGTGTACACTATGAAATAATCACCATTTGTTACCAAAATTATAACTTTTTTTTATTTTGTGATGACTTTTGAGATTTATTCTCTTAGAAACTTTCAAATATGTGACACAGTATTATTGACTATAGTCACCATGCTGTAGTTTATATCACCATGACTTATTTATTTTTTAACTGGAAGCTTGTACATCTTGACCCCCCTCATCCATTTCACCCACCTTATCACCCCCCACATCTGACAAACACCAGCCTATTCTTTGTATCTGTCTTCTTTAGTTTGTTCATTTGCTTTGATTTTTAGATTTCACATATAAGTGGAATCATTCAGTATTTGTCTTTCCCTGACTTATTCACTTAGCATAATGCCCCCAAAGATCCCTTCATGTTGTCACAAATGGCAAGATTTATTTTTTTATGGCTAAATATTTCCTATGTTTATACACACCACATTTTTGTCCAGTCATTGATTGACATTTAGGTTATTTCTATATCTTGGCTACTATTGTAACTGCAATGAACATAGGGGTGCATATACCTTTTCAAATTAATGTTTTTATTTTTTTTATATGAATACTCAGAAGTGGAATTGCTGGATTTTACAGTAGTTCTATTTTTAAATTTTTTGAGGAACTTCCATGCTGTTTTTCATAGTAGTTGTACCAATTTACATTCTGTGAGTGTTCCTTAGGTCTTCTAAAAGAGAATCTTTGTCTGTTATAAAAACTGCAAAAATTTTCTTATTCTGTTGTTGTATGCCTTTATCTTTGTATTTATGGTAATTTATTAATTTAAAAATTTTTTAATTTACTTAAATTCATTAACCTGCCCCCTTTTTGTTTATGAGGGGACTTATGTCTTCCTTAAAAATATTGTCTTAATAGCAAAGTTAATTACAATACACATATATTTCTTTTGTTATACTTTATCTAAATTTATTTTCTGTGTATCATGTATGGATCCAGTTTGATTTTTCTTCAAAAAGTTAGCAAATTTTTGCCAAACCATTTATTGAGCAGTATACCTTCTTGCTAATTTACTATGCCAACTCTATTACATATTCACTTCTTACCCATACATGAGTTTGTTTCTGGATTTTATGTGGCTTCCTTATTTTTTATTTTTCTATTACATTTTCTCTTAGAGAGTTTGGAATCTCCATGGTAAGTAGTATCTTATTGTGGTTTTGATTTCCATTTCCCTGATGATTGATGATAATTAATGCTTGTTGGCCATTTGTATATCTTTAGAAAAATGTATATTCAGATCCTCTGCCCATTTTTAATTGAGTTATTTGGGTTTATTATTGAATTATGAGTCTTTTATATATTTTGCATTTAAGTCCTTTATATATTTTGCATCTAAGATATTTTCTTTAATTCTATGAATTGCCTTTTCATTTTCTTGATCATGTTTTTTCAGGCGCAGATTATTTAATATTGAAGTTCAATACGTCTGTTTTCTCTTTGTCACTTTTGCTTTTGGTGTGTTTCTGAGAAGGTTACACCTAACTCGTGAAGATATTTTTTAAAGAGTTTTATATTTTGAACTCTTATATTTAGGTCTGTGAGTTAATTCAAAGTTAATTTTTGTGCAGTGTAAGGAGGGAGTCGAACTTTATGCCTTTGTCGGTGGATGTGCAGCTATCCTTGTACTATTTGTGGAAAAGACTATTTTTCCTCATTGAATTATCTTAGCACACTTGTTGAAAATTAACTCACCATAATTTTTAAGTTTTATTTCTGGACTCTCAGTTTTATTTCATTGATCAATATATCTGTCCTTATGCCAGTACCACACTGTCTAGATTACTGTAAATTTTAGTAAGTTTTGAAATCTGGAAGTTTAAGTCTTCTGACTTTGTCTTTTTCAAGATTAATTTTAGCTATTATAGGTCCCTTGAATTTTCATATGAATTTTAAAATCAGCTTCTATGTTTCTGCAAAAAAGGCAGTGGGTAGTTTGATAAGAATTCTGCCGAATCTTTTAATCAAGGTGGGGAATACTCCCATCTTAATATTATATCTTCCAATCTGTGAACATGGGATGTCTTTCTATTTACTTGTCTTCTTTAATTTCTTTCAACAATTTTTATAGTTTTCAGAATATAAGTTTTACACTTCTTTTGTTAAACCCATTCTTATTTTATTCTTTTGATTGCTATTCCAAATAAAGTTATTTTCTTAATTTTATTTTTAGATTATTCATTGCTAGTATAAACAGTTTTAATTTACATTTATTTTATTGTGAATGAAGTTGCACATCTTTACTTTTTAAAGGTCATTTACCTTTCTCTTGATGTGTTTAGGTCTTTTGCCCATTTTCCTATCCGGTCCTCAGGGTTTTTTTTTTCCCTTGTTGAATATTTATTTATTTTTAGTCTCTCTTCTCCCAATAAACTCATTTAAAACTCTGATTTTTCTCTCAGTATCATTTTGTCACATCACTTTCAATATTATTATATCACTGCTTACGTGTTGGATTGTCCAGGATACACATCCTGAGACAGAGGTGTTAGCAAGAGTTTTATTAGATGCTATTCTTTGCAACCAGAATTATGCAAAAGAAGTAGAACTTTCATGCTGTTGTAACAAAAGCCTCACTCAGTCCCACAGTTACTTAGGAACTGGGATGGCCTTTCAGAAATAGCCCATTTTAAGTCAAGGAAGTTGGTCCGTTTATCCCATTCCCTTTAGTCATTGGGAAGAGTTCTGCCATGAGCCATAAGCAGGCAACACTCCCAACAACTGGAGTAATGACTACCTCCAGCCCAAAAGGGTCATATGACTGGCACCCCACAGAGTCAACTACATTTCTATAACAATGTTATGATAATGTTTTTATAATATACTATATCACAGTAATAAGTGTTTTTCTATGAAAATTTCAGCAAACAGACTATAGGCTATATATGTTCTATATGATTTTTCTAAGGAAATTCCTATATATTCCAGTTTCTATAATAAGTAAAAATCCTCTTGAAAAATATTATTCTTAGAGTTTAGCAGGAATTGCTTTCTCCAAGTTTTTTCCCCCAAGTTTTTATAATTATTGAAACAGGTACTGTATATTCAGTGGTTCAAATAGCCTGACATAATGAAGAAAGTTAGTCTAGTCTTTGTTCTGCCACTTGGTAAGTTTGACTTTCTGCATTATTAATTTTTCTGTTAAATTTTCCATAAAATGGGACCTACAGAGTTTGCTTTGAATCTGAAGATCATGCGAGAAAGTCCTGGTGGATAGTAGACAGTTGGTAGAGTTCTGCTGGCATACATGTGCATTTAACTAAATACATTTAAAATTTCCTTAAGGGAAAGATCAAGCTTTATAGATTTGGCCATTGTACCACATAGTGAAGTGGACTCCTTAGAAACATGAGATGGGAGATATGACATTCTTCTTGCCTCAGTTGTCTTAGTTTTCACTTTCCTACAAATTACAAGCTTCCTACATTATTAAATATTTTTTTAATACTTAAGAAAAAATATTTTGTCCAATAAAAATTTTAAATAAAAACCAATTTCTTTAATTTTGGATTTGTATCAGACACAAGTCTTACTACTTCCTCAGATTGCCCAGGCCCTCATTATTCCCCTTCCAGACCAGTCTGTCACCAGGGACTGACATTTCATCATCCTTGGGAATGCTCGATCCTTCTCCTTAGCTGCTCCCTTGCAGCTTGGTCAGCCAGCCACTTGCCCAGAGTTTCTGGCTTCCTCTGTCACTTTTGGACCCTGTGCTAGTATCTCAGTTCTTGATGGGCTGCCATAGATAAGGCAACCTAAAAGACTAGTACAGTTAAATCCCTCTGAGTGAACCTTGACAATGGGAAACAGGAGTCAGTAGGAAATTAGATGGATCCCTTCTTTCTCCAGCCTGTGGAATACCCATCACATAGCTTACTCTTGCAGCCAATCTGTTGAATTCCAGACTGCCAAACATAATGTTTGTCAAGCAAACTGTTGTTTGTCTTTGGGGTTCTTTGTGAAATAGCTATGCACACTGTATATTGTTTTACCTCCCTACTTACATCCTTTTTTTACCCATGCTGACCTGTATTTCTACTCTCAAAGTAGTGCATCCTCATCCTTGGCTCAGTCTCTGTTTTCTTGAGAATCTGTTCCAAGGCAGCGTACAGCTAAGGGCACAGAAAACTTCCAATACAGGAGGAAGACTTATTTATATGGTGAGATACATTATACTTTAAGAATTTTAAAGGATAATGCTGGGTATACATGATTTTTTTTTTCATATGCTCACTTTGGAACCTAATTTTCTCATTAAAAGCAGTTCCACTGTAAATGTTATACTTCCCAATATTATTATGTGACTCTTTGAATTTGCAGTTTCCTTTGACAAAACAGTGTTCAATGCTGAGAATAATATTAGAAAAATGGAAATATTTGTATTTAATGTTAGAGTTCATTGAAAAATCTATTTGTTAAATGATGATGAAGAAGCCAGAGACTCCTTAATGACCTTTAGCTGAGATACTGTTTTTTGGTTGTTAATATTCTTGGCACTTTTGCATTAAACCCACTGTGCATTCTTCATTTCCATCATTTAATAACATCAGTAACATCAAAAATTTAATCTCCAATAATTAAACAACTAATTGTTACTGATGAGTAAGCCATTTTGGTCAAATTCTGTTTCATTTCTTTGCTTCCTTTGCCTTTACAGATCTGTAAATTCTATCTCCTGAAACCACTGCTTTAACACTCATCAGTAACATAATCTGTAATATTATAGATATTTCTAAAGTTTAAGGAGATAAATCAGTTTTCAATTTTGAGTGATAAAGCTTTCCACATGTGTTTCTAAGATGTTACATTTTGTCTAGTGGCAGCATAACACTGATTTTGAAACTGCTATTGGCCTCCTTCAAATCTTGCAGAAAAAAATAACAGTAAATTAATCATACCAAATCACTAATTCATAACCTGTAGTTGCATGATTTTGTATGCGTATAATTAGGTATTTGGACAATATCAGTACATATTAGATGAGTTCAACTAAATTTGTAGACACAAACAGAATATGTAATCAGATAAACTTACAACATTGCTGTCAACTTACCTGTTAACTGCTACTAAGCAGCTTGTTTGGTTTGCAGCCCAAATGTTACTTTTGGAAAATGGGTAATCTGGATTTAAAAGTGTAGTTGACTTTTTTAAAAAATTAAGCCCAAATCCAATCTCACACAGTCATATATTTATAACCTATTAACATATCTATTAATAAAATGCAGGTTATTAATTTTTAACACAGTTGTATTTATACAGTCATCCATAAACATTTATCTGACATAATAAAGAATCCATGATTGGGGAGTTTGACCTTTCTCTACTAAAACCTGTACCAGCCCTTTCCAATGGTTACTTCATCACCCATCCTTTTGTGCTATAATCTCACTGTAACTGGCAGCTGTTAGAACTGACATTCAAGTTGACTTTTTTCAAAATGAGTATACATTTATTTTTTATTACAAAAATGGCATGTCAATTTTTGGGGGAACAAAAACTTTTTTCAAACCAAACAAGCAAAAAAATAATGATGAAAATCATCCATAATTTTACTATCTAGCTTTAGTTCACACTTTGGCTTATGTGCTTCTATATTCTTTATATGCTCACCTATATATATTTGAGTGAAGATGTTTGATTATAATGCAGTAATAAAATAATACTGGATTACAACTTTTATTTTAAAACTGAATGTCTTCTCATGATGTCTTTCCATGCTTATAAATATAATTCTGTGTCATCATTTCTAATGACAGCATAGCATTGTGATCTCTTGATCAATATCCTTTATTTAAGCCATCTCTTCAAATGGCATTTCACAATTTTTTTCTCAGCAATAGTAAAAGGTAATAATATTTATTGGGTGTTAACTAAGTTCCTAGCAATGTGCTTTTCATTTATTTGCTCATTTTATCCTTAATCCCTCATGAGACAAGTACTATCATTATCTCTACCCATGAAGAAACCGAAGTACAAAAAGTTTAAATTACTCAAGTCACATTGCTAGGGAAAGGTTAGCATCAAGCTTCTTAATCCAGACAGCCCGGCTCCTCAGCTCCGAGTTCTTAATCACCACTCTGTAACTTTCCCCTATAAAGAGCTTTGAGGTGACTATTCTTGAACATACACTTTTCACACCTCACTAATTATTTTCTTTGGATGTACTTTTAGAAGTAGACTTGCCTAGTCAAAGAATATTCATATCAGATTTTTTTCTTCATTGAAAGGGTCTACCAGTTTGTAAACAGCAATGTATGCATGTATCCCCTTTCTCACACCTTCTCCAGTACTGGTTTATCATTCCTTTTCATATTTGCTAATATCATTAAATATTATTTCTTTAGAAATTTTTGCTTTTTTGATTACAGTGAGGTTTATCATATTTAAAAATCTGTTTTCCCATATAGTTTTTCTTTTGTAAATTTCCTTTTTTTCTTTTTTCTTCCAGTTTTTCTAAGCTGGTACTTTTTTGAAATTGGTTTTGTAAGAGTTCCTTTTACAGTACAACTATTAACCTGTTATGTATTAGACCTGTTTCTCACAGCTTATAATTTAAA
This sequence comes from Cynopterus sphinx, assembly GCA_030015415.1. Classification (NCBI taxonomy): domain Eukaryota; kingdom Metazoa; phylum Chordata; class Mammalia; order Chiroptera; family Pteropodidae; genus Cynopterus; species Cynopterus sphinx. The sequence continues at coordinate 116,001,144 of CM057382.1, read as the reverse complement.
TTTGAACTCATAATTTATACTTCTTGCCACAAGAAAGATAAAGATTTTATTAATCCTATGAATCAATTTGTATTGTTTGGGTTAACCTTAAAAGGACTCCTACCTCAGAGTTATGAGAATATTTATTTATATTGTCTCAATATTTTTTCAGTTTCACATTTTATGTGAAAATTATCTTAGAAAAGGTATATGGAATCTAAAAATTAAGTAATGCCTGTATTTCATCTTATATTTATAGTTTTTAATAAATCTAAAAGCTATTAAATGTTTTATATTTCATCTTACATTTAAAGTTTTTTTAATACTTTAAATACTGAATTCTAGTGGAAATTACTTTGGAATAAGATACAATTTTTTCAAACCAAACAAGCAAAAAACATTTAAAGAGTAATTTATATATTTACCAAGTGATTCAAAATAGAACTTTATAATTACATCAAATTCTTGCATGTTTTTTTGCCTTCTCTGGGCTCTATTCTACACTGATTTATCGGCTTGTGTGTTGCTAGTATCATACCCTTTATATTTTAGTGTCATGAGTGGTATTCTTCATTTTATTCTTTTTCAGGATTGTCCTGAATAACATGTATTTATTATACTAGAATGTCAGAATATTTTTCTACATTTAAAAATTTTCATTGAGCTTTTAGGTTTATCAGGTATAGTTGAAATATTTAATATTGAGTCATTCATTTAATAAAATGATAAATAGTCCCACTTAGTCCAGTTTTTACTTATGTATTTTTGTTACTTAAAATTATAGAATTTTGAAAAATATGAAAAATTATAATGTATACAGTGCAAATCATCCACTAATTCATTACTTAGAAATAATAACTAGATTTTTAATCTATTTTCTTTCACCCTTTTGCCCATATGTATATTATCTTTAAAATTTTAAATTTTATATACCTTTTCAATTTGATTTTTTCAAAATTAAATTATATATCTTTTCCATGCCACTTAAATCTTTTAGTTAACATCATTTTTTATTTGTTTATAGTCAGGACTTTTTATTATATCATGTCGAAGTTTGTGGATATACAAAAAGCATGTTCAGTCATCTATTTCTGGTGAATCCATAAGCATAGTTGGTACTCTCATACTTTTATAGATAAAAAAATTGAAGTGCACATGGTATCAGTTTTGGGGATTATAGAGCTAAAGTAGAACTGGTAACATTTATTTTGGTCTGTTCCAATTGAAACTTTGAAGTAGGCAAGAGATTGTCAGTTACTTTTCAGAGAGGGAAAAAAGCAAATGTACAGAAAAATTTCTACATTATCATTGTCCTTTGGTCAAATGGATAGAAGTGTTAGGTTGAACCATGTAAGACTGTCATTTTTTCTAGTTCAAAATGGCGAGTTATTACAATATTTATAAGTTCAGTATACTAGTAAGCTTGTCTGTATTTCTGTTATTATCAGCTAAGAACATGAGTTTGAACCACAAGAAATTAAATTACATATTGAAGGTGATAACAAAAATTCTCTATTCAATGTCCACTTATTTTGTTCTAGGAATCATGATGATTTATAATTTTATGTGAACCATACATAGTGTTCCTGTCAATATTCTGTGTGAAAGGTAGAGCAAACTTTATTGCTGTGGTTAGTGACGATAATAATTCTACAAGCCTTGGTTTTTCAAACAAAAGAACTAGAACATAGGTTTTTTGACCCTGGTCTCACTCAAGAGATAGCATTAGATCTTCAGGTGGTTGCCCAGCAAGTTGATTAATTGCTTATTTGTAATGTATAAAATAACAGCCAATAGTATTGAAAATATACAGTGTCATTTATATTTTTTCTTATGTGAAATTATAACATTATATTGCAAGACACTGATTTTTTTTCCCTAGCAGCTTTAGGTCATTTAGCACATTTGAGGTCAATATTTATGTGAGAAAGAACAAAATGTAGATGTTTTGCAGGTCTTTTACCTTGTCATTGTGAGGCAATGTTTTCAAAATGTGTGAACTGTTCTCTAGAATATACCTCTCTAGAGAATAACCAGGCTTAAAGGTTGAACATTGCTGATTGGGGTCAGAGTCAAAGATTTCTTATCCTTTTAAAAATAATCCCTAGAGTCCTTCAGTCTCTGTGGAAATGTAGTGATTAAGCAATAACATCTGCTGGGAAGTTAATGGTCATCTGGAGAAATACATCATCCAGCATAAATTCAAGGTCCTTTTAGTCAGTTGGTTGTTTATTAATGAGTAATGCCCAATGATATCAACACTACACTATTAAATAATATTTTTAAAATGAGATTGCATGTTTTCCTTCAAACATACTTTTGAAAGACTTACACATTCATGATCTTTATATCAGTCTTAGGAAGAAAGAAGTCCAGATGATTTTATTCTGCAAAAACTGGCATAAGGATCCATGGGGTGGCTGGTGGGTGAGTGTTGATGATTGGCCACAAGTTTTATCACCAGAAAGCAGGGAGACTAAGAATAGGATGTCCTCTGACTCCTGGTCTGCTGTGTTTTTCACTAGAACACATATTTTCTCAAGATAATACTACAGATGTTATTTACTGCACTGTACTCGGTCTCACCAGTCATGGGTTATTTGCGAGACTAATGACCTTCATTGTAACACTGGCCTTGATGTGGCCTGTGCGTGTATAGTCAGTTTTAATTACAGCTTTTGAAAATTAAAGGAAGCATTTAAAATGAATACTCTTTATTTGTTTTTTGGTGGGGTGGGGGGAGTAAATGAGATACTGATGATTCTGCTTTTCTCATGTTTCATACCTCTAAAAGAAAATTCAAGAGAAAGCAAAATCAGTTTAGTAATGCAGTGTGGTTGCTGCCTATAGGACTTCAGAATATAAATCAGTGCCACATGCTTGCTCAAGCATAACCTTGAAAAATAGCTTTTGGTCTTTTAAAACTCTTTGCATCATCATCCAGTGATGACAGGCAGCAAATTTAGGCAAAATGAAACAGAGAGAGAGAGAGAGAGAGAGAGAGAGAGAGAGAGAGAGAGAACATGTTTTTAGCTGTTGACAAAATCTAATGGCAAATTTATATTTTCAACATTATTATTTAGTGTATATGTACATATTTCTCATCTTACACACCCATATCTGCCCTCTGCATATATAATTGTCTTTTATTTTCTCCCATGAGGTTACTGTCAAGACTCAGTCTTAAAGGAGCAGAATTCTACTCCTTCCACTGCTCTTAAGCAGCTTTGTGACTTAAGAAGTCACTTAATTTTTCTAGCCCTTTATCTGGTACTAAATGACATATGAATTTTTTTTCAGTATTAAGATTTTGTTATTTCAGTTTTCTATAATTTTTATGTATTATCTGGTAAATATTAATTTATCAATTTTTTTTTTTTGAGCACATACTATATACCAGCAGTCAGTGTGTCAGATGTTGGTCTAACAGCATGGTTCATACCATCAGGGAGCTCATGCTCTATGAGAGAAGAAGAGAGAAATTTCATAAATAATTACGGAATTACAGTTGTGATAAGTGCTGCAGTGGAGTTTATAGTAGAGATCTTGATCCCATGAATATTTGAGTATATATGCCAGAGGAGTGACTTGGGCTTCATTCAAACTTAGCTGACTTGAGACACTCTCTCTCCTTTTTAGTATACTCCAAATCCTCCAAATTCTCTTTATCTCTTCTTTGACTGACTTTGATAACTTTTTAACTGGTTTTCCTTTTGCTCTCACCCACTTCAATCAAATACATGTTAATGCTAGAAATACCTATTTAAAACATAAATCAGATCATGTCTCTTTTTTGCCTCCAAGACCTCCATTTAAGGATTTATCTTTTTTCTACCATAGCATTCAAAGCCTTTAAATATTTGGCCTGTAATTTCTCATGTAGCTTCATCTCTTCCCTTACTACTTCCTAAGTACTATTCATCATGAATCTGGAGATGGACAACCTAGAGGAAAATCTTGGGACTGAGCTAGAGTTTGGAGTTCATTCATTCTAATTTACTCCTTGAAGAAAAAATGGACATTGTTCAAGAACAGTTGCATTCTGGGTAATCTCTATAGCTAAGTGATTGGAAGACAGTTGGAAAGCTCGAAAGAATATAAGCTAGTGTGGCATCACTAAAGCCAAAGAAAATGGAATTTCAATAAAGAGGGACCACAGAGAAAGAGAACTGAGAAAAGTATCATGGATTTGGAGATGTAGAGATATTTCAAATTATTAAAGGCTTTGAATACTATGGTAGAAAAAATACATACACATGACATTTTATACTGTTTCTCAAAGAATAGTCTTCTAAATAGCATTAAGAAAAGACTATGAAAAGCTTAATATTACCTGGGAAAAAATAAGTACCTTTGAGATTAGAAAAGAAACCTCAGTTTCTAGAATTAGTACTCATTTTTAAATGTGTCAGTATTAATTGTGGCTCAGTTGTTAAAGTTCTTAGCTTTTTACCACCACATACAGTGTTGTTAAATTTGTCATGATTATTTGAGCTTTCCATTACAGACCAAAAGGGGAAAAAATACAAGTAAATTTGTTTTTTAGTTTAGATTCCCAAAGTAGAATGTAAATGAAGACTTAATTTTTTGAGTTTTATGGAATCTGTGGTTGAATAACTTGTTTGCTCTGTACAAAGTTGATTGAACTGAATATTTTTGTGTTACATTGGGCTGAGGTAGAACATTAAATCAGGTTAGTTTTTAAAGATTTGACTATTGCAAGTAAAAATAACAGAGACCCTATTCATGATTAAAGACTAATAGAATATATAAAGGCAGATTAATCATATGATATCTTATTCCACTTGATGTTGCTATTAAGCAAAAATTTCTCATAATGAGCTTAGAGAATTATGTTAATGGGCCATAGGAACAATTTTATGATATCAAGGTGTAATAAGACTTATGGTTCACGTTTTATGTAATTTATATAGAAAGTATAGCTAGACTGTTTTGGTTCACTTACTTTCTAAGAGTGGGGTCTTCAAGTCATTTAACCTCTCATTTCTCATTCTGTAAAATAAGATTAATAATATTAACTAATAATATTAACATATATAAGTATATGTATATATATTTTTATATGTGTATATATATTTATATATGTGAAGCTAAGAATATTTCCTGGAACCTAATTGTATTATTATAGTTTAGTGATTTTCTAGAAAAGCAGATTCTCTTTAGTTTGTCAATTTACCCATCATTGGGCTTCAGGCCAGTAACAGTATTACAGCAGCAAATTTGTCCTTAAAATAGGAAACAGGTCTATGCCTTGGAAGTCATAAGTCCAGGGACATATATAAGATTAGGCACTATTATAAATTAGATATAATTATGATATATTCATTCTTAATATAAAATAGTATAATTTTATAGAGCATGGATTAATCTTGCTGATAGATGTACTTTTAAATATAGGTGGCAAATAAATATTCCTTACATTTATCTTCATGTATTGCTTTCTGAGACCATTTTTGTTTTTCTTCTTCACAAAGACTTTCCCAGGTCCTAAACTTTCTTGCTTTTAGAAGCCCCACGTCACATCACATCAAACATGTTAAAATATACTCACAACCCATACTAATTATAATTTATATAAAAATTTGATTTCTGTTGAGCTATGATTGAATAGTTCATATGATACTATATTTTGAAACATTTAAATATTTACAGATTTTAATTTTGCAGTGTTGTAGGGTTTGTTTTTTGTTTTGTTTTGTTTTTGTATTTTGGAATCCTGAAATCTCAAATATTTCATTATTTCCTGAAAACTTATCAATGTTAGGCTCTATTTTATTCGTTTAATGGATAAAATAGTCCTATTCCAAATAAAATTGTCTTAGGGAAACCAAGGTAGCTTAGTTAGATAGTAGTTCAGCTCTGCCCTCTCTCTCATTCCATTTCTCTGTCTAGTGGTCACTTTTACTTGTCTAAAAATCTTTTTCCCCTCACCCTCTCCTGTGGCCTCCCATCCACACTCTCCCATCCATTCTCCAGTTCAGACAGAGCTGATACCCTCTTCTCTCAGCAATCCTCATAATAAAGATCAAGGTCTAATTCTACTGACTGTTGCTTTATGATGTTTTCAAGTCCTGAAACTTTTCCTGCCATCACCCTAGTCTAGACATCCATCTTCTCTGAATTGCTGCAGCAACTTACTGTTTGACATCTCTGCCTTAAGTCTCTTCCCTCTCTGATCTGCAATAACACTTGAAATAGCACATTGTATTTGTGTAGCACAGTCCAGTTTTAAAAGTGCTTTTATATCTGCTCTTTAATTTGATTCTCATGAAAAACTTCCCCTCTTCTGATGCAGAAATTGTGGCAGTGAAGGGCCATGACATGCTCAAATCATACCACTGGTAAGTGGTTGAAACAGAAAAGTCTGGCCTAGGGCCTTCGATTCCATAGCCAGTGCTCTTTCTGTTATATTGCAACCATGTCTCTCTTCAACACCTCCAATGCAGTCTTTGGCTTATCACTTCCTTACTCAAAGCTGAAAGGGCCTAGGAACAAATTCAACTCTGGCAGAAAAGACTGCCCAGTCTGACTTGGCTTCACTCAAGTATGTGTCCCTCCGTTCCTGCCTTAAACTCCAGCTCAGTGTAAACTGTCCTATTATATCCCCACTTGCAAGCATTGTTCACACCTTTCTTCCAGTCAGAGGTGCCCTTATTTTCCCATCCCTGTCTTCTACCTCAACCTTCCTATGAGTCTGTCTGGTAGCCAGGCCATTGTCCAGCATTCACTAGGAAGCTTCTCCTGGCTACCCTTACCCATGAGCCCTGCACCCTGTGTGAAGCAGCAGTGTAGAGCCTGGAATTAGGCCTGAGGTGGAGTCCTGTCTTTGCCAATTAGAAACCATGCCACCTGAATAAGTCATTTAGCTTTTCTGATTCACAATTTCTTATATTTAACATAGAAATTATGAAAATTACCTCAGACTAGTTATAAGGATAAAATCTAATGTGCTAATGTGAAAATGATGTGTCTTTAAATGTTAGTCACTGATAACTTATCGAGTACAATTATATGAACTCAGAACGTCTTTTATATTGATAATGATGTTATTTCATGTCACAAATATTTCCTGTCCTTTTATTTAAAATGTATGCTCCTCTGACGGAAGAGGCTGGTTGTACTTCTTTATGTCACCCAAAAACCCCAAATAGTTGTTGTAGTGATTTCTGTTGAATAAGTAAATAATAGTTTGAGGATGTAAAGGTAAAATAAATGCCACTTGATTCTTTTGGTAAAAAAATTAAGGCAATTATTTAGCTTTTGTATCCTGGAGTTTAAATACTCATTATGCTAGATAGGGTAAAAAGGACAAGAACATGACTTAAGAGATGTGATGGAAAAAATAAAAAGAGAGAGAGAGAGAAAAGAGGAAACAGATAAAAACCTCCAAAGTACATTTGGAAATTAAGTCAGTGATGCCCTTGCTATTAAGAAAGAACAGTGTACATCCGCTCACGCAGGTCAGGGCAAAAAAAAAAGATTGAGAACAACTGCCAAGTGTTCTAACTCAAAACATGTTTCATTTTGGAATAATTACTGTATCCTTACTTCATCAAAGCTTGATTCTAGGTCAGGGCCAAGAGAAAACTTGAGAGTTTTTTTTTCCCCCTTACAAAGAATCAAGTTTACGTAGCTACTGATCCTAGTAGTTTTATACTTGCTATGTTGGGAAACAATAATTGTCCGCCCCCACACCCCAATTGTTCAGAACATAAGTGGTGCAAAGTTGAAACTTTAGAAAGATGAGTTCTGTATGTGCATTGTATCAGAGATAATGCAATTTTCAGTTTACATTACCTGCCCTTCTTGGCCATTAGACCCAAACAGCCTTCCACTTTGAGTCAAGAAACCTTTACTTAATAAGCATGAGTATTATGGCAGGTCCTCTGTGAAAAGAAATATACAGGAAAAAAGTATGCAGTGGACAATAATTGTGGAAAGTAAACACACACACTGCCATTCCTCTGTTACTCAGTGAGTCCCCTCTGTGTGGCAGCACTAGGCAGTATTTAGGGATGTGATGCCAGAAAAAAACATGCATAAAACTCCTGGGTAAAAACCCAGTATCAACTGACTTTACCTCACCCACTGTAGAATGCCCACAGTAGGAATAACTGACTATTGATTGGAGTTCGGTTTGTTTTTTTCCTAAAATTATGATGGTACAATGTTTGTCCCACTGGTTTTTCTTCCCATTGTTCTTTGCCATGTTGGAAATGTCTCTTATTTCTATGATGAGCAAAGATAAGACACACCACTTAGATGTCATCCCACAGAGATGATCACATATGAAATGGTGGTGTTGGGGAAAGGTCTCATTAAAAAAAACACTGAAGAATAAGATTTTGGAAGGCAATGAGTTTATCCAGTCACTGACTTTTTTATTAAGCACATCCTATGTCACAGGCACCATTCAATGCATCAGATACCCAGTTAAAGAACCAGAGAGACATGCTCCCAGCTCTGTGAGCTTATGTTTTTATAGACAAGTGGAGTACTACAGAGCGAACAGACAAAAACTCTGTACAAATAAATAATAATTATATTTATGATAGGTTACATATAGTGTTTATTGGGTGTTAGGCATTGTCCTAAAATATTGCATATGTTAACTCATTTAATCCTAGCAATAGCCCTACAAGTTAGGTAATGTTATTCCAAATTTACAAATGAAGAAACGCATATGTAGGTTAAGTAACTTACATAATATCATACAGATAAAAATGTTAAGAGCCAAAATATGAACCTGAATACAAGGCTCAGAGTCTAAATTTTTTACTTTTATACTCTAATTACAAGACAACCACAAGGATCCTAGAATAAAATTCAAGGTGCTAAATTGGAGACTATTCAAGAAGAAGAAGAATTTTCTAGATTCTACATTAGTGACTGGATTATTTGGTTTTGTATATATTTAAGTTAGACCAGTGGTTAATTTAACATTTCTAATTAACTTTATAAGAAATGTTTTTATTGCAGTTAGAGGAAGCACTAATGTGATTTCTTTTAATATAGAATAACGAATCAGGATGGACTAAAAATAATATTGTAACAAAACTCTAGGGATTCAACTTTGGTCAAGCCTACATCCTAGAATTAATAATATACTAGATAATAAGTGAGATGAAAAAAATAGTAGCTTTCTGGATATATTTAGGTGTAGCCCAGTCTCTAGGCAGAAATATTAACCATGGTATTTTCATTTGTTCAAATTCATAGAAACAAAAGTCAGAACGGTGGTTGCTGGGGTTTGGACAGTGAGGAAAAAGAAGAGCTGTTTTTGGCTATAGCATTCAAGTATTGTAGGATAAAAATGTTCTGTAGAACTGCCTCACAGTGGGAATATACTTAACACTCACTGCTGAACACTACACTTTAAATGGTTAAGATGGTAAATTTTATGTTTTCTTAGCGTAATTTTTTTTAAAGATCTTTGCATAAGATAGTTTTGTGTGTATTCAGCTTTATTTTCACTGTGTTAGGTCGACACAAAATTTGAACATTTTTCCTTCCTTCATAATGTTCTAAATGGATTGCTCTTTACTTTCCCTTCTATCCCAATATCTGACCTTTATAATGTAGAGAGGGACATTTTGTTGAGAGAGAAATTTACTCTATATTTTTGATAGAGAAGGAACATTCTGGGGTTAGAAGCACTGTGTGCACAGGGAGCAAACCTAGAGTCTGCATAATCCGCAGATGTCTTTCCTTTTTATGTTTCTCCTTCAGTAAAAGGCACTGTTATTCCCACTGAAGGTGAGGAATGACCTAGTGCTCATCACATTGAACAGGAATGCTGCAGCTGCTCAAATTGCAGCATTTATTATGTGAGGTGAAATCTAAAGTACCTGAGTACTGCCTGTTCAATTGTGAAAGATGTAAAGGATGGAGTTGTATTGTTTGATCGTTTTCCTATTATGTCAGAAGAGGCGATAACACTAATACCAACATGCAAATGTACCTTTGTCGATATTCTGTTAAATATTTTGTTGAAAGAGTGAGATACATTTTAGTTTCTTAATTCTCTATGCCTACAGGTTGGTGTCCTCTGTAAAGAGGTTCGAGAGGAATATAGTTATATTAACTATGTTACTTAGCCTTTAAGTCTTGTATCAAATACTGTCTCTCCTAGGATACCTTTCCTAATAATAGTAGTTTTTAACTCTCAAATAAACCACCCCTCAAAATATACAGTTCTTACTTGTTGTGACTAATCTTACATAAATTTGTACCTTTTATACAGAAATATTTTATTAATTATGATATTTATATAATTTTCTTACCCCTTACCTTGTTAGATTAGCTACTGTTGGGCAAGGGCTCTCTTGCCCTGAGTCTTGGTATATTTGTTGGATCATCTGTTTACATATGCATTACATTAACTGTTCTGGTTGTTCTCAGTCATATGAAAGTTATTCAAATCCATTTTATCACTATATCCTGTTGCCTAACCTAGGAAGGCAGATTGCATCTAATTTCTTGTTGACTGCAGTAAGTTTTTGTTTGTGTTGAATGGAAGTCAAACCTATTGAGTTATCTGGCACACAGGAAGTTGTTTACAGCTGCTTTTTCATTGGTGTTATTGTTGACTGAGACTTGCCTGAGGAGGGTACTGTACACCAAACAGTTTACACTAAGCATTCATTTATTCATTGGCTCACCCATCGGATGACTCATTTACCAATTGTACCTAATAAGTAAATGTGGATGTCTGCAAGCTTGAAATACCCTTGATGTCAGTCTGATATGTTTCAAATAATATATGTATCTTACCATGTTATTTATAAGTTTTAGCACCAACAGACGGTCTGGTCCCTCAATCACATAAACATAATAAATATAATTATGTTTTTAAAAAATTTTTTGAAAGGACACCCCCGTCTTATCTTTGTTCTAGGGAAATTTGGAACCATTCTATAGAAGTAAAAAGGATACACTCACCCATCAGCATTTCTTAATCAGTAGGACATTTTTTTAAGGTTAACCATAATGTGTAACTAAATTTTGGTATAAAATTAATTTTCAGTACTATCAAGGAACGATTTTAATTTAGTTGATGTGAGAGTATACAGGTTAAATATCTTCTAAAGGAGTCACATATAGGAATGTCACTTATTTCTCACTGAAGAGGCTTATCTTTTACATAATATATTTTTGTTTACTTTTTCATAAAAATTATTTTTGCAAAGCATAGAGTTTGACATTTAGAAATGCCTTTTTACTCATGAAAATTGTTTTGCTAGAGGTAACAAAGAGGTGAAATTATTATCTCATTCTTAGTAAAAAGGCATCAAATGAAACTGTTAGTAATTTCTCTCAGGGTGGCCAGTCTTGCTGTAGAACAAGGAAACATCTTATTAATAGTTGTTTGCTTGGTCCAGGTGAGATAATTATACTGTTTTATCAAATTATTAAACTTCACAGAAGCATCTACTGTCATCACTTAAAAAAAATTTTGGGTAACATTAGTTTTATTAAAATAGTATCTGTTTCCTGTAACTAAGATAAAACCAAAAAGGCAAAAAAAGAAAAAAGAAAAATTACCCAATGACCTATTTTATATACATTTTTAAAATAATTTTTAGAAATTTCTACATAGAAATTTAATGCATTTTACATAAAAGAAATATTCATACTTGCTATTCTGTTACTAAATTTATCGTTTAAGTAACGTGCCATGAACATCTTTCTACGTCAGTAGTCTATACACCACTGCTGTAAGTTATTATATTCCTTTGTTTTATAATTTACTTAATTTCCTCTTGATGAACATTTAAGTTATTTTCAATTTTAGAATATTATCCACTCACATTTCAGTGGCCAGAAAGGTTGATAGTTAATCTGAGTTAATGGTACATATTTCATAAATATTTCACTGACTACTAGTTATATTAGAAATTTAAAATCCACAGTTAATTAGATGACTGCTTCATGACTGATATGTATATAGACATTATATATATATATGGACACACACACACACACACTCACACTTACACTCACACTCACAAACAGCAACTCCTTGTTGATACATTCAGGAACCCCTTGCTCTCACCACTCCTCCCCACAGCAGCCCGCTGTAGGGCAACCTATACTCAGATTGCAGTTAAACTCCCTGATCTTGGGGACTCTGATTCCCAGTGTTTTTTACATAACTTTTAAAAATTTAATTGTTACAAGATTCCTCCTTTTTCCTCTGTAGAATGTGCAAATTATGAATTATTCCTCTTGCCCTTTTATTTTCTTAGGCCATGAATTGGTTTCTTCTCTTTAACATACGAATCCTTGTTCAGAAATGAAAATAATAATATCCCAATCTTCATATGCCTAAGTATATCAATTCATTTCTATCTGATTTATATCCTTGCAGGTTTAATAACAACTATCCTTAAGAATAATAATCACATGTTACTTTTTTACTCTTTTGTTGGAAATTATCTAAAATATATTTAAACATATCTAATTACTCAGTATAAAAATTTTAAAAATTATTTATCCACCCAAATGACTGGTAACTCAATGTCAAACATTCAGATATTAAAAATATCTAAATTTATGTAAAATTTTCCAATTTATTCAAAATGGCGATTATTATATAGACGTGGTTCGGTAATTGTTCATGTAAGTAGTCGAGAACTTTCACTTAGAAAGATTTATCTTCTGTTAGTACTTTTGAATAGAAAAACTAACTCATCACTTGGATTAATAAGTGGCACAGCTTAAAAAATCTGCAATGCAAGAGGGAAAAAAATGGAAGCTCACATACATAATATAAATTGAATACCTGGAAACAGCAACATCAGTAGTTCTGCAGAAGGGAGCCAGGTGCAAAAACAATTCTGGAAATGTTTGTTTCTACTGCCTTACCTCAATTCCAAGAAACATTAGGAGTTTTATTACTGAATGTTATCTTTAAAAAGAACTTCCAGATTTTTATTTATACTAAATTTTAATTCATAACAAATGGATATAGGTTAATCACAATAGATTCATAAATAGGACAGTACACATTTAGAAACTTTTACCTTTTAAAATGGTTATTAAGCCCAGACTCCAGTGATTGCTTTCAATAATAGATTTTGTTTTTTGTTTTTGCAAAGAACTGCATAAGGGAAAATGTCCCAGCATGTCAGCATTTTTTAATTGCAGTCTAGTAAGTTAAGGACATAGTGTAATGAATGTGGACAAGTTTAGGCAATGTGATCTTGTGATAACGCAATTCGTTATATTCATTCCTGAGTGAACAATCCTTTTCTAAAGGTATTGATTAATCAACTGGTGACAGTACAAAGAGGTTACAGATGAAGTATCTCATTACTCTTTACCTTCTTAATTCTTTTATTAACTTAAATTAGATGTAGAAGAATTTATGTGTATAAAAGTAGTCAGTGAAACAAAGCTGAGAAGAATATATGTTGAATAGCAAAGTTAGAAATAAAAGATTGATGACTACAAAAATGTTATTTTTTTCCTTTTTTTAATCATAGGTAGGTAAATGGATGGAAACTTAGCAAATTGATATTTACAGTGAATTTATGTTTAGTCTTGAACTTTGGGACTCAAGAGAGATCAGGACTAGAAAGACCTAGTTTAATAGTGATTGCTATGAAAATGACTAGAGAATTTTAGCCAATGGCAAGTTCAGTGTAGACCAACAGTGTTACTACCGACAGCTAGAACCTTACTTTGCATGATAAAGAACTTTGGTGTGAATATTTAGTTTGCAAGGCACTTTGTTTTAAAGTTGTATTTCTTGAGATACAATTTACATAGTGTAAAACATGTTCATTTTAGTGTAGTGTTCTGAGGTTTGACAAAGTCATACAGTTGTATCACCACAACGACAATTAGATAAATATACACCATTCCCATCATTCCACAGTTCTCTCATGTCCCTTTTAGTCAACTCTTGACCTTAACCCTGTTTTTTGACCCCATGGTTTTGCAAAGCATTTTTCACATAACTTTTTAAAATTAAATTGTTACAAGGTTCCTGCAACCTTAATATTAATGACATGGGTTTTTTTCTTTTATAAATGAAGAAGCAACTTTCCAAAAGCTGCGCTATATAGTAGTGGAGCCAGGACCTGATTCCTCATTTCTAACCCAGAATCCTTAACACGTCCCTTGACCCCTCCAACTAGCCCCTTGCTCGTATGAGCCTTACTCTTCTCTGCATTGTTCAGTTACCTCCAAGAGAATCCTGCATTAAGAGTTAGTATGTAATTTTCACAGTGATATACCGGAGGAGGGACTAGAGCAGTGTTTCTCATCTCTTTTTTGTTTGTTTTTCTGTTATTGTTACTCTAAGAAGCCTTTTTAGATGTTTTTTAAATTACTGTAGGTATACTATATATTTCTCTGTACTATATGTATCTATAAAAAGAGGACATTCTCCCCTAGGAACCAATTTGTCCCCATTGGGGGCAATATTGCTGCCACCAAGAATGTATAAATGAGAGCCGTAGTCTTTAACCATTGTCCCACTTGTCATGCCTGACACATGAATGACCCTTGAGTGAGTATGAGACACATTCAAAGTTAGATCCAAATTTTCACAGCACGTAAAATTTTATAGTAAATAGCACAGATTTTTGGTATGATGTTCATGAAAGCATCTTAAGAATATGTAGGTAAGTATAATCAGCCACATAAAGTAAATTTTAAATGTTATTTAACAGGAGAAATTATAATATGGCTAATCTAATTTTTTAAAATATTTTTTAAAGTTGGCTGTTAATGTAGATCCAAACTTCAACATATAAAAGGTGAACAAGTAGTTCTATTATAGAGAATATTAATAAATCTTATTTTTGTTAAATGCTGTAGTGAATATAGTGTATAGCTTTTAACATGTTATCAATGCAAATACAATTATTGCAAATATATCTTGCCTTATCACTATCTGCCTTTCATTAAGCAGTAATAACTGAGGATCATTATAACCAGATGTTAGTGTCCTCAGTAGCCTTATGGCAATGTAGAAAAGATGCATTTTTTTTTCTTCTGATTTTTAGCTGTGATAAAATACAAAAAAAATTATAGTCATAACCATTTTAAGTGTATAGTTCAGTAGCATTTAATATATTCACAGTTTTGTGAAACCCTCACTACCATCTACCTCCATAACTTTTTTCATCTTATAAAACTGAAACTCTATACCATTAAACCTTCACTGCCCCACGGAAGCCCCTGGTGACCACCATTGAACTTTCTGTCTTTATGATTTTGATTATTCTAAGTACCTCATGTCAGTAGAATCATATAATATTTCTCTTTTCTGTGACTGGCTTATTTCCCTTAGCATAAATGTGCTCAAGGTTCATCCATGTTGTGCATGTGTCAGAAGTTCCTTTTTTAAAGGTGAATGATATTCCATTGTATGTATATACTTTATTTTGTTTATCCTTTTATCTATTGATGGACACTTGGGTTGCTTCTACCTTTTGACTGTTGTGAGTAATGCTGCTATGAATATAGAAATACAAATATCTCTTCTAGACCCAGAAGTAGAATTGGTGGGTCAGATGGTATTCTATTTTTAATTTTTTAGGGATCCATCATACTGTTTCCCATAGCATCTATACCATTTTACATTCCCACTAACAGTGCACTTTTAGTTTCTCTACATCCTCACCAACACTTGTTGTTTTTTGTTTTTTTTTTATAGTAGCCATCCTAATGGATGTGAGGTATATCTCATCATAGTATTGATTTGAATTCTCTAATGATTAGTGATATCAATATCTTCCATGTGCTTATTGGCTATTTCTATATCTGAAGAAATGTCTCTTCAAGTCCCTTGCCCATGTGAATTTTTTTTTTTTAGTATTGTCTATGTGTTATAGATAACCCTTTATCAGGTACCCAATTTACAAATATTTTTTCTCTCATTCTCCAGGTTGTGTTTTTACTCTATTCATGGTGACTTTTGATGCACAAAGTATTTTAATTTTCACGAAATACAATTTGTCTATTTTTCTTTGTTGCCTGTGCCTTTGGTGTTATAACCAAGAAATTATTGCCAAACCCAATACTGAAGTTTTTGACCTATGTTTTTTTTTTCAAGAGTTTTGTTTTAGATACTTGATCCATTGAGTTAACTTTTGTTTATAGGTAAGGGGCCAACTCTACTCTTTACATGTAGATGTCTGGTTTCCCCAGTAACAATTATTGAAAAAATCATTCATTTCCCATTGAATCGTATTGGCACCCCTTTTAAAAACAATTTGATCATATGTGCAAATTTGATTTCTGGGCTCTCTATTCCATTGACCTATTTGTCTGCTTTATGCCCATACCACACTGTTTTGATTACTTTTAGTAGCTTAGTAGCTTTTTATAAATTTTGAAATCATTGAGTCGTTTCACATGTAAGAGAGATTATATGGTATTTGTCTTTCTCTCTCTGACTTATTTAACTTAGCATGATGCCCTCAAGGTCCATCCATGTTGTTGCAGATGGTAAGATTTCATTCGTTCTCATGGCTACATAATATTCCATTGTGTGTGTGTGTGTGTGTGTGTGTGTGTGTGTGTGTGTGTGTATATTACATTTTCTTTATTTATTTCCAGTGGACACTTAGCTTGTTTCTGTTTCTTGGCTATTAAAATAATGCTTTAGTGAACATGGGATAAATAAATTTTTTTGAATGAGTGTTTTTGTTTCCTTTGAATAAAAACCTCAAATTAGAACTGCTAGATCATATGGTAGGTCTATTTTTACTTTTTAGGGAACCTTTATACTGTTTTCCATAGTGACTATACCAAGTCACTTTTCCACTCATAGTGCACAAGGGTTTCCTTCTCATACTCACCAATACTTGTTATTTTATTTTATTTTTATTTTTTTGATAGTAGCAGCCCTAACAGATGTGAGGCAATGTCTCATTATGCTTTTGATTTGCATTTCCCTGAAGATAAATGATGTCAAGCATCTTTTTTATATACCTATTGGCCATCTGTATGTCTTTGGAAAAATGTCTATTTAGATCTTCTGCCCACTTTTAAATCAGTTTGTTTGCTATTGAGTTGTATTATTTATAGATTTTGGATATAAACCTTTTTATCAGATATATGACTTGCAGTTATTTTCTCTTATTCAGTGGTTGTGTTTTCATGTTGTTGATGATTTCTTGTTCAGAATCTTTTCAGTTTTGTGTAGTTCCTCTAGTTTATTTTTGCTTTATTGCTTTTTCTTTCTATGTCAGATTCAGAAAATCATTGCCAGAGACCTGTGTCAAAGTGTTGACCACTTATGTTTTATTCTAGGAGTTTTATGGTTTGGGGATTATTTTGTGTGTGGTATGAAATAGTAATCCAGGTTGATTCTTTTGCATGTGGCTGTCTAATTTTCTCAACATTATTTATTGAAAGATTGTCTTTTCCTCATTGTATATTCTTGGTTCCTTTATCAAAAATTGACTATATGGCCATGGGTTTATTTCTGGCTTCTCTATTCTGTTCCATTGGTTAAATGTTTTTGTGCTAATACCACACTGTTTAATTACTATTACTTTGTAATATGGTTTGAAATTGGGATGTACAATGCCTCCAGCTTTATTCTTCTCTCTCAAGATGCTTTGGCTATTTGTGGTCTTTCATGGTTTCATACAAATTTTAGAATTTTTTTTCTATTTCTGTGAAATATGCCATTAGACACTTGATAGGGATTTCAATGAATCTGTAGATTGCATTGGGTAATGTGAACATTTTAGCAATATTAATCCTCCAGTCCATGAGCACAAAACGTCTCTCCATTTATTTGTGTCTTCTTCATTTTCTTTCATTAATGTCTCGTAGTTTTCAACATACAAGTCCTTTACTTCCTTGCTTAAATTTATTCATAGGTATTTTATTCTTTTTAATGCAATTGTAAATGGGATTGTTTTCTTAATTTCTCTTTATGATAGTTAATTACAGTTGTAATTAAGACAGAGATCATGAGATAAGGGGATTATCCTGGATTATCTGGGTGGGCACTGAATGCAATACATGTATCCTGTAAGAAAGAAGTAGAGGGAGATGTACATGGAGAGGAAGGCCATGTGAAGACAATGCAGAGAGAAATTTGAAAATGCAAGACTTGATTGAAGATTGACATGATGCAACCACAGCCAAGGAACGCTGCCAGCCACCAGGGGCCAGGAACAGACTCTCACCTTGAGCCTCTTAAGGGAGTGTGTCCCTGCTCACACTTTAATTTCTGCTCTGTGATACTGATCACTCTTCTGGCCTCTAGAACTGTGAAAGAATACATTTCTGTTGTTTTAAGCCATCCAGTTTGTGGTAATTTGTTCCAGGAGCCACAGGAAACTAATACAGATGAATATTAAATGATACCTCAGTGTTGCTTTTTAAATTTATTTCACTGGTTACTCAATGAGGTTAAGTATGATTTCATAAGATAATTGACTGTCCAAGTGTTTTCTTCTGTGTGTTTTTTAACTCACCGTTTTTTGTCCTTTTTTTTCAAATTTTAATTTCTTTTGGAAAAGGAATTTATTTCATAGTCTTAACTACTAATCTTCTGTCAGTTGTTCACATTAGTAAAGAGATATTTATCTTACTTATATTATGGCATCTTATGTATTCATGTTTTTTTCACTTTTTTTAATTATGGAAATTTTTAAACATGCTCCAAAGAAGACAGAATAGAGTAATCTTCTATGTACCCATCAGCTTCAATGATTATCAGTATTTTTTCCAGCAGTATTCATCTTTACCTTTAATTTTTGTCCTTTTGTATATTATCTAAGAAATTCTTAAAGATTGTGTTTCTTGTATTTGTGTACCTGGGTGTTCCTGTCATAATAAAACACCCATTCTTTTTGTTGTAACACCTGTTCTGTATTGTTTTTATATTTATACAAATATTACCTTATGTATAATAATTTCTAACATATACAAATTGTTGCACCCATTTTAACTTATACCTCTTCCGAACAACATGCACTTTTCTTATTCAATAAGAGCTATTAGTTAAGATCTTGGGAACATGCCAGTTGTCCCAACAACATTATATGTATCACCATAAAGCTTGTCGTGTCCTTTTAAGAAGTCTGATCAGTCATTGTCAAAATATAAACCTGAGTCAGCTGTGCTGCAATATTGTTTTAGCAAAGTAATTCCTCTCAATTTTTTTTTATTTCTAGTGTTCCACCTGGGCTTGAAGGCATGAAAGAACAAGACCTCTGCAACAAGATAATGGCTAAAATACTAGAAAATTATGATACCCTGTTCGAAGTAGAGTGTACAGAAAATGATAACCAGAGGCATGAAAATCGAGCAAGGCTTATAGTAAAAGTAAGTGACTCTGATATTTAATTTTCAGGACTGCTGTATTTTGAATGGAAGATAATTTTATTTAAATTCTTTGTCATAAAAATTTCATATGGATATAACTTCAGATTATTCCTATGTTAATTTTTTTATGAAATCTATTTTCTGTAGCAGGTGTTCATTAACTGATATATATTCTTCTAAGATTGTAGAATATTGTGAATTTATGTTTCTTTGCTGCTATAAAATCACTTCAAAAAAAAACAGGTCAGTTGGGTATGCCACCTTATTATGGAAGCCTGGTGTTAACAACAGGTATACATGTTTATGTCCACATTCAGGAGTGCTAGCTTACTGAGTGGATTGCAAGATTCTTTTAGATGGTATTACTTTACCTTTTTGTCTCTCTTGTATCTGGCACATTTTCAAGTTTGTCCTCAGATTTTAAGCCCCGTATATATAGTCCTTGGTAACTATCATCAGTAAAGGAAAGTATTTTTTAAACTTATAAAGAATCCTTGGCAATACTATCTAAATCTTTTTATACATTGGCTGATAATTTATAACATACCTTTTAAAGATTAGGTAAATGCATGTAGGTCCCTAAAGACTTAACAGTTGAGAGTCAGAGGATAAATATCCAAAATTAATCCTCCAGGTGTGGGAAAAGAGAGAAGCCATCTTATTTCTTTCTCATTTATATTAAGGAAAATCATGGTGGAGCTGATATGGGAGGTTCTCTCAGGAAGTTTCCTGAGACTTACCAACTTCACAGATCATACTATTACTCTTGTTAATGTATATGTCAGTGAATGCTAAGAGGTACTTGGTTTGGGTATTGAAGGGATATTTTCTTCTTTGAACTGAGGCCATTATTTTGAAGGAGAAATAAAAGGTAATTGGTATCAAGTAGTACCCTCTTAAAACAGTAAAAGAAATCTCAAACTAGGTTTCTTAACTGCAGCTTTATGCAGCTTTGTATACAGTTAATACAACAGACTCCTGTAAGAGGTAGAGTACATCTGAGAGGAACACACTTAACAGGAATCTTGCCAACCTTATAAAGTGAACTTGAAACTGAAATTTGAAGGAAGGGAAGAACAATATTCAGATAAAGTGAAATACTTTGGAGAATATCAATTGTAACCTAAGGTGGAGGTAACACAGAAGCTGAGAAAATATCAGTGATTTGCAAGAGAAAATTAAAAAAAAAAAAGCAAAACAAAACAAAAAAACACATCAGTTTTGCTATAAAAATGTTAAATTATTTTTAAATTGAAAAAAATTATTTTAAATTTGTTCCTTTGGACCCTATAGTACATTGCAAGAGGTCTGGCCAAGGAGATGTAAAGCGCTGGGGGCAGAGGGCCTCTTGGAGAGATTTTCATCCCTGATTATGAAAAAGAAAGAATGATTTATGAGATCTGAGCTATGGTTGCCTCTGGGTGGAGTTAGGGGTTGTGGCGGTGGAGGTGATTAACTAGAAAAGTGCTCAAGGAAGCTCTCTGGGGTGATGAAAATGCTCTGTATCTCAGTAGGGATAGAGTTAGATGTATGCATTTGTCAAAACTCATTCAGCCATATGTTTAAGATTTATGTATTTTACTGTATGTAAATTATTATTTTTTAATTTAAAAAGAGAAACATAGTAAGCCTCAGTCAAGATGCACACCTCTCCCATCTACTCTTGGATTTTTTCGTGTAAGGGTACAATGCTTGGAGCTGCTGCCACAATTTTTTGCCCTTGATGAATATATATCACTGACACTGAGGCTGGCACTAAGGGAGGAAAAAAGCCTCTGTTCCTCATCACTGCTCATCTGCTGAACCAGTCATGAACACACACATGGCTGTACTT
Source organism: Cynopterus sphinx (assembly GCA_030015415.1). Taxonomy (NCBI): domain Eukaryota; kingdom Metazoa; phylum Chordata; class Mammalia; order Chiroptera; family Pteropodidae; genus Cynopterus; species Cynopterus sphinx. The sequence continues at coordinate 115,980,005 of CM057382.1, read as the reverse complement.
TTAGTTACATGAGGGAAATAAATGTCCTCTTAGTATAAACTGCTTTTAGCAGATTGTTCTGTTTCTTGAACTCAAAGTACCATAACTAATACAATCAATATAATTGGAAAGTACTAAGGTTTGTAAAATGATTTTCACAAATATAGCCAGAAAGAGACCAAAATTAATAGTAGTTAAACCAAAAATCATCCACAGATTTTAGTTAACTTCTAATATAGTATGAGATGTAATGGCCAAAAATAACCATAAATTCATTCACTGAGTATACCAGTATCCAAAACAGAGTAATGTCTCACTGTACTTGGTGTAGGTCTGGGCAATATCTGTTATGTCTGATTCTGAGTTCTACATTCTGACTCTCCCGGCAGTCGCCACTGGTCCTCATTTATTCTCATTAAATATATATTTGCCGCCTGAGTGGCTCTTTTACTTCTTTTACAATACTAATGACTTCTAAATCATAATTCTAGCCTTAGCCTATCAGGAGAGCAATAGAGCCATATTTCCTACTACCTAGAAAAAGCCATGCTCCCCGATATTCATGGCAGCACAATTTACAATAGTCAAGATATGCAAGTAACCTAAAAGCTCATCAACAGATGATTAGATAAAGAAGTTATGGTTCATATATACAATGGAATATTACTTGGCCATTAAAAAAAAGGAAGTCCTAGCATGGATGGACCTAGAGTTTATTGTGCTGAGTGAAATAAGTCAGACAAAAATAAATGCCATATGATTTCACTTATATAGTGAATCTAAGGAATAAAAAGAACAAACTAGTTAAAAACTGACTCGCAAATATAGAGAACAATTTGGTGACAGACAGAGGGGAGGGAGGTTGGAGGCTGGGAGAATGGGGTGGAAGGTTAAAGAAATACAAATTAGTAGTTGTTAGATGGTCCCGGAAATGGGGAGCATGGCATAGGGGATGCATTTAGCATTAATATATTGGCTAGGTGGGATATCAGATGAGAGAAGGAGCAATTGGGAGGATCATTTTACCAACTATATGTGTCTAACAAATGTACTGTATACTTGAAATTAAGAAAAAAAATTTTAATTAAAAACAAAACAAAGCATGCTGCTTCTTCGAATTTCTCATACTAAAAACATCATCACCAAAACTCTGTCTGTGTCCTGCCCTCTCAACCTTAGTTAGCCAGCCCCCAACCTGCAAAGCTAGAATCTTATTTTTATTCTTAACTCCTCCCTCTTTACCATTCCCACTGGATCTCATATCCTGTCTTAGACATATTTCTAGAAATGGGTGTCTTGTTTCTGTCCACTACCACTGCTTTAGATTACTTCCTTATCGTAGCCAAACAATTTCAAACTGTTCTCCCACTTATAGGGCTCACCTCCTTACCATTACCTTTCGACCAGTGGTAGAATTAGATTCTTAAAAAACAAACATGATTATAATGTATTCCTGCCTTAAGTAAGCAAATGATTTGCTGTTGTTTTGCCTCCTACCCTTTTGCTAACAATATGCAATTAAGATTCCTCCACTTGGAATTCAGGCCCTTCCTTTACACTGTCCCCAGTCCAAATTTTCCCACATTAAATACTTTAATAAAATATTGAATTTTGTCATCTTCCTATTTCTCTGGCCTGTCTTCAGTGTCCTTTGGGGACTTTTCCTTTTCAGTCAGAATTAATCTTTTATTTTCCAGGCTCATTCCTAGACCTTCAACCTAGAGGTTCTCTGGCAAACCACACATATGTATATCTAACTGCATTGCCTGTCCCATGGATTGTCTCATCTTTCCTTGCCCTTGAAGGTCTAATGGTCTAATTGTATTCTGAGGCTTAATGAATGGCCTCTATCCATGCAGTTGCTCCAGGTTGATGTCCATCAAACACTAAAACATGTTAATTCTACTGCCTAAGTATCTCTTAAATCTCTCCCACTCTCACTAGTGCTTTCTCATCCCACCCAGGAAAGAGAGTTCTACACCTGGCTCACTACCGCAATCACCTGGTAACCCAGGCTTAGAAACTCATGGTGGAGCTCTCAAACATGCATCTTAAAAGGCTTCTTTGGCAATTTTAATAATCAGATTTGGGAACTGATCAATTCTTAGAAGACCATTACTGTAGTCTTCTGACTGGTTTCACTGACTCTAGTACGCCTCGTGACTCCATCTTCTCTTCTGCCTGAGTTACTTCTCACCAGGCAGATATGAACATTTCACTTCCCATATCAGAATTCTTCAGTCCTCCTCACCTATGACTGTATTATAAAATCTAAATCTTAGCATGACAAACAAGGCTTTCCATAGTTTGAACCCACCCTAACTATTCACCACTCCCTCCCATACATTTGACGTACTAGCCGTCATTGATTGATGTAATTGTAGCAACCATGTCATTTAAGGCCTCTGTCAATCTAGTGAACATAGTGTCTGGCATTTAAAATTCCTTTAAGTCAATGACTGGACTTTTCATTTTACTGAAAATAGTGCCTATGATCGTAATTTGAGTATAGTATGAAAGCAGTATTAATGACTGTTTTCAAAGTAATTGAATACAATTAGAAACATGATAGTTCACTGAGTATTTCCTGACTGCCATTTAGGAAAATGTATTAAATACTTCTAAAACCTTTAACAGTTCTGGAAAGAGCAACAATATTAAGCTAAGAAGGCCTGTGTCTTTAACTGTGCTATTTGGCAACACGACTGGGAATTTATAATATCTCTGTTTCTCTTTCCTGTTATCTCAAATGGCAAAAATCCTGTAGATTTGTTGTGGAATTAGAACCACTTGTGCTTTTAAAAGTATTTTCAAAGCCAGTTAAATCTGTAGAAATAAAAAGCATTAGTTTTTTTGCCTTGGCTGATAATGAAGAGTAACTGATGAAGCCATTGGCATGGCATGCCTTGGAATCATCTGATCAGAGATACTTCAGTAGATAACATCAATAAACTTTAGAGCACAGAGTTAAGAACTCCAATCTAGAATATAATGGGTGAGAACTTTCAATTTGTGTGACTCTGAACAAATTACTCAATCTCTCCTTCAACCTTGGTTCCCTCATCTGTAAAAAAGGAAAAATATTAGTAAGTAATTTGGCCATGTTTATCACTAAATGATAATGATAGCAAGTTCTTAATAAATTTTAGCTATAAAGAAATCATATGTGTCACATCACCTTTGTGATATTACCTATGATGTTAACTTCTCTTGGAAGGGAATCAGGCTTGATTATACAAAGAATATAGGCAAAAGCAGAAAAATTAAGTTGACAATCAGGTGTTACCCATGACAGACTACCTTTTCTAGATATTTCTTGCTAATAATTTTTAATATTATAGTTTTCAGAGTATGATTAAATTATTTTATCTTTGGAAAGGCGAGACTCTGTGCCGTCGTCAATGGGCAGAAGAATGTGATTTTAGTATTTAATGTATCCAGATCTGCTTTTTGAAAATTAATCATTTGTAAAAACACACACACAATTCTTTAAGTGAGAATTTTATGGAAGAATGGAGTATTTAAGGGACTCTTGAGAAATGACTGGGATTTTAATAATTTGCTGAGGAGAGAAGGTAAACTGGGGAGCTGAAAACTGTCCACACAGAAGAGTATGCTTTAAGGCATGGTTGTACAGTGGTGACTCTTCGGGCTAGATCATAGGAAGTAGCACTAGGGAGATATATACTAGAGTAAACAAGTAGGCTGTTTAACTATGAAGTTAACGTTTACACGAATGTGAGAACAACTGAAGGTTTAAAGAACGGGATGGATTTAACTTAAGCTGTACTTTAGATTTTTACTTTTTCCTAACTGCTGGGCAGAGAATAGACTGTGTCGGGGATAGACAGAAGCAAAGAGACCCATTGGGAGTTCATCATAGTAGTCTGGTTAAGAATCAGTGGTGGCTTGGACAAGGGTTATGGTAGTGAAGGTGGTGAGAAGAACTGAAGTAGGTAAGTTAGGATTGAAAGAGCAACATGATAAGAGGTACTAGAGACCCTAGGTAGGCTAGAGCATGTTAGAGATGGGAGTAGAAGAGCAGGCAAGATGGAAAATTGGGGAGAAGTGAACAGGGTGGGATGTTTGCACTAGGAATTTCGGAGGTGGAGAAACCTGGAATGATGATGGAATTTAGGTTGTGTTTATGAGAATGAGTGACTGAAGTGGAGGAGAATAAAAAATCGTTGGAAAGGAGATAGATGAGGGATGACAAATTAACATATTGATGATTTGTCCATATTGACCCTGAATTTACCCAGGAGGATGACAGATATTGAGGATGGGAAGGCTGTGAGTCTGGTCTGCCTAGTATATAAATATTATTTATACACCTTGGATATGGTATGTGTATATATATTTAATAGGGGTAGTGTAGAGCCATATATGTATGTGAATGTATATATATGTACATATGCAAAATAATATATGTGCTAATTATCTAGAAGGATCTAAATATCACCCTATTCCAAATAAACATCTTGTGAGACTGCCTTTATTAGACACTGTTGCTATTGCTCATTTTATCTTTAGGAATTTCTTTTGAAACTGTCTTTAGAACATGTCATTTATGTGTCATTTTTCTGTATATCATTAGACTTAGAAATCTTGTACGGCAATGCTTTGATTATGGAAATAACAAATAGTCATTTTGAGCTATAGCAGATCACTAAGTGATTAAATATTAACTTTTGAGTTTAAAATTTAAATCTGGCTATATAATAATTATGCTGACTTTCCTGTGTGACTCATAAGCAAACTCTGGAAACAATTTCTCTAAGTGGTCTGAGTAAAGGCAAAGTATTAAAATAGCCTTCCATAGTGATTAATTTGAGGCACATGCTTGCTTATCAATATGTTATAGCAAGTTTGATTACAAAGTTCAGTCTTCTTCCTGTAGAATAAAAGTCATTTATCATACAAACTTGCTAAAACATTGCTTGTGTCTTTTTGATGCTCAAAACCATTGCATGTGTCTCCATTTTCCATTTAGGGCTATAGTCTAAACAAATCAACAAATGTTTACTTTTTTTCTTATTTAATGCCTACTCTGTGCAAAGCTCTGGGCTAATGCTGAGCCTCTTCAAAAAATTAATATGACATGTGTCCCTGTCTGTAAGAGAATTTACAGTCTTCAGCACATAAACAAAATCAGTGTAGGAACATTGGGGCAAATGGAAGAAGTGCCAGATATTTTGTTTAGTTGTTCTATACATGTTAGCTCATTTACTGCTCACAGCAACCCATTGAAGTAGGTGATCTTAATTCCACTTTGCACACGAGGAACCCAAGGAATGTATTATTCAGGGTCAACAGCAGTAAATGAGAAAGCTGGGTTTTGAACTCAAAGTACTAATTACAAACCAAGTATAGAAATAACCAAAATCTTAGTTTTAAATTGGAATATTGGTGCCATGAACATTTATAAGTTTATTCATTCAATATGTATTTTTGCAATTGATTGTTAGGGAAATACTTGAATTGTGTTCTTCTGACTCAAGTCCTGTGTGCTTTCACTACTCCTGGCCTCTTCTGTAGCCCCTCAAGAATGTTCCAAACTGGGTAGTAGTGGAGTCATACTAGGAAAAATATGTTTTGGTTTTTATGTCGTTGTTTGATACTTTGTGATTTGGCTGTTTTTTCTCTTTGTGTTGCTTAACTTACACGGAATGACTAACTTGTACCCACTTTTCTATATGTTATGATTTTGAGCACCTAGGAACTTAGAGGTAGTAGCAGTAAATTAAAATTAATTTGCTCATTCTTTTATATAGAACTTTTCTTTAGTTAGTGAGCTTTACCTTTTAGATTGGCTTTGAGTTTGAAAGTTAAAAAATACTAATTGATGTTTAAGAAAAGCAAAAATAAAGTAATATGATAGAATGTCATTTGCTTGTATGACTCAAATTGGCACTTTCTCAAATGGAAATTGATTAGATTAAAGCATTAAGTAATAAAAGCACTATTAAATGTTATTGTTTAGCTCAAGGTACTTTTATGGCTCCAGTTTTTAGATTATTGCCACATGTTTACAATTCAGATAGTTGTTAATTTCTTCTCTCCAGATGTTTAGTGTTGTAAAGTACTTACAGATAAACACTAGAGTCCTGTCTGCTAAGGGATCGTTGGATTAGATATATGTACCAGGTGTTAAATTACTTTTATAATGATATTCCTATTAAGAGGAATATTTAAGGGAAGACAGAATAAATTGCTTTGTTTATGAAAACATCAGTATGCTACGTAACTTTAAAATACTTACAATGAGATGGCAATATTTTGGAACCTCAGAACTTGCTTACTTTAAATTGTTACAGTATATGTATTTGGCAGATAGAAGAACTGAGTAAATATTCACTGAGCAAGTGAATATTTGTGAATTTTCAAAGATCACTAGTAGTTGCTTTAGAACTGAATTTCTACTGTTTCCTTCAGTTGGCCTCCTAGGAATAGAACTTATATTTCTGTGGTCTAGAGGTGCCTAGAAAGGAATACCCCTACAGGGGCAGCCCCCAGAAACTAAGAAATTGATATAAATTTCCAGCTCCTTTATTGCTTGATTGAAGTAATTCTGAGGTATGTGTTTTACAGTGTTTTCTAGAGTTTTCACCTAAATTGACTCTTCAGAACCACTGTTCTGAAGTAGCTCTAGCAGCTTATTGACAACCCTTACTGTCTACCTTCTCCCTCTATTATCAGCCTCTTCTCCTGCTAAAACAGCCAGGTAGACTACTTGCCTTCAATCTTTGTTTTAGGGTCTTAGTGAGTGAGGGTCCAACTGAGACTTCACAAATTCATTACAAAATCCCCTCTATGAAGCCATCTCTCATCCTCCAGGTACAGATAATCTCCTCTGTTGTATTAGGGCGCTTTTTTTTTGTATTAAAAGAAGGTTCACATTCTGTCTTGGGAACAAATTTCACATTCTGTTTTTTCTCCTGTATTGCATTTTAAGTTCTTCAAGGATAAGAGTATATCTCATGTTTACTTATGCACTGGCTTTTTTCTAACAGTTGTAGGGTAACTCATCCATTTTTATGTCTTCCAAAGCATTTATTCTAGTTCCTTATATTTACTCAAAAATGTTCATGGAATTGTACTATGTATGTCTAAATAAAAGTTAACTCAAAGTTATTTCAGGAACATCATAGTAACTATTCTGGGTATTATTATGGTTCACATTTCTAGAGTATATAATAAATTTTGCTTAACAGAACTCACCTAATTAATATGCCTGATTAATTCTTTGTCTTTGCCTTTAGAACATACTAACTGCTGTCCATGGTAACTCGGAAGGTTTGTGGCTAATCGGCTATTTTCTTATATATGCTAACCAAGAGTCAATTGCGTATGTTGCCAAAACTACTTATGCCAGTTTTTATGGTACCTATGTAATTAAATGCAGCGTGAATACAACATTATAATTATATCTAGAAAAAATGGTGTCAAACTAATGAATAGACACTTCTGTAAAAAGCTCTGAAATCTTAGTGGCTTAACACAATCAAAGTTTATTTCTCACTTCCCAGTCTAATGAGTTGAGCAGTTCTACCCTAATTTGCCCCAACTATCCTCCAGGGTTGCCTCAGCGAGTAAAAGGAGGTTGAGAATAATATGGAATAATTTTATGACCACACCTGCAAGTGGTTTTATAATACTTTTGCTCATGTTCCAATGAGCGGGTTCATTCATTGTCTCCCAACCTAACTGTGAGGCTGGAAATGTCATTTTCCAGGGTGCCTAAAAGAGAGGACATAGAAACCTAAGGACATGACATAGTGTACAGAAAGAATTACCTCTGTTACAAAACCTAAGTTGAATATATTGGAAAGACTCAATGAAAGTTAAAATATTCATGTTTTCACTCTACATAAATGATACATTATGATGTGGGATGTACAAGAGGTATGGAATTTCAAGCTTATGGCCATTCCTAAACAAAGGCCCATGTCAAAAGACTAGGAAATAAATGAAAATTTGAGAGTTTTAATGTAAAAATAATTTTGAGTATATATAATTTATATGTATCTTTTTAAAAAAGATTTCCAGCTTTAGTGTACATTGGGGTCACTGAACCTGTAAGATTCCCTTATCTAATTGGAAAGATTCTGAAGAGGCATTGTTTTGTACAGCTCTGCCAATTATTGGGTGTGTGACCAGCTACTTATACATAATGTGAGAAATTTAGATGGTGAAAGTATATATTTTATAGGGTTATTATGAGGATGAAATTGATAAATGTATAATGAACACTTAGAAAAATGCCATGTATGTAGTAAGTACTATGTAAATGATATCCATAGCTGTTGTTTTGATTATCAACTTCATCATCATTGTAAGATTTAATTCCACAGTTTTCTACTGAGTGACCACACTGTAAATAACACTTGAATAAATTTATGTATAACTTATTTTATTTGGTTGAAAACAAAAATCAATCTCAGCTAAAATCAGACTAAAAACCAAAAGAAAAAATGTAAAGGAATTTTTTGGAAGGACATAGCATAGCTTATAGAAAATAAAGCTAAACTGAGCATGTCAACAAGATGGCAGACTTGAGTGCCCCGAAGCTTGTCCCACCACAAAACAACAGTTAAACAACTATCAATGAATAAAAATGGCTCTGGGAAAGTTCCAGAGAATATTAAGAAGTTCCAGGAATCTATGGAGCAAAAAAGCCAATTATGGCTCATAGATAAGTATAGAAAGCACTTTCCCTGCATAAGCTCATTCCAAAGGCCAGCATAGCTTGGCACAAAAAGGGATCCCCTTGGCTGTGACTTTCCCCTGGGGAGGTAAATGGGAGCAAAAGGAGACCAGCATCCCTCACTGCCACCAGGGATGCCCAAGGCCTTCATCACCGAAGACCCTTACATTCTCTATTGATGCCTACAGCAACCGAGTGCAAACACCAGTGCAGGGCAACGAGTGACATAACCAAGGAAACAATAAATTCCCAATAACTGACTCTCAAACAGATGGAGCTCTATCAATTGACTGACAAGCAATTCAAAATAATTGTTTTAAAAAGCTCAGCCAGCTACAAAATAGCTCATACAACTCAATAAAATTAGGAAGGCAATACATGAACAAAATGAGAAATTCAGCACAGAGATAAAAATAATACAGAACTATACAAATTCTGAAGCAAAAGAATACAATAAATGAAATGGGGGAAAAAATACAATAGAGAGCAAAAATAGACTTAGTCAAGCAGAAGAAAGAATCAGCAAACTCAAAGACAGGTCATTTGAAATTATCCAATCAGAAGAGAATAAAGAATGAGGAAAGCCTGTGGAATTTATGAAACATTTAATGAACAAATAATGGCTGAAAATTTTCCAAATCTTGGGAGGGAAATGGACATCCAGATTTATGAAACTTAATGTCAAATAGGATCAACTTAACACTACACCAAGAGACATTTTAATCAAATTATCAAAAATCAAGGAAAAGGATTTTGAAAATCATGGAAGAAAAGCGATTCATCACAGATGAGGGTTCCCCTATAATGTTATCAGTGAATTTCTAAACCTTGCAGGCCAGGAGAGAATAAAATGAAGAATAAAATGAATAAAAGGAGAGAATAAAATAAAATAAAGTACTAAAAGAAAAATATCTACCAGCCAAGAATATAGTACCTGAAAAATTATCCTTTAAGAATGAAGGAGAAATAAACTTGTTTAGGACAAACAAAAACTGAGGCCCCACAAAGTAGGGGAGTTTGTTACCACTAGGCCTGCCTTACAAAAAATGCTTAAGGAAGTTCAAGTTGAAATGAAAACCTGGTAAACAGCAAGACAAAGTATATGGAACATAAATTTCACTGGTAAAGGTAAAAATACAGATAAATACAAAATAATGTTACACCGTAATAATTTTGTGTAACTAGATTTAACCCTTAGGTAAAATTTAAAGGATAAAAATTTGTTAATGATACACAATTTAAAAAGCGTATTGAGTAAGGGAACACAAAGTGTGTGCAGGATAGTAAAAGTGTACATTTACTGTATATGATTTAAGTTAAATTATTAAAATTATTATAACTACAGAATGTTTGAGGCAAGCCTCAGATAATCCCAAAGAAAAATATTGATAATATACAAATGATAAAAAGAAAAGAACCAATGCAAATCACTTTAAAAAATTAAATAATGAAGAGAGCATGAAAGGAAGACAGAAATGGAATAACTGAAAAACAAAAAATGAACAAAATGACAAAATGAAATCCCCCCTTATCAATGATTACTTTAAATATAAATGGATTAAACTCCTCAATCAAAAGGCACAGTGACTGAATGGATTTAACCCATTTCCTGTTTAGAGTAAAAAAGTACAGCTCTCAGCCAACTTTAATTTAATTTTATATAAATTCTCTTTTTGAGGCTGAAGCAAAGTTGACTGGTTTTCAATGTGTAAATAAAATATAAAAAGTGTTCTTGGAGTTATTTCTAAACAGAACTTATCTCTAATCCTAATGTAACAGAAACGTATGCATAAACTGGATTCATCAAATGCATCTTTGGCTGTTTAAGAAAGACATTAACATCACATGTAGAAATGCTACATTTTCTAGGATTTGATGTTTTTAGTGATCGAGGATTACTATATTTTGTAAATGGAAACACTACTACTAATAACAGAATGCTCTAAATGGGACAATGTCACTTGTTTCCAAACACTATCAATATTCTAGAGCAATGCAAAAATGATAAAAGCAAGATATTTTGTGGCAGACTTTGGAGGTAAGGTTAGGCCTGTAATCTGCAAGTTATCTCAAGGTAAACACTATAGGTGAGTAATCTCAGAGCAAAAGGAAATGGGTTAAAAACATCCAGCAATATGCCCTCTATAAAAGACTCACATTAGATATAAGGACATAGAGGCTGAAAGTGAAGTGATGGAAAAACATATTTCATGAAAAAAAGATAACCAGAAGAACATAGATGTGGCAGTGCTTATATCAGAAAAAAAAAAATTACACCAGGAACTATGTCTAAGACAAAGAAGGTCATATTATAAATATAAGATGATCAATTCAACAAAAAGATTTAATAATTATATATGTGCTCAATATCACAGGACCTAAATATATTAAGGAAATATTTATAGATATAGAGATTGACAGCAATATAATAATAGTAGGAGAATTCAGTACTCCACTTTCAATGATGGATAGACCATCTAGACAAAAAAGAAAAAAGCAGTGGACTTGGTGAACACTATAAACCAAATGGACCTAACAGACATTCAATAGGTCTTTCATCCCCATAAAAGAATACACATTTTTCCAAAGTGCACACAGAATGGTCTCCAGGATAGATCATATCTAAGGCCATAAAAACAATTTGTAATAAATTCAAGATCAAAATCATCTCAAGTATCTTTTTTGAACTAAGTTGAATGAAACTAGAAATCAGTAACAGTAAGAAATGGGAAAATCTACAAATATGTGGCAACTAAATATGCTCTTGAACAACCATTGGGTTGAAGAGAAAATCAAAAGGAATTCAAAAAGTTTCTCAAGACAAACAAAATATACCAAAACTTATGAAATGCTACAAAAACAGTATTAAGAGGGAAGTCTATAGAACAAATGTCCACATTAAAAAAGAAATTTCTAAAACCACCTAACTTCACAATTCAAGGAACTAGAAATAGAATACACTAAAAGCAAATTTAGAAAGAGGGAAATGGTAATGATTAGAGCAGAAATATATCAAATAGAAAATAGAAAAACAATAGAAAAATTAAAACTAAGTTGCTTTTTGAAAACAAAAAATCATAACCTTAGCTAGACTTTGAGAAAAAGAAGACTCAGATAAAGTCAGAAGTAGAGATATTACAATAATACCTCAGAAATAATAAGGATAATAAGGGACTATTATGATCAATTATGTGGTGCAGTATTGGATAACCTAGAGGAAATGGATAAATTCCTAAAATCATATAGCCTATTAAAACTGAACCAAGAAGAAATAGAAAACTAGAACTGACAAATAAACAAAATTGAGTCAGTAATGAAATGCTTCCCAACAAAAAAAATTGTAGGACCAGATAGCTTTCAAAGAAGAATTAATGCCAGTTCTTCTTAAACTCTTCCAATAGAAGAGGGAATGCCCCCAAATTTATCTTAGTAGGCCAGCATCACCCTAATACCAAATCAGACAAACCACAAGAAAAGAAAACTGCAGCTCAATATCACTGAGGAACATAGATGCTAAATATAGAATACTAGTAAACAGAAGTTAACAGCACATTAAAAGGAGAATACACCATGACCAAGTAGGACTTATCCATGAAATGCAAGGATGGTTCAGCATATGCAAATCAATCAATGTGATACACTACATTAATAGAATAAAAGGAGAAAAAGGTACATGGTCATCTCAATAGACTTAGAAAAAGCACACAATAGTGTTCAGCATCCATCCATAATAAAAATCTCTCAACAAAATAGATAAAGAAAAACTTAGTTCAACACAATAAAGGACATATCTGATTGGCCCACAGGTAATATCATAATAAAAAAGGGAAAACTGAAAGCTATCCCTCTAAGATCTAGTGTAAAGTAAGAAAACCTACTCGTATCACTGATTAAAAGCATAGTACTAGGAACCCTAACCAGAGCAATTAGACAAGAAAAAGGCATTCAAATTGGAAAGGTAAAATTAAAATTGTCCCTGCAGATAACATGATCCTATATAAAGAAAAATCCTAAAAACTACACCAAAAAACTGTTAGGACTAATAAATTAATTCAGTAAAGTTGTAGGATATAAAATCATTGCATAAAAATTAGTCATGTCTTTATACACAAATAACAAACTATCTGAAAAGGAAATTAAGAAAACATCCCATTCATGTTAGCCACAAATATAATAAAATACTAAGAAGTAAACCAAAAAGTTGAAAGACTTGCACACTAAAAATTATAAAACATTGATGAAACAAACACTGATAAATGCAAAGACATCCCATGTTCATGGATTAAAAGAATTACTATTGTTAAAATGTGCATACTGCCCAGCATGCTCCACAAATTCAGTGCAATCCCTACCAAATCATATTGGCATTTTTTACAGAAATAGTAAAAACAATCCTGTTTTATACCTCAAAAACTCTCAAATAACCAAAAAAATCTTGAGCAAGAAAAATAAATCTGGAGGCATCATATTTCCTGTTTTCAAACAGGAAATATTCTAGAAAAGCCATAGTAATCAAAACATTATGGTAATGGAATAAAAACTGATATATAGACTAATGGAACAGAATATAGAGTCTAGATACAAATCCATGCATTCAACTGATCTTCCTCAAGGATTCCAAGAACACATAGAAAAGAATCTGCTACGGAAACTAGATATCCACATGCAAAAAATAAAATTGAATCTATATTTTACCTTATTCATAAAAATTAATTAGAAATGGGTTAAAGACTTAAATGTAAAATCTGAAGCTATAAAACTCTTAGAAGAAAATATAGGGGAAAAGCTCTGTATCATTGGTCTTGGCAATGATTTTTTTTTTCCTTACAGCAAAAGCACAGTCAACAAAAGCAAAAATAAGTGGGACTCCTTGAACTGAAAAGCTTTTGCACAGCAAAGGAAATCAAAGTGTAAAAACCTGCAGAATGGGAGAAAATATTTGCAAACCGCATATCCAATAAGAGATTAATATCCAAATATACAAGGAAATCATAACTCTATAGCAGAAAGACAACCTGATTAAAAATTGGGCAAAAGACCCAAATAGACATTTTTCCAAAGGAGACATACAGGTGGCCAACAGGTACTTGAAAAGGTGTTCATCGTTACTAATGATCAGGGAACTGCAAATTAAAACAACAAGGTACCACACCTATTAGAATGCCTATATCAAAAAGACAAGATAGCAAGTGTTGGTGAGGATGTGGAGAAAAGAGAACCCTTGTACACTGTTGGTAGAAAGGTAAATTGGTTCAGCCATTATGAAAAACAGTGATTTCTCAAAAAAAAAACAAAAAATAGAACTGCTATATGATCCAGCAATACCACTTCTGGATATGTATCCAAAGGAAATTAGTGTCTCAAAGGGATTGGTGCACTCCTGTGTTTACTACAGCATTATTCACAATAGCCAAAATATGGAAACTTAAATATCCATTGACTGATGAATGGATAAAGAAAATATGGTATTTATGGTACACACACACACACACACACACACACACACACACACACACACACACACACACACACAGGAATATCATTCAGCCATAAAAAAGGAAGGAAATTCTATCATTTGCAACAACATAAATGAACCTGGAGGATGTTATGCTAAGTGAATTAATCCAGACGTGGAAAGACAAATACTGGATGATCTCACCTGTATGTGGAATCTAAAAAAAGTTGAACTAGTGGAAGCAGAAAATAGATTAATGATTCACAGGGACCAGCAGAGGGGGAAATGGAGAGATGTTGGTCAAGGAGTTCTAAGTTTCAGTTTTATGAGTAAGTTTTAGAGACCTAATGTACAGCAAAGTGACTAAACAACTATGTTGTATACTTGAAAATTGCTAAGAATGTACATCTTAAGTGTTCTCAGCACATTAAAAAGTAGAAAATTATTGGAGGTGATAAATGTTAATTAGCTTGACTTAATAATTATTTCACAATGATTATGAATATCAAAGCATTGAATTATACACCTTAAATATATACAATTTTTAGTTGTCAAAATCATGCCTTAATAAAGCTAGAAAATAGAAAGCAGATAGAGCTGACATCCAGACTTCCCAAAGGACATTAACCTGGGCAGCTGTGAGGTTCTGGGCAGCCTGCAATGTGATCGCAGGACTGTCCGTTCAAGGAGCTACCACTGGGTTAAACTGGTTTCACCTGTCCTTAGTTCTTGATCTTTGCCTTCCTGGTATGACAGAATACCTAATTGATACTTGAAAAAAGTATCTAAGTGAAAATGACAGGTTACAATTCTTTGTAAAGCAATTTTTAATATACTTAAAGACAATAAAGTTTGTACCTATGAATATTATAATTGCAGTTTATAAAGTATAAAATGGATTCAAAAAATATCCAGAATTTCACTACTTTTCACCTCCATTTCTAGGCCTGAGAATTACAGATTTTATTTCAAAAGTATATATAGTGAAGATCTATTAAGTGCTATTTCTTAATTCAATTTGTTCCCTTCATTTATGTAAAAATATATTGCTTTTGAGTTTTAAGAAAACATTTTTTTTACAGTCAGTCAAATTAAGACTCATTTTGCAAATACAGATGAATTACAGAGGGGAGTTTTATGGTATTGTAAAGAGTGGTTTGTAATCTGCCAGTCACATTTGTTGGATCCAGTTGTATGCAGAGGAAGCCTTAGGCATGGGTTGATACTCAGCTTGTGATTATTTCAGCATTGCTACCTCAACTTGTAATTATGTCAGTATTGCTATCATCTGCTCTCCAAGTCACTAAATTCAACCAAAACACCTGTTGTGAATTTCACCCCAGCTCACCAGACCAGCTAGCTGCTCCTCCCTGTCATAATAACAGCTTCTTTCCCACTGACCCTCATGCATCATTGTATTACTCAGGTAATAATAAAATGCATTATCTGATTCCAGTATCATGGAGATCCATCACATTTCTTTAATGGTTATAGATTAATACTCAAGGAAAGGGAAATGTAGGTGTTAATATGGTTTTATTTATCAATGCAGCAGGTACTTATTACATACCTCCTGGGGATACATTGATCAAATGCTTACAGTCGTGAACCTTAAAATCAACTGGAGATAATAGACAATAAACAATAAATATAAAATAAAATCATTAATTACAGAGTAGAATAAGTATTCTGGTTGAAATAAAGCAGGTTAATAAGAACATAGTCAGAGGAGCCATTTTAGAGGATTGTTAAAAGAAGACCTCCCTGAGGAGGTGACATAGGAGCTGAAGGATGAGAATGCACCAGCCATGCTGAAGAAATGGTGGAAAGGCATTCCAGGCAGAGGGAATACGAAGGGGAAATGCCTGAGAGCAGGAAGGGACTTGGAGTATTTGAAGAATAGGAAAGAAGGATATTGTGGCCTGAGGCATAGTAATGAGAGGGCAAATACTAAGACAAAATTAGGGAAATAGGATCATGCAGGGCTGTGGAAGTTATGATTGAATTTGGATTTATTTCAGGAATATTTGAGAAGACATTGATAGAGGAGTGACATAATCTGACTAACTATTCAAAGTTGTAGAAGGCAGGATGATTGAAATAATTTGGGCGAAGAATGATGATATGACTGTGGTGTCCCTGTACCTAGACGTTTTGGAAACTGCTGATTGGACTTGCTGGTGGGTTTGGTGGTGAGAGGTATGGGAAAGAGAAGAATTAAGGTAGATATCTAAGACATTGGCTTAAGCATCTGCTAATCTGGGGAAGAAAATCAAATGCTGACAGAATTTTTTTTTTTTTTTTGCTGGTAAATCAAAAGCTTCGGACATACTAAATTTAGGTGCTTAATAGACAATCAAGTGGAGTTGACAAATAGGCCGTAGATATAAGTAGCTCAGAAGAAATGTCAAAGATAATGATACAGATTGGCAGTCAATAGTATATTGGCTGTGTTTAAAAGCCATGAAAGTGTGATGAGATCATTGTATCATTTGGGAAAAGGAGACTGCTCCGCATCAGCCCTTGAGTCACTCCAACTTCATTCATTCATTTATTCAGCACATGTTTAATGAGCTTCTACTATACTGGGCACTTTTCTGTGGCATTGTAGTTATGGTAGTGAGTAAAGGAGCCTTCATGGAACATCTGTTTAGTAGAGGATACAGAAAATAAACCAATAACCAGTAGACATGTACTTCGTTGTACAGAGATAAGCAGCAGCCAAGGAGACAATGCAGAGCTGATCAACGAGGTAGGCAATTTTTTTTCCTACCAGTGATGTTGTGGCAGCTAATAGAAGAAAGAGTAGTTCAAGAATAAGAGTCACCTAGGTCAGATATTGCCAAGAACTCAAGTAAGATGGTGACTAAGCAGTGACTTTTTCATACTTTCTGTGAAGAAGTAACAAAAAACAGATTTTGGAGCACTGAAGGTGAAGAAATGGAGATAGTGAGGGAAGACAGCTGTTTTGAAGAAGTTTGCTATACAGGAAAGCAAAAAAAGTGGGACCATAGCTAGTGAGAGAAGTGAAATTAAGGAAGTGCTGTTTAAAAACAAACAAAAAAATATAATTACAGAGCATGCTTACGAGTAATGGAAACAGTCTGGTGGGAAGAGAGCGGGAGGGAATAATTGAAGGAGTGCAGTTCTTAAGCCGGTGAGGAGAAATAAGATAGAATTGAGCATGGAGGGAATGGCTGTGTGCTAGGATGTCTTAGCTTCCATTGTAATTTGAGGGAAGATGGAGAAGGTGAAATGGTTGCAGTGAGTTTTATAAATTTGATGGTAGGGCAGTGAGTAGCCTCTGCTCAAATGCTTCTGGATTTCCAATGATATATGAAGTGAAAATGAAAGGGAACGGGGTTTGAGAACAGAGAAGAAAAGAAATATCATCTTGGAAAGTGAAAAGTTAAGTTCCTAAAGAAGCGTAGCAGAATTGTGCACTAAAGAGTATTTATTCAAGATTTATGGTAATATAATGTGTAACATTCAACCAATTCTATAATTTTTTTCCAGCCACTTTCAGTTGTTCCCAGTGCATAGAAGACATATATAGCTGGATTCATCCAAGGTCATACTTTTTTGTGAGATAAATACAATGATTGAAGACTGGAGGAGAGGAAGGAAATTAAGTGTTTTAGCAAAGAAATGAAAAATCATGAAATGTAAGCTGATTATGGAGGGAATTAAAAGCAGAAGGAATGCACAGGGGATTATGAAAGGTTAGAAAAGGGACATTATTCATTTATTTGGTTTACTCATTCACTATAACAATTGAGCTCCAACTATGTGCCAAACATTGTTCTAGGCCCTGCACATATATTCTTGAGCAAAACTGATGTTCTCACAGAGTAGGGTTAGGTGAACAATAAAGAATTAAGACCAATAAATATTCTGGAAGGCTGTTAAGAAGTATTCAGAAAAGACAGGAAGATAGCATCAAGTGGGAGGGGAGAACAGTGGTGATTTAAATAAAGTGTTCCAGGAAGGAATCCTCTCTAGTAAAATAACAAAGACTTAGATGAAGTAAGGGAACAAACCTGTAAATGACTAGTAGTGTGCTAGACTGAGGAAACAGTGACTGTTTTTCTATTTTTTAATGTCATTAGTAATTGAGTAGTAAGGCCAGCCTTGCCATGGTAAACAAGATATTTTCTCCTTCCCATTTGTATTTTTAACTGGTGTTTTCATGATACCGAAATGACACAGTGAGTTTAAGCAATTGGTTGTTGCACAAGGGTCTTCAGATTAAGCAATCAGTTCAGTCAAGTCTCATTTAAGTAGATCAAAAATGTTTAAATGTGAATACACTCTCTATATTATATCCACATCTAATTTGTTTATCATTCCATTCTCCAATGACCAATATTGGAATGCATTATAAGGTTCAGTTAATATTTAAGTCTATTTTCATACTCATAAATAGTTTAACAAATAGTTTTAACACAAAACACTCCCCTTTCAAACTTCTTCAATGTTCCTCTAAGAGAAGAGTTCACACACAAACCCAAAGTCTCTTCCCTTTGCCCTGGGACCGACTTTAAATGGCTTTTTAAAAATTTAGATAATTCCCATACCATAAAATTCACCTGGTTAAAGCATACAGTTTTTAGGGTTTTAATGTGTTCACAGAGGTGTACAACCATCATCGTTACCTAATTCCAGAACATTTTTATCACCCCAAGAAGAAGCCCCATATAGACTGGAGCCATCAGGACTCACTGCCCATCCTCCCCTCCTCCCAGCCCCTGGCAACCACGAATCTACTTCCTGTTCCTATTTGCCTATTCTGGAGATTTTATGTAAGTGGAATCATACAAAGCGTGACCTTTGGTGTTTGGTTTCTTTCACGTAGCATGATGTTTTCAAGGTTAATCTATGTGTTTAGCAAGTATTAGTATTTCATTTCTTTTTATAGCTGAATATTATTCCATTGTATCGATATACTATATTTTTTTATCCATTCATCGGTTGATGGACATTTAGGTTTTCATTTTTGGTTATTATGAATAATGCTGCTATGAGCATTCACATAAAAGTTTTCATGCGAACATGTTTGTCATTCTAAGTATATATCTACATGTGTAAATGGCTTTTAAAAAGGTTTTATCTTAAAAATATTGCTCTCTTAGGTCCATAATATGTCTGTTTTAAAGGAATACATAAAGTTACTACCAGTTACTTTTTAAGTTACCAGTTGAATTATTTAATTTTTTCTCCAGAAATCTGAATGTTATTGT
This sequence comes from Cynopterus sphinx, assembly GCA_030015415.1. Taxonomy (NCBI): domain Eukaryota; kingdom Metazoa; phylum Chordata; class Mammalia; order Chiroptera; family Pteropodidae; genus Cynopterus; species Cynopterus sphinx. The sequence goes on along the minus strand of CM057382.1, from coordinate 115,960,624 downwards.
CTCTACAAGAAATGTTCCACAAGGTTGTGGCTCTTGAGCTGCCTGGCTCACTGCCCACTGAATGGGTATGTGCCAGTATTCCTGCAGCATTCTGGTTGGATACTGGGAATGCAACTCTGAACAGGTGGTGGGTTATGTTTTTGTCAATAAATATTGCCTCTTTCTGGAAGTATCATAGAATCTTGAAATTTAAAAACTAGACAGAATTCTTGAAGCTTCCCTAATCTCATTCCTTTGTTTTATAGATGTTTGAACTAAGGGAGAAGTCCAAGAGTTCTTAGCCAGTTAGAGAACTAGAATGAGAAACAAGATCTCTTCTGACTCCTGGTTCAGTGCTCTGACTACTGAACTTACTTTGTCGCTGTTGTCTGAAACTCACAAAATAAAATTAATTCATACATGTGACATTTTCAGATAAAAGTTTACAGAAAATGCTTTCAGAGTGTTATAGGGAAAAGCTATCAGCCTTATACTCATTAATTCACAGGGACGGGGAGAGAAACTAGGTAAGAAAATATGATAATTTTTAGTTTGTGCATAAGGAAGAGAGAATTACAGGCATTCATGAACACTCAGTTATAAACAAAGATCAGCTATTCCTTTTAACTTCCCTTAAGAGTCAGCTTTTTTTCTTCTCATTACATTCTAACATTTACATACCAGTAGTTTAAAAAGAAGAGTATAAGGATTAAGCATGATTATATTATCCAAGCGTAGTCAAACTGCCCAATGGATTATGCAGTTAATCAGTTTGATCTTCTAAATGTCATGCTGGATATAGTTTATCCCTCTCAAAGTGAGTCAGAAGTGGGAATAGGTTCATTCACTATTTCCAGTAAGTGGCTTACCACCAACAGGTGTTGTGACTGGTGGGAAAGGGTAGGACTGAAATGCACTTATTTGGCAACCTCAGAAATGTACCGTTGGGTCCCTACATAGGGCTGTACGTGAGGCCACAGGCAGCTGAGAATGTTGGCAGCACCACAGCTACCCTCCAGCTTAGAACAGGCTCTTGGATCCCCTCTGAGTCTGGGAACATTGTTCCCTAGCACAAAGCCGAGAACAGATGCAGTGTATAGCCTGTGTTCCAGGCATGAATCTCAACTCCACCACAGTCTGTATGATCTTAGGCATACCACCTCAGGATCCAAGTCCCTCATCTGTAAAATTAGAGGTCAGGAGAGTAGACCAATTTTTAATCTTTAAACCTTATTTTGGCTTTAAAATGCTGTGGCTTTACACCCTAATGATTTAACATGTCAAGTATGTTAGATGAGAAGTCATATATAAAGGTGATCAGAGCTCAGGCGTTAAAGTTATACAGAAACATTTTTGAGTCCTTTGTGATATTGGACAAGTTACTTAATTTTTGTAAGCTTTCATTGTTAAAAGGGGAACGATGATAATAGTACATAATTCATAGGGCTACTGGATGGGGAGGAAATGGCATTATGAATGCAGAGTCTTTAGAACAGTGCCTGACACTTCCTATGATTCACTAAATATCTACTAGTTGTATTTTTCTCTTCTTTAGGAACATTTTATCCTAATAATATACCCTTCCTTTTAGAAAGAAATATAATTCCAACAAATTTTAGTAATGTTAAAAAGCATGTAGACTACAATTTTTTTTAAGGTTATAGTTAATTATTTAAGTTAACAGGAAGAAAAGACCGATAATTTAGATGATTGAATGGTAGTCATGATGGAGGAATGGGATGTAGAGGTGAAGGTTGTGGAGCAAGTGAAAGGAATCTTATTTTCTCCTTCTCTTTATTGTTGTCTGTAATCTTCCTCTTATATTTTTTTGTTCTCTCAACTTGGAGATAGATTCATCCATGGAAAACCCATCATGGATGACAACTACATCATTATTTATTATTGTAGAAATAAAAAGTAAATATATTCATTCTATGTAAGCTGCTTCCTTGTAATTTCTATTATTTTTGTAAGTAATATTTTGGTGTGAACCTTGTAACAAAAGCTTCATAATTTTTGAAACAAATACTCAGATATTCTTCTCAGGATGTTGGTATGAAAATACCACTATTCAATAGTCATTTGCTGAACTATCTAAAGAATTTGCTTAAGATAAAATATTTACAGAATCTGAACCCATTTGTAAAATACTGTGGAGAAAGTTGTCAACTCTGTGTGTAGTGGTTGATTTCTTAGAGAATTAGCTATACAATTGTCCAAAGAAGTAAGCAAGCTGTCTGTGGATGTGTAAGTGACATGAGTGTAGATGAGATTTTTAATGGTCATCTCTGAATATGTATGTCTTGTATGTCCCACACCTACTCTTACCTTACTTCTCTGTTGCATGTGGCCAATAAGAAAGGAAAAGTTTTGACTTTACTACACTCTAACTTCTGATGTGAACAACCCAATCCAGAAATGTTTTTTGTCTCCCTGAAAAATTTACTTTTCACTATATTGTAATTTCTGACTCGGATAATATTCTTTAGTCTCTAATGTTTCTTGTTTTATAGGAGGCCAGTTGTAAGAACTCCTTACCCATCCTTCTAACAAAAGACTTAGAACGAGATGTGCAAAAAATGTTTCCAAAAACCAAGGTAAGTTACGTCTGCTTGTTAGGCTTCCTCATTAAATGCTTAGCAAGACTCTTTATGTTCTCATGTTTCCATGTTCTGTTGCTTGCATTTCCCTCAGCCTTTTTTTTTTTTTTTTTTGGATCTGATGGTATGAAAAACATTTTTTATTTAGTGCACTTAATACAAGGTTATATTCTTCCAAAATTTGTCAAGATACTCCTATTATTTAACAGAAAGTGTTGTTTTTTGATAGTGGTCTTACTTCTGCTCCATCAGAATTATTTTCATCCTACAGCAAAGGTAATAGTTAAGTGTAGTAAATCTTTTCTAAGTTACTTTGAGGGGTGAAATAAATGTACAACTATAATTTGTTTTCAAAATAGAAATCACTTTATTGATTTTTCATAATTATAAAATATAATTTTATTTAAAATTTATTATTAAATAATTTATAATTGTTTAAAAGATATTTTCAAAATTATAAAAATAGCACATAATCAATGGAAAGTACTTGTCAATTTTAATAAAAAATAATAAGAACTATCATACATATGACAGAATAAAGGGTTTAGTGTGTAAAATTTTGTTTTCCTTATTAAGAAAAATCCAAAGTGCACATAATTGTTTTGCCAGTATAAAGAAAAACTCCTTTAACATATATCATGAGAATCTGGTCATTTGTCCAACAGAAAAGTGACTGCATTTATTTTAGAGCCCCTTTTTCTAATCTTTAATCCTCTCTTTCAAGTACAACTTCCCTTATTTACTGAGTAAATATAATATTCCTAACTGGCCACTGTGACATTTATAGAGCTACTTTTCTTTTCTTTTTCAGTTCTATGACAAATGTTCTCTAGACTTTTTGAGTCCACTATAAGCAACGTTTAAACAAATGCTGGTCCCTAATTTTAATCTCCAGTTACTATAAAAATAATTGTGGCTTTATTTTTAAAAGCAAATCAATGGAAGTATTGAGCCATTACTTATTGTCTTCCTAATGGTAAGAGTCTTTTTATTTTAAAAAGAAAAACATTTTTCTTTATAAAACTTATTCCACCTTGGTTTTGTCCTAGATAGTTATTTGAAATATCTTTCATGCTTTCCTTTCCAAATTCACACTATATTTTGTATTTTTTCCAATGAAATATTTGTGTAAACTTACATATAATTAATTCAAATGTGTAGTAGAAACTTTATTTACTATGTAATAAATAAAGTTCAGTGTCCAAAATATACTCATCAAACAAATGCGTTGGAAAAATGTAGAATTTGAAGAAAATTTTAGGTAACATTTGCTTTTTAACTCCATGTGTATTAGTATAACTACTTTTAGGTAAAGAGACCCTAGATAAATCACTTCCTAAATAAAAGATAATCTTGAAGCCTGTCATAAAAATTGTTTGAAGGGATTTATTACTCTTATTGCCATTTGGAATATTTCAGGCATATTCAGAATCAATAATTAGTATGTATTAATATCCTCTGTTAGCCTTAATATATGGTTCGTGACCAAACTAATTCAATGGAGAAATTACTTCATTAGTTAAGCCTTGGTTTGTAACTTTAGATTCTTTGTGGCCTTACATGAGCAAATTTATGTTTATTTGAGCAAACTATTCTCTGCTTAGTTTAGGAGTGACTAAACTCTTTGTAATTTCAAGCCCCAGAAATAAAACAAACATAGAGCATGTGAAGTATGAGAGATTATAAGGCACTAACTGTTTCACCTAGATTTTTTTTTTTTTGAGATCTGTTTTTCTTTAGTTGATCTTCGAAAACTAAAGCTGAGAACACCTTTAAAATATAGTTATGTGTCCTTTCTAGAGCAATTTAGGGAACTATGAGAATGATGTGTGTCCTTGGTATTAATGTAACTCCATTTGACCTCCATAGCTGTCTTTCTCAGACATCTCCAGTTACAGCAGTATTTGCCTTGGACAACTAAATATTTCTGATCCCTACATGGCTAGAAATGTAAAATGGTAATCCAGAAATGGCATATAGCCATTGGCTCTGGAGATGTATCTTGAGTCTAAGCCAACTGTTCCCGTGTATGTTCCCTCGTCCAGCTGTTGTCTCTGCTTTTAGGCGATGAGGATTATATTTCCATTCCTTAGGCAGGAACTCCTCTTCTTGACTTGAGTCCAAGCTGAAAAAATGATACCTCCATTACACAGTGCCATATGACACTTCCTGGATGAGCAATTATCAACAGCTCTGATAGCTCAAGGACATAGTCATACAACCACTGCACACCCCTACTATATAGACTACATATGCAAACAAATGATTGGAATAGGTGATACTGAAGAGAACATCAAATAGATTTTTAAAGAAGTGTAGAACATAGATACTGTTCCTTGAACCTAGTACAATCATGACAAGGAGAAGAGACAGTCTTTTTCCTACCAAAAGCAGGTAGTCTGGCTCTAAATAAGCCTTATAACCCATATTCATTGTCCTGAAGAGAATCTAGGGAACTGAGGAAAGAACACTACCTTTATTTCTCTCTTTTCTTGATGTATGCTCTAAACTTCCCACTGCAATTGCTGTGTTCTTGACCTCAGCAAAAAATTCAAAGTCAGGTCATTGTACGAGGAAGAATATCAGATTCATTTGGTGTTGAGATGAAAGTGTAAAATAAACTAATTTATTTCCTTCCTGACTTTCATCAGTGAATTAAAATGTACCAATATAAATTAATATTACAAACACATAATAGTTTTGGTTAATCATGCTTTTCTAGATGTTTCTTTTAGTAAACAGTCAGTAACTATCAAATGTGTGATAAAGGTCATGCATTTATCTAGTAAACAGTTATGTAGTAGAAACAACTGTTAAATTATTTTTCTTTTCAAAGGTTAATGGTTTCAGGGTCCATGAATCTTTATGAATAGTTTCTTCAATAATGAGGTTGTCACAGTTGTATTTTCTTACAAGTTTTTTTTAATGCCTATGCTTTTATTAGCAAAGTAAACTATAAACTTAAAATAACTGGGTTTTTGAGAAAATTTAGTAGAGTTATAATTTTTAATATGCAAAGTAATAGAAAGTAACTTCATAAGCATTAAATTTGACCAAATTTTCAAGCTATTTTAAAATCATTGTTAATGGACATGCATATATTTTATGTTGCTTTAATGTGTTGATTCTAATTAGCATTTTATTTTTTCCAGTTAACATTATTTCCACTGTGTTTTTATGCATCAAACTAGTTTGTGTGCTGGCTTTTAATAGTAGGAGGAGAAGTAATAGTAATGATTATGATGGCTAACAAAGATCAAGGGCCAGACACTATATGAACTACTTAATGTGTATTTTCTAATAATCATTATATTTCATGTGTTGTCATATATTTAGACAGTTTGAATATTTGGGACAGTTTTTAATTTATCATAAATATAAAAAGTGCTACTGCATACATCTTAATGAAGAATAACTTTCAAATGATGAAGACTATTTTTCTTAGATTTTTTTTACCTATAATAGAATTAATGGATTTAAAGTTTTATTATTAGTGTACTCTCTCTCTAACATATGATACTTCCTTCAAGTTAATATTAGTGTTTATCATTGTCTGTGTTATCGTTGGCTAGCTGCATACACACATATAACCATTACATGTATATAATAGTTTTGCAGGTTTTAAAATTTTTAAATTTTATATAAAAAAAGAATATAGTACATCACCTTCTGCAATTTTGTTTTTCTGTTTAATATGCTCTATCCGTATTCACTTTCAGTAAGGATACACCACAGTTTATTTAGTCATTATTCTAGGTTTTCTAATACTTATATTGTCTCCAACATTTAGGCCATTTCCAATATATTGCTATTAAAAACCATTTTTAAATGAATAATTTTCACATGATACCTATGGAAGTAGAGTCATAAGTAGGCATAAGTAACCTCTTAGAATGCTGTACCAGTTTATACATGCTCAACAGCTATGTATAGTTGTTTGCATTTTTCTCATCCTTACCAATCTTTGGTAATATCAAAGTTTTTGTTCCTCCCAGTCTAATGAGTATATCTTGCCATTGCCTTAATTTGGATTTCTCTAATTTCTCATTGTCGAAGAGATATTTATTACGCATGACAATTTATTTATGTGTTTCTCCAGAGTTTCCCAGCCCCGTTGCAGTTGGGTGGGGACATCCTATTATTTCTGGCCTATAGGCTATTAGCAGAAGTGACAAGTGTCACTTCAGGGGCAGAGAATTAAAAAATCTGTGCATGACTCTTCAGTCCTTTTTTGCAATACAGCAGCTAGGCAGTGGAAGATGGGTCCTTTAATGCCTTTTATGGAGCACAGCCCCCTGTCAACTTGTACTGGATCTGTGTTATGGCTGAGAAATAAACCTCTGCTAAGCCACTAAGATTTCCAGGTTAATTTGTACCTTCACTATAATGTAGTCTTTTCTAATTGATACACGTGGTCAGCTTTTCATGTGATTATGTTTTCATATGTTTATTATATTTAGGTCATACTTATGATCATTAATCTGTGTACTGTTTTATCATTGCCATTGGGTTACTATTGGGTCGTTGGTCTTTTTATTAATGATTTGTAAGAGTTAATTAGCTTTTGTCAGTTATATACGTTTCAAATACTTTCTCCCAATTATTTTAGTTTTCTTTTCAAATTGAATATAGGGACTTTTATTGTATAAAAGTTTTTAATTACTCAAATTCATCAGTTTTCAGTTTTCATGCTTTTTACATCTTTTTAAAAAAATCCTCACCTAATGACATTATTAAAGACTTTTTTATTGTTTTCTAAAAATTTTAAATTTTGCTTTGCACAATGTATAGATCTTTATCTATTTGAAATTGGATTCAATGAAAACATCAAATAGGAACTTAAACCATATATGAAAGATCAGTCAACTCAACATATTTGTTTAATAGTTCATCTTTTCCTCATTTTTTGAATTGTCATTTCTATTATATATCAATTTTTTATATCTTTTTCTGGGCTGTATTATTGTTTTATCTATTTGTTTATCTTGTGTCATTACCATTTAGTGATATCTGGTATGACAAATTCCTTAAACTTTGTTTTCCTTCTTGAAAATTATCTTGGTCATTCTTGGTCCTTTACTTTTGTAGTTGAATATTGTCTAGTTTCATGAAAAATTTTAGTTAGAATTTGAATTGAATCGATAGATTAATTTTATAAGAATTGGTATTCTGTCAGTGATGATCATATAACTCTTCATTTGCTTAGGTCCTCTTTAATATGTTTTCATTTAAAAAGAAGTAATAATTATCTTCTTAAATGTCCTATGTAGCAGCTCAGTTTTGAAGACACTATAAATGGAATACTTATTATGTTTTCTAACTTTATTGCTGATAGTGTTGAAACTGATTTTTATTGTTTAAAGTTTTAGAAACCTTGCCAAATCCTCATTAGTTCCACTATTTGAGCAGTCATGTCATCAGGAAATAATGAGCGTTGTTTATTCCTTTTCAAACCTTTTGTCATTTAATTTTTTTTTGTACCTTTTTCAACGTTTTTTAGTATACGGTTAAATAGAAGTGATAACATGCTTCCTTAGTTGCTTCCTGATTTTAAGGGAAAGTTTTTACATTTGACCTTTAAGTATTACCATGCCATCCTTCTTTTTTTTTTTTGTAATTTTTCCCTCGATATCAGGCAAATAGAAGACTTAATAAAGACTCAAAAAATGAATAAATTGTTTCTTTTATTTCATTTGAAAGTAGAATAGTGTCAGTTTGTTTTCATATATATTTTGTTGCACATATACTCATTAGATTTATGGTATTTGCTGTACTTATCTGGTAGACGTGCTTTATAAGCTTAATGAGGTTCCCCTATATTTACACTTGGCTAAGAGTTTTTATCTTGAGTGAATGTTAAATTTTAGCAAGTGCTTCTGCCTCTAAGAAAATTACATGATTTTCTACTTTATTTTATGTGGGGAATTATGGTGACAGATTTTCTAACCTTATACCAACACTGTATCACTGGAATAAACCAGTTCTGAGCTTGGCCTTGATTCATATTTTTAAATATCTTGTAAGATTTGGATAGCTGATATTTTGTTTAGTATTTTTGCATCTATGTTTATAATATGTTTTATCTGCATATTTACATATCTGTAAATGTTTTGGCATAAAGGTTATGCTAGCCTAATAAAACAAGTTTAGGAGAGTCTCTTTTCTAATCTCTGAAACAGTTTAAGATGAGGATTATCAGTTCCTTCAATATTTGGCAGAACACATATCTATAAAACTATAGTGAGGTTTATTAGTTTGTTTGCTTTTAAGCTTGTTTTGTTTGCTTTTTATATTTGTTTTGACAAGTTGATTTTTAACTATTAATATCAGTTTCTTTAATGCTTATGGTTCTCTTTATGTTTTCTATTCTTAATTAGCTTTGTTATATTGTTATATTTTATAAGAAATTGTCTATTTTAACTAAATTTATCAGCATAAAATATTTCAATGTTTTCTCTTTTAAAATATTTATTTAATTTGTAGCTATATACTTCTTTCTAATATCTGAGATCTTCCCTTTTTTTGCTTTTGATTAGACTTCCCAGAGATTTGTATATTTTATTACTCCTTTCAAAGAACCAACTTTTAATTTTTTTGATTCTCTATCATATCTTTGCTTCCTGTTTTATCGATCTCTGATTTTTGTTATTTCTTTCTTTTTATGTTATTCATATGGTAGACCTTTTTTCCTAATGTCTATTAGTTTTTTCTTCATGAGCATACATTTTAAATACATTTTCTATATGATATGATAACTGAAGCTTCGATCAATTCTTTTGAGTGTATTTGCTTTATTTACTAAAAGCCCCTTTTAATGTGTTGAGTGTCCTTTATTACATTAGAGAACTCTTTTTTGGGGTCATGTCATTTTCTACTTTCCCTCCTTTTTTTCTTTTTCTTTTTTCTTTTTTTTTTTTGTATTAATTTCACAGTGCCAGAAAATACAGTGCACCCTCAATAAATACTTGAAAAGAATAAACAAATTAGTTTTTTTCTCCTATTCCATATGAAAGTAGTGAATGAGTGTGTGTGTGTGTGTGTGTGTGTGTGTGTGTTTACGGAAAACTTGTTCCAGTAAGAATCTGGTCAAATATAGTACATTTTTTCTTTGGAAAGAGTTTGATAACTATTAAATATAATTTAATACATCTGGAATTTAAGATTTGGGAGTTTATGTGTATCTTTTCCTGATTTGCCTCTTTTGAGTTTTTTTTCTGTAATTTCCCATCTGCTGTTCTTCCCCCATGTTTGTGTATATGAATGTTTATGTCACTAGATAGAAAATGTTCCACATTTTATCATCTTTCCTATAGGTGCTGGATGATAATATTCTGGGTTTTTGTTTTTGTTCTTTGTTTTACCTCTTCCATTATCTTGGGAAATCACTTTGTAAAACTAAATCTTCAATACTTAGTGGCATAAGATTTTAAAAAGTAAATGTTTATTTATCATTACAGTTAAATTTTTTAGAGTAATAGATGTGGCTTAATCTTTTATTTCAAATATTTCTAAGCATATTATTTGGTTCTTAAGTCACAACTAATCTATTTGAAGAGTTTCTGGAATCTTTTTAGAATAAATGACAGGTAGGTTTAATTATTTTAATATTTTCTTGTGTTCTATGATACTTTACAATATACAAATATAGTGTAAAATAATTTTAGAAATACAAATATGATGGTATATCTGGATGTACCTGCTTGATCTCTTAATCTTATAATTTGCCCCCTTTAACCCATCTTTATATTTAACCTCTCCAAACTCTATAAGCAGTATACCTGATCAAGGTATAGAAGGACCTCTATAAGAGTATCTCCAGATTAGCACTTCTGTGGAGTCAGTTCTATAGCATATCCAACCCAGATTCACTAGTCCTGAGTACCCAGATTCCTAAGACTGGGTTTAGGTACCTGCTCCCTGGCCTTCCCCAGCTTGAATCATCTCCTCTTGAATATCTGCCCTGCTCTGCTAGACATCCTGAATTTGGACATTTTATCACATCTATCCCGTGCTAGGTGCTAGGGATGCAAAATTGAAAAGCCACTGCCTCTTACCTCAAAGAACTATGTTGAGTAGGAGACCAGATCATTTGATCAATCCACCCATATATATTTATATATTTATATATTTATATATGTATATATGTATATATGTATATATGTATATATGTATATGTATGTATGATGTATGTGTATATTTATATTTATATATTTATATATTTATATATGTATATGTATGTATGATATATGTGTATATATGTATGTATGTATGTATGTATGCATGCTAAATTAAAAGATCACATGTGCTAGACTAACTTTGATCTCAGTTCTGCCTTTTGTTTTGCAGACAACCAAATCTTAGACTGGTTGCCATGATTCTTCACTAACCCTAAAGATCTCACTGACCTTTATGTTCCATTTGCCTTGGTTTTCCCAGTCCTACACTTATGACCAAAGTCTGATCAAGCTCATTGATGCTAACATCCCCATAATGTAATTGTCTTCATTAAAAATGTTTATTTCTCACTCCTTTCACAGTCTGATACAGGCAGGGTAGGATTCCTAGGCAGCAAACCTCTAGGCAGCAATTCAGATCATAGGCCACTTCCATCTTTCAACTGTGTCATTTAAGAATGTGGCTTCTAATATCAGCAGTTAAAAAGAGAAGAGAAAGCATATGTGAAGTTCACAGGCACTTAACCTCCTGAACACAGAAACAACACTTGTCTCTTCTACTCACATTCCAGGACTCAGTATCATTCATGGGAGTCTGGAAAATGCATTTTTCTACTGTGCCCAGGAAGAGAAAAAATGAAATAGGATTTGGTGAATATGTAATGCTGTTACCACAGTTCTCTCTTCTGTTTGCCATATGTGTTTGTGGGGGGTTTTTTGTTTTTATTTTTGTTTTTTTGTTTGTTTGTTTTGTTTTATCTTACTATGCAGAAAACACACTTAATCCTCCACAGGAATGAAAATCTAAATCCAAAGATGAACTAGTCATTGTAATCAGCACAAGTTCCAGAATTTCTGTGTGATACCTCAGGACCCCCATCAAGTCTAGACATGGTTTCTCTTGGTTTGAGAATCTATGAAATAAAAAGAAAAAATGTCTGTTCCTCCTTGCACACACACCCTCTATTTGGTACACTAAATCCCATCACACACGCACACGCATGTGCTCAGGAAGTAGTGGAAGTGCTTTGATCAGGCCTAGATTCTGCTTTCCATGAAAAATTCCATTGTCTGATTTTTCTCTGGCCACTGCCTTCACCTTTTATAGTCCCCTCCCTGTCATTACTCCCCTTGAAGTGGGCATAGTGAGTATGTTTTTAACTGCACCTTATCTCCTGTTCATGGAAGTTTGATGACTCAGGGATTGTTTTAACTCTTGAACAGCAAAGGCCTTTTTTTTAGTCTGGGCTGATGTTTTTTCATGGTAGTGGCAATGGTTAGTTGGATTGTTGTCATTCAAGGAGCATTGACAGTGAATTCCCTCAAAAACATAAAAACATAATTGGCTTCTGATCTATTTGCTTTTGGTCAGTTCCATGAGCCAGTTATAATACTCAAAGTAGGTCATCTTCTCTTCTACCTCCCAGATCTCATGGGAATTTCTCATTAGAAGAAATTAAGCAGAACTCTACTGGGAAGGGATTCTGGGAAATGCAGTTTACAGGCTTTATGCTCCTGCAATACACACAGCTATCTTATAAAATCATGTGGTATTGTTTCAAAAAACCTGAATTTATCATATGTGCTATTAAATTGATTAGAGTTAGCTTTGTGAAAGAAATAGAATTTAAGTCAAATTTTTAAAAAGAAGAATTAGAGAATGGACAGAGGAAGGTATAAGCAAAGACTGGAAGGAGAAAATGAGCATCGTGTATTTTGATCAGAGTTTATAAACCACAGAAGCATGGAGAGGTTTATGAAAGAGAGTAGTAGAAGATAATTCTGAAAGATAGTCTATAGCCAAACTGTAGAGGGATTTTGTTGTGAAAACTTGCATAAGGATTCCCATGCTATGTCACAAAATTTATTAAAATAAACAGCAAACTTACAGAAAACATTTTAAAAATAAAAGGAAATTTTTCTACAATGGAGAGAGGGTTTTTAGAATGACAAAAAAGAGAAGGTACGTACAAAAATAATTATTAGAGGGTTTTTATTTCCTTTCAAGGTCAGATGACTTTGAGAAGGGTGACTTTAATAAAAATATCCCTGGCTTTACAGTCTTACAAAAAAAACTCTGTTGCTTAATAGTACTGTGTCCTTAGGCACATTATAGAATATTTTTGGATCTCAGTGTTCTAATTTATACAAGAGAGATAACATAATAATCATATAGGTATCACTCATTGAGTATTTACTGTTTGCTAAACACTGAAAAAATACTTCAGAATTACTTTATTAAATACAATAGTATAGGTTAGAAATGACCTTTATCAGTTCATATAGTCTTGGTTATACTTCAGTAATAAAAGCAATCCCAGAATCTTAAGACCTTAAAAAAAAAACACTTATTTCCTACTTATGCTGCCTGTTCAGTTTGTACTGACAAGAGTTCTCTGCTTATGCTGGTTACTTTGGAACCTTTTCTGACAGAGAAACCCATCTCAAATGTGGCCAGATTCTGTGCCAGAAGAAAAAGAAAGTTCTGTAGGATCTTTCGATGACAGTTAAATGCCCTGGCCCAGACGTAACTCCATCAGTTATGCTCATAACTCATTGGCCAGAACTAATCATGTTGTCCCACAATAGGAACAGGAAATACAATCCTATGTTCTGCCTGGAGGGAGCTTTACCAATATTTAATGAACAGCAGTAATTTCATTTTTCTCCTTTTTTTATAGATGAGAAAATAGAGGCATTAGACCCAAGTTAGTTTTCCCAAGGTTTTACAGATAAGATATATCTGATCCTAAAGGTCAAACTCTTTGTCCTCATAGTGCCTCCCATTTCCATAGCCCTGTATGCTATATTGTGTTATAACACCACCTTTGCAGAAAAGTTGTGAGAATTAAAGATGATATGTTTACATAATTGGTATACTGGCTCAGACATAAAGAATTTAGGGCTTAGTGAAAGTTATCTTTCTTATTTTACTTCTTAGCTCATACCTCAGAGTCCTTAGTGTGAAAGCTCTGAACTGATTTTAAGTGACTTTTATAGTGTATTTTTTTCCATGATGATAGCAGCTCTTAGCAGTTACTAACATTAGCATGCTTTGTATCTAAAGGCATCCAGTTGCACACATCTTATTCTCCTCAGCCATTCTGAAAACCATTCTGTATGTCAGCTAAACTTTTGGGATACAAGACTCTATCAGCCTAGCCTACCAAATTCTCAATGTAATAAGTGTTTAGTGTTTAGTGGGGTACACTATAGATTAACATCTTAACATGTAATGTGGCTGGCTTACGCTGTAGGAAATTACATGTTCAGTTGCATATCATCAGGCCATAGATATATGGATTTTTTGCTCATTATGATAACATATTTATTCATTATCCTACACTGTCAAATGCAGATGTAAAATCTACTTGTTTGTTAGGGACCCTTGTACCCAGAATTTATAGGATAAAATAACTCTATAAATGCTAGAGAACACTCTTAAAGCAATCACTAAATACTGCCTTAATTCTTGTAATCCTAAATCATTAGCTTTACTTTGTAATTATATTGAAACGAGTACTGGAATGTTAAAGTTTACTTTGCATCTCGAATATTAATGGAATAAATTTTAAGAAAACAAAATTCTAGATATGGAGTATAACTTGACTCCTTAAATTGATTTATTGAAGCAACTATGTTTTCTGTTTTAAGAGACATATGGTAAGTAGAAAATGAAATAAATAAATTATGTCTACAAGAGGAAAAGAATTACTGGTATAATATCCCCATTGATTTCATCTAATTTCTTTTCAAATTAAATAGATTACTGCTTTTAAATGGTCTTATTATTGAAACATACTCTGTCTTAAAATCACCAAATTGTTTTAATTAAAATACATCACTCCCCAGGAGGGAGTGAGCCAGAAAATGTTCAGAAAGAGAAAAAAAAATGTTCATTCAACTAAATAAACTACAAATGAGCACCACCATGGGGCCTTCTTACAGGCTGTATACAGTATCAAGGGTGAAAAGTTGAAAATTAGATTCAAGGAGAAGATAGGGGTAGATTGAGGACTTTGATTAGAAGATTGATAATCATAAACCTTATTAAATAGGCAGTGCAGAGCCATCGAAGGGTTTTTTTTGTTAACTTTCTTCATTATAAAAGTCAGATAACATTGCAAAATATTTTTTAAAAAGAACAGTAAAACAGGAAGCAAAAGCCAGCTCCCCCTTCTCTACCTCTATTAATATAATCACTATTAGCATTTTAATGTATAGCATTTTGCTTTTGTCCTACATGTATGTGAATGTATTTGAGAAAAATACATTCAAATATTATTAGCAATTTTATTTTGTTTTTTAAATGTATTATTATAACCATTTTCTATATTACAGGCTTCATAATAATGATCTTTCTTGTATTATTGCATTTCAGATGTTTTCAGTGTTATAATATTCTTCAATATTATAAATGCTATGTGGTTAATATTTCTTAGAATTATTTCCTCAGAGTAGATTGCTAAAAATGAAGTCACTAGTTCAAAAGGTGTAAATATTTTTATGGCCCTTAAAATCTATTGCAAAGTTAAATTTTTACTAAGGAGTTATAAAAATGTACCCAAACACTGAAAAATATGAGAACGCCAACTGCACACAACCTCATCAGCATTAGGTGTTATAATTTAATCTTGCCTATGAGCAAGAAGGACTAAAAATAAGACCCTTTCCCAAATCGCATACTTTATTGCTAATGAAATTTCATGTATTTCTGTATATGGGTTTACTATTTGTTACATTTCCTCTTTGTGAAATATCATTTAGTTCAGTAGACTATTCCATTCCATTCTCAATTGCAGTCAATCGTATTTTTTTTCAGTAGTTGTGTGACTTAATTATATGTTAAAAGTATTGACAGTGAATGTTTGCAAGTAAAGAAGTGACATGACCAGAGGGTAAGTGTATATTAACAAGATTAATCTGCCTCTGGTCTACTGAATACATTTTAGAATAGAATTACCAATAAGAAAAATTTTGTATCATGTTTTTATTTTTTATTATGTTGGTCTGACTTTGGGCCAAGTTGTTTTTATTCCCCTATTTCATTAATACCACAGAATGATAATATTGTACTTTTCACAAACTGTTTTCCCCTCTAGTTTAAATTATAGTCATTACTGTTTATTTTCCCAACAAAAACATTGTGTCCTTAAGAAGTAAGCACAAAAAAATAATTTGCTTTCAATCAGAGGCTCAGGATAGAAGCATAAATTTAGACTGCTGAGATGTTAGTTTATAGTTAATCTTGGAGTTTGAAAATTGACATGTAAATTTAGAATGTAAATATATAAATTATGCATATGATTGCAATTGGTTCTTTTTCATCTGGGCCCATAGTGATTTTATTTCTTATGTATTCTGAATTTTGTTTACCTTCTCATTTTAGTCCTTTCGGTCATTTCATGCTGAGTTATTTCTGTTTTGATTATTTCTTCTCTCTGTCTTATAGACATCTAGCCTGCACTGATTTATTCTTTCAACATACTTGTGTATCATATGCCAGGCATTGAACTAGAAGCTGAGCATTTCGATAATGAATGTGGTCCATGTTGTTTTCACTCTAGTGAGGAACATTGACCAACATTCAAATATTTAGTTGCAAATTGTGTAAATTGCTAGCAAGAAAAATAGAGTGCACTGACAGCATATAATAAGGGTACCTGATTTAAGCTCGAAGGCCTCTTTAAGGAAGTTGTTTGTTTTAAAATCAATGATGAGTGAGAATAGGTAAGAAATGGGGGAGGGGGTGGAATTCCAAATATTTTAAGAGCATGTGAGAAGGCCCTCGGGCTGGGTAACTGAATTCAGACCACTGGGAGGAGGCTGAAGCCCAGTGAGAGAAACAAAGTACCTCCTATAAGGCTGGAGAAGGATCTCCTAGGCTATTAAGAATGGGGGAGTTTTGCCAAAACGAAATGAGAAACCATTGATAAACTTTGTCTATGGAAGACTGTAACTAAATATGTATCTAGAAACTGTGAATCTGGCTCCTATGTGGTGAATACAGTCAGGAGACAGCAAAAGGGGAAATGAGAAAACCGATCAAGACTCAACTGCATCTGTCCAAGCAATAATTTATGAAAACCTGGAATGAGTAGAGATGGAGAAGTAGACTTATTTGAGATGCTTATTAATGATAGAATTAGAAGTTGATGATGGATTTGGTGTAAGAGATAAAGGAAATTATGTGTCAAAGCTAACTCAGGTTCCTGGTCTGGGGACTGAGCTAGTTTGAGACCATGTATCTAATGATTTGACCTTGGCCTTGCTGTGTGCTCTGTGAGCACGCTCGGCTCTGGTTTCACCCTCTTCCAAATAGGGACGTAAACTAAGATCACGGTTGGATATATGTTTGGAGCTCAGAGGCCTGGACAAAGATACACACGGAAGAATCATTAGCTTATAGATAGAATTTGGTGCACAAATGACGCTTATAATCTTCTCTTTATTATAATATACCAACTAAGAGGAAACCCGGCGATTATTACTAGGAGTATGCTTAAGTATAGGAAATTTTTGTGCATACTGAGTAGCCAGGATAGAACTTAAGTGTTGTAAGAGGGTGTGTTGCAGAAGGAACAGCATGTACAAAGAGAGGGAGTTATAGGAGAGAATGTGCATGTTTATAGACTTGCAGAAATCTTGGTCTTACTGGTATTGTGTGTCTAGGGAAGTGGCGGGAAATGAACCTGCAGAACTAGTCTGGTAGGTTTATGCAATACTAGAGAGTTTGGATTATAGACTGTAGAAAGTGAAAAGTCACCAACAGTTGTAATCAAAGGATAAGATAAGATCACCCCTGACAACAGGGAGGAGGGATTTAAAAAGAGGAGACCCGTTAGGAAGCTGTAATTCAAATGAGAAATGGGAAGGGCCTAAAGTGATAGGTAGGGAAGGAAAATAAATAGACAAAAACCTCAGGACTTGGTAAATGAAAAGGAAAGGTAGAGGAATGACCTACGTTTCTTTCAGATCAAACTGGATGGTTGTTTCTTGCCTTCATCAAAGTGAGAACAAAAGGAAAAAGTTGAAGGTTGGGAAGAGGAGTGTAGTTTGGGATGTTTGGAGAAATGTAGGGAGCTTCCCTCATAAAGTGCTGAGACAAGCATAAAAATATTTCAACTCAACATGTATTGTAGACTTTGAAGGGCAAATACAAGCATGGCATCATGTTTATTGATTATTAGACCTTAACAAAATGAAAGGCTGTCTGTAGATCATTCTTTTTTCAAAATCAGAAAATAGGGACAAGACAGCTAGTTCGTTATTACAGTAGTCCTCCCTTATCCGTGGTTTTAGTTAGCTGTGGTCAACTAAGTCCAAAAATATTAAATGGGAAATTCCAGAAATAAACAACTTGTAACTTTTAAATTATGTGCTGTTCTGAGTAGCATGATGAAATTTCACACTGTCCTATTTCATCCTGCCCTGGACATGAATCATCCCTTTGTTCAGCACATTCACTGTGTATATGCTACTCCTCTCCCAGGAGTAACTTAGTAGCCCTGTGGGTTATTGTGTGTGTAGGAAGAGATGGGGAGAAAGGGGGAGGGGGGAAGAGACCACATTCATGTAGTTTTTATTACAATGTATGCTATATTAGTATTCTCATTAATCTCTTTCTGTGCCTAATTTATAAATTAAACTTTATTATAAGTATCTATGTTTAGGAAAAAAACAAATTACAAAGTGGCCACCCTGGTAGGTCTAGTACCCATCTGCCTTCTCTGTCCTAAGAATCCTCTGCCTGGGTGGCTCCGAAGTATAATGGTTAGGATGTCTGCTTTACATGCAGAAGGTCCCTCGTTCGCACCCCAGGTGGAGTCATGGATCATGCCCCAAGTGTGCAGGGGTGCCAGGCCCCTGGTGAGCCAGGCCCCAGGTGCCTGTGGCAAGATGCCCTGCTTTCAGAGATCCAGTTGTAAAAAAAAAAAAGAAGAAGAAGAAGACAGCAACATCCATAGGTCAGGGATAAAGTGGTGGGGTGGGGTGGAGTGGGTTAGGGGGATTAAAAGAGAAAAAAAAAAAGAATCTTCTACCTACCTCCAAATCACAAAAATATTCTCCTGCTTTCTTCGAAGCTTTATAATTTGAGCTTTTATCTATAGGTTTTCTTAACTCTTCTCACAGATTCTTAAAGTAGAACACTGAGACATAAATGTTTTTCTTTTTTTCTAATATGAGCATTGTCTTAGCCATGTCACAAAAAATTAACATAGTTTCATAATTTCATTTTGAATGACCCCTGGATTATTAGAAGTGCAGTATTTATTTTCAAATATTTGGTATTTTTCTATATATTATGGATATTACTTTCTAATTTAATTCCATTTGATCAGGGAACATACTCTGTGATTTCAATCTTTTCAAAGTTGCTGGAATTTATGTCTTAAATATGATTTATCTTGGTGAATGTAGCGTGTACACTTGAAAAATTGTGTATCGTAATTTTTTATTATACAGTATACAAATATCAATGAAGTCAAAGTGGTTAATTATATTTTAGAGACTGTTTTCATGATTGTGTATGTCACTACAGATATTTCTGTCTCATCAAATGCTTAAAGAAGGGTGTCAGAATCTCCAGTTAGGGAATTATCATTTCTTCCATTAATTCTGTCAATTTTTACTTTATATTGTACTTCTGTTTTAAAGTGCATACACATTTATGATTGTTATATGTTTCTGATGTGTTGACCCATTATCATAAAGATATACTCACCTTGTTAATACTCTGTCTCAAAGTCTACTTCATCTTATATGAGTAAAACCACTCCTTCCTTCTAATGCCTACTTTGATATGAATACAGCTTTTTCTGCTACTTGCTCCCAAATGCTCTATGCCTTTTTATGTAAGGTGTATATCTATATAGATGGCATACAATTGGGTCTTTAATTTTTACCGTTTCTGACCTCTACCTTTCAGTAATATTCTTATTGATATGGTTAGATTTAAGGTCTACCATTATTTGTCTTCTGTATGTTCTTTCTGAGTTTGTTTTATGTTTCTATTATGCCTTCTTTTGGATTATTGAGCTTTTTACTTTTTTTCATTTTTCGGCTTTTTAGCTATAGCTCTTTGCATTATTTTAGTCATTATAGTACCCATTCCTAACATTATACAGTCACTCAGGTAACTTTTTACTACTTTACATAACATGTAAGAACCTTGTAATAGTAGATGCATTTATCCATCTTTCACTTTTTGTGCTATAATTGTCATGTATATTATATCTTAACTTCATAACATGGTATTAAAATTATTGCTTTAAAGGGTCATACATATTTTAAATAAATAAAGAGGAACACCGTTTTTTATATTTACACTCACATGTAGTTACCATTTTTGGCGTACTTATTCCTTCCTGGAGCTCCCAGTTCCCATTGTTTCTGTACAGCAGAATCTCCTTTAGTGTATTTTGTAGTTGTGTGTGCTAGTGAGGAAATCTTGGTTTTGTTCATCTAAAGATGACTTTATCTAGCTTTCAACTTTGAAAAATATTTTTTAAATTTTATTTTATTATTAGTTTCAACTATATAGTACATTGGTTAGACATTTATATAGTTTATAAAATGATCCCCCTAATTGCCCTTTCTCTCCTCTGGCTCTCCACCCAGCCATTACATTAGTGCTGCCTGCATCCCCTCTGCAATGCTCTCCATTCCCATGACCCGTCTATCAATTACTAATTTGTACTTCTTTAACCCTTCACCTCTTTCTGTCTGTCCACCACCAGATTGTCCTCTATATTTATGAGTATGTTTTTGATTCATTTGTGTCTTTTTGTTCCTTAGATTCTACATTTAAGTGGAATTATGTGGCATTTATCTTTCTCTGACTCATTTCACTTAACATAATAACCTCTAGGTCCATCCATGTCATTGCAAATGGTAGGATTTCCTTATATTAATGGTTGAGTAATATTCTGTTGTATATATGAACCATAACTTCTTTATCCAGTCATCTGTTGATGGATATTTAGGTTACCTTCATATCTTGACTCTTATGGATTCTTGGATCTACTCACACCTCTTAAATGTGATTCTTACACCTGCTGGACCTGCTAAACAATTAAAAACAGATAGGAGAGTTCAATTTTAAAACAAGTTTTAACTTGTAGTGTTCTCAAATCCCAAAAAACTTTTCTGAGTCCTTTTTACAATAAGGCTCTTACAGAACATGATTTTGTCAATACTAGTTCTGCCAAACACACATATTAACCAGTGACCTTTAAACTGATAATACTATAGCTTTGAGCAACAAAGTACTCTATGATTTTTTCTGGAGTTAATGTGGCTTCGTTTAAATTAGACATTTTTAAATTAAAAATATGGTTCAAATGGAACAAGTAAGAATACCTTTGGTTGCAAATAGCAGACAAACTCAATTTAAGCAACAAAGGAAATGTATTGGCTTGTACTAAAAATCCTAAAATACTATAAATTTCCGACAGAGCTTTATCATATAGCTTAATGATGTCTACCAAAGATCTAATTTCTCTCCATGTTTTTGAATTCCATAGTGTCAGCTTCATGTTAGGCCACCCCCTCTTACAGCTCCAAGATGACTGCCAATGCTTCTAGGGCTATATGATAACATTTAAGAACTATGAAGGGTCTGAGGTTTTACCTTACTTACAAGCTAACAAGTTAATCTACCACAGTTTCATGGATGTTAGCTGAAGACAAGAGACTCCTAGATCTGAGATGAAGGATACTTTACTACTCACAGCACTAATAATAGCCAGCATTTTCTTGTGCTGTTTACCCAAATCCCAAGTTCCACAGAGTGATGATATCTGTAGCAGCTGGTTGTGTTACAAGAGAGGTTTCTTAAACTTAGGGAAGCTATATCTTTTATAATTGGCAGTAACCATGATTGCCCTATGCTCCAGAGGATGATGCTGTTTCTGTCTTTCATAGCTATAAGGAAACCAGTCATTTTTCCAGGTGGAAAAAAAATGTCTTACTTTTCAAGGCTGTTTACTGTACAAACATCCTTGAAAAGATAATACAGAACAAAGGCAGTCAGTGTCTCTGCTTATAAGACATGCAGAAACATAGGAGACCTGTAAAGAATTCTCTTCCAGAACTACCGTGTTCACTAGAACAAGAGAGAACCTTTGTTCTGGCATTCCTAGGAAAATTCTTCAGGTTGATCATCCTGTACTGTGCCTAGGAGATAGGAGTGCACTAATTAGCTCAGCTTAGGTCATATGATTCACCCCTAGAGCCATGATAGTAGTTACCTTCTTGTAACCCCATGAAACGCCAGTAGAAATTGGGAGCATTGGCACAGAAGAAGGAAGGATATAAGCACTGGGAAGGCAACCAGAATTCCACATTACACAAGCACCAGTTAATGAATATCAAAGTTAGAAGATGAAAAAAGTATTAATTTGGGGCATATATTATCAATAATGGTTAGTGTTTGGGGGAGGTTCAGTCAAAAACATATAACCCTAGTCTTTCCTCTACACCATGGCCAGAATAACTATTATAAAATACCTCGTTGCCCCACTGAATCCTGAACCGAGGCCAAGCCCTTTAGCACAGTACACATTGTTTTTAATAGTCTGGTCTCAATCCAACCCTCCAACCTCAGCTCTTGCCACCACCTCTCTGTTTACCTCCATACCCAATCATTTCAGGTTCCTTATTTTGTACTTTTGTTCTTGTTCCCATTATCTGGAAGGTCTTTCCTCTTCACCTTTATCTCCCTCGGGCAGAATTGTTTGCCTTATGTGTATTCTTCAGTAACTGCATACAATACACATTTCTTACTTAATATATAATTTTTCCCAACATTTATCACAGTTCATATGTATATATTCATGCAGTTAATATGATTCATATTTGTCTTCCTCACTAGATTACAAGCTCTAGAGTACAGAGATCAGGTCTGATTTATTCCCCCTTGTATTTTTAGTGCCACACGGGTGCTAAAAGTGCTTAGTAAATATCTGTTATTATTGAATGTGTTTACAAATGTAAGAGGCAGGGTGGCATAATAGTTAAAGTTGCTGGCTGTTACATAGGATTGCTAGAAACTTAAATCCTGAACTCATCACTTACTAGCTAGATGACCTTTGACAATTTTCCTAAATTCTCTGTATTTATGTTCTGTCTATAAAATGGAAATAATAGTATCTGTTTCTCAAGGTTGTTTCTAACTGAAAATGAGAAAAAAAAAACATACATGCAGTGCTTAAATATTATGCCTACCATATAGTAAACAGCCAATAGTTAGCTATTGTTGCATTTGTGCTCATTATTGGAGGTAGACATCCAGTGTCTGTCTTCCTACTAAACCATCCACTCCTTTAAAACTGCAGCCAGCATCATTAATAATGCCAGGGCCTAGCCTCAGGCCTGGCATGTCATAATTGTTCAATAAATCCTTTTGAATTGCTCTGTTGTCAAATTTGAGGAATGCTATTTAAGATTAAACCACTCAGTTAGTTTGGTAATGGCGACATTCTTCCCAAGTTCTGAAGTCTTTTATAATTTTTATCAATTATTAAAAATAATAGCTCTCACTTGTGTCATTTTTCATATGCTTACTCTATTCCAGGCACTAGTGCAACAAGAATGATCTCATTTAATTTCCATCACATCTTGTGAGGTATAGGTTTTTAATTATATGGATGAGGCAGTTAGCCTCAGAGAAATTAAGGGGCTTTCCCAAAATCATGCAGTTGGCAAAAGGGAGAAATAGAGTTCAGAGCCAGTTTCTTCCTTATAAATATGGTGTAGATTAATTTGTTTATTTATGACAATGGAAATGTCTTTTAATTCATTGAGAATGTGTATTTTATAAAGCCAAATAGCCAGTAATGCCTCAGAGCTTTGTTACATCGAGCAGCACCCTAATGGGGGTACCTCCTCCAAAATGGAGGGGATCTCACAAATTCTGAGCCTCATAATTTCCAGCCAGCTAAGTGGACAAGGGTTCATTAGTTTCAGAGTTTGGAAAAAGGAGTGCAAAACATTTTATCAGTTTTCCTTGTTTATAGTAAGTACTACATTTAAAAAATCTTGGATTATAAATAGCATTTGTTTTATCCCTTTCATCATTTTTTGGCAGCCATGCTCACAACACGCACTGGCAGATACATGTAGATTAAATGTGCTGTCCTGCTCACCAAAACAGCACCTTCACACAGAGCTTTAAGTGCTATGTTCCTTCACTGTTCTTGATGTGGGAGGTGCTCTCTGTGCCCAAAAGTTACCTTCACTTGTGGATTTATCACAGAAATGCAAAGGGATCACCAGATAATAGTGGTAGTTACTGTTCATAGTCGGAGAAGAATGGTTTCTATAGGTTTTCCATCTGAAGCAACTCCAAGTGTTGCTGAACAGTGTGAGATTCTTACAGCATGGAGTCCTGTACTTGCTTGCCTTTCCCTGGAGAATTAACTCTCCTTTTTGGGGAAACTTAGGCTACCCCAGCCTTTAGAAGAATAAGATAATATTTTTAAGAACTCATGAATGGCATCATCAAAAGTTGTTTTCATGTTTGATTAGTACTTTGAGGAACTCATTTGATTAATGCTCAGAAAAGAGAATGTGTTTTAATGTATTGTTGAATTCAGCTTGCTAACATTTTGTTGAGAATTTTTGCATGCATGGTCTTATATTGGCCTATAATTTTTTCTTGTGTTCTCGTCTGGTTTTGATACCAGGGTTTTGGGGGTTCAAAAAATGAATTTGGAAGTGTTCTCTTCTATTTTTGGAAGAGTTTGAAAAGTTGTAACATCTCTTTCATTTCAAATTTGATTTGAGGCCTCTCTCTTTTTTCTTTGTAAGTTGAGCTAAAAGTGTGTCTGTTTTCTTCATGTTTTCTTAAAAAATAAATATAAACTAATAATTGGTAATTGAGATGAAAGGTGTATGGTTGTTCATTGTCCTATTCTTGCAACTTTTCTGTAGATTTGGAAACTTCTTAAATAAAGATTAGAAGAATAAAAAAAAAACTAGCTCTTAATTGTATTGATCCTTTCTGTTGTCTTTTTAGTCTGTGTTTCATTTATTTCCTTTGGAATTGATGTCTCACTTTAAATATATGACTAAAAACTTCAAATGGGCCCTCATGTTGCTGGAATTCGTTCTGCTTTCCCCAGTCCTTTCACTCCTCCTCTCTTTTAAGCACCTGTTTCAGACCTTCTCTTTGGTCCTTTACTTCCAACATTCCTTTTTTACCCTTCACTTTCAGATGGTAGTATTACTTTCTTTTTCACTGAAAACATCGAGAGAGAACATCCACCTATTCCCGCACTTACATACATTCACTGTGCCATGTTCTGTCCTTCCTTCCAGTCACAGGAGGTAGAAAACCCCCTTCACCTACAAAAAGGAAAGGGTGCCACAAATTTAGGAGAGACCGATCCTGCACAGATACTGAGTCCCTTCTGCTGCTTATTCATCTGCCATTCCCTTGTTCCAGTCCTGCAGGGCAGACAGCTCCTACCTACACTTGTCCATGGGACAGAGGGCCTACTGCTGCACCCTCACAGTGACGAATTTATATGGATAAATGTTGTCAAGGCACATTATTTTTTATGACCTTTTTATCTTTAGTCACATCCAGATATCAGGGAAAATCAGAGCCTAGTGTCACAGACATGTTTTCCAGGTGCTGAAATCCTTATTCAACTTTTAAATATAAGATCATCTTAAAATATTTGTGATGTTTACTATAACAATTTGAGCTTGGGCCTTTGAAATTTTTTCATAAATGTTTTAAGTATGGCGATCTGAGTTTTATTGAAGGAATATAACTATATGCATTTCTATTTGCTAACTGAGCTCATGAGATATATATCATAATAAAATGGTCTCAGTCTCATTAAAAACTTTGTAGACATTTTAATGGCTGAATAATCTTTCATTATAATAGATTTGCCAAAATTACCTAGTATAGTAATTTAACTATTTAGAATGCTTACATGTTTGCCTATCATAAATAAAAATATAATAAACACATTTTCCATGTAGTTTTGTCCTCATCTGACTTTTTTCCTAAGATTATATTGCATTATAATGGTTCAGTGGGTGTAAGAAAGATTAGTTTAAGGAAAGTTTAACTACTAGTGCCAAAAAAAAAATTAAAAAAAGAAAGAAAAGAAAATAGTGTTATTGGGATGTAATGTACCTTTCATCCAAAAATGCCTTTTTTTTTTCTTGCCACTCTAATGTTTAATATGTAACCAAATATAGAGAGTAGTGGTAAGCACAGGTAATGAGGCCTGACTCTGGGGTGTAACTAAGTCTGCCATTCACTCACTGGGACAAATAACTCAAATTCTTTACACCTCAGTTTTCTCATTGGTGATATGATACTAATAGTAGTCCCTGCCTCGTTGGGATGTTGTGAGAATTAAATATGTTAAGAATTAATTTATGTAAATCTCTTGGAACCATGCCCAGCACAAAGTAAATGCTCACTGAATGTTTGTAACAGTAACAGCAACAACATCTAAGAGAATATTTCCTAATTTTACATTCTCAAAATGTAAAAAAGAAACTAATTTTACAATCTTTTGTTTCTGTTTCCATGCATCTCAAATACTAAAGTTGCTCAAATTCTCAGACTATTCCATACCTGCAAAGAAATGCATGGAACGTGCTCTTTTTAAGATTCCTGGAATTGTTTGAATTTTAGTTGTACATGTAAATCACATAAATAACCAGTGGCAGAATTCTTCTGAGCAAAATATTTTTTATATATGGTTTGGGGATTTTATAGCTTTTACCTTCAAGTACAACTATTTGGATACACCTCCGACGGAAAGAGAAAGCTGGTCGTCCCAATCAGTATCCCAAACCCAAGGCCATTTTCCTACTGCAGCTACGCGTTATGAGAAGGCTGCAGGCAGGTCTTTCTAAACACATTCACTTCATTGGAACAGTAAGGCTTTTGGCCCTATTTGGAGTCCCTGCCCAATAGCTTAACTGAACCTCATGATGCCACTAGTGACTCTTGCCTGGAGAAGGCAGGCCTGAGTGCCCTCCTTAGCCCATTCCTGCTAAACTCGATGATCTAGGCCTGTCTTATTATGCCAATGGCAAAAAGGGAGATTTACTAGAAGAAAAGTATATAAAGAGAGGAGTTGCCTCAATATGAATTTCTTCCTACCATTCCCCGAAAGCAGGGTTTTTTCAGCTTTAGTTCTACTGACATTTGGGACCAAATAACTCTTTTTCATAGCAGGCTGTGCTGTGCATTATAGGATGTTTAGTGACATCCCTGGCCTCTACCCACTGGATTCCAATAACACAAACCTCATCCCCGCAATGACAACCAAAAATGTCACCAGACAAAATTGGCTCCAGGTGAGAACCACTGCTTTAAGTCTACACTGTAAAAAAATATAAACAAATAAAGCCACACTGTAATAATGTGTTTCCTTGTACCCCTGGGCTTGGCTGACTGGTGTCATACTCCTCAGAGAGTCATGTAATGAAAGGGGCCTTGAGCACCACCTCAAAGTCTGTCAGTAAACTATATACAATCTGAAATGGACACCCAGAAGCATAAAATTATCCTCTCTACCAACTTTATATGGCCAAGGCTCAAATCAGGTGTTCCTCAAAAGCTCAATTCCAACTAAATAAATTCATCTCTTCTTTTCTCTCAAAGTTAACATATTTGTACTATGTCATTAAAAATTAATATTGAGATATTAATAATTATGTGCAGTATAAGGTAATTATATCAGTTAAACAACAGGTTTTAAAATTTTATCACTTATAGTCATTTCTATAGTGAAAATTTATAGTCTTCAAGGTACATCTTCAAGAATATTAGTCACCTAAAAAATGTGCGTTCCTTTAAAAATGTGTGTATTACTTTAAAAATGTGTCTATATTCCACATTTCTGATAGCCTCAGAGTTACTAATCTTTTTTCTAACAAATTTAATAAATACTACATAACGTGGCATTTTCATGCTTTGTGCACAAACTCAATTTTTTTGTGCTATTTTGGTATATATTAATAATGAGTTAATATTGCAAAGTTTATTATTAATGACAATCACATCTATGTTATTTCTGTAAAAATTAAACTATCACAGAAATACACTTACATTGATATGAACTGGTATCTGATTTCTAAGAGATTTGCATTATGTAGTCCATTTTAATGTAAACTAAATAAGCTCATATTATCTTTTTTACCTTAGAATAGCTCTACTTTGCAAAATTCATTGAATATAAAGCCCCCAAATTTGTACGGAACCTAAAATGTCATATTCTGATTTTAACACTGAAATGTTGCCAAACAATTCCTCCTGTATTTGTTTTAATATTGATAGAATTAAGTCTAGATATGAGATTTTTAGCTAACTAGTTTGAAACCTTACTGCTTTTTCAGTGTTTTAATTGATTTCTGTCACTATTATGAAAAACAGTCACATGTAAAAGGAGCTTCTTTATGAAATATATAGCAGTATATATTTGTACTTTTCATTTTTTCTTGTTTATCTGAATATTTCCTTTAGAAGTAATCTTGGCAAATATCTATGTGAACTATGGTTAGTTCATAATTAAAATTTATTTTCTTTTCCTTTTTTTTTTTGAGCTTATAAATGCCCCACAGAGAAAAGCAATTGAACTATTAATTGGTAGGCATCTGATTTAGGTAGATTTTACATAACAATATTAATGAAAGCTAGCTTTTATTTAGTGGTGCTAAATGTAACTCTTTCCTAAATTATTTTTATATATTATTTTTATGTAATCCTCCTAGAAATATGAATTTATTATGTATATTTATGTTCATAATTGTCCCCATACTTTTTCAATTGCCCATTATCCTAACCTTGGTCAGTCATTGGCTTGGGAATATCTTGTAATTGAAAGTGTGTTGTCTAGCAGTATTAGTGGGTTCAAAAAACATCGCTAGATTTTACGATAAAAATGTTAAAAACAATAGCATAAAGAAGATGAAGAAAGGAAAATGGAAGAAAGGGAGAAACAGAAAAAGGATGAGGTGCAATCCGTCTCCAGAAATCTGTTTGAAGCCATGTAACCTAGAAACATGAGACAACAGAATTATGAACTGAGGTTAAGATGACATGTAATCAAGTGTAGATTGTATAGTGGTGTGTCATAGGAATTTGGAGTTGGAAAAGGTCATCAAGATCTGGGGTTAGCAAGAGAAGCTCTGTGGGCAGTGGGTTCTTATCTCAACCTCAAAGGAAGTTAGGATTTGGTTTGGTCTCAAGCAGTTGATTGGCCAGTGATGAACAGAGGACATTCCAGGTAGAAGGACAAGCTTGACAACTGTCCTAGAGATGAGAAAACTCTTCCAGTGAAACAAATACAGTTGATCCAGTGGTTGTAAACTTCCCTGCGATTTTGACATGATTTTTACACAGTTTTAGGAAAAGAATATTGTTCATATTCACATTCTTTATGGTCTAAAATAAGAGAGCATGTGGGTATTTCTAGAGTTGGAACACATAACCTCAGATACAAGCAGTCATTCGTTTGGCTTGTGTGTTGTTCGTGCTCTCAGAGATATGAGAACTAAAAGGTCGTGTTTTTCATATTTATTTCCTCAATTAAAAATTTATTAAACCTTATTTTGCTCTACAAAGAAGAATACAATAGAAAGTATTAGCAAACTGGTATTGTATTTTGCTTATTGGTAATAAAAATTTTTAGACATCTTTGGTATTTTTTTATTTCAGTAGGTCTCCAGCTTTTATTTTACTGCCTCTCTCTATTCTTTTCTTCACTTCAGATTGCAATCTTATATACTCTCCTAATCTTTCCCTACATAAAATGATTATTCTAAAAAGAGTTAGGTTTTGGAAAGATTTATATGAGAATACAGGAGAGGGATATGGAACCATATATGATTTGAAAGTACCCCCTTAAAATATCAGTATCTCTTCTTCACTCTGCCTTTTGCTATGTAATAATTGTATGTGTATTTTAAATCCCATACCTAGTTGATTTTTGGAGTATTAATATGTTAGATAATTAATAAATTAGAATAAATTATTTTAATACATTATTTAAAATTTTTTCATTTCTCTTTTTTTAATTTTATTTTCTAGATCCCAAAATCTAGGAGTGAGGGATATATTCAGTCCCACAGGATACCACAACCAGAATTATCTGATGGCATTCCTCAGGTCAGCCTGCGGCTGAGTCGTGGAAAACCTTGCTGGGGTGACATAAAATCAGCAGAGGATTCTAGTGGGACCACGTTGGTCTCCAGGTTGGCATATTTATTTTTTCATGTTACCTATTGCATTGTCTGCTCTGATGTGTAGGTCCACATATGTAGATATGTTTGTATGTATCTAACACTGTGGTCAATAGGATGCAAATCAGTAAAGCTAACTTGAAATTCACTCTAAGTTTTCATAATTTTCTGACTAATAGTTGTTATCACAGAAGCATTCCTGGTTGTATTTTATATTCTGGATTAGAAAAATTATTTCATTAATCGAACCATGTGAGGCTCACAGTTTAAAGTTGGAAGAGTTACTTTTTGGTTGCTTTTTCATAGTATATTCAGTGGCCCATAATATATACAATTATAGTAGACATAGTTGTTACTAAAACCAACACTCACTAACAAATTTTGCATGTTGGCTTTTAACCATTATGTTGCACATATAAGAAAGCAAATTTCTTTGGTATACTTGAAGAAAAAGGTATGTATTTTTTTAATAGAAAAAATGAAGTATTAATTTTATTTACTCATAAAGAATATTTCCTTTTAAGAATTTTTTAAATGTTTATCATATCTTAAAAATCTATTTTTGAAATATATAAAACTTCCATTATAAATATAACACAGATCTAGAGAACTGAAGGATATTTAAGGTATTAAATAGATAAATAAGATAAGGAACTTAACATTTTGGATTGCTTTATGGAAGAGAAGGAGTTTTAGCTGGAATTAAAAAGATAAAGATAATTTAAATTGGACGAAAAAGAAGACAAGGCTCTTGTAGATAGGCCAGTTATAAGGCACAGTGAGTATTTGAGAAATAACAGGTAAGTGTCATGTGATGAATTAACTGGTGTAAAGCTGGGAAGGTGGACTAAGGCCAGGTCATAGAGAACCTTGACTGGCAGCCCGAAGTGCTTTTACATTCAGTCTTTCTTTCACTGAACAAATGTGCAGACTTACCTCGTGTTTCAGGAAGTGCTTTAAGACAAGGGGTGCAGCAGTGAATGAAGCCAGCCAGGCCCCTGTGCTTATGGCCCTTACATTCCTGCGAGGAAGGCAATAGCAAGATGCTTAGAAAAAAATAGAAAAAGGCTTGTGAAAATCATTTTAGATCTAATAAATGGGAACTTTGAGAAACTAAAGCAGGTTAATGCAACAGAGTGACTCAAAGAGAATTTTAGTTTGAGTAGGCAGGAAGGCCTGAATTGAAACATAAAGGGGGAGGAAGAGAGAGTCTGTGAAGATCAAAGAAAGAGCATTCACAAAAGAACTGAGGTCAGGAAGCCTGGCTTCCAGGTAGTAGGAAGGTAATGGGTAGGGGTATGTGATGGGAGCCATGGCAGTTTAGTATATCAAGAAAAGTAGTCTTTCATTGGCATGTGGGATTGGTGGAAGAGTGAAAGTTTGGAGTTATGGTGTTGATTCCTACAATAGTTGTTAATTTTTATTGAAATCTAGTTAAGTGGCACCTACTTGCTGGGTTCTGGGGATTCAGAGAATGAGAGAAGTATATCCTGCATTTAGGAGGACAGAGGACAAATGAATAAAAATTCAATAATTATCATTAAATACACATTTACTAAGTTCCTGTTATGTACCAAGCACTGTCAAATGGGCTGGTGAGAGCATCTTAAATATGATTCGGGTGCTCTTCTTAAGAAGTTTCTAATACAGTCCACAGGGTGTTGTGTGAAGACAAATGAAGGACACAGACTATGAGGGGAGAGAGGGTCAGAGAAGGTTTTGGAAGGAAGGCAACTTTTGAAGTGAGGCTAGGAGGATAAGTGGAAGTTTACTGGGCAGGGAAATTGAGATAAGGGTGCTCCTGGAAGAAGAAAACAACACATGAAAGGACGTACAGGGTGGTGAGGACAACTTGAAGGAGGATAGTAAGTGCAGCCTTAGATTCGGGACAATGGAGTTTAGAGTAGATGAGAAGCTAAAGGTGGTTTGAGAGACTAAGCAAAACAAGTCAGCTCTTACACCTCACATGAAGGAGTTTGGATTTTCTCTTGAAAATGATGGGAAGTGATTGGAGGAACATAAGAAGGAAAGTGATATAAACAGCCTTGTGTTTTATAAAAGATCTGATGGCAAATGGAAGGAAAGATTAAAGAGAACAGTAAGAGGTGCTAGAAAGGTAGTGAAGAGGCTCTGGAGCAGTCCAGTGCAAACTGAGAGCCTCTGTGAAGCCACTGTCACCACTGAGGACAAGGAAATGTGCACAAGTCTTTGTGCCTTGAAGGGAAGAGAGAGGGGAGCTTATTGGTTAGGAGAGTGGACTTGGTCTAAAAGGGTTGAATTTTTTGTTTGTTTTGCTTCATTTAGGGTTATTATAATATTTTAATGAATAAAATGTATGCAGTTTTGTAAGCATAACAGGTGAGTTCAGGGAGAGAAAGAAGCTAATGTTACAAGCCAGAAAATTATAGAACAAGGACCCCTCGGAGGGAATTCAGAGTCGAGGTAGTGACCTCCAGAGTAAAACAGGTTGGGCATCTTGTGCACAGTTACGAGAGCGTCTTCACATTGTAGCCTCTGTGATGGAGCGGGCTCCTGGCCTTGTACAGTGCAGTCTTCACCATTGAGGGGGAATGGTGTCAGTAAAGGAACTAGCTTTGATCAGTGAGGACCAGTTCAGGAAAGAAGAAGAGGCACAAATACAAAACACTGGACCTTATTAGAGTTTCTTTTTCTGATTTAAAAATTAGTATCAAGTGGCTGGCTGACTGATAAGAGCTAGTATAGTTATCTTTCTAAATTAGTTTGTAAAGAATTATGCCAAGAATACCTCAAGTGAAATAATAAAAAGAAAAATTAAAGTGTTTGTTGTTTATATAATTATTTTTATTCATCCAGTCAGAAAAGGAAAGAAAAAAGTTTCCTGCTTCTAAAGGCAACAAGAAAAGTCCTTTCTGTTTGGATAGTAAATTTCTGTTTCCGAGATACAAGTCAAGTAAGATTATAGAAAGAAGGCTCAGCTAACATTGCTTCATAGAATCTCTCATGATTAAATTGGCTTCATGAGAAAAGTTTCAGGATAAATATCTCTTGATTTTGGTAGAGCTAGTGGAATGATCTGTCTTATACTGAATTCCAAACCAAAGACATGCTTAGTGACATGTTCACATCATTTAATAAAAGCGTTAGCTAATCCATCTATATCATCTAAAACTGACAGCAATTCCTAAAATGCTATTAAGAATTCTTTCTTTTTAACAGTGCATTGCTAAAATTTATAATAGACTTAAAACATAATTTCTAATCTGTCATGCCTACTTTATTTTTTTAACTCCTTTTTTATTAATTTTTTGGGGATGACATCGGTTAATAAAATTATGTAGGTTTCAAGTGTACAGTTCAGTAATACATCATACGTATATTGCATTGGAAATTTCCCATTTCCTGTATTGTTTCCTCTTCTTGTGACGTCCCTTCTCGCCAAGTGATCTCCAAGCCTCCCTTGGCCAGTGGCTCCCCTTCTGTCCCTTCCACAGCTAATCTAGTGTTAGAACGATGATTTTGAAATTACTAATTTGGACCAGAACCTATAAAAGTTTCCATTGCCTGTCAGCCATCCCCATTTCAGCCTTTACCATAGTCACTGTACCCAAACACAATTCATTTTCTCTTCTTTCCCTCCCAGCTTGGCTATGTGATTTATTCTCTCATCCACTAGACTCAGACCTTTTATATAATCAGTCACCAGATCTTGTCAATATTTCCAGCACCCCTGTCCCCATTTCCCTTCCCCTTTCCCAATGATATCAACTCTAGTCCTCCATCACCTTGTGGTTATATAATTGCTACATTTTCTGCACTCCACTTACCTACCAGATTCATTTTCGTCACACAAGTTGGTCTCGTGTCTCTGTCTTCAACTCTTAACTCTATACAATGACTTATGGATTTGTATCTCCTGTCTAGAATACTCTGCTGAGCCATACTCATATGTCATCCTAACCAACATACTTGTCAGCCTCGTCCCTCAGATACCTCAGATTCTTCCATTGCCCCACACCTATCTTTGACAATCTTAACTGTTTTTATTTTACCTCATCATTACCCCACTCCTTACCACCTCTGCAGACACAGAAGTATAAACATCATATGCCTGCTCAGAACTATTTAGTGGTTGAGTTGCCCAGCCTACAAGACACTTCTTGTTCTGTCTTCTTCCTGTATTTGCCTCCCTCCTTTCTCAGCTCTGTGTCTGCCTTCTTCTCATACCTACAACCATCACAGAACCCACACTTTCCAGAACTATCTTGGTTCCAGATATCCTCTTCAAAATTGGATCATGTGTCAGATTTTGTCTTCATATTTATTTTAAAAATTACAAAGTGAGATGACACAAAATAGGAGGTCCCCCACTCATATCCCCCTGCAGTAATAACTTGACAGCCATCCATAGACAAAGATACCTTTGTGAGAGCCTTGAACTCCAGGTAAGAGGTTGTAAAACCCTAGTAGAGCCCAAGACTAAGGAGGGCAATTTTGAAAAGGCACACCATGCCCACCCATGGTGGCAGGTTCATAAACATGGTTTCATATCATGGCTACAGACCTGGGAACAGCCCCGTTCCCCTGTAGATTCAACCTTAGCCCTATTTGACCTTGGTCCTGCCACCAATTCAAAAGGACCACAGAGGAGCTATGACCAACCATGCCTTGGGTAACATGGCATCAGTTCCAGCCATGGACTCCAAAGGGGCCAGTGACCTGACTCTGGCTGTGCACAGCCTTAGAATGAAATCCTTAGTCCGAAATTCTTTCCTACCCAAGGACCCAGCAAGACACATGCCCATCCATGTCTCCAGAGGCAGGCCCATCTGGTAATTGGCCCACTGTCTTCAGACCCTGAAGCAGACCCTTTTCCCAATGTCAGACTGACCAAGGTCCTGGAGGCAGTCTCATCATCCCAGGGACCAGGTGGGACCCATGTCTGCCTAAGCCTATGATAACAGGTCCTCCAACCACAGACCTAGCTAGCTTCAGCCGCATGACCTGGCTTCAGCTCTGCTTAACTGAGATCCCAGAGGCAATTAATTACCTGCTAAAACCAGTTTGTAATACTGTAATGGTGGTATGTAAATCACTTAATCCTAGTGTAAAGTTAAAAAACAAGTATTGAAAAATAACTATAGCTAATGGATACAAAATATAAAAAATGTAAAGTATAACATCAATACATAAAATGTCAGGGCAAGGGAGAATTGAAATTGTAAAGTTTTTGTTTGCAATTAAAGTCAAGTTATTAGCTCAAAATAAACTGTTAAAACTGTAAAATGGTTTATGTAAGCCTTATGGCTACCACAAAGAAAAACCTCTAATAGATATAAAAAAAAGAAAGAGAAAGAAATCAAAGTATACCGCTACAAAAATATCAACAGATCACAAAGACAAAGACAGGAAGAAACAAATCAACTGCAAAATAGAAAACAATTACCATGAAGACACAACTAAATGGAAAGCGATCCTGTGTTCATGAATTGGAAGAATTAATATTGTTAAAGTGTCTATAGTACTCAAAGAGATAGACTCAGTGCAATCCCTATCAAAATTTTAGTGGCATTTTTCACAGAAATAGAAGAAAAAAATTCTTAAAATTGATATGGAACTATGAAATAAGAACCATCCTAAACATCCACAGTAATCTTGAGAAAGAACAAAGCTGGAGGTATCACACTTCATCTTTTCAAACTATATGACAATGCTATGGTAATATAAAGAATGTGCTGTTGACATAAAAACAGTGCATACCAAAGGGACAGAATAGAGAGCCCCAAAATAAACCCATACATATACAGTCAACTCTTTTGAAAAGGACACCAAGAATACACTGTGGGGAATGGATAGCCTTTTCAGTAAATGGTGGAAAAACTACCCATATGCAAAAGAAGGAAATTGGACCCCTGTTTTACACCATACTCAAAAATTAACTCAAAATGGATTAGACACTCATGCTAAGTGAAATAAGTTTAAATAAGACAGAAAAAGTTGAAAATCACATGACATCACTTATATGGGGGATATAAACCTAAAAGCAACAAACAAACAGGACAAACAAACAGATTCATGGACATGGACAATAGACTTGTGGTTACCAAAAGGGAGGTAGATGGAGTAATTTAAAGGGTCAAATATGTAGTGACAGAAAGAAACCTAACTATAGGAGGTAAACACACAATGTAAATATTTATGTGTGTCTTACTGTTAAAATGTTGAGCTGAAACTTACCAGATTTCATTAATCAATTTCACCATAAAAAATTAATTAAAAAATTAATTTTTAAATATTGATTAAAGACCTAAATGTAAGACCTGAAACTACAACTCCTAGAAGAAAACATTGAGGAAAAGTTTCTTGACATTAGTCTTAGAATGACTTGATATGATTTTTATGATACAGAAGCAAAGGCAACAAATACAAAACAAGTGGGACTACAGGATTCTGTAAAGCAAAGGAAACCATCAACAAAATGAAAAGGCAGCCTATGGAATGAGAGAAAATACATGCAATTCATATACTTGATAAGGAGTTAATATACAAAATATGTAAGAAACTCATACAACTTCAGTAGCCAAAAAACAATAACCCTATTAAAAAGTGGCAAAGGACTTGAATAGACATTTTTTCAATGAAGACATAGGAATGGCCAGCAGGTATATGAAAACATGATCAACATCACTTTTCATCAGGGAAATCCAGACTAAAACCACAATGAGGTTATCACCTCACACCTGTAGGGATGGCTATTATAAAAAAGACAAGAGAGAACAAGTGTTGGGAAGGACATGGAGAAAAGAAAACCCTGTATTCTATTGGTGGGAATGAAATTGAAACAGCCATTATGGAAATCAGTGTGCAGGATCTCTAAAAAGCTAAATAACTACCATATAATCCAGCAATTTCACTTCTGGATATATGTCCAAATGAAATGAAGTCAGTATCTCAAAGAGATATCTGCACCCCAGTGTTCACTGAAGCGTTATTTATAATAGCCAGGATATGGAACCATCTTCCAAGTGTCTGTCAGTGGGTGAACAGATAAAGAAAATGTTATGTGAATAATATTCCATTGTGGGTGTATACTGTATATGAACCTACGTGTACATTTCTTATATATAAATAATGTGCATGCAAACATGCATGTGCACACACACACACACACATACACACAGGGAAATCCTGAACCTGGTGGATATTATACCAAGTGAAATAAGCCAGACACAGAATGATAAATACCATATGGTCTCATTTATATAAATGTAATCTAAAAAAGTTCAACTCATAAAAGCAAAATGTAGAACCGTGGTTTCCAGGGTCTGTGGAATGGGAGAAATGGGTACAAATTTCTGGTCAGAGGGTACAAATTTTCAGGTATAGGATGAAATAAGTTATAGCATGGCAACTATACTTGACAATACTGTATTTTATACTTGAAGTTTACTCAGAGTAGATCTTAATGTTTTCACCACAAAAACAAAATCATAATTGGATGGTGGATGTGTTAATTTACCCAATTGTAATTTACCCTGTGTGTGTGTGTGTGTGTGTGTGTGTGTGTGTGTGTGTGTGTATATATATATATATAATGTATGTATGTATGTATGTATATATGTATATGTGTGTATATATGTATATATATACATATATATGTCAAATTATCACATTTTATACCTTAAATATATACAATTTGTACTTAATACACCTCAATAATGTTGGAAAAATTATAACTCCATGTATAACATTTTTTGTCTGTATCATAGTTTTGTCAGGTAGGCCTATGAAAGAATTTCATATCTGAAAAATAACCTTGGGAGGAGAAACTATGGTTCTAGAAGAAAGGTTATTCATTTCACAAGTAGTTATTGAGTTAGGTGAGTTATCCAAGGTTACATATTTAGTTGACAGGCTGAGATTAATATGTCTTCTGATTATTTTACAGTTATTTCCTGCCTTCTACCTTGAGTTACTTTATCTTTTGTTTGCTTATATTTCTCTCTTCTACCTGATTGTGACTCCTGAGAGAGGAACTGTCTTATGTTTGGGGGTTTTTTTATTTGTTTGTTTTTGCATCCATGGCAGTACCTAGTAGGCCTATACTTCGGTGCTGCAGCCATAGTCGTTTTTGTTGTTACATTATGAACTGTGCTCAATATGGATTTAAATTCCACTATCTTTGTCTAGTTGACTTAGACTTATTAGAAGTTGAGTCCTGATTCTAAAATTGTAAAATTTTGTGTCTTTTCTCTCTGTTATGGTCTTTGAAAGAGCTAACCCAAGGAAACACTATACTGCTCGCCTTTATAAATGTCATAGGAGTCAGGACAACTATGCCCCGTCATCGTCTCCATTTAATCCCTGTGCCATCTCCCCATGGGGGTTCTGACCTTTATGCTGCACTTCTCTCAGAAATGTACTGCTTATTTATATAAGAGGAATTTGTTGGTTTAGGAGGCTTATAGCATCTCTCCAACTCTCTGCCCTCAAGACAGAAAGTGAGCACTATAATGTTCAGCAACAACATTTCGTATTTTAGTCACATATTACAGTCGTGTGTTTTACAAGATTCAGACTTTCAATGATATTAATAATGAATCAATATTCAACAATATTAACTGTGCCCATTGTTCCTGAAGTTATCCAGTCTATTAAGTTCTGCATTTAAATGACTCTTCATTTCTGAAGTCTAGCCAGCAACAGAAAATAGTCGTAAGTGCCCTGTGTTTGTACTTCATAAAAGGTACTCCAGTAACTTCCTGAACATGTGTTTGTTCCCTCTTGTGTTTAGCTCTCTGCTACTTGAAGCTAAGTTTCAGAATTTCTAATTTAGTGAAGCTTCTATGAAATTAGGATTTTTAGCTACAGGATTCAGAACCATATCATGTACAATATAATTAGGAAAAATGTCAAATAGTATGAATGTGCTGCTGACACTGCAGGGTTTGCTGCAACAGCTCCCATAGGAGAAAGCAGAGTTTTAAACTGCCTTGTAAAAAACTTAGTGGTAAAGCTCACCACACAGTCCCCTGACAGAGCTACCATTTTCTGAAGTTTTCCTATTCTTTGGCCTTCATAAATAAAAATTTATAGAAAATAAAAGGTTTGAAAAGGCCCCAAGGTCCCACACTGGATTAGAAAAAATACCTACCTCTATCTCTACAGTTTTCTAAGTTTTTAATCTGTCCTTAACCACCACTAGCTCCCATGATAAATATTCCAGGGTCTTTCTGGGTAAGCTATTTTAGAGAAGCTGAATATCTAATAAAAATATTTTTCAGTATTTCATTTCAATCTCCTTTGATTCTTATAGCTTAAAGTATTTTGAGTATTAAAGAACAAACAATTCTCTACCCATTCACCAAAATCTGCCATAGAGTACAATTCCTCTATCAAAATTTTGACATTTCACTGGGATCCAGACTTCAGTTAAAAAAGTTTTATTTTCTAAGTCTGTTTACAGAATGAGTGGTTGAAGAAAGAAAAGGTAAGTAAGGGTAAGGAAATTTATTATCATGTTTGCCAATCATTTCTAGTAGCCTGTAGATCACTAGAGTATATCTGGATTACTGTAGTCTTAATTGAATTAATTTTAGTAATTCAAAGTCATCAAACTCTTAGTGGGCACATTCTATGTACTGCACATTTTGCACTGGACCCTAAGAAGCCAGAGAGAACTCAGACATAGTCTCTAATATTTAGGAGTCTCTCAGCCCATTGAGAGAAGCTTATATGTGGTTAACAAATATATGTAATGCAGGAGGTTTAAAAATGACATTACAAAGGTGCTATAAAAGCAAAGAAATCTCATTGAATAAAGTTCAGGGGATTCAAGGCCTTTATAAACCTGGCTCAACTTACCTTCCCGACTTCTGCATTTCTTTATGCTATACCCAGGCTACATTGCAACCACATTATTTCACACCTCTGTTACCTTGCTGACGTTGTCCCCTTTATCTGGAGTGCCCTTGTCTGACTTTGTCAATGGTTAATTAAATTTCATCTTCTCTATGTAATTCCCTCTATTGTCATTTTAGGTAAATAGAATTGTGTAGTATATGTCCTTTTGTGTTTGCTTTCTTTCACTTAGCATATGTCTTTAAGGTTCATCCATATTATACCATATATCAGTTTCATTACTTTATATGGCTAAATAATATTCTACTGAACATTTTATCTGTTCATCAGTTTTTGGATATTTGGGTGCTTCCTATTTGGGGCTACTACGAATAATACTAGTATGTACATTTGTGTACACATTTTTCAATGGACATGTTTTCGCTTTCATTGAGTATATGCCCAGGGGTGAAATTGCTGGGTCATATGGTAACTCTAAGTTTAACTTTTTGAGGAACCATAAACTGTTTCTCAAAGCAGCTGCTCTATTTTGTAGTCCCACCAGTAATGTCTGATGTATCCCATTTCTCTACTTCCTCACCAATACTCGCTGTCTTTTGTTGTTGTTGTTGTTGTTGTTGTTGTTGTTGTTGTTGTTGTTGTTGTTGTTGTTATAATCATCCTTCTGAGTATAGAATTCTATCTTATTGCAGTTTTGATTTGTATTCCTCTGATGACTAATGTTCTCAAGCATCTTTTCACGTGTTTATTAGTCATTTGTATATCTTCTTAGTAGAAATGTCAGTTCAAATCCTTGACTTGACAATTATATCTTCACTCATTCAGGACAAAATCTCTTGAATGGAGGAATCCAAAAGGGTAGCATATGAGAAGGCTATACAGGCTTTGCTTTGTTTAGATGGTGGATATGGGCTTCACAGGGGATTCTGCTAGGAGAAATGCTAAAATACAAGCAAGCAGGAAAGCACAGCATGACAGTGGGCGAGGACAGTTTGTTGGACACCCAGTTCATGAGAGAGAGAGAGAGAGAGAGAGAGAGAGAGAGAGAGAATCTATGAGTAGAAGCCCTGTGCATGTGTGGAGAATTCAAATTCAGTTTTTTAAGCTATGAAAAATAATTGAAGCTTTTTGACTTTGTTAAAGCGGTGTTTTGAGAAGATCAATTCTGTACAATCAATTTAGGGTGGGAAAGACCAAATTTATTAGAGAGAAAAAGCTGTAATCCAGAGGTAACTAATAAAATTTTAAACTGGAGAGGGGATAGGGTAAGTAAGGAGCATGGTAAAGAACAGGTGATGGTAGTGAACGAATGGACAGGAAAAGAAGGGTTATTGTTATCTCATTTCAACTTTTCTTAGTAATAGTATTCATTCAGTTATTTGGTTTGGCTAAATTCTATATTGTTTATTTTACATAGAGTGCTTTGAAGTCTAGGATGATATTATTTCCAGAAGTACTCATATTTATTCAAAATTATTTTACTAGGCTGTTTTCAAACTTTTTAAGTTGGATGGATTTATGTTTCAGAGTTGTCTTTCTGAAGTTATATTTTGGAAAATTATAATGCATTTTAAGTGCCTTTTCTTTATCTGTTTAAATAATGAATCAATTGCATTGCCTATTTGGGGCGACAGTTGGTTTTATTAGCTTTATTAATTAATTTATAAGTTCATTTTATTTCCTAAAGTTTGTTGGTTTCTTTCTGAATTCTAATAATGATCTATAGTGAATAGCATTAGAAAGTGACGATGTAATGCATTCACAATTATTTAATGCGATGAGTTCAGTTCTCTGAGACATTGACTTTAAAAGGATTATTTAAAAAATTAGTTCAGTTAAAATGCTCTAGTAATATTGACACTTCGAGGCACCACCACTGTGACCTCTTTTTTTTTTAATGTGACCTATTCTTGGTAACACAGATAATCACTACTTCCTCTTATTTTGCTGTTAAATATACTTTCAATTATTCATATATTAGGTTGCTTCAGAGGAAAGCATGCTGCTTTCTGTTGAGGTAAATAGATTTTACCAGTGTACTAATATTTAGAGATTTTGTGCTTATGCTTAGTATTTCACGTCTCAGAAGTATGAAGTTTATTTTATGTTTTTGGGATACAGAAACAGCCAACTGGTTACCCTATCACACAAAACAATTTTGACATTTCTCTAAGGAAGCCTGCTGAAAAGCCTGCTTCTCTGCTTGGAAATATCGCTGGGACAATCTAAGGCCACTGATCTCAGGTGTGGTAGCAGCTGTTGTAAAGGACATGACTTATTTTATGAGAACAGAAACACTATTATCTGGACTCCCTAGGGAGATTTGGAGAAAGTCAAGCCCAGGGAGTCCCATTCCAGGAAAAAGTACTTGAGCACTTACTTATTGGCCGTAATCACTAGCTGAGATT
Source organism: Cynopterus sphinx (assembly GCA_030015415.1). Classification (NCBI taxonomy): domain Eukaryota; kingdom Metazoa; phylum Chordata; class Mammalia; order Chiroptera; family Pteropodidae; genus Cynopterus; species Cynopterus sphinx. Next base: position 115,918,399 of record CM057382.1, on the reverse strand, counting down.
CCATCTGGCAAAAATATGGATTATTCCCTGTCCCAGAATGTCGGAGAACAATTATGTAAGCTGTCTCGAAGAATTTATTTTTAACCACTTTTTATGGAGAAACAACTTAACAGTTATAAGAAATTTACTTTTTAAAAAATAGAGAAATTTTCTTTATGAATTTTTATATAACTGTGTGTTTATGTACCATAATTTATAATTTCTTGTCTTTTGATTTGAAGTCATAACTCAGTTTTTTTGTGGTGAATGTTTTGAACCTTATTTTCTATATTTGGAAACATTGGAATCAATTAGTGAAATCAAAGCCATCAGTGGGGTGAGGAAGGGAACCCCACTGAATGGTGCTCACCAGCTGTCGAGGTCTTTAAACCTTGTCTCACTGTTAGCAGCTTTCTCCTCTGTCCCTCTCCAGCAGCTCTTCGGGATTTAGAATTGGAATAAATGAACCCTTTGAGCTATTTGAGAATCCAGCAAAACTAATCAGGTATATTTTAATGAAATAAGCCCACACACAGTTTTAAAAGTGAAATCCATCATCAGAATTAAAGAGGTGTGTATTTGGAAAAACAATTATATGACTCTTGTCTCTATGGGATTTTTTTCGGCAGTCTTCTAATATGTAGACTAGATAAATCTAATAAATCATTGAGGGAACATTTTGTTTATGTAGATTTTATTTTTTATTTTGGCTTTAAGTAAAGCAACCGTATTTCTGCTGTTACTGAAGAAAGTAGTTTATCTAACTTGAAATTCCTTATTCATATTATCATGTGCCTATTCTGAAAGTCACTGTTTTGCTTTCTAAGATAAATCTTTTATAAGATTTTATAATTATTATTTAAGCTAAGAAATACTGTAGGTTTTTTAAAACATAAAAACAACTGACAACTCACCCACCATTTCCATGTATTAATTTCTTAAGAGGAATACAATTAAGAATACAACTTTAAACTTGATTTCCCACCTCTTTCTTTCCACCTTCCTCTTTTCCCTCAACACCCCACCCCAACCACTTCCTTCCCCCATTGCAACTATAACTGTGTTCTACCACTACCCACACGTGCAGGCGCGCGCGCACACACACACACACGCACACACACACACACAATGTTGTCTCAGAATGGCAGAGAGGTTTGTTCTGGTCCAGTGTATGTGTTGGTTCAGATAGCCATCATAAGACTGTATAGACTTTATAAATATATGTATATGCATTCATCTAAATATAAACCTCAGACCAAAAGAAAAGATTTATTTCCCATTAAAAAATCAATAATATATGTTATTGATGGGTACATTTAATATTTATCTTTAAAAGCTTCTGTATAGTGGAAACAATGGCATTCAAATGCCAACTTCATGTCACCCGCTTAAAAACTGAGCACACTCATGTTAACTTTTCATTTTCAAATTTATGAAATGAGCACAGCATAAATAAATGCTAGTTGCCTTATATAGAGTACCCCTCCTATTCCTTTGCCCTCTTGTCATTTTGATATTTGTTATTGTGGATGATGATGGTCATGATGTCCAGTGATGAGCCCTGGAGTTCACCAGTGTTCTAACACAGATTGCCACATAACAAGGTTAATCAGGAGCTGGTGCAGCAGCACCAGAGGTTCTACATTATACCCTAAAAATCTTGGCTTCATAATTATGAAAAGCTCATATCGGATTTAGTCATTACCATTTATGAATACTCTTGTGGAAGGCTCTTTAATGCATTTTACAAAGATTAATAAAAATAGGAGGAAGAAATCTTGCCTGAGAAGCACCTTCTTACCACACCCATAAGAAATAATTTTAATATATCATGTATCTTAGGAAACAAATCAGTCTGATTTTAAAACAGTATATGAAAACAAATTAATGTGGCCAAGGAATGTTCTTGGTTTGTTGGTTGTTTCAAATTGATATTGAAATTAAATGAAGCCACATCATTTTTGGAGCAGTTGTTGCTCTTGATAGCATAAGAGCAAACACACATGTTACCAAACACTTGGAATCTGCTGAAATAGTTATGTAAGAAAATTAGGCGTCTGCAAGCCAACTTAATTGTGGAAAAGGAAATGGACAACCTAGGAGAAATGTAAAATGCTTAAAAGATTTCAGAAGTTTTGGATAGAATCTTAATTTTTATGTATCTATAATTGCACATCAATAGTTTATTTCTTTAGTCAAATATTGGTTATCATTATCCTTTATTTGAATCTACCCGAGGCATCTATTTTATCCAAAGTGTAGGCCTGTAATGGTAAGTGTTTAAAAGAGGGTAGAAATATGGCTTGATAAAGTAAAATCTAATTAAAGGAGCTTTGCTTGGGTCTCTGAAAGAGTAATTGATTTATCATTTAATTCATTCAACACTTGCTGAGTGTTCTGTATAATGGCTGCAGAAAGGATACAGTTCTTGTCCTGAAGAACTTACATTCTAATAGAGAGATAATACATAGATTTATATAAGAGTAAAATTGTGGGGAAAATAAATGTCATAAGAGATACAAAGGGCTATTAAGTTAAAAGGGGAAAAAGATTTCTTCCAACTGGCCTAAGCCCGAGGTATGCATAGAATTTTGCCAGAAGAAAATGGACTGGAAAAATATTTCAGACAGAAGGAATAGCATGAACAAATGTTTGAGGTAGAAAAGTTCAGAGAAGATTTCAAAATAGTGTCCAGGTATGTCTGGAGTGGTTTCCTTGGGAAGTATAACAACAGAAGTAGGGTAAATTGGGATTAATTGGTGAAGAATCTTAATCATCATATACTGGGGTGCATTTAAGAACTGGGTGCATTTAAGGAATATTTGGGAGCTATTGAAGTTTTAGAGCAGAGGAGTAAGTGACAAGATCATAATCACAGTAGGAAATTTAATAGTGAAACGTATGTATTGGAGCTTGGGTGAATGGAAGAACGATCATTTGAAGGTTATTATAATACTGTAGATGACCAAGGCTGACTGATTAAAGAGAAATGATGGAACAGCCAACAGATTTGGTTAAGGAAAAGAAAGGGAGGAGTAAAAATGACTCATGCTTTGAATCTGATTCATAAAGAAAATAATATCATCATTAACAAGAAGGGTCAGGAGGAGGAGAAATTTGGGAACTAGATGATATGAGGCTTTGAGAGAGTTGATTAGGGTGATACTAATAATTATTGGGCACTTATTTGCTGGCACTATTCTACATGTTTTACATGCATGATCTCATTTATTCCTCAGAGCAACTTGAGGCTTTTTGCAGCCTGCTCAAGTTTGTACTGTCTGTCTGCGGTAAAGTCAGGATCCAGTCCCCAGGAACCTGATTCCACAACACAATTTATTAAGCCCTAATAGAATGCCTGTGCTGACTTATGTTGGGCTAGAAAGTGAAGTAGAGGAGTGGGGGTTAAAGGAGAAGGAAAGACAAATTGAAAAAGGAGGGTAGAGTGATCAGGGACATTTGGGGAATTTCCAAGATCACAGAGAACCAAAGACTTTCAGAAAACTGAAGGTGAGTGTTTCTTTCCAAAGAGTTAAGAGCAGGAGGGGATCTAAGAAAAGGCATTTTAGATTTAGTGGCCAAATGAGCATTAGAGGTCTTAAAAGCGTTTTCAGGAAAGTGGTGAAATCGTTAGTTCATTGGCGTGGGATGGAGGAGTAAGTAATTTATGAAGAAGTGGGAACAACAGAAGGTAGGCTTTGGGGATGTCTAGTACCAAATTTACTCATCAATAGAACTCAAGCCATTAATTGAAGTGTTAAGATATAAAAGGCATTTTGAAAAATAAAAAACTTAACCATATATGCAAAACTAAGTTACTGTTGCCGGGAAGGAGAGGGAAATAGTGCTGCAGTGCCAGATGGTGGGATTAGTAAGGAAAACTTTTTAAAGCTGGGGGACACTTACTCAGATGATTATCAGAAGAACGGACAGATTTAAGATGTAGGAGAGATCAGGCTTCCAGAGGAAGGAGAAAATGCTGAGATCCAATACATATTGCGGACCTTAAATAAACAGCCAGAAAATTACAATGTGGGACATTCCTTTCAATGACAACCAAGGGCAAATCCCAAGAACAAAGGAGAGGAGAGTTATTTTATAGAGCAAAGGGGGAGTTCACAGGGGCTGTTGTACACAAAGAGTCCATTGGAGGAAACTGGGAGTTTGAATAGTAGTGGCTTTTTATTGGCTGAGTCATAACAAACTTTCATTGGCTAGGTGACTGTGGGAAAGAGAAGTTCCTCCCTTTTGCTATAGTAGAGTAAGAAAAATACCTTGCTCATGGAGATAGAAAGAACAGCTATTAGGGGGTGAAAGCCCTCCCAAACTCGATTTAAACAAGATTTCTGTGTATTGATCTTCACTATATATAAGCGGTTTGGGTCCTCTAAGGAGTCTAGGAAGAAGTCAAAAAGAATGAGGCAAGTGATGTGTGAGTGTATAGTGAGGTGCGCCTCTAAGGGCAGCAAAGAACACCTAGGGCACTTACTCAGCAAATTTAGGAGGCAAGGTCATTAGTGACAGAGAGGTTCAGATTCGCAGCACTGGAGATTTGCAACAGTTTCTGTGGGAATGCAGTAAAAAAAATCAGTTAAAGATAAAACTAAAAAGCAAAAGCCACACAGTATTGAGGTTCATACCAAGGTTAAACAACATGAATTTTTAGTATAACTAGTTGCCAGGGTTATGTGACTTTCTTTTGCAATGTTTTGTAGTCTGGCAGTAGAGAACCCAGCTGGCATGATTTATACAGGGTGAATAATCAGAGGATGCAAGTAAACCCATTTTAGAAATAACTAAATGCTGATGAGAGCTGTGAATGTGCCTTTTAGGAAGCTGCATACCAGTTGATTTGGGTGCAGATTATCCTGTGCCAACATAGAAAAACAGTTGAAAAGAGAGGTAAGGAAAAGAAGCTGAGGAAAGTGGATGAGGCCGTAGTTTGGTGTTAAGAGTGATGCACGTTATGGGGCTTAGTGCAGAGGAAATGCAGTCAGGATATTGGTGTTTGAGGAGTTAGAACTGGCAGAGTTCAGGAGATAGTGCTCCTGCTGCTTACTGACTGTGAGGAACTGTCAAAATAATAAGGGTATTTAAGTGTTCGAGGACTCTGGCAGTGAGTGTGGCAGAAAGAAGGAACCTATCAGCAAGTAAATGCCCAAAAAATAGACCAGAAAAAGAAAAGAAAAGAAATTCTTATAAGTAAATCATAGAGACTTGAAAAGGCAAGTAATTACTGAATTATAGTGTTAAGTGATTTTTAAAAATAACCATTGATATCTCACTAGCAATATGGCATGTTAGAGGAATGTTGATGGGAAGACATAATTGATAATATATATGTGTATATATATATTGGTAATATATATGTAATCAGTTGTTAGAATTTTAATGCTCCTACTCATCAATATTTTACCTCTAGTATGTATATAAATTGTTCAATTTAATGTATTTTGTAGTGTTGGGTCCATTATTGTTGAATTCATATGTCTATTTTAGCCATAAAGTATTGAAGTGTTCAAAAAATTCATAATAGATAAAATATTCTGTCATTTAGATTTTAAAGCTTCTAACAATATTTGTATCATGTGAAATATTTTAAGAACTGTAGATGTGTAGCAGAACCTGAGAAGTTCTGACTCCAGTTTCTGTTCTGCCACTAACTTTCTATGTGTCTTTGAACAAATTGTTTAATTTTCTAATACTGAATTTACTTATGAATAGAATGGATATTATGATATATAGTGATTTTCTAACTCAAGCAGTTAATTGAAATGTTAAGATGTAAAGGCATTTTGAAAATAAAAACTCAGATATACTGAACTAAGTTACTGTTGCTGGAGAATCAAAGTAGAATTTCCAAAACTAGAACCAAAAAAGAATATATTGACAGTTTCAGTTAAAGTTCTGGACTTAAGTCAACTTCCATTGGTTTAAAAGGCTGGTTTTAGTTATTGATATTTTATCATAATGTGAACATAAGTTTCAGAATGACTAATCCATTTTCATAAATATAGATTCGAGTAGTTAGATAATGAAATGTTGTTATTAGTAGGTATAACAAAGGAAAGTAGATACAATAGGACTTTGCATTCTAAATTCAGAATTATGAGTGGTGTATTAAAAAAATCTGGAAAAAACTACAGGGAGGAAGCTACCTTTTTGGACCACAAGGCTCCACTATTTCTGAACATCCTGGCTTCTGGCTGGGCTTCTAAAAACAGTGCTCTGGGCATTATTGTAACTCTATGCAGTTATGATGTGAAAGAAATCTTAAAATGTGTTTCTCCTATTGTTCTCATATAGAATCTGTGGATTAGCAATTATGTTCCTAAAAAAAATAACACTTTAGTATTCTTTATTGAGGAAAAACTGTAAGGGAAAGCTGGATAATTAACAGGCACTTAGCAGGCCTTAGGGAAAAATTGATTTGGTGTTACCTGTAATAGATAGATAGATAGATGATAGATAGATAGATAGATAGATAGATAGATAGATAGATAGATAGATGATAGATAGATGATTGATAGATGATAGATGATAGACAAATGATGGATGGATGGATGGATGGATGGATGATAGATAGAACCAAAAACTGCTGTTGATGTTCTTAGAGGAAAATCACTATGTAAATAAACATTCAGTTTTATAAGGACGACATGCTTAAATGCTAAGTTGAAATAACTTCCATGAGAGTAGATGCTTGGATCCTTTGGGAACTTGGCCAGCCGTGGGACAGAGTCTCCCCAGAAGTGGGAGCTACGTGACTCGGGGGATGTCGCCAGTGACCAGCTCGCAGCGCAGCGTAAACAAGCATCGGCAGGACAGAGCCGGGGGTGGACAGGGGTCTCGCAGCGAGCCAGCCTTCCTCCTGGGAAAGCACCCCGCCGTCCAGAGCGCACGGCTCCTGCCGCTTTCTACGGGGAGACCCGTCCGTCCGTCGCAGAGACCTTTCGCTGCGGAGGGAGGCAGCGGCTCTCCCTGACAAGTGGATTTCCTCCTGGGCAGCCGCGGTGGCGTCGGAAAGGGGGCTCTGGTCGCTGTCCCAGGGCGGACGAGCTCGCGTGCGGAACTGCCGAGGAGGGAGTTTCGAGTCGCCCGGGTCGGGCCGGCCCCGCCGGGGCGCGCGGGGCGCGGGGAGGCGCGGGGAAGGGGGCGGAGCCGCCGCCGCCGCCGCGGCCCCTCCGGTTGGCCGGCGGGTCCCGGGGCTTCCCGGGCACAAAAGGCCGGAGCGGACTGCGGCGTGCCCGGGGGCGGCAGCCGGGGCAGCGGCGCGGCGGGGGCAGCGCGGAGGCCGAGGGCAGCGCGCGGGGCGCCGGCGACCGCGGGGAGCGGAAGACGCGGCCGGGCGGCCCTGCACGTCCACGCGGGAGGATGGCCTGTGAGATCATGCCTCTGCAAAGGTAGCGTCCTTGCCCGTGCGTCTTCACCCCGCTCTGTGCTTCCTCAGCCCCGACCCGTGGAACTTGGCGGGCCCGTGGCATCTTCCCGTCGCGTGGTGGAAGCCGGGGGGCGCCCACTGTGCTGCTGTTCTCCTGTAGGACCGGACGGGAATCAGGGGGAGTCTGCCTGTCCTGACGTCTGCGCTCCGCTTCTCACCTTGTTAAAATGTTCTTCTTCAAGACCAGGAAAAAAAATACATCAGTGGGATTCTGCCTTTGCTGACGTCTATGCTCCACTTCTCATCTTTTTTTTTTTTTTACTTGATTCTTATGTCGTTATTTTTCCCCGAAGGAAAATAAATGTGAGAGCATATCTTTGAAGTTGGAAGGAAAACGGAAACTGAAGAATATATTGAGCAGGTTTATCATAAAATCGACTTAGCTTGATAGCGGTATTGTAGGCTGTGGTAAGCTCTTAGCTCATTGTAAGCCTGGTTGATAGGCTAAAGACCTTTTTTAAAATGCTAGAATTAGTGGGGTGATCACACTGCAAAGTATAAAAATGTCGAATCCCTATTTGTACACCTGAAACTAATATAACTAATGTAAGGTTGTATACCAACTATACTTAAATTTTTTTTTTTAAAGGCATCTTAGGATCCCTCCCTTCCGGAGTTCAGATCTAGGCAAGGATTTTCTATCAGTAAGTACAGTATAATACATGAACATGAATGAGCACACGGCTCTGTCTTGTTCGTTAATGATTATAATATGAATTATGGAGGGTGTGGTGGAGGAGTTATATCAAGGCAGCGAAAGGAAAATTTAAGCAAAGGGAGTTGTTAAAAAGAACACTGCTAGTGAACTAATAAGTTAATAATGTATCCTGGAATGTTAAAGCTGGAAATCACTCCATGATGATGGGACCTAGTCCTCCAGTTCCACAACAGGAAAACTGAGGCATGGAGTAAAGTCTCAGAGTTGCCCAAGTTCATGTTTTTTAATTTCTTAAATTACTTTTGCCGATCATATTTCAACTTAAACTGCTTTACATGCAGTTGCATTTGCTCTCATATAAATGCTTCCTTTAAGAAAACTATAGTTTTTATTATAGAGGGTTTTATTAGTGAAAATGATTTTTTAAATCAAATAGTAAATATAATTCATAAAATTGAGAAAATCAGGACAAAATAAATTTCATTTTTAAAAACCATGCCACCAATATTTTTCTGAATATTTATTTTAATAATGAAAAAAGATAAACAAACATTGTGTTTATTTGCAAAATTATTCCTGCAGATATATAACCAGTGTAGTTGATTTTCTTTCACTGTAATGGCAAGTGCAGTGTAATGGGGACTTGATGAGGAGTGTCCCAAGAATTCCTTTTTCTAAAAATTAATAACCCAAGGGAGCAGAAAGTGGTTTATATATAGATCTGAATTTTTTTCATATTAATTTAGTGGAAAGGTCCACATGCTTATAAGAAACTAAAAGTACATTTTTTTGGAGTCTTAATTTGGTTTCCAGCATTAAAGTTGGGGGCTTGTTTTTCTTATAATAATATCAGTTCTTAAGGGTCTTAAGTAAGTCATATGCTAGATAAGAATAGTGGCTGTTACTGAACTCTATAATAAACTACTTGATACAATTATTAGGAAGAAAAGAGATCTTTATCCTGCTAAAATACTGTTTGAAGAGTTAAGTTGATGCAAGCTAAAAAGGAATCAGGATTATTTTGCATTTTTAGTCCTTATCAATAAAACTAAGAGGAATAATTGGAATTTGCATTCAAGAATGCTGATTAGTGCATTCACTGTCTGCCTAGCTCTGAGAGTTTAATTTGATTGATTACCCTGCAATCTTCATTTCCAGCTTATGCTTGCCTTTGATTACAAACCTCCTGAAGGCAAAGGTCAGGTTTGTGTGATTCTGTTTGTTAAGGATGTCTTGTGAATTTAAGTGCTTATGCAGAAAACTTTCTAGTTCCTGGTTCAGTATCTTTGGCAAAGGATCTCTGTGACTCTCTGGTAATGATGATTCTTGCCATCGCCCCCCTGTCCTGCTGACTGAAGCAAGAAGGTTGCAGAGCCTTGCAGTATGCCCGCAGACTGATGGAGTGAGTGCTCTGTTCTTTTCTGTTGGGGCATTAAAAGGCTAGAAACCAAATTAAGAGTGGATGAGTGAAAAAACGGCTTCAATACCTGTTAAAGAAATTGATGCTCACCGTATTGAGCAGAGAGGCCAATGCTTCTCATATTTTAGGTACTTGAGAATGAACCTGAGGATCTTATTTTTAAAATCAGAGTCTTCCTGCTGCCCTTTTCCTGGACTTGATATGAATCTGGGTATGAAAGGGAAATCATTTACATTTTAACAAATTTTCTAAAAGCAAATCTGATAAAAAATGGTCCACATTCATAGAAATACTGATCTAAACTCTAGTTAATGATCATAGTTGGTATAAAGCCTTCGACAGCAGAAGTATATAAGAATCTAACACTATATTATCCAACATCCCCAAATAGCATACCTAGTATCATGACCTTATGTGAGGAGTTTTTCATAATTGATACTTTCATTCACTAGATGGCGTTACCTATTTAAACAAAGCATACTTAAAATGTTGTTTAATATTTTCTCTATGACCAAACACCACTCTGCACTGTCAGTGATAATAAGGTAATTAAGACACCAGCTCTGCTTCAGAGAGGTCACATGGTAGTGAGAATACAGACACATTACCAGACAATTACAATTCAGTAATGGACAGTATGATTAGCATAATAATAGAGATGTGCGTACATGGATAACGTCACCCTATGTTTTATTTAACCTCATGTACGCGTATGATCTTATTAGAGGGTGTGTTTGAACCCTAATGTCTCCTTAGTTTATAATTTCTGTGAGTGACTTTTTGGCCTTTCTTAGCATATTGTGAAAGTGTGTAGAAGGTAAATTTGTTACTGCTAATCTGCAGCTGAGATGAAAATAACAGATGAGGTTGAAAGCTAGGAATGAAATAAAATACTTTGGTCCCCTTTAATGTATTTTGCTGTTTATTACTTAATGTAGTTTGCAGACTTTCCAGGATGGGTTGACTATTTAAAAACTCATGATCTTTAGAAAAAACTACAGAGGCTGAATGTTTAAAATGTGACCTGATCCTCTGTAAAATGAAGACCTCAGTTGTTGCAGTTCACTTAAACTGGCTTAAATTAAAGATGGGATCTTATTACATATCTATTAAGATGATTATCCCAATTTTTTAAAAATACTAAAATATTTACTTGTAATTCTTACACTTAATTTTAAAACTCAACATATCGTATAGCATTGTATGGGTATACTTGCTATCTGAAAAAAGCACCCCAAAAGGAATTATACAGAAATAAGTGGAAAAACTATATAAAGAATTGAAATAAAAGTTTTCTTTTCTCAAATGACTAAATTTACATTCTGTTACAAATGAAATAGTATGTTTTATCAGATTCCAGGCTTTACTTATACCTCAGGCTCTTTGCTTGATTCATATTCCATTGGATTTTTTTCATGAGATATTGTAGATCTATAGCTGAGAATCTCTATTTTATGTCTAGAAAGACTTCATTAGGCTAAGAAAAAGGTCTTAATTCTGAGTCTTAAGTCTAACAAAATTCTCAACTTTCACAGTGGTATTTCAATTTGCTAGATTAACTTTATAATAACCACTAACTAATTCAGTTTACATCCACAAGAATAATGATAGAGAATGAAGAGCACTGGTGTTAGTTTAGATTCCTTTGGTTTTAATGGATTGACATCTGCTTTCACATGTTAGCATCCTATTCTTTCCTTGGTTCATTTACCAAAGTGGGAAACTGAGATTAATAATGTCTGTGACATTCTCTTTGTTATTACTTCATCTAGAAAATTCTGATATTCAATATATGTTACCAAATTGTTTATGTTGGAGAAATAAATCATAATTCCAAATTGCAACGGCTCTTTTAAGAAGATTTATAATTGCAGGATTAATTAGCATGAGAAATTTTCACTGAAACTTCTTATCCGCAGAATTCATCTGGTCTTTCTAAGTATTGGTCTTTAGACTATCCTCTTGCAAACAAGGAAAATTGATAACATGGGATGATAGGAGTGTTAACCAGGAAATAACCCAGGTAAAATGGTCCTGCTCCTGAATCCTTCATGTGGTGTTAGAGAGCCCTCTTCTGCTTGTGGTGGTGACACCTTCAGTTAATATATTTTATGTATAAACCCATGTTATTCCTAACTTGTTCGCACTTTGATAACACTCCCGGCACTCCCACCTCTCTCCACCCACAAACACAGTCTAAGAGAGAGTTAAAAGGTGCCTCACTTCAATCTGGGTTAACCCTTGTGGGAATGCGTAACTTAGACTTGATCAGATGCATGGTGGGTACAGAGTAATAATGAGAAGGTATTGAGAACAAATCAGACCCCTGTGTGTTCTATTCCTATAAGATGGTTACAGTACCTCTGGGGTCTAAATATTTGCTCAGTACTCCAACAGAAGAAGATCATAAGAGCTAATGGAAGGACATTTTTTCAATTTATGGAGAGATCACCCTGACTAAACCATTGAAAAAGTAGAAGTGTTAGGTATTCAGCACAAAGCAGTGGGGAAAGCAGTGGAAAGGTAGTAAACTTGTCATCCAAAACCATATTCAGACACTGGCAGCTAGTTAGCCATATAAATTTTGGCAGATCATTTTCCACATCAGTTAAACGGGATTATAATAGCCAACATAGTTACTTGTGGAGGAAATTTTGGAGTTAAAGAATATGATAGTCCTTTGTAAATGATAAAACTACTCACACATAAAGAGTAGTATTTTGCTTTTCTCTTGGTTTTGTTATCCTTATACTTGCAATACCTTTTAATTCCTTGATTGCAGGAGTGTTTAGCACAGTGAAATTGAGGCTCTATCACTGCATTGCATTTCATTGGGTGAATATTGGAAAGTAACCTAAAGAATGGTTTGTGGAAAATGCCATTGAAAATACCATGGAATCAAATTTCTTGAAACTCTCAAAACTTTTTACCTTATTTTTTTTCCTATGATACTTAAGTATATTTATGTGGTGATCAGAATGAATTCCAGAGAAATCGTTTGTACTGTGTAAGACCTTTTAAAAGTACTATTCTTCTCTTAAGAAATAAGTAACTAGAAATAACTTTTTTGGTAATAACTTTATTAAAATGTAATTGACATACCATACAATTTACCTACTTACAGTGTACAATTCAATAATTTTTAGTATAGTCACAAGATTGTACAACCATCAGTACAGGCAATTTTAGAATATTTTTGTCACCCAAAAGAAACCCTGTACTTTATAGGTATCAACTCTTACTATGGAATGAAAGTTTGTATTCTCCCAGAATACATATGTTGAAGCTCTAATCCCCAGTGTGATAGGATTGGTATCCTTTGAGAGGAAGGGATCAAAATTTCCCCCTCACCATGTAGGGACACAGCAAGGCAGCTGTCTGTAAGCCAGAGAGAAGGCTCTCACCAGGACCTCACCGTGCTGGCACCTGTCTCAGACTTCCAGCCTCCAGAGCTGTGAGAAATAAATGTTTGTTGTTTAGGCCACCCAATCTGTGGTATCTTCTCTAGTAGCCCCAACTGACTTGAATAACCCTCAACCTCCCTATCCCACTTCTAGGCAACCATTAATTACTTTCTGTTTCTATAGATTTTCCTGTCTACACACTGCATTGTAAGCCTTGCGCAGATTATCATGAAGCCAGATGTGGAAATTGATTTTAGTTCTTGTGTAAGAAGGTATGTTAATGAGAAATAGTGGGGACAGGGGTGGTGAAACACAGAATAGTAGGAAGCCCTAGAAGTTGATTTTTTAAATTAAGGTACATAAGTGAAAAAATAAAAATAGTAGCAGAGAGAGAGGGAGGAGACACAGGATACATTTTATAAAACCTTTAAGGTTTGGGGTCAGGAATATATGGTATTGTCTCATTGAATATAAGAATAAAATTCAGAAAAATTGAATATAATAGAAATAAAAATGAACCAGTTGGCTTCACTCAGATCATATTGAATGGAACTAAAATACTAGAAAAAATTAAGGGTTTAGAAAAGCTTAAGATGATACATCGGTATTTTGCTGTCTGCAAAATGATGATGGAAAGAAATGTAACTTCACTGTCTAGGTTAAAATAGCCGCCTGAAACTAAAATTAGGAATCTCAAGCGAGCCTGAGTAGACCATTAATACACGTGTTGTGACTCTGTTTTCAGACCCTTGAGTTAGCAAAACTTAGGCACCTGCCCCTTCCTCCCTCCCTTTCCTCCCTTCCCTTTTTCCCTTCCTTCCATCTCTCCTTTTCCACCCCCTCACTGAAGAGTTCTTCTGTCCATTATCTTCTTCCTAATAATGCCTGTGTGACCCTCAGAATATACTTTCAGTGTCTTCTCATATCACCTAACCTGCCAGACCTGGTTGGAGCTGTCTTCTGCCTGTCTCTGTGGCCTGTCTCTGTATATGAAGCTCTTGGCCCAAAGTCTGGCTTGTTATGGTGAACCCGTCAGTAAATGGTGGCTGCATATCCCTTTTTCATAATATCAAATTTCAATGGGCTATAAATACCTGGGCTATAAATTCTGTAACGTTGGGACCACCATATCTTAATAGCCTGTATATCTCCACCACCTATCATAGTCTCTGATAAGTAGACACTCAGAAAATGCTGAATGAGCACGTGTATGTGCCATGAAATCTCAAAAAGCCAGAGCATAGGTAGACATCAGCCCTATATACACTTGCCAGTAGCTCATCATCCTAAAAAACAGTGTAAAATCATGATGATGTCGAAACAAGTCCTTGACTCATTTTTCTGTGCAGAGCCCCCCTCCAACAGTGGGATGGTTTGTGAAGGGGAATATGGCAAGATAATTTACACTGCTTTCTGTGCATTTTTGTCTGCCTCAAGAAATCCACATTCATCATTAACAGTTTAGAAAATTATATATCTATTAAATAAAAGCTTAATGAATTACTAAGAATATTATAATTAAGGTAATTATTAAAAGAAATTAGTAAAAATCGTTTACTATTTCCTTCTTCTGCAGGTATTCCCATATTCTTTTAATTTTATTTCAATAATTAAAGATTTGAAACTATTTTATTTATTAATGTCCTAAAATTTTTTTCTTATCAACCAATATCCACCCCCTCTAAAAGAAAGTTATTTTATTTATATTCTAAATTATTGCCTCCTATGCCAATCTTCATATGTCTATAATGATAAACATCACTTTTCTAAAGAAGCATCTCTAAGACAAATGAAAGCTTCCAGCTGCCTTGAAAATAGTTTTATGACAGAAACAAAAATTCCTTTAAGTCCCAAGCAACTATTGGGTTTGCAGTGAGGTGAAATAACTTTTTTCTGTTCTCAAGCCTTAAAAAACAGATACAGTTTGTGGCAGGAACATATTCAAACATTACCTTGCCTGAACATATCCTTTCCTGGGTTCACTGTACACCAGAGAAAGTACAGTGTTTACATTGCTGGAATAATGGCAGAACTCCCACCTCTAATTGCGCATTTAGAGAAAATAAATTATTTAAGTAAGGATGGAAGAAAATCCATAGCACAGTTGCAATTTCAACTTTCGAACAGATGGGAACAAGATAACTTAAAATAATCAACATACAGTTATCTGAGAATGCTTCTAGCTGGCAAAATTAATTTTACAAATTATATATATAGTGTTAGCACTCTCCAAGTCTTGATGCTGATTTCATTCAGCAGTCATTTTTTGAGCACCTGTTGTGTTCTAGGTACCTTGGTAAGTGCTGGTGATGCAAAGATAAGGAGATCCAGGCGGCGAGGCAAGGAATTTTGGTGTCTTATGCTAAGCACTTGCTTATAGCCGTGAAAAGAGTGTCTCAGATGTCTGGAGGAAGAAGCCAGCTCCCTCTCCAGGGTGCTGGAAATGGCTTTAGATGACACTAGAGCTGAGAGATGAGGCATTTACCAGATGAAGAGAGGTGGAGGAAGCATTTAACATAGAGGGAACAACATGTACAAATGGGGAGAGTTACAGAGGTTAGGTGAGAGGCCCAGAGACTTAGATTGGGAGGAACTTGTGCACCAGGTTTAGACATTTGGATTTTACCCCAAAGGAAATGCAGAAGTAGGAGAAGCTTTTCAGTTAGGATGATGAATCTGATAGGAGTATTAAAGATAAACTGGGGTGGATAGTAGGGAAAGAGAGAGTAGTGTCCCTGTGAAAGACTAAGGCACTAGAAATGGAAAGGAAAGATTGTATGCAAGAGACTTGTCTTTTCTGAGATAAAATCAATGCAGTTTGGTGGTTTGCCAGATAAACTTCTTGAAGGAAAGTAGTTGGTTTGTTAACATGATTTAAATATTACAAAAGGAATGAGGATTCTGTTCTGTGATTCTAAATAAGATTCTCACTAGGATCCCCTGTAAAGTGTGATCCCCAGTGATCCCACTGTGAGCCTGTTGGGTATGTCAGTCAATCAGGAGGTTGTTATGGTTCACTTTTGACCTTCTAGCTGTGTAGAGAGACACAAAAGAATTAGAAGGCAAAGCACTCCACCCTTTCCTGCTTAAAAACTGTACTCCTCTTCCCCTACATGAATATATCCTCACCCCCTCCAATTTCTAGGAGATTGAAAGCTATCATTCGAAAGGGCATCCAGCAATGAAACTTAACTAGGAGGATAGAATTGAAATAAAATGAGATGTTCCTTAATTCCCTCCAAGTCTAATAGTTCTTTGAATAAGATAGTGCAGGTGATAAAGAATGCCACAGTCATAAAATAAAGAGGCATCCAAAGAGCTTGCATCACCGAGTCTCATTCTTGATGCCATCCTGTGGTACATCCAGGAAAAGAATATTTAAAAGAGACTCTGTCAGCCCCCATGGCTTTCCAGCACTATGTCCTCATGCCCACTCCTGGACGTATCTAGACCCACTTTCTCTCCATGCTTTTCTCTGCTATTCACACTGCCATGCATGATTCTAGCAGTGAGGCCGAGAAGGAAAGAGTATTTTCTGTCTGTCATGTGAGATCTTAATTCAACAACATTCGTTGAGTGGCATTATATACATCAAGCAGTGGATTTATATACATATAGCATTTGCCTATATTTCTGTCCTCTGGAACATTCACAAACTTTTTCTTCTAGCTCAAATCACTTGAAAATATATTTAGAATGTGTAGCTAAATATATAGATTATGTTAATTATTTTGGTAGCCAGCCACATTAACCAGTTATAAAGTGTATTTGTCGTAGTGTTTTGGAACAGTATTTTTCATTGTGGGTCATGACCTATCACTGGTCATAAAACCAATTTAGCAGGTTGTGGCCACTATTTTGAATAATTTTATATAAGTAAAATATAACAAAATAGACAATAACCAAAGTAAGAATAATTTCATGAAACTTGTGTTCATTTTATGTGTATGTGTATTCTCATGAAAAATGTATTTCTAACTGGATGATGGCCAAAAGTTTTTTACACTATCATATCTGGACTAACTATTAAGGATAGTTTATTTGAATGAGAGGTAAATACAGGCCTAGAAATTAAATCTCCGTGTCAGTATGGGAAGTCAATTCTGTTTGTAGTTTTTCTGCAAATTAATTTTCAGAGCATAACTTTTTTGTAGATGGAGACATCTTTGTTGGGCAGGTTCTTATTTCTGAATTAAAAAAAAAAATAGCAGATGTATTAGTTTCTTAAAGCTGCTGTAACAAAGTACCACAAATAGGGGGCTTAGAACAACAGAAATTTATTGTCTCACTCACTATTCTAGAGGCCAGAAGTCCCAAATCAATGTGTTGGCAGGACCATGTTCCCTCGGAGGGTGCTGGTGAATGCTATTTTAGGTCTTTCTCTTGGCTTTAGTAGTTCCTTGATTTGTGGCAGTGCAACCGTATTCTTCACCTGGCATTCTCCTTGTGCGTATGTCTGTCTCTGTGTACAAATTCCCACATACAGAGACACTTTTAATAAAAAAAGATTTTTATTAAAATATAGCAGTTTCGATTTTTATTAAAATATAGCAGGCTTCTCCTGTAAACCCTCAAATACAGGACTTCTGTTCAACTAGTTTTTGGATGGTTCTCCAGGCTGATTATTCTATAATTTAGTTGTGATTTTAGTGTGGTCACAGGAGGAAGCAAATACAGCATTTACCTACTCTGCCATCTTGACTGGAACACCCAAATTTCCCCTTTTTCTAAGGATATCAGTCATATTGATTTAGAGCCCACTTGAATGACTTCATTTTAATTTGATCACTTCTGTAAAGACCCTGTCTCCACATAAGGTCACATTCTGAGGTACTGGGGATTAGGGCTTCAACATATCTTTTTGAGGAGACATAACTCAACCCATAACTGTATTTCAAATTTCCACTAGGCAGTCCAGAAAGTGGTAGAAATATTTTTCTATCCTATTGGGGAAAAAGCTCAAAATTATTGGAAATCTTTTTGTTTTGTCTGTTTGTTTTTCTCCAAAATAATACCTCTTATTGTTGGCTAAAAATTCATGTCCTGTGAATATTAACAGCTTCAGTTCTTTGCATTTACCCTTGATCGGTAAAATCAATTTGCTAATGAACATCAGTTGTTTGTTTTTATTCCTACTGGCTAGGCATTGCATTTCTAGTCACAATATTTAAATAATAAAATGGTAAAAAAAAAAATGCTTGGGTTTGCAATAAAGAAGTATGTATACATGTACAAAAATATCTCCCAAAATTACAGCTGCAAACACTTAGCTATAAACTTATCTGAAAACTTTTACATGTGTTTTCCAAAAAGAACAGGGAGATATTTCTCCCATGTTCCATAATGAGGCCAAACCAAAAACCTGAGCAGTAGAACACAGACTTGCTACTTCACTGCCCAGTTGGAGTGCAGCATAGCTAATGCCTGAGACTGTGGATAAATCAAAACTGCTTGATAAGTGTAGTGTTTATGTTTTGCAGAGGAAGGAAAGAAGGAAAATATTCTAACTGCCCTCACTTGATCATTCTCTAAGAAAATTCATCTAAAAATTCTTAGCACATTCTGTTGAAACATGAGGAAAAAACCTGAATTTTGTAAAAATGTTTACTTGATCCTTTTAATTTTATCTTTTCTCTTATCTCTCACTTCTTTTCTTTTATCTCTTTTTCTTTTTAAGCCCCCAAAGACGCTTTTTCTAGTTTTTTCAATGAATAGAACCTAATCCTTAGCATTTGCCTATATTTCTGTCCTCAAGAACATTCACAAACTTTTTTTTCTACCTCAAAACACTTAAAAATATATTTAAAGTGTATAGCTAAATATGCAGATTATGTTCATTATTTTGGTAGCCAGCCACATTAACCAATTAGAAAGTTGGACTAATTGGAACATTTCGAAAGGGAGTTGAATAGAATGGTGATTTGATAAAGTAATTGAAAGTCCAGTCTGAATACCTCACTCTGGGAATTCTCCCAACAGTATTTGGTTTTCCTTAGACATAGAAAACACCAAGTTTTTCTTGATTTCAATTAGGTGCCATGTAATTAAATTGATAGGCATTGCATTCTGTGGTTTCAGTTTAGAAATAGGGGAGCTCTTAAAGATTTTAAGTCAGGTGTCATTCATTTTTTGCATTTACCAATGTTGTGCTATATTAAATAAGTTAAAAAGGACTCTACTAAAACCTTAATATATATGTTATTGTCATTCTCATTTGTACCTTCTTAGATTCGAACTATTCCTTGGGTCTACTTGATAAATGTTCTTCCTACAGGCAGTTGTTTTGAGAGAATATAATACCACATCTCTGAGGACATTAAGCACCCGATTACCTGACACTCATAAGTTCATTGCCCAAATCTTTCAATGTATATTTGAATTTTTTTTTTAAAAAAAGGCAAACTAATTGGCCACTTAAGCTTGGCCATTATTCAGAGTCAGCAAACAGGAAATAATTAAAAATGAGGTTTATACTAGTAACCAAAGAGGAAATTGAAGAAATTCCAAATTGTTACAGTTTTTCATTGGCTTAATTTCATGACACACTGCCTTTCACTCACATTACATGTGCTTATTTTTAAAAAAATTAAAAGTGAATCAGAATTCATTCTCAATTTAAAAGTTGGGCAAAAAATGTGACTCATTTAATATCATTGGACATGCCTGAAAGTGACACAAACCAGAAATAGGCATAAATAACTTCTACAGGGGTCTGAGGGCCTATAATAACACAGATGTAGAAATGGTGATGTTTTCAAATGTTTTTTATTCTGATGTGTAAATTTTGTGGATAAGTTTATTTTCTCAATTCTATTTGGAAGAATTGTCTTTGGCAATTTTTCCTTAAAATTGCCTTTGAAATCAGTGTACTGAATTGATTTTTAGAACTGATTTAATCAATTCGAAATCAATGCTGTAGTTTCAGAATTTATACCTTTGTCAGGATTACATTACCAAACCCCAGGCAAGGGTCCTTTTATGAAAGGGAAAAGAGGAATATGCTAACTATCAGAATTGCTTTATTTATATCCTCATTTCCTTTTTGAATTATATTGTTCTCCTGGGGTATTATGCATGGTATGCTGCCCTATGGACTGATGCTAATTGAGTAAATCTAACACCAAGCCTGCTTCATTTTTTTTATTGCAGTGCTTCCATTTTTCTTTTCTGGAACATAAAAACTAGTCAAAATTCAGGGACATATCCAAATTAGCAATCTAATTTTGTCTTTCATTGACAAATTTACTTTGTGTAAATGCAGCCTGAAAAATATTTGCTTCTGATTAATAATTTGTGTTTGTGTCAGGAGACATTCTTGACATACTGCCAGTATGTTTTAATCAATTAATCACTTTATATGTTCTACCAGGCATCATGTCTTGTGGGTGAACTTTGACAAAGGTCAGGGTAAAGTTGCTGTAATCAAAGGTATGACAGGGAGTTTATGAGGTCTGCACAATCTTGTTGAGGGGTGCTGGAATGCAGACTAGCCATCACATGAATTTTCTTTGCTGATCAGTTCATCCCACTATATATTGATAGGTTGAAATAGAAGGGAAGACAGTAAAAAGTAAAAATGGACTAACATGTAATATAATAATTTACATATCACTAGCTATGCAACCTGGATGTTATATGCCCTCCCTGAGCCTGCTTTCCTCAAGTGAGGGGCAAGTACCAGGGAGGGTTTTTGTGAGGTTTAACATAATATAATTAATGTAGACCATCTGGTGGTACCTGGCTGGTGACTACATGCGTGAGGGAGAGAAGGTGTAAAGGAAGAAAAAATTTATTGACTTTGATTGCCTCTGCTACAAAGATGTTTTGTACACATTATGCAAAACACACAAACAGCTGTTTTCAGAACCTTGCACCATCTTAATTATCTCCCAAAAGCACTTCTAAACTCTAAGAAAACCAACCAGATTGATAATTGAGTGTTCACTAAAGGTCCCTTGTTTTCATTATAATTTGTTGCAGGTTAGAATTAAGAATCTGTTTTGGGCAAAGAAGTATCTGTGTGTGTATGTGTGTGTATTACAGAATAACTTTGTAATAAGATTTTGGTGATTGCCAGTATAATATTACCAGTTGAAGCAAACTTTTCTCTTTCCATTAATGATACTTAAGAAAACTGAAAATAGAGAGAACATTGAACTTAACTAGTTGCTTCCCCAAAGGTGGTGTACACCCAGGCTGGTGTACAGGATTAGCAACAGGGGTTCGAGAAGAAAACGTTAGAGCTTCTTTTTAAATTGTATCTGATACTTCATATTTCTATTTTTATATTTCTAATAAAACACATAGTATATAGAAAGATACTTAGTCAGATATTGAGGGGAGTAACTGCTTAAAGTTAATTTTATACAAGTGTATATCAAAAACATTTAAAGAACACTCCAGTAGACACTAAGGAGGAGAGAGACTGTTTTGAGGTCATTTATCAGAAGGAAGGAAAAAAGCATGTTAGAGAAAGGAAAAAACTACTGTATATATTTTACATTTTTTCATTAAATAGTTTTATATTAAGCTTCATATTGATTTTTGTTATTTAAGGAATTTAAACTATTTTTATCATTTCACTTATGTACTTTTATATTATCTACACTTGTTAATACTTAGAGTAACTGCAGAAGACAAAGAGCATGAGTCTTGTTTACTGATGCCCTTTTCATTATTAGGGCACTGTTCTTGAAGTAGCTCACACTTAACAGGAATATTTTGAGGACTTTTTCTTACTTTCATCGTCATATTAATAAGCTGTAATTATCATTATTGAGATAACTGAGTATGTTCTCTCATTTTAAGAATTTATGTGTAATATATAAACTTGGACTGGGCTTCTAGAATAAGGCAGTAAAAATCTTCCTCGTGAAAGTACATGTGAATTATTTTTGCCTTAGGCTATTCTTGAACGAAACCTCCCTTGGTGGTCTCCCTTGAAGAAATAATTGACTTTGGTTGGGTCCAAGATAGAGTGTGTTTTACTAACCTTACTCTGTTGTGAAATTAACTCTAAGGTGTCAAAACAAAATCTGTGACAGTTAAAACAGAGTTTTAGTAAAAGCATGTTATAATATTAACAAAATTATATTAATTCAAATTTTATTTTTTCTTTTAGTTCACAGGAAGATGAAAGACCGATGTCACCTTTCTATTTGAGGTATTTATTTGATTTTCATTGGTTTATTACAGGGAATGGAGGAGGGTTAAGTTTCTTTTATTTGCCCATTTTAATTCTTTTTAACAGAATAGTCCAGAATGCGGCCAGACTAAGCTTACTAAGCTTATTGTTCCCCACTACCTACCAATTTCAAAGCCTTAGAAAATACATTTGAAAATAAAATCAGCACAAATATTAATGCTAAATTTGCTGAAGTTTTTAAAAATCCTCAATTATGAAATTTACTTTTTAAAAAGAAATGTCAGGATATATGAAACATAATTTGTGTATTTTTGAATCTTGTTTGTTGCAATAGTCTCAAAGTGAGATTTTGACTTTAGTTCAACCACCAGTAATTCAGAAATGTGTCATAAGACCTCAGGTTATAGCCAAGCAACTATTCAGTAGTGTTCTGGCTTTTAGTGATTTGAAGCACATTGCATAATCACTCTGTGGCAAGAGAGGGAACATTTGAGGTTTCAGTTTGAGACAATATGGTGTACCATTTGGTTCATCCTGGTTTTCTGCCAACCAAATCAGCATATTCTGGTTCATAGGCTATCTCAACTGTACAATTACTATAAACACATGAGGATGTTGTTGCTGAGCACATGGTGACTCTTGTATTTATCATGTAAATACACACAGTACTATCACATGGACTATTATCATATTAATAGAAATTAAGTTTTACACAGTGCAAAATATTACAGCATGAGATCTTGCCAACTAATGAGATTATTAGTTCTCCAAATGTCTTATTTTTATTACTCTGGGCAACATCAATCTATGTTTTACATAGTGTTGAATTTTTTTTTTACCACTATTATAAAAAGCAGATGGGACAAATGGGTTTGTAAGTGACAAGTCCTCAAAGACACATAATTGTGTTTTGTAATGTGATGATTTTTGTAATTCCAGACTAATAATATAGTCTTGAAGAAGAAATTCTGTACCTGAAAAGTGAAAGTAAAAGAATATAAAGAAAGTTGATAGACTTGATGTATTACTAAATCTTGATAGAAGCCATTTCACCTTTCAATGTTAAGTGTCATAAAAACTAAAATATAATAAAAAGTAGGAAAAAAGTACAAACATGAGTTTCTTTTTCTGAGTAACATATATGATAGTCTCAGAAATTACGTAAGAATTAGATTTGTACAAGTTAATTTAACTTATTTTCTTAATTACCTACTTGACTTAAAGCAGGGGTACATACTGGTAAAATATGAGCTGTTTTTTTAAATTATTTGCATGGTTGGTTTGAGATTGATTTTTCTAATATACAGAATTTAAGTAGGAGAAAGAAAACATGATTGTTAATTATGATTAAGTTCTATATTTTTGGACTAGGAACATAACATGTCCACTTATAATTTAATTTATAAATTAGTGTACCTTTTGCACTGCCTCTAATGCTTAAATATATTTAAGTTTTTGTGCTTCCTGGCCTTCCATTCCTTTCTCTTCCTCTTTATTAAAGATTCCTTTGCTGCAATGCCCCAAAGGGGAATTATTGCAAGACTCATTGATTTTATGATTAACATGATGAAAAACTAAATTGGCTCTTTAAATCCAAAATAATATTTACTTTGCCTTTTGAAACGTGAAAAATGATTAAAGTTACAGAATGATTTCTTCCCTATTTAATATAGAATGTTATTTATTGTATTTTAACAATGTTGATTGTTCAAGAGGGTGCAGGGTTGGGAGTAAAAGCCCAATCAATAGATGAAATACATCAGCTGAGATGAGTGTTCACCATAAATAGACCCAGCCACAAGCAGCCAGGCAGAGGGGATGGTGGAGTACTCAGTTTGGTAGTTTATTCGGAAAGGTTCAGCGTGAGGTGGAATGGCAAAACTCAGTGGTTGAAAGTTTGGAAGTGGCAGTCTTCAGGGAAACCAGATCAAAAGAGAGAGAAAATAAGAGCAAAGCAGGGCTCCAGTTTCAGAAGAAGGAGAGTAGATAATTCATAAAGGAACTCATATGCAGAAATCAGACAAGGTGTGGAGACGAGATGTGTTTATGACAACAAGACAGAGTCTGTGTTTGGGATAGAGGGTAGAGCTGGAGAGCCTACAGAGAGGCTACAGTGCACTAATGGAGGTTTCAGGACCTTCCTGTTACTGAGGAAGGAAGGGGGTAAATGCAGGACAGGGAACCAGAGAGGCCATTGCAATTGTTACCTTGCTCCACTTTTCACCTTGTAGAATTTCAGTTTCTGTGATTGCAATTCTTTGTCAACAGTCATGGCTGAACCACATTTTAGTCTACATTTCAGTTGCCTTCAATTTTTTCTGTAGCAAGGTTGGCCTGTTATAAATAGACATACACTCATCTATTCTAATTCTAGATTAAATATCTTCTGTGATAAGAACTCTTGTCTTCTCTAATTTCAGTATTTCTCCAGCCTAACCTAACTTTCCACAGAGCCATTTGTTCATGTTTTTAAAGGAAAGAAATAGTAGCTTCAAATCTACACCTGCCACTGTCCCATGTGGCAAGTTTATTGCAGCTACAGTAGTTCAAACAGTAGGTGTCATTGTTCCCCAGATGCTCATTAGAGATTACCTGTCTTGTTGAGGTAAGGAAATGAAAGGGAAGGACAGCTTATGCCAAACCCTTAGTGAGATTGTCACAAAATGAGCATGAACCTGCAGACCTAAAGTGAAGAACATTCTTGGCTGAGATATCCATGCTCTGGCCTCTTTCATAGTCTAGGCTGGAATCCTAGAATAGGAGCTTCTACCTCAGTTGCTTAGATTGACACCAAAGCAACTTTTGCTATACATGTTCTGTGCCACATACATCCGGTTATTGTCTGAATTCTTCTTCTTGTCATCTAGTTAGATCTAGGCGGGATCTATTCCTAGTTCTATTTCTGTTCGCCTGAGTCTTCAGTGTCTGCAAGCACTGTGGTTATTTCCACTATGACTAGGGTTCTTTCTGTTCCTCCTCATCTCTGCCTGCTGACACCTACCTTCTCTACTTTCACATTCCTTATGGGCAGAGGTAGCCTGTCCTCATCCCATTGGACTTTGACCCTTGAATTCCTTCTTATTTTTATAAGTTCTTGGCTTGTACATATAGCCTGTGTACCTACAACCTGTCATTCCTGTACTTTATCAGATTCCTAACTATGTGCTTCAGGGGCTACATACCTGTAGCCAGTCTTGATCACTGGGCTTTCACCAGCTAGGCTGGCCTCCAAATGGTGCCTCCTTGCTTACCTAGCACCTACCTGTCTTCTAGCAACTGCACTGATCTTCCTCTGCTTTCGCTTTCTCATTTTGTGCTCCATTGAAAACCTGAAATTGACAGTCTGTATCAATTTCAGCCTAAATTTTGATGCTCACAGTGAAAATTGAAGCCAAATTACTGTTTTAGCAAATTCAAAGTTACTTAGGGTCAGCTTCAGTATTTCATATATTTTTTAATTTTTCTGAAACAGGAACATCAAATAGATTTACTGCTAATTTAGCTGTTTGGCATACAAACTCATTCTTTAGGAATTTGTTAATTTTTTTATTTCCAGAACCTAGCAATCATCAATTTTATGAAAGTCTTTTAACTGGAGAATTTTTGTTAATGAAAAAAATTTAACTTTGGATAAATTCAGATAAAATTATTGCCTGACATTTAATGGAATCTGAAAATTATATCATACCACTTCTATTTTGATATATAGAAAAATTCTTTCTAGATTATTTTTACACAGTTTTTTGGGGATTCTCTCTCCAAACAATTTGTGTTAGAATATGTAAGTTTATGACTTTTTTGGTCATATTTTATTAAATTTTAATAGCTTATTTTTCTTCTTAAGCATACTGTATATTTTCTAAATTATCATTTGGAGATATAAATCTCACATTTTTAAATGGAATATTTTGGGGAAATACAGCATATCAGACATTATATTTATTTATAAGCCTGTTTTGGGCTACTAACAAGTGGAACAAAGAACCAGGCAATTTATTTAATTATATACTTGATTTCCCCCCCCCAAGATGATAGCTAGATATTTGGGTGTCTTTAGATACAAATAACTGTATATTTAAAATATTTGTTTTCTTTGTCCTTTTTGGCTATAGCAGTGTTCTAAACTGAGAAGGTATATCACCTCTGCCTGTGGGTCTTTTTTTCTCTTATGGAGTAGTAAAATATAAATGAGAAAATTTCCATTTTAATCATTTTAAATTAATTTTTAATTGTGATAAAATATACATAATATAAAATTTACCATCTTAAACATTTTTAAGTGCATTTCTATTAGTAATGCCCAAGAGTTTAATTTCTCCACATCTTTGTCAATACTTGTTATTTCTTCTTTTTTAATGATAGCATCTTTATGGTATGAAATACATGGAGCTCTTTAAAAATGCTTGGATCTCACTGGAAAAAATTCTGAGTCTCCAGAAGGGCTGGGTGTTCGTATTTTCAAAAAATATCATAGAATAGTCTTTTTAACTTAAAATGCCGAGAAAACTAGATATCTTTGTGCAAAGTGAAGTTGGACCTTCATCTAATGCCATATACAAAAATGAACTCAAAATTCATCAAAGAAGAAAACATTGGGCAAAAGCTACACAACATTGGATTTGGCAGTGATTTCTTAGATATGACATCAAAAGCATGAGAAACAAAAGAAAAAATAGACAAATTAAGCTTCATGAAAAATTTCTAAATTTTGTATATATATAAAAAAGCCATTATCAACGGACTAAAAAAAGCAACTTACAGAATGGGGAGAAATATTTACAAATTGTGTATCTGATAAGAGATTAATATCTAGACTATATAGAGAACTTCTAATACTCAGCAACAAAAAACAACTCAATTAAAAAATGGGCAAAGAACTTCAATAAACATTTCTCTGAAGAAGATATACAAATGGCCAATAAACATGAAAAGATGCTCGACATCACTAATAATCAGGGAAATACAAATCAAAACTACAATCAGATATCACCTTACACTCATTAGAAAGGCTGCTATCAAAAAGAAAATCATTTTTGGCAAAGATGAAGAGAAGTTGAAATACTTGTGTATTACTAGTTGAAATATAAAATAGTGTAGCTAATAGGGAAAATAATATGGCAATTCCTCAAAAAATTAAACATATAATTACCATATGATCCAGCAATTCCACTTCTGGGTATATACTCAAAAAAAAATGAAAGTAGGGTCCCAAAGAAATATTTTATAATAGCATAATTCACAATAGTTAAAAGATGTAAGCAACCCCCACTTCCACCAACAGATAAATGAATAAACAAAATGCAGTACATGTACACAGTGGAATATTATCAGCCTTAACAAAGAAAAGGAACTTCTGATACACAACGTGGATGAAGCTTGAGGACATTTATACTAAGTGAAATAAGCCAATCACAAAAAGACAATTACTGTATGATTCTACTTCTGTGTACCTAATATAGTCAAATTCATAGAAACACAAAATAGAATGGTGGTTGCCAGAGGCTAGGGAAAAGGGAGAAGTGGGAGTTATTATTTAGTGGATATAGAATTTGAGTTACACAAGATGAAAAGAGTTCTGGAGGTGGATGGTGGTGATGGTTGCACAGCAATATGAATATACTTAATGCCATACTTAAAAATGGTTAAGATGGTAAATTTTATATCTATCACAATGAAAAAAGTGTCATGAGAGATTTTGATGTACACTTCTAGCTGAAAGCCACCGAACCAGACCAACAGGATCGTTATTTTATGTTGAAACATGGTTATAAACTATAGTACGATTTCTTATACAGTTCTTTAGGGATTCAATATTGAGTTCTTGACATCTGAGAATTATGTAGTAAGACATAAGTATAAATTCTGGGTTTACTTTTATCAGTGCTAATGAAAATATTAAACATATGTTTAGGCTTTGCTGAGAAACAAAAGTAAATTATATAAATATTTATATTTTTATGCTTTTCTTTTGTCTCCCTCAGCATGAAAAATGTACATTTAGAAAATGACACCTTTGTATTCATTCTGTCTAGATCTCTTGCTGTTTCATTCTTGAATCTGCCTGCCTCCCTATTGACTTCTATTTGTAAGAACTTCAGATTTCAATAAAATATAAACCTCTAGTTTAAATAGGTAGCAGACTAGCTTTGCCTGATATAACTACTCCCAGCTTCCCATTTAAATTCTAATAATGGTTTAAAAGACAAAACTAGAGATAGTTTTATAACAATAAGACAAAAACCATATGTCAAAGGTCACATCATGATAGGATGAACAGAGAAACATTTTGCCTTGCAGACTTCATGTTCTACCATCTAAACAATACAGTAAGCAGAAAGAGAGGAGGGGGGAAAAAAGAACTGACTTGGATTCTTTCCAGTGTATACTGCACTGACCACTAAAGTAAGTGATATTCCTCCAACTGAGCAGAAACTTATTTTCTAAAACCATCCAGACCTAAGTTGCATATTATTTTTCTCTGCCCCATCAGCTTCTTTATTTCACTATTTAGAGACTAGAATGTTCCATATACCAAACAACAGGAGAGAGTATGCTCAGTCACTAACAAAAGCATTGAGAAAGAGATAAAGGCAGGAAGATTATTAGATTTAATGCATGCTTTCAAGTGTACACTGCACAAAGACAAACTACAAATTTGTTTCCAATTCTCTAGCTTAGTCATGAAATTGGGCCAAACAACAAATCCACCAAAGTATGCATTGTGGATCCTTCTAGGGCAGACATATATACTGGCTCTTAAATTCTAATTCCAAAAGGAGGCATCTGTCCACAGCCAAAGGACAATGAAATTAAGAACAATCTACCTGTCCAAGTTGTTGGTAATGGCTCAGCCTAAATTTATTGTTCCCCCTTAAGAACCATTAAACACAAATATCTATTTGGTACCTATGAAAAAAAATTAGAAACTAAGGAAAAGGGTACCCTGAGGACTCAGTGTAAAAACAGATTTTAGAGAACTGTCTTTTAGTATGATTTAGAGGAACACTAAAGAAATAATATTGCTAATCTTCTCCAAAAATGCTGAAGGACATAACCAATCCCTTTGAAACATTAGTAGGAACCTGTAAAGGGAGAATAGATTTAGAATTAAAAGGAGAGAGACAGAGAAGAATAGCTTAAATAAGGAGAAAAAAGGGAGTCTAGAAATGTTTTAACAGTGATTTTTTAAAAACTATGTGGGAAGCATTAAAGAGAAATTATTTAAAAATAAATCAAGTACATGTTGAGTAAGAAACTCGAAAACCTCTCCCAAAATCAAGAATAAAAATATAAAGCAAAAATAAATTAATAAATAATGCTAGGTATGAAGGTCAGAGATTGGAAAGCCAACTATAAAATTATTATAAGGAAGAACAGATAAAAATAGAAGTAGACATCAAAGTTAATGTATGCCCAACTAATTGACAAGTAAATTTAAATTTTATTTTTTAATTAAGAAGTAAGGACCTGATTATAATCATTGGTGGAGGGATAAAGAAAGTAACAAAATTCTAAATTTCTTGTCTTGCATGGAAGGTAGGAGAATAGAAGCTGGAGTCAAGAGTTTTAGGATTTTTTGGTTTGTTTTTTTTGGAGGGGGATTGTTTTTAGTTTTAATAGTTAGGGATGTATGGGTATGAGAGGCAGCTGCCAGTAGAATTATGCATAGGACTCCTATATTCCACATTTTTTCAGAAGTTAAGAGAAAAGACAAATGAAATGAAAAAAGCAGAAACATAAAACCAGAACAAATATTTTAGCTTTGACAGTAAATGTAAATGTATTAAATTCTTCAATAAAAAGCTAAAATGTCTTTTTAAAAAGTGACTCCTTGAACTATATTTTGCTCAAAAGAGCCATACCTAAAACAAAGTGGCACAGGAAGGTTAATAATGAAAAATATACAATTTATATCTGATAAATATAAACAAAAAAAAGTGACAACAATATTAATACCAGAACTAGAGTTCAAGGCCAAATTTGTTAAACAGACCAACCTAGGCTTTATTAGGTAAAATCCATACTAAAGACATAAAGACTATAAATAAATACATGTAAAATAGCATAGCATTAAAACATATCAATTTAAACTCAAGTTAACAGGGATAACCAGTCAAATATATTTGAAGTTTAGTACTTATACATACAACAGTATGTCTATAACAAACAAACTTACAAAATTAATAGAACTGAGAATTTGATATCATTAGTAAGATTTAAAATAAATGAGCATTATATATACTAAACTTTGCATCCTATAAATAGGGCTCAAACATTCCTACAGATATTTTAACAGTAATCTTTTTGGACAACAGTGAAAATATCAAAAATATCCAATTAATGAAAACTTCTAAATGTAG
Source organism: Cynopterus sphinx (assembly GCA_030015415.1). Taxonomy (NCBI): domain Eukaryota; kingdom Metazoa; phylum Chordata; class Mammalia; order Chiroptera; family Pteropodidae; genus Cynopterus; species Cynopterus sphinx. The sequence goes on along the minus strand of CM057382.1, from coordinate 115,887,992 downwards.
AAAAAAATTCAGAGGAAATAAAAATAAGTGTAGAGTATTTAGGAAAAAGAAAAAAATACACATCAAAATTTGTAGATTTTTTAAAAGTAATTTCACCTTCTTTAGAAGATTGAAAATAAATGAGCCACACATTCTCAATCAGAAGTTATAAAAAGGAAGAAAAACAACCTTTTGGGAACCAAAAATGATTTTAATAATAATGAAAGAAAATAGAATAAGAGCAGAACTGATGATTGAATCCATCATAATTTATGTTATTTGGGAGTAAAAGTGCAAATTATAAACTAGAGGACCCTCTGGTAAACTTAAGGAAAAAATGGAAAAATACTAATAATCAGAATTGAAGTTTGCTGTAAGGGATACAGTAATTTTTAAAAGATGAGAGATACTTTATGCAACTTTATACTAATAAACATGAAAATCTGGACAACATAAAAAGTTTTCTGGAATACATAAATTTTGAAAAGAAGAAAATTTTAAGTAGAAAAAAGCACTTTTAATAATCTATTCTAATTCTAAAATAAAACAAAACCTGACATACAGCCAAAGATTTATTTGAAAAGCAGCACTATTTGAGGATAAAGATATCCTTATTAAGGACAAACTCTGAAGCCAGATGGCATGAAATAAAATCATAGCAGTGTAGACTTGAGTGAGATACTAAACCTCTCTGAACCTCCATTTCCTCATCTGTAAATGGGTATAGTATATAAAGTGAACTATTCATTTTATTTAATAATTTTTTTATAAAACATTAGTCTAAAAACTAAATAAACTTTGAATTTCTTTTCATGGAAAAACATGCTAAATAGTAAAATTGAAAGTATTACAGCTTGAAAGAAGCTGGACAAAAGCTGAGTATTTTGACATTTTGATGTGCTCTATTTAATGTGTTAGAATATATTTAATATAATTCCAAGATATAGGAATGGAGAGTAATTTTTTTTCTTTAAATCAGTCCTAATATTTAAAGAATAGGAGGTATGAACTTTGATAAAATATGAGGATAAAAATTTCTCATACTGAGTCATATATATGTAGCATTTTTTACTTTATGTTCTAGTATTATATGTGTAGCATATAATTTAAAACCAAAATGTGAGGCTTATTTATCCAAACTGTCTATAATACAACTACAAAAGTGTGATGCAATTTTTGTCAAAATCTAAATACCAACAAATGTGAATAAATGTTGAGGATTGAGGGTATTTTAATGTATGACACTGTAAAGAAGGAACTAAAATCATGAAAAAATGATTAATTTAGAAATCCATTAAACAATTACAAAGAAATAATGTTATAATCATTTTATAATGTCGATGCTGCATATCAGCTTTTAGTATTTTAAAACGATACTAAAAATACTGTATTCTGTTAAATAGACAAATTAAGAACTTCATGTCATTTTATTAGTTACATAATCTTTATACTTAAGTTTAAACAAACATCACATAATTATCTTTTAAACCCTTACTCATTAAAAAATATTGAGTAAATGCAAATATCATCTTTTAGAGAAAAAGAATAATTCTGTTAGCCCTGATGATTCCTATTAAAACAATAATATAGGATTAAAATCTTACAATATATATAGGATTTTATACACTTCAGAAAAGAGAACATGCTGAAATAAGAAAACATACAGAAAAAGAGAACACATGCTTTTTCAAGATGCCTGGTTTTAGTAAATTTGAAACTTCTTTCTTTTTATATGTAAATTTTTTATTTCAAATCAAGAGATCTAATTTTAAAGAATCACTTGTCAACAGGCATCTGTGCATCTTATCACATGCAAATTTTATAGGCTAATACTGCTGAGCATAATTGGCTTATGGAAATGTAGTTTGGGTTTTACTAATAGAGGTAAAGACTAAATATATTTAAATATGTCATAGAGTATATTTCAAAGTAGGCTTAGAATCTTTTTTAAATGATCATACCAATAGAAAATTCAGTTGCATCAACACTTACAGTAAGGAAATTGACCAGAAGGCTAGAGTCTGCACATGAGCTTATTTCTTTCATTTTTTAATACTTGCTTTGTCAACATTAGGAAATGAACTCTTCCATATTCAAGCATTTATACTGCGCAGGTAAGAAATATTCTTAACAAATCAGTCAAGGGCTCTGAAAATAATTCATTATTCTTAGCTGTTTGCAGAGGATAAAAGAACAAGGGGATAAAGGAAATCTCTTTCACTTTAATTTACTTATCACCTTTTTGTCAATGTCTTAGAATTATCTGTGTGAGTCAAGTATAGCTGCAGAAGCAGCCCTTATTTCAGACATTAAATATTCTTAGAAATCTTGTATTGGTGAATTGTAAATCACATCCCTCAGGAACTATAGAGGTGGACAGATACCTGGTCAAAGCCATTTTAGTATCTAATAAAACATGACCAACAATGTGTCATAAAACTAAATATGCAGTTATAACCTTTTGTAATGATTTAAACTGTTGAGCAATCATCTCCTAGAGCTAGAAGAAAACCACAGAAATTGCTAGCAAAGGCTTTCATTTTCTTTATGAAGAAAGCACCCCGTGAAGCCAAGCTAACCGGCCGTCTTTGGTTTCAGCTAATTAACTGCAGAGCCAAGACCAGAACTTCTCTTTTCTGATTCCCAGTGGAGAGCATTCTCTTTTCAGAATACTTTCTTTAGAGAAATTCTGTTAGAAAAACATGAAAGTATGGACACATTAAGTATACAAAAACATCCAAAGGACTATTAAACATAAAAATATGAATTTATCATGAATTTGACCTAAGATCAATGTTAGCAAAAATGAACATGATTTAATTAATTCATTTTATTGTTGATTTAGTCATTTATTTTGCATTCTAAGAAAGACTCCTTAAGACTGATTTAGATAATAGTTCAGGTTGTTTTTCTTTAAAGCGGTAAGGGATATTTTGTGCGTTGTCTTTTTTTCATTCAGGTTAGCCTAAGTTTTCCAAATCATACCTTCATTACTTAGATTAGAATGTTTAAAAATAGCTATTCTGATATCTAAGGAATTGAAATCTTTTTTAGTTGCAAGGATTTAGAGCCTTGCTATTCAACATCTTTCACAAATCAACAGCATCAGAATCACTGGGAAATTTGCTAGAAATGCAGAATCTCAGCTTCCCCTTCCCTGGACCTGGGCCCCATGAGTCAGAATCTGTGTGTGAACAAGATCCCAGGTGATTCTGATGCATGTTAGATAGAGTTTGAGAACCACTTACTTAGTCAGTAATCTCAGAACCTGGTCCTGTGTGTTGTCATTTCCTTGTTTCTTCCTTGCTTTTCTTTTTTTGTCCCCACCCCCAAAAAAGGAACATAAAAATATCTGTGTGTGCTTTAGCATGCAAAAAGAAGTTCAAAAGTGTGGAGAAGGGAGGAGAGGAAATATATCTTTTCACTGTGATATGGAATGGGGGTCTAAGTGGCTAATTAAATGTATATGTCTTTGCAATGTTTTTAGCATCTAGCAGATCTACATTCTTTTTCCTCTTCTAATTCCCCCCAGTCATTATTCATATTGGCCCCTGCTCCCAAAACCAAGGTTGTATAACTGCATTGAGAACTGGAGTACAGGAGTTAATTATACAGTGTTGAATTTACAGAAGGTGAGCCACAAAGCATCAAAAACAGAGACTGCCTGTTCCAGTTAAGGACAGAGAGTGGCAAAGGATTTATTGCTGGTTATATAACCTGGAAACCACAGTGAATAACAGGCATTGTGAGGCAGAGGAGAAATGATTGTGATTAAAAGCAAAGTAAAATACCTAAGTGTAGGCCTCGATATACAAAGATGACTCTGGTGAGATTTTCTTCTAGTGAGTAAAGCAATTGAAAGACTAGTGTAGTGATTAAGAGCTTAGACTCTGAGCTAAAACTTTCTTGGTTCAAATCCCAATTCATTTACTTCTTGGCTCTATGACTGGGCAAGTTACTTAACCTCTCTAAACTCTTCATTTGAAACTAGGGAAAGAATAGAACCTACCTCATGGGGTTATTGGAAACAGTAAATGAGAAAATCTCTGTAAAGAATAGTTAGCAGTGTCTGAAACATAATAAGTACTCAGTAAGTGTTAGGGTGTGTTTGTTAAGATTCTTCTCATCAGTTTTTCTTGCACATAATAGCGTTAATTTAGGTAGTTTTTCTGGGATTTGGCTGTGGCCTGTGTCCACAAAAAAAAGCTGCAGCTTTAACTACAGGAAATTCTCTGGAGCTAAAGAGCGAGTGTCTGCTGGTCACCTCTAGAATAATGACTGCTGCTACGGCCATGCCATCCTGAACAAGCTCGATCCTGTCTGATCTCAGAAGCTAAGCAGGGTCAGGCCTGGTTAGTACTGGGATGGGAGACCACCTAGAAGACCAGGTGCTGTAGTTGTAAAAAATAAAAAATAAAAAAAAAACAAGGAATTGTAAACTGACAGTCCTTGCAATCTGTGAGATCAGCCAAGGGTTGCCTTGCCTAAAAAAAAAAAAAAAAAGGTTAGAATAATGACTGCTATGCCAGCTATGATGGTGGTGCTCCTGGTAGGGAGCGTGATGGAAAAAATGAGAAATATCATACATTCCCTTGAGGCAATTAGACTCTGTATTGTAAAAGATAAGATATATGCATATATGGAAGAAAAGTTCAACAGATGATTCCAGAGCAACATGTTCGCATGTTGAAAATTATACTATATAAATTAGGACATTTGAAGTGATTGAAAGGCAGCCATCAATATTGTTCATTAACAGCTTTTATTTTCTTTAGGTGTCTTCTGCAAAGAAGGAAGAAAGAACAGATTAAGTGAAACTATAGTTTGACCTGCACTAAAGACTTTTTATCTTTTTTTTTTAACATAGATACTTTGGAATCTTGATTTAAAAGCTGACTAAGCACTAGAGGGCAGAATGAGAGAAAATGTTGATGTTGATATGATTAAAATATCTGCCAGCCTCACCCTCACTGTGGTTATATGAACATAGAATATAGGCAAGAGGGTGAAGTTCTAAAGGGCACCAATCAGATAGAATTCTATAATTTCACCATTCCACTTATATTGACTACTTTTTAATACTTTCCAAGGAATCCAGGCTTTGGAGAAAATGGGAAAATAGAGGAACTTTAGAAATGTTCAACAGAAGGGTTGTAAATCAGATGTTAATTTAAGATGAAACGTTATTAAGCTAGAGCTATTTTCCATCTCGAGGTATTTAGGAAGGAAATGTGGCTTAGAAAAGATGGTTTAGAAATAGTTGCGTAGAAAACAATGTTGATTCCTTGTTCTCTATCCCCTGCCTTCCCTGCTGCTCTCCCTGCAAGTCCAGAGACCTTTTAGATGCTGTGTCTAATCTAATCTTTCTTTGCTTCTTTTTTCCGCAGTGCTCATGTATCCCAAGTCAGCAATGTTTCGACAACTGGAGAGTAAGTTACTTGAATTGAGTTTTCCCTTCTCCTTTCCCATTTATTAAACAGAAGAAAAGCAGTTCTAATGTTGGATGGTACTGGAAGGTTAATACAATAAGCAACCAAAAGCTTTTGAAAGCTACACAGAGAAGAGCATTAAATAAGAAGTGTTCCTGTTTGAACTTCCGTGTGGATGTGTGACTAGAGATTCCTCTGCTATTTAAGCATATGCGATTTTTATTTATGTCAGTCTAAATAATGTCAGAGCCAATATTTGCAAAGCAAACTGTATACTCTGGGAGGTATCTTGCATTGGAGGATGCCATTAAAGGTTATTAACCGTGTCTTTACTTCTTCCTTTGTTAATTTTAGTCAACCTACATGTATTGCATGCCGCAGTATGCCAAGTATATTGATGCAGGTGTGTAATGCCAAATTAGCTTCGGGCTCAGCCTTCAGGGACATTACAGTTTAATAGGGACACAGAAAAGAAAGCAAATTAGTGATGGCAACAAGTCCTTTTTCCACGGGGCAGTGATGGTGCTTTTTAAATTACGTCCATCTCATATCTTTTTCCTCATAAGGCTGCCAGTTGCACTTTGACTGAAATCTAAACTCCAGCTATTTGCTCTTTTCTACTTCTCTGACCATGTTGCTCATTATACTTCAACCACCTGACCATCTGTTTCTGGAACAGGCCAAGCGTGTGTCTGCCTCAGAGCCTTTGTACTGGCTGTTCCTCAGCCTGGCAATTCATTTCCTATCACTCACTTTTTTATTCAAATGTCATCTCATTTGAGAAGTCATCCCTGACTACCTATAGTCATTCTCTAGCCCTGTACTCTCTTTTGCAGAAAAATGTATCACTGTCTGCACTTTCATGATTTGTGTATTATCTTTCCTCATAGCAGTGTATATATTCTTGTCATACTCATGGCTATATTACTAACACCTAGAAAAGTGCCTGGCATATATTACTCACTAAATAAATATTTGCAAATAGTTCCTTGCCCAAAGCTTTTCCATTGCACCCAACTCACTTGCTTCTTTGCTGAGACATTGTCAGCCTTTTTGGAGGATCTTCCATCAGCAGGGATCAGATGAAGGAGGGGAAGATGTGATAGGATAAGGAGGAAGCCAGGAGAGTTAAAAGAAGCTCTGTTGGCATGAATCTGGATCTTAAAGGATGAATTGGGATTTTTTTTTCTGTTAATTAATCATGAATCATTAGGATGTAGAGTTCTAAATATAAAAGTTCTAATGCCCGAGTTAGAGTATATTTGCTCATTATCTTGAAATAGTTTTATTGAAATTACTATAAGTCTATTATAGACTATACTTGGAAAATCTAAACTTCTTCAATTTTTCAAAATTTAGTTTAAGTAATTGTATTTCAGTCTGAACATTTAAAAAATATTTATGTAGTTCTTTTTTTAAATTTTAACAGCTTTATTAAAGTATAATTGATATAAAAAAACTACACATATTTGTTATTTTGTTTTTTTATTAAAATTATTGGAGTGACATTGGTTAATAAAACCAAATAGGTTTCAAGTGTACAGTTCAACAGTATATCATATAATTGCATTGTGTGTCCACCATCTAAAGTTAAATTTCCTTTCATCACCATATATTTGACCCTCTTTATCCCAATCTACCTTCCCCCTGCTCCCACTCCCCTCTGGTAACCATTAATCCATTGTTGGTGTCTATGAGTCTCTCTTTGTTATGTTTGTTGCTTTCAGTTTTATATTCTCTGTATGAGTGAAATCATATGGTTCTCAACTTTTTCTGATTTCTCTTAGCGTGATTATCTCAAGATCTATCCATATTGTCACAAATGGCAGTATTTCATCTGACGGTTAAGCAATACTACATTGTATATATGTGCACATATTATGTATAATTTGATGAGTTTGGATGTGATTCTTTTTTCAAACATGTTTTGAGGAGTGTAAGTTTAGATTTTTTTTATGCCAGCTTATTCAGAATTAAATAGTGTGATGATGAAAGAGGGTTTAGACACATTGAAAGATTAGATAGCTTTAAAAATAATATCTTATCATGTGCTCTTTTCAGTCTGTGTGCTTTCCTCTTTTCTTAAGGTTAGACAAAGTCTAGTCTTTCAACTTCAGTAATATATATCAAGATGTTTGTATGAATACAACTTCAAAAATATACTTCACAATTTTATTGATTAGAGATTCAGAAAGATTTTGCCTTTTGCTTATGAGTAGTAATTGTTCTGGTGAGATATTCTTTTTTAAATAGCATTACTCTCCATATAATTTTATTTTAAAGGGATTCTAAATAGAAAATAGGCATCATAAAATTATTTGTGCCAGCTTTCTTTGTAAATCATATTGTTTTCCTCTGCAGAACTGGTATGAAATCTGGAAGGAACTCACCTTTGTAAGAATAGTTCATTATTATTCTATGAGGAAAAGAAATCTTTCCTCATTCCGCCTTATATTGAATGAATGACCCTTATTTCCTGAATGCCTGCTATAATTGTTACAGGACTTGCTGTGAGCATTTCGGTTATCTTGGACTCAAAAGATAAGAAGCATGTTATCAAAATGGTGGCGTTTGTTCGGTTTAATTGTTTTTAATGCACAATGCAAATATTTTTGAGATTAGTACTTCATGCACTGTCTTTACTCGTGAAGTTGTAGATCTTCCATTGAAAATACCAATATTTCCAAATGTATGGGCACATATTTTTAAAGGCAATCACTGATAAACTTGATTGCTTGATTTACTCTTTTTTGTTTGGTTTATTTTTGTTTTTTTACCAGACTCTTAGAAAGAACTATCCGGTCAGCTGTAGAACAGCATCTTTTTGATGTTAATAGCTCTGGAGGACAAAGTTTGGAGGACTCAGAATCTGGAACATCGTCAGCATCTTCCACAACACCTGCCAGACAGCGACGACGCCAATCCAAGGAGCAGGATGAAGTTCGACATGGCAGAGACATGTGAGTTGGTGTTGGTACTTCTTGTTTGTGTTTTCTTTTTCTTTTAAAAATGTACACCTGTGTCAAAGTCAATATTTAGGTTAAAATTTTAAAGTTTTTATTTTGACCATTCTAAACTTAGCTAACATTTAGAAATTTATGGGTGATTAATTAAATATTTCAGTGTCATCTAAATGTTTAATATCTTGTAGGAGGCCACCTCTGACTGAATACATTACACAGCTTCCTCATGAATATCTTATTTCAAGTGATTCTGAACAACTGAGTAGTAAATTGCTATATGCTTGTCCAGATGTAGTCTTTTCCTTGTTAGATAGTGTTCAGTTGGCTGTTAGACTAGTTTATAAATGAGCAGATTTTTCTATTATATATACCTGGTTAAATACTAGAATATCACCATAATACTGTTGACAGTTGATTATTTTTAGCATAAGAAAGGTTGAGTTTAGGTCTAATCAAAAGTGGAAGTGCTGGAGTTCTTTATTGTAATGCTCAATCCAGTGCATTCCCACAGCATGAATTTCAAGAATAGTATTATAAGAAACTTTATTCTGCATTAAAGATTTGATAAAGTACAAATGAACAATTACCATTCATATTATTGAATAATGATTTAAATTGTTAAGGAAAATAAATTTTTACGTAATAGACTACATTCATATATTTTTCCTGAAGGTTTTAATATTTTTATCTGCTGTAGAATTTAGCCTGTATAAAATCATTGTTTTGAACTTATTGTTAAATGTCAAAGACTAAGCCACACCCTAGTTCCCATCGTTCTTTTTCACCTGGATTCATAATCTACATCAAAATCTTCATTTAAAAAAATAAGGGTTTTTGCTTAAAGACACAAAAGATAAATGGTATAAATAAATCCCATATTGCACATCATTGATATATTTAAGAGTTATGTAATAAATGTTGTTTTAGAAGTAAAGCAGTGTCAACAGTGTAACCCACTGACTTTTTAAGTGACATAAGCAGCACTTTTTTTCAGTTTTATTGTGAAATAATTGACATATATCACTTTATAAATTTAAGGCATAAAACTTGATGGTTTAAGTTGCATATATTGTGAAATAATTAACTCAATAGGTTCAGCTAACCAGTACTTTTTAAGAAAACATAAAAACATTTATCTTGGAGCTGGTGGATAGGGATGGGTGCTATAATATTCTCTTTAGAAAATAAAAATATTATGATACAGAAGATATTTACATTTAAAATCAGCTACTGACTAAGCTTTATAGGAAATGTTTAGGAGTATGTTAATTTGTATACTGCTTAAATTGTGTTATACAGCAAGTACAAATGATTCATTTAACATTCTTCTTATCCTCTGTCTCATTTTTTGCCAAATAGTATGCAGCAACACTTTGCATTTTTAAAATATCCTTGATGTGTCAGTACATCATGCTTTGTTTAGACAGAGGGGTAGCAAGCGGAGGTTGGAAGTGGTAGTGAGCCTGATAGGACAGAGATGGACAGTGGTAGTGGTGATGGTGGGTGCATGGTGTCAGGCAGGGGAGGAAAACTGTGGGATTAGATCAAAAATGAACAGGAGCCAGACGGGGGATAACTTCTACGGCACATTTTAAATATAGTTTCCAGAGTTTCTTTTAGTACAAGTTATCTTGATTATATTTTACTGTCAATATCAGGGGAACAAAAGGAGATGGAGAATAGTAAAGACTAATCATCTAAATACCTATTAACCTTTAGCCTTTTCCTTAATTTTTCTTCTCTGGCATTCCCTTCACCACTCATTCTGGTTACTCATGGTCAAGTCATAGGGGTACATTGAGTGAGAGAATCTTGGGATGTAAACTGTATGTAGACAAGTAACTTAACAAATAGTCTCACCTTAGTCTTTCTTCTTAGTATGCGGTCTGGGCATTCAGAAGTCCCCTTCGTATTCTCCTAGTCATGAGGACCTCTTCTAAGCTGACACTGGGTCACTATCAAGTTTTGAAAGTTCTTCAACTCCCAGCCCATACTGAACTGCTTCTCTGAGCTCTTCAGGTCTTTTAAAAAGTGAGACCCTTATCTCTCAGGGCCCCAGACCTACGAACTTTTTTCCCTATGAAGGTCCTCTCCAATATGTCCCTAGGAGATACACTAACGTGACGTCAATTATGAGAAGATTGAGAATGATTGTTATAGCCTATTGTATGTTTTTCTCAGTATATGCTTATATGTAATTGATTAATTTATCTAAGATAGTCATCAGACTTTCCTTGAAAAATAAGTAACGATTAAGCTAGACTTTATTCTATTCAAAATTAATAGTCCTATGAAATGGTTATAAAAATGTTTTGAAAAATAGAAATTTATTGAAATTCATAATTCATCTATTTTCCAACAACTTAGAGCTGCAACCATATTAAAAAAAAAATCTTCAAAGCCAATGATGACCATATTGAAAATGAGATTAAAGAATCAATAAATTCCATATGAAATCTTCATAGCAGATTTTTGAAATAAGCAATACAGAAGTTCAACTAAGATGATAAATATTTCATTTTAGTGCACATTATTTCTTACTTGTCTAAATTCATAAGGGAGCATCAGGCTTATATTATTATTTGCTACAATAAAAATAGAAATTTAAGCAGTATGTTTATTATGTGAAAGTTTTCAATTTAATTCATTTATTAAAAAATTTATTATCTGTGGGTACATGGAAATATTCTTGAATCTTGGTGATGGGTATATGAAGTTTATTGTAATAGTCTTTTTTACAAAGCATAGCTTCATTTAAGTGAAAATTGTTTCAATCTTCCAAAACACAATTAACTGGGAAAAATTTTTATAGAAATATATTAAATTCCTACTGCAAAGTGGTAAGAAAAGCATGCTATGTCAGGGGAATAATAAATGGTTCGGTATTGCTAGAACATTAAGTGTGTATGTAGGGGTAAGGAGAAAGTTTTAGAAAAAAAACTAAAAATAAGATCTAGATTTTGAAAGTGAGAGGTCACAGAGATCTAAGTTCAGGTCAAAGGCAAAGATAAATGACATGTCAAGTATGATTGCAACCTGTCGGAATGCTGCCAAAGGAATTGTATACCAGTGCTTTTCACAGGTACTGTGGCCGAGAGACATGGACTCACATCAGCGAGACTTTCCATTGAGGAGAACAGAATTTCTACATGAGCACAACACACGTCAGATTTCAATTTATTTATTTGGATAGGATTTATTCCAGCCATTCATTCACTATTCAAAAAGATTATAAAATAAACTTTGTCTTTTAATTTCTAAAAATAATTTTTAACTTTTGCGTTAGTCTGCTCAGGCTCCCACAACAGAGTACCACAGACTGAAGGACTTAAACAACAGAAATTTATTTTCTCACTGTTCTAAGAGACTAGAAGTCTAAGATCAAGGTGCTGACAGGAATGGTTTTTGCTGAGACCTCTCTCTTTGGCTCGCAGACAATGCCTCCTTACTGTGTCCTCACGTAGCCTTTCCTCTGTGTGCATGCTCTTTGGGTGTCTCTTCCTCTTGTAAGGACACCTGCTCTATTGCATTAAGCTCCCACCTTAGCGACCTCATGTAGCCGTAATTAACTTCCTTAAAGCCCCTATCTCCAAATACAGTCACTTTGGGGATTAGGGCTTCAACATATGAATTTGAGGAGAAACAGTTTAGTCTATAATAGCTTTCAAACATAAAAACCCCTCCATTAAAAAATTATAATTGAATATTTACCCCAGGAGTTTGAGAAAATGTAAAGAGTAACAAGAAGACAGAATTTAGTGAAACAAACAATTTTGAATTTCAGACCAAACTTACCCACATAAGACACTGCTCTCAGTGCATAGAGGGGACACAGCTAAGACTGTTTGCATGAATAAATGTGTTGGCATGTTAGTCACTATCAGCTTTTCTTCATGGCTTCAGTTATTATAAATGTTGCACATATCTTTTATATAATTTTACTAAATTTATATATTTTACTTTAAAAGTTATACAAAATAAGAATAAATTTTAAATGGTGTACTAAAACTCACCAAAGATTAAGCTTATTAGATTTTGTCAACCAATGTCACCATTAAAAAATAAATAAATGAATTGGAAAAACAAGAGAACTATAAATTATTAACTAATTAATTAAAATTACCAAACACAGTATAACTGTCATCTATTTTTTACTCTTTAGAGCTCATTATTTCAGGGTATAGCTTTAGGTATTTAGGAGGTGCCTTTAGGCTCATACCATGAAGAATTGTTTTCATTCACCTCTTACCAAGCCATGGTGCTGCACTGATGGTTTAATTTGTTCTGTGATGTAGTAAAAGATAAAACATTTTGCTAAGTAATTTAACTTTGTGGAAAACTCTTAAAAAGGAATGTTTGAAGTATTTAAAACTGTTTCAAGAAAATAATGAATTCTATAATTATGACATTCATATCTACTTTTAAAACTAAGTCATGAAGGACCTCCAGTTATATGCTTACTTCCTGGAACTCCTTGTACTAGGAAGTAAAAAATTCATATTTTATTTAAAATGCTTTATAATTTTTATTATATTATTTCTACCAAGATTATCTAACAGTCAGATTTAGACATTCAGTTCTACTATACTAAAATGTCTTTATCATTTGGGAAAATCAATATGTCCCATTCTAGAGACATATCAGCATATTTTCTTTTCAGATTTTCTCTATACATCAATAACATATTTGTGTATGTATGTGTGTATAATCTTTGACTAATGGGAAATTGTATTTGTTAGTTTGCACTGGCCTCTCTGTTTGACTACAAATTACTTTTGGTACAAATACAAAAGCTGTTCATTGGTAGAAACACAGCCCTTGCCAGTTTGCCTCTAGGAATAATTTCTCTTTTAATGACATTGAATTAGCACCAGGAGGTCTTACAAGTGCCACTCTGCACATTTTGATAAAAAATGCAAAGTAAAATTTCTAGGCACTCTTCTGACATCCTATGTGGCAGTATCATTAGAATTTCCTTTTTACCTTTTAAAATAAAATTAAGCTATTTTATTTTTTTTAATTCAAGGGGACTTTTCAACAAAGAAAATATACCTTCTGGGTTCACCAACCTTGATGATTGTACTTTGAATGCTCAGGAAGAGGAAAAATTACATGAAAATACTTCCGGTTATATTGGAGAAAGAAGCAAACCTAAACGTCAGAAATCCAGTTCCAAACTTTCTGAGCTTAATGAAAATCAAGATGGTCTTGTGGTAAGTGAATAATTTTATAAAATTTTTACTTGTAGACAGTGAGAAAATATTACATCTTTTTTCCTTGCTTTATAAAAAATAAAAATTTTAATCTTAAGTGTCACAGAATTATCAAATATGAGTTCTGAAAGAGATCTTAGAGCTCTAGTATTTTTTAAATAAATATAAAAATCAAGGCTGAGAGGGATTACATTCTGCCAAAGGAACCAGAGACAGCATACACCTTAACTTTTCCTTACTATATAAGTCGGTCTGATTTTTGTCTCATTCTTTTAATTATTTTTTAATTTTATTTTTGGAACAAAATTGTCAGTATTTCACATTTTTTCTTGTTTTCCCCCATTCCATTTGTTCATATGAATATGTAGAAAACAATTTTTGATGGATGAACTTAAAATGAGGTCAAAGAAAAATACAGAGGGAAACAGGATCTGCTATCTTTGTGTTTAGAAATTTCTGTTCAGATTTTTATTTTTAAATCTATATTCTATCAAGTATTTTCTTCCAAATTAATCAGAAATGCAGAAAAATTAATCTCCTACACAGTTACCTCAAACCTGAACCCTGAATTATTAATTTAATATTTAAGCTGTTACAAGTGGTTTTAGTCACTATGTTTATTTGTTATAACTGTTAATATATATCATCCTCTGTTGCATCTGCTTTAGTTTATCTGAAAACTGAGAGCCAAAGTATGCCTTTTAATTTTTTTTAATTTAAAAAAATTTAACAATGAAAAGATAGATTTTATAATATACCATGAAGTGGAGTCCCTAATAAAAATAGGTAATGTATATTCTTACTGTTCAGTGTGTAAATCCTCCAGTCTACTTCATCTCTGACCAGATTTTAGCTCCATGCTGGCTACATACATTTAACAACATACATACAGCAAAACTTATGGGCCACCTATTTTTTCATTGTTAATTTCTGCATATGCTCACAGAAGATTCTCAGTTTTTCCCTAAATAAAATATACTTAAATACAAATCTAGGGAACACATGTTTATTCTATTTTTCCCCCAAAATGTTATGATACTCTGTTTTTTAGAAGTGAGTTGATCCGCTAGAACTTACAGAGCAATCATATATCTCAGACTCAGGTCTGACACAGTTCTCCAAATAATGTAAGCTTTGAGACCATTCTACATTAAATGGTATTTAATATTAACTTATTTCTTATTTGAAGGAAAAGTACATTTTTAAAAACTCGTACTTCATTAGCTCTTGGTTTAGCCCATGAGTTTCTTATCTGCCAAAGAGGATTACAGTGACTAAATCTGACACGCAGCTTCTTTGAAAGGAGTGTATTTCTCTGTTTGAATCCCTTTTTTCTAAACTGAATCCATCAATATTTTTTTCCATAAGTATTGTCTTAAATTAGCTAGGTGGTAATAGCTAACAAAAGTTGAAAAGTACGTTTTTTCTTTAGAATATGCATTTGAGTGATAGAACTATGAACATAGTCTTCATTTTAAAACGTTTCAACAGGAGAGCTTAATTTCATTTTGGATTTTTTTATGTAAAGGATTTGCCCCCAACTTAGTTGCCAGTTTCCGCATTCCAGGATTGTGCATGTCACATGTTAACATAAGAGAGCTAAGTGGACCATGTCTTTGTTGCGATGAATTATTTAAAACCTTGCCAACACAATTTAGACAGAAGAAAAACATTCCTTCTCTGTAATGTGAGGGTGTTCTCTCAGATCTTTTCTAACTCTCATAATCCATGAATTTTTAAATCGAATCTTCATAGATAACCACAAAGCAAAAAGCCAGGAACATAACAATGACTAGTATTCTGACTGCATCCCGAGTTAAGTTGTTCATCTCAACATCCCACTTATTTTTAATCCCCTAATTTTACTTTACCCAACTCTCCTTCAAAATCTTTTTCTACTCCATTTTAAGCTCTTTGCACCCTGACTAAACATTTGTTTCTAAAGTTTGAAAACTATTTCAGCTCCTGGGGATTCAGCAGTGAGAAAAACAGGCAAAAGCTGTTGCTATTGTGGAGCTTACATTCTATTAGGGAAAACAGGCAGTAATCAAGAAAAACAACTAAAACATAGGACATATTAGGAATAATTACTAGAAAGAAAAAAAAAAGCAGAAATGGAAATAGGCAGTGTGAGGAAGCAGGGGCTACAATTTTAAATAGAGTAGCCAGAGAAGACCTCCCCAAAATTTGGCATTTGAGCATATAAATACCTAGAGGAAGTAAGGAAATAAGCCAACTATAATAGCAGGTGCAAAGACCTTGAGACAATGATTTATCTGGAATGCTTAAGAAACCACAGAGACATGATTATGGCAGGAAGAGAGTGAGCCAAAGTGAAAGAGGTAGTGGGGAAAAGAGGGAAGCCTCACAGATCATGATACGGACTCCTCCACCTTTCCTCTGGGTGAGATCAGAATCCATTTAGAGGGTCTAGGTAGAACGCTGATCTGACACTGAAATTTGGTTTGACTACTATGTTGAGAATGGACAGCAAGCAGGGCAAGGGGAGAAGCAGGGAAAGCAGTTAGGAAACCAGTTGGTGGGGAAATGAGACCAAAAGCCATTTTCTAGAGAAAATGAGAAGAGAATAACTGAAGAGAGTGAGTAATAATTTCACAGTGATCTCACCAGCCCACAACACAGCCAAAGAAAAGAATCTGCTGTAGAACTAAAAAAGCATCTTGCAAATTTGTAATCTCTAAAGTGGGACTTTCCCCTTTGTCCTTTCACCTCTTGAGGTTGTCGTGACCAGCAGAGACCAAGGGACTACAGATAATTCAGAGCCAAGAAGTTAGTGATAGTAAGTGGCATTAGAGTACACTGCCTTATCTCTAATTATTACCACCATTCCAGCCTTTCCCTCTCTCCATAAATGCCTAGCTCATGCCTGTGCACATCAGTCTCCCTTGTTCCCTGATTTACTTGGAAGAGCTAAGACAGCCAGCTTGCATTTGAGCAACCTCCCTCAGTCCTCCTTCAAAATTTCTCTAGGTCTCCACTCATTACATTTTCTTACCTGCTTAAATGATAAAGTAGTTTTTCCAAATTCTAATGTTAACCTCTAAGGTTAAGAAGAATCTTTGGAAATTCTAGTTTCTACATCTATCTCCCCACCCCCACCCCCATGTATGTGTCCAAACATACACATACACATGCTTTTCATTGCTTTCTCTCCATTGACTCATTTCTTTTGACCTAGAAAGTATTTCTAAAGATTGTCTAGGGCCCAGTTGAATTAAAAGCCATAACTCAGTCATGCAATTTATCTAATAATTCTCTTTGCCACTTAGTTCTACTTTATTTATATGAAAAAGACCATAAATATTAATTTGCTCACCACAAGGGTGTCTATAATCATGGAAAATTAGAAGCAATTTAAATGTTCAGAAGAGACTAGAGAAGTAACATTTGTGTGTCCATTTAATAAAATATTCAACAATTAAAATTATGGCTCTGAAGACTATGTAATAAACTAGAAAATGTTAGAGAAGATGTATTGTGCTTTGCATATATTATCAATTTTAATCCTCCCAATAATCCATTAGGTAGCTATTGTTATTATTATTATTATTATTATTATTATTTATTATAATCATAAGGCACAAAAGATAAATAATTTGTTCAAGATCACACAATCAATGGTGGAGGATTCCATTATATTCTCCCTCAATATTAAAAGTAGGTCGTGAAGTATGTATGTATGTATTTATATGTTTACAAACATATGTAAAAATATTTTTTGCTAAGGAATAAAGACTGAAAAAATTTATCTAAAAGTGATTGTGTAATTATATCATGGTGGTGGTGGTGGTGGTGGTACAAGAGACAACTGTTACTCTGTCCTCTGTTTTCCAAATATTTTCTGTGATTATATTAATTCTATAATAATCATTGCATTTAATATATAAAAAACAAAAACATGGTTTAGTAGCTCTTTTATTCATAAACAACTTCCATTTGATGTCACATCCACCCTCTGAAATTGCACTCAAAGTTCAGAAAAGGAGCATAAGTCTTACAGTCAGAGCCGAATTTCAGTTCTAAGTTTATCACTTAATAGCTATGGCAAGCAGTCATGGTATTTAGCCTCAGTTACTTCTGTAAAATCAGGGCTATTAATACCTCATTGTGGGTTTTTATGAGATTTAAATGCAGTAAGATGTGCTAAAAAAAAAAAGAGAGAGAGAAAACTGAAAACAGTACATATTTAAATTCCTTTCTGTTCCCTCTGCTCTGATGTCCAATCCCCTTCATTTTATCATCAGATATTTTGAACAGTCTGTATTTGTTAGTTCTAGTTTTGTCATACTTGCTCATCAACCCCTGAGGTCCAGATTTTAACCCCACTTCTCTGAATAAACTGCTTTCTCCATGTCACTGATTGGACCTGTGTTTGGAACTGACCTTTTAAGACCCTTGCACTATGATGTCTGCTTGATCCTTGCCCTCTCTAAGTACTTGTGGTTCTTGAAACTTTGTCCCTTTATCTCAGAACTCTTTCTCCCTTGGCTCCTATGATGGTGACCTCTCCTTGTCTTCGTACCACAATGACTATTTTCTACCTTGCTGTACCCTTCACTGGCTAATTTTCCACAGAGCATGTTTGGATATAAATGTTTCGCAGATTTCTGTCTCATATCTCTTTTTCATCTCATATCTCTTTTCTCATATCTCTTTTATCTGAGAGCGTCTCCTCTTCCATGGTGCCAAATGTTACCTTTTTATAAAAAACTTCCAAATCAACTTTTAATTGATGCTCTCTGCAGGCCACCTTAGAAAGTACTTCAAAGTCAACATGTTGAAACCAAACTTGTATTTTTCTCTTTGATCTCTTTTTCACTCAAGTTACCCATCTGATTTCATCAGATCATCATGTCAGAACTACTTGGCAATGATTCTCTGAGTGTTGTCAATATTGTGAACCACATATTTAAAATCATTCATTCCTTCAATCATACAACAGTAAACTACATGACAAGCACTATTTCAGGCACTAGGGACACAATGGTGATCAAAAGGACACACTTTGCCTTCCTGGAGTAGACACTCAAAGGATAGGACAGATAAGAAATAAGTAAATATATAGTCAGATGGCAGTACATGTTGTGGAGAGTAATGAAACTAGGCAGTTAAAATCGGAAGCTGTGGGAGATTAAGAATTGATGTTGTAAAGATTGGGGTCCTCATGTCAGGTCTCACTGAGAAAGAAGCTTGTGCAGGGACCGGGAGGGGGTGAGGGGTGAACCATCAATATATCTTGGGAGAGACTATCCAGGCAGAGGGGCAGCAGGTTTAGCCTTATTAGCTGGAGGTTGCTCTGGTTAGAACACAGTCTAGGGAGGAACATTGTAGGAGATGAGGTCAGAGCCGTAGCAAGGGTCCTGATCACTTAAGGCTTTGTAGCCATCGTTAGGTCTTCGGCATTTATGTTAAGTGAGATGAGGAGCCATTAGAGGAGTAAGGGGAAGAAAGTCATTTTCTGAAATCCCTTTTAAAAGGATCATTCTGACAACTGTGTTAAGAATACCCCAGGAGTAGTGAAGGGTAAACAAAAACTAAAGCAAAATAACTGACATAATCTAAGCAAGAGAATATTGATTTAGGCCAGGATGATAGCAGTGAAAATGGTAAGAAGTAGTCAGATATGGTGGATGTTATTTCAAAGTAGAACCAAGGATGTTGTCTAATGGATTGGATATGGGATATAAAGAAAGAGGAGGTACTGGATGACTCCAAGACTTTTGGAGTAGGTAGAAGGAAAGAGTGCCATTTACTAAAATGGATAAAACTGCTGAAGGGGTAAATAAAAAAGGAATATAAAAAGTTCCACTTGGCTCAATACAGTTTGAGATGTTTATTAGTAAAGAGGTCAAGTAGGTAATTAGATAGATGAACCTGGAGTTCAGGGAGAAATTATATAAATTTAAAAGTTTTTGGCACACAGTTGATGTTTAAAGCCTTGAGACAGGCTGAGCCAACATCTAGGGAATGAGCAAAATTAAGAGGTCAAAGGACTGTGGCCTAGGACATTTGAACATTTAGAGGGTAGGCAGAAGAGACTAAAGACTAAGGAGTAGCTAGCAATTTCTAGTATAATATGGGAGCAATAGCCTTCTTGGATTTGAGTCCAGAGAAAATTAAAAAAAAAAGAAAGAAATTGGAATAATGAGTGAGTGATAATTTCACTAACCCATATCTACCTTAATGGGAGCTATTTGGGTGAGAAAAGGAAGGAAAAGCCTAGTTAGGTAGGTTCAAGAGCCTATAGGAGGAAATGATTTGTATACTACAATTGTGGGAAATCTTTGAACAGGTTTTGATCTATGAGAGTGAAGAAAAATGAGGTAGTGGCCAAAGACAATGCAAGATTAAGGGAAGTTTTTTAAAAGGTGGCGATAATACAGAATATTGATATAAATTAAGCCGTAGAGGGGAATGATGTAAGAGAAAGGGATTCATTGAAGGATCAATGTTCTTGAGTAATTGGCAGGGGATGGGACCTTGTCACCCAGTGAAGGAGTTTGGTTGTAAATTACCTTGATTCAAAGACCATTTCATTAGAAACTTGAACAGTTTTGTCCCATTGCCTCTTTTGTGTAACACCAAAGGTCTGTTTTTTACGTTCTAACAATCTACCTTTCATCTAGAAAAGTTAATAAATACTATTTTAGGTTTCGAATCTCACTATATTTATACATACGTCTAGGATTCATTTCCTTTGCATACTATTGAGTAAGGAACAAATGTGCTGACCTTGAATTTTATGTTTTGTCACATAATGTTTAACATTAGTATTCAGATAGAAATGAATGTAATATAAACAGTGTAACAAACTACAGTTGGAATGGAAACAAAAGTCATAACAACAAAAACAGGTGTCTGTCTGGTTTACCATTCATCATTGTACCCCCATGCCCATTATAGTTCAGCACTCTATAAAAATATGTTGGACTGGGTGGAGGAAGAGTGAATGAATGTTTGCTATATTGTTCAGGATAACTTGTATAACAAAAAGATCCAAAACACAATGTCCTGAACACAGTAAAAGTTTTTTCTCCCATGACACTGTAAAGCAGGCATTTGGGGCTAGGGAGAGGAGTAGAGAAGACTTGCTCCACACAGTTTTTCAGGAATCCAGATTGATTGCCTCTTTGTCATCTTCAGCAAGTAGCTTCCAGGGCACTCTGGGGGTTTTCATCTCCATTCCAGCTCACTAAAAGAGAATGAACTCTTGAGGATGTACCTGGTGGTTTATTGACCAAGCCACACATACCACTTCTCACATCTTGTTGGAGAGAAGTTAGTCACATGTCTGTATTTCATTGCAAAAGGAGCCAGGAAATGCATCGTTGCTGGGCACGTGGGTACTTCATTGCTGTGGAAGGAAAATAGAATGAATTTGGGTGGACAGCTAGCAAGCTCTTCCATAGACATCCTCTTACAGTACCAGTAGTTCTTTTGACTATGGATCAATTTATACAGTTTTAAGCAGTAAAACATAAAATTTACAAAAGGATACAAAAAATTCAAATCTGCTATTAGTCGTTTGTTAATAAGAATATATCAAATAGTCTCTTCTTAGAGCTCAAGGTTAGAGTAATGAGCCTGTTTTGACTACCAGCATTTCATGTAGCCTTCAGACTTAGCTGTTTGTATATTGAGAGGAGGCTTTTTTTTTTTTTTTTTTTTTTTTTTTTGGTGTCCTCTATAAGGACTTTGTCAGCATTTTGTACTTTTAGAAGACAAATTTGTTTTCACTCCAAGTGTTTTCAAGTGCTTCAGTGGTCAAACAGGTTTTGAGCCTAGCTTTCAATGCCAAAACAGAGAGGGGGGCCTAGGGGAAGAATTTAAAATAAACTCCACAGTCTAAAGCTAATTTTTTCAAGGCTTTCTTTTGGGATTTTTTTGTTTTGTTTTGTTTTGTTTTTTAGATTTGAGTTTATTATAATTGAGGGGAGTGGTTCTTAAAATTCAGTTTCTTCTGATACCCTAATATTATCCAAATAAATTATATCACAAATCTGTGTGTTTTGAAAGTCACTGGTAGGATTTATATGGTACAGAATTTTATGAGTTATAAACAAGCTTTATCTGGTTTTTGATGTAATTCAAGAAGCAATTTCATTACATTATATTTAAAGTCATAATCTGTTCTTTGCTATTTCTAAAATTACCTGTTTTAAAGATTCTAACTTTAGAAGACTAAAAGTTAATGCAATAAAAGTTTTTATAATAATTCTATTCAACCTTTAATTAATGAAAACATTAATGAACTACTGTTACTACACCTAGAGAAATGATTTGGTTATAAAACAATTCAAAACCTTCAAAAGACATTGAGCCAGTATTTTGTCATAAGTATTCTTAACAACTACAGAACATTTGAAAGTTCAGTAGCATAATTCTTATATAATGAAAGCATTTGACATTAAATAGCCGTTATTTTGACCTTACATTTCATTTTCCCCTTCGCCCATCTCAGTGAGGTGAGAGAATTGCTGATCTATTTATCTTAATCTTCCCTCCCTAAACCTTAGGCAAAAGGTGGAAGTTGTAATTTATAAAATGTTTTGCACCCATGGAAATAAGTACATTAGTTACTGTACTCCTAAATCTTTACTACCCTTGTTTGTTTCATTCTGAAAAAATGAGGGTAGGTTGCCAGTTGTAACACATTCTTCACGTTCCTGTTTCCAGAAGGTGTAGGGCAACTTGACTGCCTTAGCAAAGGACCCTGTGTACTTGCATGCTGCATTAGTGAAAGCAGATCATAAATATTCAACAGTCTCAAGTGTGCAGACATGAAAAATTGGAATTATTATAAAGCTTTAGAGAAAAATAGTGAAAAATATTGAAAGTCACCCTTTGTCAGTTGCATCTATAAAAACCCAGTTCTTTGGAGAGTTCTTAAACATGTGGACCAAACATTTTTTTAAAGGTGGAATGGGGGAGGGAATTGCAGAAGTTACTATTTAATTGTTTTAACCCTTGAGATTAGCTAAACGTTCTCACATTTGACAACTGCTTTTTGCAAAGCCTTCTGTTGTATACCACAACTATCTTTTTTGTATAATTCTCAAAACCTATATTAATTTTATCCTGGTTTTTTTCTGTTTAGGAAAGAAAATCAGTCTTCTAACATCTTCTAGCTGAAATCTCTTTAAATTTATGTAATGCTATTATAGTTTATTTTCTCTCCTCTTTCTGAATGTTTCTCAGCCTTAATTTGAAGATGTTTTATGTCTTTTGAAATAGTAATTTGCATATAATTGTAAATGTATTTCATTGATGCTGTTTTAAAATGATTCGAAATAAAAGGTTGTGCTTTTCCTAAGAATTCATGTTTCACAACTTTAGGAAAACCTTATACTATTGCACTACATCTTACTCTGAAGGTTTTGATAATCTATTGAAGATTACCAATGAGGACAAACAAAGGTTCTTTGTCAAAGATAGATCCGTTTTTTGTTTTTTGTTTTTTGTTTTTTTCAGGAAAATCACATTGAAGTAATAAGAACGATTCTGCTTTGGTTCAATGAGAGCCATTTTAAAGAGGCCTCTTCTAACTCAAACCTTACAAGTATAAAACTGAACATAATTGTTGCCATAATATTTTTATTCTCAGATTTATTCTAAAGTTATCTAACCGTGCAAATTAAGCATGCAAATCAATGTTCAGTAATGGCAGACACAAATACTGCCTTTCCAGTTCCTGGGACATTGTCTTAACGGTGAACAAATAGTTGTAAAATAGTTAACTTGGGGATTTCATAATTTTAGAAATAATAACATCAACAACAACTAATATTTAATAAATGTACCAGGTAGTATTCTAGTACTTTACATGTATTCTCATATTTAATCTTCATGACGACACTATAAGTATTGTTGCAATCTCCATTTTTCAGATAAGGAAATTGTGGTCAAGTAGGATCATAGAGTTGGTAAATGATGAAGCTAGAATTCAGCCCAAACATTCTGACTCCAGAGCCACCATTATAACTATTATAATTATAAAATTATAATATAATTATAATATTCTATCTCCATTTGTTTCTACTCTTTGATGGAGCCTAGCATTTTAAACTTTAAGAAATCTAGATAAGTTAAAGAAACCAACATAAAAGGAGAATAATCACCTACCAAGCCAAAGATTTATTTTCTACTCTAATTATATGTTTATTTTTTAGAGATTTTTATGTATATCAATTTCTTGGGATTATTGTGAACCTCAATCAGACTTACTTTGTAAAAAGTTTTTCATAATAGTAGATTATAAATATGTAGATGAATACATTTTGCTTCTGTATGTGTTCTTTATTTTGATGTCCCAGGCCAGGTGGATTGTGCTTAATGTCCTTTTAATGCATATTTGAATCTTTGAATTCAATGAGATTCAGGTCCAGATTTTTAAGGCAGCTATGTTTTTGAGTCTACTGAGTGTAAATATGCACTTGTTTACTTATTTGCAATCTTTCTTCATGGGAATTCCTTACTTATTCTGTGTTTAGTCATCTGAATTGCATGTAGAAAGCATTGGCTCTATTTACAGAGGCAGTCAGAAAACCTTACAAACATGCCTCCTAATAAGCATTAAGCCCTCTTGGTCAATATGAAACACATGCCATTCAACTAAATTTTCTGTTTATTTTTTTTCTGTCTTACCAAATATGAAGATTAACATTAAATACTGTAAAAAGAAAGGTTCTTAAGTCCATTTCTTTTTATGAATATTTTATAGCTTAGGTATATACTACCCCAGATCATATTGGCAATATATACTGAAAAGCTGTCAAATAAGCAATGAATGTTACATCAATTTCTGATTATATTCAAGGTCAGATTTCTCAATTCTAGTTCTAATACTACCCTCATGTGCTGGCAATCTGAGTTTTGCTATGTTTAGCTTTAAAATGTGGATAATACTTAACATAGGGAACAATGACCGTTTCTATCATGCTCTCAGATATCTTCATTAAAGGAATGATAAAGTTTAACACACAGTTATGCAAGCAGTGTATAATGAACTGTCATGATCTTATTAGTTTTAATAAACAGAAATACGAGGACCAGAATTAGTTTTATCTGCATATTATCTAATTTTTCACTTTTAAAGAAGGGGAGGTCTGCTGTTTCATAGTTCTTACTATTCCTACTGGGCTCCAATGATTTGTTTTGTTACAGAATATGGAAAGTCTCAATTCCACACCAACTCATGAGAGGGCTAGACTTGATGATGATGACGAACTGATGTCTAACAAAAGGTAATTTTAGAATTCTCTCTCTACAGTATTTATAAGAGCATTAATAGATTTTTTTTTACTTACTGCAATGTGTATTAAAAGATCTAAAAAGAATAGAATTAGACTATATGTTTATCAACAGTATGCTTAGAATAGAAAAGAATATTATGCTTAGTATATCTATTATAGTGCTATAAAAGGCAAATAACCATATTTATATTTATTTCTACTTTTATTTTGATTAATTTGGGGATTTTCTTTTTGGTTTTGGATTTTATAAGAATTTGATTTACCTTGCCTACTTTTAAAATAATTCATAATTTCAGTGGATGAAAAGCAGTTATAAAAACAGTGACATTTTATGATGTTTTATGTTGCTTTTGTGTATAGCAAAGAAAATGAGAAAGACAATGGACACAACCAGCATTTAGAGGTGAGTAGCTGACAAGTAAGGTTGCAACTGTGACAAGATCATTCATACGTTCCTGAGAGTACGTGTGAAATATCATTAGCTTTTCCATAAGGGATGATGAAATTAAGTGACAGGACAGTGATTGGTTAGAAAGGTAAATACAAGACACAGAGATTACTTGAGAAATCATAAGGACTCCATTCATTTGCCTTTTAAATTCTTTTATTTTGCTTAAGAAGATAAAGTTCAATAGCATGGAGCTTTCTTTCTAGGTTTTCACAAAATAAAACAAAACAAAAAGCCAAAGCTACTGGTTCAGTTTTCCACAATTTTCTACATTTTTTAAGTGATTGAAGTAAATAGCCACTGAGTTTTAGTGGATCTCTCACAGGCATTATCTCTAACTTTCAAATTAACATAAAATCAGTTTGAGTTATTAAATATATATATATATATTCTTGGATTCTGACTCTTGATATGTTAATTATACATAGAACTCTTTCCCTAACCCAATGATTTCTAATCTTTGTTGGGCACTGAGCTGATGTATTTATCCAAGAACATATATTGAGTCCTACTACGGACAGGTACTGTGCTAGTAGCTGGGA
Organism: Cynopterus sphinx; assembly: GCA_030015415.1. Lineage (NCBI taxonomy): Eukaryota > Metazoa > Chordata > Mammalia > Chiroptera > Pteropodidae > Cynopterus > Cynopterus sphinx. The sequence continues at coordinate 115,862,145 of CM057382.1, read as the reverse complement.
TGTAATAACAACTGCAGCCCCTGCCTCCATAGAGTTTTACAATCTAGCAGATTAAGAATATGAAAGCTTTGGACTCCCTTCTTAGAAAAATATACATTCATGTAACTGGCATAAAATTGCTAGAAATTAATGGCAACTCATACCAATGCAATAGACTCCTCATATTTTCTCTATTCAGTTCTTGTCATTTATACTTCTTTGTTTACACAGCCAGGTAGTAGGAAGGGAATGCTACCTCTTTCTGACTTCACAGTTTCTGAGCCACATCTTTCATCTCTTATTTCCAGCTCATTTACGCTTCTTTCCTCGTCACCCAGGCAACAAGCTGACATCTTTTTCTTGTCCCTAAGCACCTTTTTTCAGACCACAGCTTCTTCATGATAGTGCTGTTTTATTTTTCTTCTGGTTTCATCCTTTCTGTACTCTCTTCCTCTGTTCACAGCAAGCACCTACTCATCATGCCACTGAACATTATTTAAAAGAAAATTGCTTTGCCAGCCTCCTGGAGAGGTCTTCTCAGTTCTTCTCTTTTATGCTTATTATCCTTTAGGAGATAAAAGGGTATGGAGCAACCTTTGTAGATGAACTTCATAACATTAACTCATAAATTCCACTGGCAGCCAAACTAAATACGTGCTGAACTCAATTTGCCGTGGTATTTTTGTGGACAGCTCCCAATGCAGTAGCTGAATCATGGAAAAAGAATCTCAAATCCTTCTTTCATGTGCCAGGACATATTCTTACATGTGTCACCCATGTGCAGTTACCAATCAGCACCTAGCACACTGTTGGCACTCCTTAAACATTATTAATAATCATTGTCCTCATAGTAATTTCAGCTAGGAGATAAAATTAGGTGGTGAGTTAAAATCTAGACTAACCTCTGTGTCACCTTTCTTTCACAATTGCAGCAAAGGAGGGAAAAAGGCTTCACTCTACAAGATGTGGGATTGTTTTCTACTCATGAATGCATGCTCTTTTTTCACTGAAAGAAATATATTATCATTCATGAAGGGCTATGAAAAGATCCATCTTCCATTTTGAAAGCTCTTTTCTTCGTTTCTAGTGTGTTGTGATTTTTTTTTTTTACTTTTTAGTATATGTAGCACTTTCTAGAACCAGTTATACAACAAAAATAGTTAATTTGGTTTTCTGGTAATACCACAATAATTTCTGAATTTCAGAGATGAAAAATAAATCTAGACTTTGGTTACCTCTCCTTGAATTCAGTTTAGCCAGTATTTTATTACAAGTCTCCTGTAGCATCAGAACAATGACAGAATTTACATGCCCACTACAATGGATATGATAATATTTCCAATTTTTCATTAAGGCAGATTTTGTCCTCATTAATATTATTGTCTATTACATTTTTCTTGTAAATGCTCAGGTTCATGCAAGAGACAGCAAACGATAGCTATTGAGGAAAGATAGTTTGTCTTTCTTGTTTTGACTAGTATTTCCATTAGAATGAGAAACATTAACCTTCAGCTTCAGAAATGCTCCTTAGAGGGATAGATTAGTAGAGAGGCTTATCTTAGAGTCTACTTCTCAAAAGCAAATAAATGCAGGCACAACTGTGACTTCATATTTTAAGGAATCATTTTGCAGCCTTAGGTGTGTTTTTGTTTGAATGAATGTGTTGAAAAGTAAAAATAGGCTTATCCCTTTGTTGCACATTTTTTTCATTTCCTTTCATTATGCCACTAATTTTATCCCAAAAGGGTTTCTTAACTGGTTTGTATTAAAATCTGTTTAGTGACATATTGATAATAAAAAATATTTTAGATTCACTTTAAAATGCCAAAACTTAAAATATCCTTTCTTTGGTTGGATTTTGGGAAGACTGACCTTTTAATAAAATAACCTGTTTGGGGCTGTATGAACCAATATAACACAAGAAAGAACCTAGCTCACTGTGGAATCTGGAGTCTGCTTTTTTGTTTATTTTTAAACTGAATTAACAACTGAAAGTATCCAGAAAAGAGGTCATCCTTAAAACTAGGAATTTCCAGATTCTGAAAGATATCACTGAAAATGCAGATTTTCAGAGTTCTATTTACAATAGAGTTTATACCTTATGCTTCAATTTGATTCCTTCTAATAAGGTATTTTCCATTATGGAAATGCTTTATGCTTTCATGTAAAATCCAGAAAATTCAAACTATAACCTTATACTTAATTTCTTTGCCAAAAAAGCAAAACATGTCAGAATAATACATGAAAGGGTATTACATTATCTGGAAGATGTCATTTAATGTCAATATTATAAGGTTAATGAAGTGTTAAATTCTTTCAAGATATTTTTACATTCTTTATGCTTTCTAAGCCTACTGCTTAGGAGAGCTTAGAAGCATACCTTTGATAACAAATAAGACGTTCATAATAAACAAAAGACTATTTCCCTTTTTCTTATCCTGCTTCACAAAAAAAAAAAAAACAGAAAGGAGAGAAGACAAGGCTTTCCAGTCAAAACTGAGAATTAATATTGATCACAAGATCTTAAGTACAGAATTTGATTTGCCCTGATAAAGTTTGAGATTGAATCTAATGTAGCCCCATCACGTATTTATGAAATTAACAACTCTGTTATTTCAGCTTCACTATATTTGCTGGAAGCTTTAGGGTTTTGTTATTGGTTATGATATTAGAACTAGAAAAATTTAAAAGCTCTATTTATTCAGATTCAATTCCAATTCCATCCAGTCACAAAAGGCTACTGAAGCTTTGTAGTTGATAGGGAAGTTTTGGAAATTTGTTATGTCGATTTTCCTCTATTGTGAGGCCAAATAGTAAATATTTATGCTTCCATGTGGTCCTTTTATTAACACTGTGTGGTTCCTTCCTGTGCAAACTGCATTATACAGTGCACTCTATGATTTCCTTATTCTTGGCTCTGGTAAGCTCTTAGTTAGGCTATTTATCTATGTCCTGTGTAGGGAGAAAGAAGAGATGGAACAAAAAAAGATCACCAATCATTTGAAGCCAGGAAAGGAACAGGATCAGTAAACTCTGGGGATGGAAAAAGCCAGGCGCAGCCTGACAGGAACAAGTCTTAACTAAGATCATATGGGTAGACTAGTAGTTAATGGTTCTTTGACCTGAACAAGGAATGTCACCAGAGGCCCTAGGCAAAGTGAGCTCAGTATTTGCTCCATAACATCCTGGATATTTCTTTGAGAACATGCATGACACTTGGCACTTATACATTCAGTGTCTCCCTTCTGTGCTGAATTCTATTTTTTTTTAATTGAGGTATAATCGACATATAACATTGTTAATTTCAGGTGTGCAACATAATTCAATATTTGTATATTGTGAAATGATCACAGTAAGTCTGGTTAATATCTGTCACCACATAGCTACAACTTTTTTTCCTGGTGGTCATTATCCTGTTGTTTCTGTCATTCCAGTGCCTAGACCATAGTATGTGTTCAGTAAACACTTGCCAGATGAACGAAAGTAAAAAGAGATAGGATATACATGTAAATAACATTTCTTTTACAGTTAATAGGGCTATTTTTATACATGTTTTTCATTTAACTTTCACAACTTTATGAAGTCTTGTTCTTGTATCAGAAAAAGAAGCTAAAGTACAAAGAGATTTACCTGCTGATGATCTTGCAAAAACCCATTCCCATTCTGCCATACCATGTTGTCTCCTGAGAGCCACTCAGTTTTTTTTCACTACTTAAATATTTAGTGTGGTTTTTTTATGGTGAACGTTTTTGACAAGGGTTTGGTGTATGACATCTCAGTTGAAAATTATGAAATTAATTTAGGTATTTACTGCTTTAACTGAAGACAGATGTATAAACAGCAAAAGTTGAAACCAAATATATTTTGCTATTTGATAACGTTTTTGTAGGAGAAATAGACAAGCAAGTAGACAAGTGCAATGCTCTATGGTAAGCAATCAAGAGAGGGTGGAACCCAGCCTAGGCTAACTCATATTTGAAGGAAGAGCAATTTTTTGCTAGTGTATTGCTATGAAATCTGAACAACTTCCCCATGAGCAGCTGCTGAGCAGCATTGCTAGGTCCCATGTGCATATAAACCCTGGGCCCACACCAGCAGCCCACTCTGTGATGCAGACAAGGCAGCCATGCTAGATTCAGAGACCAGCAGAGCCTGAAACTGAGAATCAATCAGGCTTCTAGGAGCAGCAGGCAAGTGAAAGAGCAACCTCAGGGAATGATCAGCGCATAGCCAATAGGGCCAACCATGCGTATGTTTTGGTGAGTGAGTGCTATGCTATGTGTGTCCATGGTTCTGTGAGTTGTTATAGGTTTATGTAAGAGGGATCTCTCCATTGCTGTGCCAGCAAATCAGCCAGGAAGTCCAGAAGTTCCTGTAAGTTAACATGGTCTTTGTAGCATAGCGTGAATAATAACCCATTTTATGTGGTATGATGCGCATACTGAACACTCATGTATGGTGGCCTCAACTCCAGACATGGTGACCTCTTTGCTAGTCTTCAAACATATACAAAATGATCATGCCTCAGGGCCTTTACACTTGCTTTCCCTCTTCCTGGAATATTTCTCCAGAGAAGGGTCACTCTCTTATTTCCTTCATATCTCTGCTCATATGCCAACTTAGAGAAAGGATTTTCCTGACCATCCAATATAAAATAGCAGATCTTGGCCCCTACCTCCATCACCCCCTTAACACTGCTTTATTTTACTCCATAGTCAATATCATTACCCAACATTTTTTTCTTTATTAACTATCTCCTATAAGATGCAGTAGGACAGAGACCTTATTTTGTCCACTGAAGTTTTGTGCTTATGTAGCAAATAGTAGGTACTCAAAAATTATCTCTTGGATGAATGAGTAAATTTTATCTTTGTATCTCTAGCACCTGCCATGTAATGGACAGCCCTATTATACATATGTAATAATGTGATACATATTATATTATTTTTGAATAAACTAGTAAAATTTTGACCCGATTCTCTTTGTTAGAATAAGAGAATCTTACAGAAGTTATCTACTCTAGCATCCTGTCCAGGGTGGTAATCTCTCCCTCCCACCTGCCTGACTCCCAGACTTCATTTGTTCCCTGTGAAGGGCAGCTCACTAATTCATTCACAAGGTGGCCAGTTGTTGTATTACATAAAAATCAACTGTCCTCAGGACTCCATCGAATGTACTTGAACCTATTCCACTGAATGAAGCTTGTATGTCTCACACGGAGCCCAGCACAAAGTGGGTGCCCAAACTATGTTGTTGAAGGAATGAATAAAATTCATATATTTTGGAGAAAGAATATAAAAATTTTCTAATTTTAATTTTCTTACTTTGAAATTGATGCCAATTCAGATGTAGCAATCATAAAAAGTATGCATTTTTACACTAGTTTAAATGTGTGTGGAATTTTGGGATTTTACGTGTGTGGTGTGAAGCACTGCAGGGAGCAGAGAGTCAGCGATGGCATTGGCAGAGAACCCGGGCTGCCTACACAGCCCAGCTTTGGGCCACAGAGTCTTCCCACCAACATCCCCAACTGTAGGCCATCAGCTTGGAAACACACATTTCACTAGTATTACTCTGTTTTTAAAGTTCTTCAGTGTCTTTCCTTTATCCTCTACAGGATAAAATCCAAACTTAGCCCAGCATATGAGGCCTTTCGCAGTCCATCATCTGCTTACCCAACACCCTCATCATCTGCTATCCTCCCTTCCTATCCTGAGGGCTAGCCACCAGAAACTTCTCTTTCTGTGACCAAACATACCCTGATGTCATGACTGCTTTTGCACTTGCCCCTCCTCCCAGCTCCTCTGACCCACACTGCCTGTGCCCAAATCAAACTGCTGTTGCTGACTCATGATGAGAACACGAATAGTTCTTTAATATTTCTTCATAATGCATTTAAAATTCTGCTGTACCCTTGTAGCACATTTCACCTCAAATTGCAGTTGAATATGCCTCATCTGTAACTCCTCTCTCTAGCCATTTGAGATACGGCAATGTTTTGCTCATCTTTACATGGTACACAACAAAAACAAAAAACACTAGTCTTGTATGCTTCAGACACCATGCTAGAGGCTTTTCATACCTTCTCTCAGATCTTCAAAGGGATCTTGCAGGATTGGTATCATTAATGCCATTTTATAAATTAGGAAGTGGAGGCTCAGAGAATTGCAATGGCCCAGTAAGAGCATCAAGCCAGTAAATGTCAGTCACGCTTCAAATCTAGATCTGCCTGTGAGCAAAATCCATGTCTTTTCCACTGTGGATTAGAGCCAGTGGTTTGATATATGTCCCTTGTGAAGAAAATGCCAAACTTAACAACATGGAATCATATTTCTTATATTCTTACCTTTTTTATATCTCTAAGGTAACAAGTATTAGAAATCTTTATTGAGAAAACATTTATTTGCTGTATGCAGATGCTGATGCACACATGATTGGAACAGACTGATCCTGTAACTTTTAAAAAGCTGAGCACCAACCCTGGTTCACTTAGGATTCAACTCAAGGAACAAATAATTTTTGTGGTATAAATGCAGAATCTGTTTCTCCCCACCCCGTTTTTAAAGTGTCTTAAAGTCCCAGATTTACTTGGCATTTCTATCTGACTTTAGTAGCTCATGATAAACTGATTGATGATATTTTATTTTATCCCAAATGGGAAGAAAATGCCAGTCAGTCCTCATGCATCATTTCATGGAACTGTAATAGTAAAAGCTCCGTCTATTCCCTTGGTGATTTCAAAGTGGGTTGAATAGCTATTAACAGTAGCTGAAAATCTTAGTAGTGCTTTATTTTAAGCATAAGAACATTTCTCATTATGGAATCATCTATGATTTCCAGATGTTTTTGGCTTTTTTATTTAATGATGGTATTTTTGCTAAAATAAATTTCCAGTTATTCTTAAAGAAAAGCTTTGGTGCAGGTAAGTGCTACTTGAGCAATTCATTTGCAAGAAAACTTTTGTTTATAACTTTATGGAAGAGGGAGAGTAACAAGGGTTGGGTTGATAAGATACCAAAAGATCAAAGTAAAAAAGAATTTCAGTGCAGTTGTTTAGAACATAAAATCATTTAGCTAAACTAGCAGTCTTTTGGGGAAGGTTTTCCCATCCCCCAGATATTCCAGCCTTATGTAGGTGCCACGGATAAGCAAAACCAAGTGTAGCCAAGTATTTAATACTCAGAGTAGATGAGTAGTAGGAGAACAAGTGACAGTTGCAAATTTGTAAGATATAAATTATGCATTACTGACTTGCCAGCTCTTGGCTTTTTACTTAAAAAGAAAAAAAAGTCGTGCTCCCTGTGTCATTCTGGCTCATTTCCAGAGTCCATGTTCCTTACTGCTAACTAAGATAAGAAGCCAAACCTCTGAGCTGTTTGAATTTGCGCAACAATGCTTTAATACCCACAGCTCCTCCATAAATAGTCTGTTCTCCTCGTACTTGGGGAGAAAACAACCACAGGAAATCTGGGAATGTGCAGCTAGCTCCGCGCTTAATTGATCTAAGCCAGCAGGCGAGCACGCGTGTACATAGCCTCTGCTCCTGGCCTTGCAGGACTGTTTACCCAAGGGGCAGAGAAGTCTGTGTGCAAAAGACACCATGTTGCTTCTACAGCCTTAGCAACAGCAGTAGCTCGAGTGTCGTCGTTGTTTACGGTCTGGAGAGCCAGCCCTCCTTTAAGGAAACGCAAACTCCTTTCCCTTATTTCTGGCCCCAGGCAGTAATCAAGACTGTCAGCTGCCTGCCGTTGTTCAGGAAGAGCAGCCTTCGGAAATCATCGTGTCTTTCTTACTGAAGAAAAGTTAAAAGCGTGCAGATGGACAGTTGCTTTGTGCATGCGAGTGGCCAGCTAGTATCCAGGGGGCATCAGGCGATGATTTTGATTTCTGTGCCGGGTGCATCAGCAGCTGTGGTTTGGGAGGTTGCATCCGGAAGGAGTGGAATTGCTGCAGACATTTTGGGGTTTTGGTAAGCAGTAGATATTTGGGGACATTGTGCTGTTATTACAGAGCCCCACAATGAAGATCCAAGAGCATCCCAGCATACCTGACACCAAACTGCAGAGGACTCCAGATGCTGACGCCCAGCAGGAGAGCTTTGTTTCAGAAGTGCCCCAGCTGGACCTGACCGCATTGTGTGATGAGAAGAGCTGGGCAGGTAGGGTCGTCTGATATTTGGATGATTTCATAATGGAAAAGCATGTATAAATTAGCATAGATGAGAGACATGTAAGCACGCAGATGTATGGATGAGAGTGAGAGCTATGCGTGCAGAAGTAACTGCTTTTCTAAATGACTGAAAATCCTTTCCCGGCGTAGGAATGTGTTGTGTTAAGTGCTGCTAAGAGTAATTGCAGTCTGAGAAAGAAAATGTGCTTGCCCTTTATCACAGTGTCACCTTGCAGTTCTTTTCTTTTTCTTTTTAACTCACCAGAAGTGCTGATACGTGTGCGTTTTCTCTCTGATAGTACTGAGAGGAGCCATGAGGAACCAGTAAGCACTTAGGGTTCCGTCTCAGTATACTCACTGCCCCTCCCCCCACGTGCCGGCCATCATCCTCCTTCATTAAATCTCCTTCCCATATTTCAGAGATAGTTTGGATGCTTTGCTTCTATGTTTGTTTTTATGGAGTTTTTAAAACCCAGGTTAGCAAATGTAGGGATTTGCTTATCAAAGAGAACACTAAATACTTTTTTTTGAAAGCCTGTGATATGCTGGTTTGATGATTTTTTCTAGAGACTTTTGGTGAAAACCTTTGAAATGTACTGGTGAGGAAGAAGAGGGTATCCTCATCTTGTCAGAGCTGTATATCAGAAAAGATATTGTAGCAGCTTCCTCAAGCTGCTATTCTTCCACTCTCCATGTGTCTACATCCAAACACTTATCAGTGTGTATACAAAATAAATGCTCATCTGCCTCTATACAGCATGTGTGTTTCAAGGCTACGCAGAGGGAGCAGTCGTGCCTGAGTTCAGAGCAGCAGCATGACTTGATGTCTTAGCAGAGAATCACAACTATGAAAAAGCATTCTTTTTTAAAAGTGCCTGGATTTTCTTGTCTTCTTTCCCCCCACCTTTTTAAGCCAAAAAAAAAAATGCATTATGGTAATGATCTTAGATGAAGGTCCAAAAGATGATGAAAAAAGACGTCAAGGAGAAAAATAGGAACTGTATTTATGCTCCTAGCACCCAAGACTGAGTGAAGCAAAAACCATTTTTTATTCTAGTTCTCCCTCTTTTCAATCTAAGAATCATGTTCTGGTTCTTTTCATATAATTTGGCAGTTGGTCTGAGATTTTGTCAGATTTTCCCAGCTCATGATACATTCACTGGAAAAAAAAAAAATACAAGGTGTTTTGTTTTGTTTTTAAGTGGTACATTCCTGGCAGTTTTTCATTATTTTTCTTTTGTGTAGTTTGAAATAATCCAATATGTTTTTAATTCGTACATTAAAAACACCCCCCCCAAAAAAAAATAGTACCATAGTAGCCAATGTCACCCAAATAGAAAAAAACAGTCATCAAAAACGAATGCTATATTTGGGTTTCAAAAATGTGGTCTCTTCATAACATAACATAAAGCCCTGGATGAAAACTAGGACTTTCGGTCAGAATTCTAATTAGCTGCATTGTCTTGATGATTTATTCAGTAAAGGGACAGGTAGGTTCTTCCTCCTACTTCTAAAATGGACTCAGTTTGATTATTTTTATCTTAGTTAATCATAAATCTATAATCTCTTATAGCATGCTTACAGAGGCAAAAATAAAGCTGAAAATTTTCTCCAGGGTAGTTGAAAGTTAGCTTATAGTTTCCTTAAAACTGTTTCATTGCTTAATATAAAGAACTTTCTTCCAGATAAATAATAATAATATGAAGGAACCAAGACTTTATTTTGTACTGGGAAACTAAATGGAATTTTAAAAAGCTTATTGGGAAAAAATATATTTTAATAGGCTTGGGAATGTAAATTGTGTTATCCATGTAATTTATGAAATGACTTGTTTTAAATTTTTTTGCTGATTACTATATCATCATTGAACTTGTGTACCTTAGAAATCTACAGATATTCATTTCAAGGCCATTTTAATTATTTGGTTACTGATTTCAGTAATCATTATTATATATTTTAAATTTCCAAGTTACATTACAGCAGTAATATAACTATAATAAGTAAAATCAAAATAAAGGAATTTTTGCATAAAGGATATGTAAGATGAGAGTAGTAACTCCAATCACTAAAATACCACCTTTTTTATAGCATTGGTAGGAACAGACAAAATGCTGATTTTCCAATAAGGAATCAATTTTGCAGTGATTTAAACTGTGACTGTGAAACCAGTGCAACAAAATATGTAAATGGAATAGTTAACGAAACCATTTGAGCCAGTATGCATCTATAAGTGTCTACCGCCAGTCTCCAAGCCGCCATACAGTATAACTCCCTCTTTTTAGGTTGCTTATTTGTTCCTTGTTATCACACCACAGTTCAAACCCAAGTTCATACAGACTCATAGACTATCAAGAGAGACAGTACTTAATGAGCTGTCTGCTGGTATAAGCTTCTGTGGTGTATGCTTCCATGTGGAAATGATATTCTCCAATTGCCGGGACATACTGTACCAAGAAAACAAAAAGTAGAATGAAACTGATAGATTCCATAGGCTACAAAGAGTGGAACCCTCCCATAGTGAAATCATGCTTCTTGTTCAAAAAATAAAACATGCTTTCTCTTTTTTTCCCTCATGCAGCTATGTATTAGTGTATAGTTTTTGATGTTTAGTTTGAAGTATTAGTTTTTAAAGTATTATTCAAAGTATAGTTTCAAACAGCCTAAGTTTGCCTTCTTTGAAACCTGAGGCCAATTCCATGTAATGACCATGGATACCTCTGAACACAGGAGTCAGTAATTACCAGGTCCTCCACAGACTTACCAAGAACCAATCATGTCACACCAACTAACTAACTTCCTTCCTTCCTTTCTTCCTCCCTTTCTTCCTTTTTTTCTTCCTCCCTTTCTTCCTTCCTTTTTTTCTCTTTCTTCCTCTTTCCCTTCCTCCCTTGCTTTCTTTCTCCTTCCATGCCCCTCTATCTCTGACTCTATTTTTCTGTGTCTGTCTGTCCGTCTCTCTCTCTCACTCTTACTCTCACTCTCTCTATCTCTATCTCTCTATCTCTTCAGTTAAGGAAAGGTGCATTTGAAAAGGCCTCCACTGGACCTTTCACTGGGACTTGGGACAGCCCTGTCAGAGATATGGAATGATAGAAACAGGTATGATAGTGAATTAGTAACTGATGAAGCAACTGCACTTAAATGTACAGATGCGTGGATCAAAATTAGTAAAGTGTTGAGCCCTACCCTGTTCCACACATTTATTAATGACTTAAACGAAGCCACTGATTGCCTAGGGCAATGCAAATATATGAAATTTAAGGATTAAATTTGGGTTGATAAAACTACTGAGCTTTCTTCTAGCTCTGACAGTTTGAAAGACTATTTTAACAATTTAATAGGACTACCATTGTTCTGTGGTTAAAATTTGAACACCAAGGGAAATGTTATGAAATGATTCTCCCAGTAGAGACCCTCCCTTATATGCCTGGGATGGTCAGTACTTCATAGCATTTGAAAGCCAGTATGTCTTCATGCCAAGTAGTAATAACATAGTTGAAAGTGAAATGTGGAAAACTTCAGTTCCCTTAATTCTATGCAGAGTTCTTAGAAATAAATCATCTCAGTAGCCAATTTTCTTTAGTATAGTGAATGGATCCAGCCAGCTAAGCAGAGTGTCTCTATCCCAGTGACTGCATTAACGTTAGAGCTTCAGGATTTAAGGCAACACCTTTTCCAACTAATTTTTGATAAGTGGAAATGCCAAACTAGCCAGCACACCCACATGCCAATATCAACATCAGACTATTTTGTCCATGCCCTCTGTCCCGACAAACCACGTTACCCTTCCCCTAGTTGTTTTCCTCCTTTCCTTCTCTGTGGTGAGGTTATTGCCTGCTGCATTACTGTACTGTCATAGCCATCTTAACCCTTTTCCAGATTTGGCTCCACTGATTTTAATCCTTGCAGAAAATTACTGCTGTTTAATGAAATATTATGAAAGAGAAAATGCAATCTGGTCAGTTTAGCAGTTCCCCTCTGCATCTTAACACTACATTTTTATTATATTTCCAGGAATTACTTTTCACTCACCCTTCCCCTCCTCACCTCTCAGTCTGATTTTTCACTTGTATGTTGGCTGTTCAGAGCTGCTCATATCTGAGCCCTGCTCCTGGGAGGAGTCAGCTGATAGCATTAGTGCAAATGATGAAGCAGCTCCTGTGCCTCTCCAGCTTCAGCCAAGTAAATCTGCCAACATATTCTCTACCACTTTTCAAGGTTGAATAGACACAAATCTGTCTTTGACACTGCCTTAAGTTTTTGAAAATATTTATATTATGTGTGTTCCCAGATAAGTTGGTTCTCTTTATTTCTTGAGAAACTATGAACTTCATTCCACATGAAGTTAATTTTTTTTTTAATTAATGTACTTATATCTCCTACTACACAGTTGGGTCTTCGAAAACTTCAGATAGTCACCCTTGCTATTGAAGCACCTGGCACATTCTAAATTGAAGCACTGTGCTGGAGTTAAGAGATTAGTTTCTCGTACCAACTGTTGTTATTGATTAGGTATTTGCTCTTCTTGGGTTTCAGTTTCCTTATCTATAATCTGTTGGGTTGAATCAGTGGTTCTCAAAACTTACTGCATTTAGGGTCAGTTGTACAACTTTTAAGTGTATATGTGTATGTGTGTGTGGTTGTGTCTGTACATGTGCATTTTACATATCTGGATGATGGCCTAAAAATTTCGTTTAATTGTGTGGTGTGAGAACTTGTAATTTTACATTAGGAATTATTTTTATCTCCCTGTGTGACCCTGATAGGCAGCCAGTTTGAGAAATCACTAGATTAGATGATATATGATGTTTCTTTCAATAAGGTCTAATTATCTATGGTTATAATGTGCTCTTTTTAAATAAAATGCTGACTATTTGTTTAAGATAAATTTGAAGATTTTATAAATATTTTGCTAGCTGAAGGAGCAACTGTTCCATGATTCAAACTGTAGGAATCCCAGCATTTAAGATCATGGCCGAATTCTAGCCTTGTTTAAATCACAGTAATCCACAAATGTATTTAAAGCATAACTTTTTTTTTTAATGCATAGATTATTACAAATGAAATACCCTACATCATTTGAGATCTTGCTTTAGAATATATTAGATAGGATTTTTTTAATAAGGAAAGGAATATATTGAGGTGGGTCTTGCAGTAAATAAAAATAAATATCACCCTACTGCCCCCGAAAATCACAAATCAGGATTTTGTGCTAAATATGTTTTTTATTAAAGATTGTCTAAGATAATTTGTACAGACGTCCTTGGTAAGATGTTTTTTGTTTTTGTTTGTTTGTTTTACTAATTTACATCTGCATCTTACTTTAACTGCAGTCTTGAGCAGCTTCTGAACTTTCAGCTGCAGAGCATGTATCTTAAACATGCTAATCCCAACACACTAAGCAGAAGCATCCAAAACAGCTTACTGAATGACCTCAGTGGAAAGGGCCAACTCCTAAATAAATGGGCTCTCACACGATTAATGTGATGCCTTGGCCGATTCCTATAGTCAATAAGAGATGGATAGCCATGATCTCAGATGTCTCCCTCCCTGATACATTTGCATTTTTTTTATAATGTCCTCACATAGAAAAGTTTTCGTCTGTGATCTGGGGAGAGGGGGCAGGGGTGGAAGCATTCTTGGCTCCCCTCCTTCAAGCCTGTTCCTCAGGGCTACCCTAGCAAATTCTCTTTTGAGAGTAAGCGAGGATATCAGGTTCATTTGGTGATTCTGGTCAGGATATAGTGTCCCTTGTCTGAACCTTAAATCTAAAATGAGAAACTATTCAGTGCTCCTAAATTCAGTGCCTCCTTGATTCATTCAGAAAACTTGGCAGACAATTTTACTTTAAAGAACAGTTTTGACCTCTTAACCTCATTATTTTCCAGAGCCCATCCCGACTTTGTCTTCATGGCAGCAGGAGAACGTGAACTCCGATGAAGGACGACTCTCCCCGCAGGCCGGGCTCCTCATCCGTCAGCTTCTGGATGAAGACAGCGACCCCATGCTCTCTCCTCGGTTCTACGCTTATGGACAGAGTAGGCAATACCTGGATGACACAGAAGTGCCTCCTTCTCCCCCAAATTCCCATTCTTTCATGAGGTATGTTTCTTTGTTACTGATAAGCAAATACAGCATTGCTAGAAAGGTTAGTAATGCTGCTGATGGCCAGTAATATTTTTAAGTTAAGTTGTAAATCTGTGAAGGAATGTGTTTGAAATTCTCCCTCCTAGGACACTGGCTCCATCACAGTATTTCAGTTGAACTGTGGCCCAACTGCAATATCACATATCAAATTTCCATTAGTATCTCCTTTCCAGAACTCTCAAATTTAACTTTGAGGTCTGCAGCAGATATTTTCGTCCTAACTTTGCCAATTATAAACGTGCTAGAGAAGATTAGATCCATTTAGTGGGTGAGACATAGAGCTCAAAGTCACAAAATGAATTAGTAGTCAAATATTTTTCATTCGCGAGGATAGAGACTGTTTACACCCTCCCCCTCCGTGCCGCGTGCTCACCCCCCAGCTCCTCAGCTGGCAGTGACTGACTGCCGGGGAAGCTGACCCAAGTGCACCCCTCACAGGCGGCGGAGCTCCTCTTTGGGGTCCTATGATGATGAGCGCGAGGACCTGACACCTGCCCAGCTCACACGAAGGATTCAGAGCCTTAAAAAGAAGATCCGAAAATTTGAAGACAGATTTGAAGAGGAGAGGAAGTACAGAGTAAGTACATCCTCACTGGGTTCTCTTTATCCTCTCCCCTCCCTGGACATGACATGTCAGTGTATCAATAATTCAGAGAAGTGATAAAGGTTAAGGGACAATTCTAAGGAATCTCAAAACAAAAAGGGAACAAAAGCTGAATAGTAAACCCTGATAAACGTCAGACATCATGTATCAGCATTTTCCTCGTGCAAGTATATTCTTACAAATAAAGTGAGTGCTTTAATCTGTATTTTGTAAACTTATCAGTGAGAAGAAATGGAAAAAATCATTAAATGAAGTATTTTGTTTGGCTAAAACCTCATTCAAGATTATCTTCTAAAATTTCATTAGTATTGACCTTATTCTACTCAGCTCTATCCTTAGTATTTCCCATAAGAGTAGCAAAAAGGCATTTTTCAAGGTGGTTGCAGTATAAAATATCACATACCACTCTGCTTTCTATACTATTAGCCTGACAGGTTAAACCTTACAAATAATGGAAAGGGGGCTGTGGACGTTATAGAAGTCCAGGATCGTAAAAATCTGGCATTTTGCCTCTAAGGAGGTATTTAAAAGCATCCAAAAAAAAAGATATAAAGAAGGATAATGGAATTACATTAAAATTTTCTCTGATTCGTCATGGTTAATGGTCAATGGGACTCAACTTTCCTTCCATTTTAAAACAAACTGATCATCAAATGCTTCTTTTTCCTGCCCAATTCCTAAACATGTACTTTAATTTTCCTTTTCTCAGCCCTCCCACAGTGACAAAGCAGCCAATCCAGAGGTTCTGAAATGGACAAATGACCTTGCCAAATTCCGGAAACAACTAAAAGGTAGATAAAGTTCTAGACTGATGGCATGCTTTCTATAAAAGAAGCCAGGTGCAGAATCCATGTCTCACTGTGCATGCCGAGAGTTACTACTAAAATATTCCAGAAAGTCAAGTTTCTTGAAGCTGCTTCTCAGAATTCAGGGGATACCTTTTTCATGTCTTCACATTGACTCAGTCATAGGGAAACTCAGGTCAGCCAAGACAAAAATTCTGCAACATTTATTTCCCTAAATCACTAATGTAAGGATAATGGTTTCAATTCAGCATCCATTAATTACCTCTTTAATCTAAGGTTTTATTTGCTGTGGTATCAGGAAAAGATGGACAGACTCAGAGATGGATATAAAAAGCTTTCATCCCTGCCCCTCAAAAGAGATTGCTGTCTTTTAGAAGATAAATTCATATAATCAACTCAATAGAATACAAAGTAAAAATAATTCCAAAATAAGTTTTTAAAAAAAGCCAGTAGTTGAGTGCTAGAACGATAAATACCATTAAATACTAAGGGAATAAGTATAGGAAGAACAGAGAACAGCAAACAGATGGCTGTGGCTAAAGCATGGATGTTAAATAAAATATCTAGCGCTTTCTCAGGAATTAGAGTTAGGGAAACTGTCCAGATAATCCAGGGAGACATCATCATTTTCTTCGGTTTTATGTAATAACCCAGAGATTTCAACTAATATTATAATTAGATACCTTGTTTTTGGGGGAAAAAAAACGGACTAAGCAGTTATTAACACCATAGAAAAACAATTTGGGTTCAGCAGACATCAATTCTCATATCTCCCTTCCCCCAAATCTTTTCTACTAGAGTCAAAATTAAAGATATCTGAAGAGGACCTAACGCCCAGGATGCGGCAGCGAAGCTACACACTCCCCAAGAGTTTCGGTTCCCAGCTTGAGAAGGAAGATGAGAAGAAGCAAGAGCTGGCAGATAAAACAATAAAGCCTAGCGTTGAAGCCACACTCGAATCTATCCAGAAGAAGCTCCAGGAGAAGCGGGTGGAAACCAGCCGTCCTGAGGACATTAAGGTGTGGTGGTTCTGTAAGGGCCCCAAGCCAACAGCATGCTAATCCTGAACCATTCCAGTCAACATGGTGATAGAAACATAGGGCATGTCACATGGATCTCAGTGGAAGAGTGATAATGACACTTTTTTAAACCTCCCACACCCTCATCTTCCACATTCTTAGACATCTAGGGAAGCAGATGAAACAACTTCAGAGTGCTTTAACTGTAGGTACTTTGATTTTTTACTACAGATCAAAAGCAGAAAACTCTATTGCACAGATTGCAGAATAAACTTGTTTAGTTTAATACATGGTTTGGTGACTCTGTGAGGTGGAGGGATTATAGACAAATCTTTGGGACTGTGCAACCTTAACTGCAGTCATTGCTTGGGCTGCTGAGATAACTAAGCCCAATGTGCCTCATACGGCCTTGCTTAACTTAGTATTTAGCACACCTTTGCTGCCTCAGGGGAGATAACAGTAGTTGATGATGATTCTGCTATGTATCCATATTTCTAGCAATAATTGATTAGGAATAATTGTCAAGAATAATTGATCCTAAGTGAGATTTGGATAGAGTTAGGAGGAACTGTTATATGAAGATTCTTTTTAACCTTACTTTAGGAAACTTATTGGAATAAAAAAAGTTGGAATGTTCACAAATGTTTCCCCCTTTTCATTTCTCTGTCTTCATGTTTATACAGGATATGACAAAAGACCAGATTGCTAATGAGAAAGTGGCTCTGCAGAAAGCTCTGTTATATTATGAAAGCATCCATGGACGGCCGGTATGTGAATGTACTGAATTTTCTTTCTGATTGGGGTAAATTATGTGGCTTTAGGAATGGATCTTCAGTGTTCAGTATTTTGCAAATGAGGTAGGGTCTCTGTGTTTAGAAGATTGCTGTATTTTTCACCGGGACTAAACTTTCCAAAGACTAAACCTAATAGGTGCTAAATTCAATTGAGTTTCAAAGAAAAATTAGTTTGCATCTAAAATTTAGTCACTAGGGTCCTGCTTCAAGGGGAAATGGTAGAGGCGGGGTATAAATTGGTACAGACACCCCAGAGGGAGGAGACTCCCCTGTGCCTGGTCTGCCCTCATAAGCTGCCTCTGGCTCTAGGCATTCTTAACCATAAAATGAAGGTGCTAAAGTAGAATGATCTGCCCTAAAGTTCAGTCTCTCGGCAATGCAGTTGCAACCAGTGTTTGTCTGTAGAGAAGTTCCAGCTGTCATCCTGACCCTAAAGTGTGAGGAATCCAAAATGTGACTTTCCCTTTTTATAACAAGGAGCATTTGAGGCAATTTGTTAGCGAGTGTTTATTAATTGTTTGTTCCTAGTCTGGAGTTAGACAGTAACATGATAGATTTCTCTCTTCCTTTAGGTACTGTAATTAGATATCCTTCTCAGTTACTCTTAGTAAGCTGTTCAGAAGGTGATCAAGAACCCAATGAAACAAACTCTTAAGAGCAGATATAAAGAAGTGTGAAATATATGTTCACAGTGTGATTTATATAGCCAAAATGCATGGGTCTCTTTTCCAGTCTCAGCCAGAGCTATATAATAATTGAGATAATCTTTTCATCTAAAATATGTTCCTTTAAATAAAGAAGATTCTAGAATAAAGATTAGACTCTAAGATCCATGTGGGCAGGGATTCTGGGTTTTGTGAACCTAATCCTTAGCAAGTGCAAGACTCAGCATGGTGTGTGCCCAGTAAACTATCTGTAGAATGCATCTTCCATGGTATTTGGTTCTGAATTACCAGGTTTAAGTTTAAAAAGAAGAAGCTGGAGCTGATGATGCTAGCCTGTCCCTACAGTGGAAAAATACTGGCTCATTGGGATAATGGTCATGTTTCAAGCCAAGTTGTATTTTTTTTGTTGGTTTTTTTTTTCGTCAAGCCAAGTTTTGTTTTGGATTTTTTAAAGGCATTGAACCAAATAGTAAATGCACTGACACTCACATGTGTTGTGCAACTTTGTCTTTCCCTAATGGTGTATTCCGAACTTGTAGAATTGGAATTTACCTACTTTTACAGAAAGAAACCTGTTCTACCATGGAAAGCTCAGAGCCTTTACGGGTCTCTAGGCCACCAGACAGTCCTAGGAGAGGGAGGCGGGACTTATGTTTTCCTTCTTTTCATTTTATGGATTCATATCATGACATTGATAGATGCCTTTAAAGACTTCCTTCCCTGAGGCCCCAAGATCTCTCAGCTGCATTCTAGTCTTAACCTTAACTGCCAGTTCAGCGGTTGTGGGCCTTGGTATGTGTTTCTCTGAGTTGACAAATTTTCTCATTCTCCCTGGACTATGGCAATCTGGATTCAGAACCCAACCCTATTGAGACTAGCTCTGTAACTTGGCTACTTAAGTAAAGTCTCAGAGCCTCAGGTCTTTGTCTGAGTAATAGATATCTGTTATAGGTTTTCAGGGAGACTAAATGACATTACCGATACACACACATTTACCTTTAGACTGTCTGGCACTGAGAAAGTGGGGCATAGTGGCTTTGGCGGGGAGGAAGGAATTGCACCATAAATGATAATTTTCACTTCTGTTAAAATTTTATGTTCTGTTCTCTGGGACCTACTTCTTATTAAATGATCAAATTGGGGAGGAATGTATACTTTTAGCATTCTTAAAATTTGGAATATGAAATATTAGTTCTTGGTCCTGACTTATGATTCCCCTTTCATCATTCTTTCCAATAAGGAATAACACCTTTTGGGGTCAATTTCTGGTATATCATGGGGCAAGGAACAGATGCTGTGGGAAATCTGAGTGTCATTTATTTCTGGTCCCAGGTCAGAATCTCTACCTCTCTCTAAAACATGATGCTTTAACCTCCTCAGGAAAAGCAGAGTCCATTTGATATCTGGCCAGTCTGGAAATCAAAGAGTGAACATTTCATTGTCAGATCTGGGGTGTTGCCATGGACCCTGAACTGTAAATATCATTTAAGCAGCACTCTTCTTAAAAGAAAAATACATGTACTTCCAGAACTAAACTATCATTCTAGACCCCAGGTTTTTTTTTTTTTTTTTTGGAAAAGCTGGTGCTCAGAACTCGTTAGTTTTTACTGAGTTTACAGATTCTGATTTAAAAAGATACCAACTGTACAAATCACAGACCAAAACAATTATCTACCACATCTGTACATATTTTACAAAGGCTACTTGCTTTAACAGGGCACTGTACATACAGACTGACACATATGAAAAACAAAAACACACTCATTTATACAGTGGCACATAGTCTCTACTAATTATTATTACCCTATCTAGTCCTGAATTTATCACCTAAAAAACAAAGCTCTTTTAACTCTAATATTCCATAGTTCTAATTTTATCATTATCTTCGTAGTAAAATCATCAGTCATTTTACCTTTCACTTTTGTGGCACTGTCTAGATGACGGCTACCAAACTGATGTTTTCTTAGGGAAGTTTCATATGAGGCTAAGACAAAACCCAGCAAATGCATGTATCTCCTCAGGCCTTCATGATTTCTGCCTAAGGCTCACAACTGTTTAAATATGGATAATTATTGACTGGTGTTCCTTTTGTTCCTCAAAATATTATCTGAGACTTACATAGCAACCAAATAAGGTAGTAAGAGGTCAGTAGATGAAGATTTATTTTAATCAAAAGCAAAGATATAGTGGAAGGTGCTGCCTTCACCCATTAGATCTCCATATCTAGATTTTTATATTGTCTTGATTTGTGTGCAAAAATACATCTTAGTAATAATTCTATTTCCACACATTGGAAAGCCATTCAGAGCTACCACTTCAATGAAAACTCAAGGTTTGCAGCAAAGGGAGTGAAATACGTTGAAAAGACAACCTACTACAGGCTTGGCCTATAGTCATTCCCAAGTAATTATGGATCATAAAGATTTTCTAATATGAATTCTGCAATTTACCAATCAGGAAACCAGGGCTCAGAGAGCTTTGCTGACTCTATTCAAAGGTCTATTCTTGGTTAGTAGCAGAATCCCTGAGCTAATGATTCAAGAGTAAGAGTGGCAACTTCCAGTTTCCTGTGGTCCACTTAATATCAGTCAGCCCTTTTCTGACAGTTCAATCAGCCTCTGCTTTGTTTATCTAATTATTGGTTAGCTTTTGGCTCTACTCACAAACCCAGCACTGACAATTGCATGTGACATGTATTTATGATGGGGGAAGCTATATTAACTTTTAGTATCACCAAACTTTTGGCTTGAGATATATATCATGAAAATAGTTCTGTATAATTCAAGTAGTATTAATTTTTTCCCCACCTCAGACTTAAAGATCTTTGATATTTTTGGTGTTTGCTTCTATCAAATGCCAGTGTTTTTGATGGAGTCATAATGAGTTTGAACACTCGATAGTCAAAAACTGGATTTTATCACATCATTTATAAGTGATTAGATCCTGAGGGTCATTAATTTAATGAGCAATTCGTAGAAAATCTAAATACCAGTGTCATAAGCCAAAGAATAAAGCCAGTGATCCTCTTCATTTATTCCAACTAGAAAATTTGATTTTTGAACAAAGAACTAGAAAGGAAATTGGTTTCCGTCAAATTTGCCACATCTGGCTGATTTTACCAGCTAAGTCTTCTTCTATAAGCCAAAGATGTTTCTGCCAAGCAGCCAATAGTAGGATGTTAGTCCACAATGGGGAAATGTTGACTCTTTCTTATACTTTTTATTCTTAGTATGTCCTGTGGTCACTAAACCATCTATTGTTTATCTTGCACATTATATTACACTACATGTCACGTGTTGACAATTAAGATGGTCCTTAACCTCATCTGCAATACATTTCATAGATACATCTTATACTGAAAAAATTATTCCGTGTGTTCCTAAATTTTGTCATCTTACATGTGAAATTGTCATCTATATCTGTTTCTCAGACTTATTTATGGCTGCTGCTTAACTTTGGTTGAAAGATAACATAAATACAGAAAAGGGCCCAGACTATAAATATATGTTGAATTTTCATGAAGTAAACAAATCCAGATAAGGAATAAGTTTCTTACTAGCATCCAGATTAAGAAACAGAATGTTGCCACACACCCTCCTCATGTCACTTTCCTGTCAATACTATGACCTCCCGCCCCAACAAGGGAAAACATTATCTTGACTTCTAGCACTGTAGATTCGATTCACTTAATTTTTAACTTTATGCAAGTAGAATTTTACAGTATATGTTCTTTGGTGTCTGTCTTATTTTACTCAGCTTTGTTTTTGCGAGATTAATTCAAGATGTTGCATATAGCTATGGCTCGTTTATTCACATTGTTGTATGCTATTCAGTTTTGGGAACATACCTTATCCATTCTACTGTTGTTGGGCATATGGATGATTTCTAGTTTGGGGTTGCTATATATAGTGCTGCTATGGACATTTTTATATGCGTGTGTCTTTTGGTGAACTTAATGGCCA